>CM034153.1:591498525-592698525 GCA_019776745.2 Taxus chinensis
ATAGTTTTGTAAGTTAGTGTAGAATGAAAGTAAGCTACAAGTCAAAAGGAGAGGGACATTGCCTAATTACAAGTTTTCAGGTTTTAGATTTCAAGGATTGCAGGGCTTCCAAGTTTGAGGCGTTCAAGTTTTAGGCATTGGGTTTTTGAGGTTTGGTTATCACTTTCATAGGTGTTTTACATCAATTGACTCTTAATGTTTTTCTTGGTTTTTTAGTTCGTGATTTTTGGGTTCAAGTTTTTTGGGTTTCGGGGTAAGGGTTTTGGATTCTAGAGTTTTATTGGGTTTTCAAGTTTTAAATCTTTCAAGGTTTGGGTTTTTAAGTTTTGATTTTTGAGTTTGCAAATTCAAGTTTTATGTTTTCAAGTTATGATTTCATATAAAGGATAAATAAAACAATCTAATAAGTTTCAGGATTGCCCAAAAGGTGGATTTTTTTATCTTTTATAAAAACACTCATGTCAAGTTGCTTATGTGATCTCATCAATAGGGAATGTTCGATGTGGTGCCACAATCCCTAGATTTTATGGTCACTTTGTTAGTTGAATATAATACTTTCAAAATTTATTTTTCTATATTTGAACATGTTTGTTATGTCTGCATTGCTTTGGTGTCATTTTGGCCTTGTTTGTATCACATTGTGTTGGTTTCTCTACCCAAATCCAAAGACCACCTTTAGTTTCATGCTGTAGCTGGTTTGTTTTAGCCTCTTTTTCACTACTAAGGTATGTAAAACATGAAACTCATGCCTTTTGTAAATGGGGTTCTTAGCATTATAAGGAATAAAAATTGGGTTTGTTTATATTCAAAGGAATGGAAAATAACTAGGATCTTTTAAAGTTTGAAATGATTGCAAAATGGGTTTGCTTAATTGTAAACGACGGTTGAAAATTGAGTTTCATTGAGGGTTTCAAGATAAATTAATGTCATAAATGGTGCTTTTTTTCTTGTGGATGGTGCTTTCATGTCAATGGTGTGCATATATATTCAAAATCCATGTATATGGCACATTTATATATTTCCTTCCATTAATATGTTGCCTCTATCTAGGTATAAATTAAAAACCCCCTCATACATTATCCAATAAAAACTTACGTATATACTTGCTCTAAATCCTATGGTGACGAGATCTTTGGCCACTTTGTCGAAATAAGAATATGTTGTTGCCCACAAGAAATGCATATTACTTTGATCTTTGTTTCCTCCTTACATTTTGTAAATCTATTTCCCCCAACTTGCATCGTTAGCATCCCAATTAATAAAATTCATTCATATTGAAACTAAATGCTTTTATATCTCACAACAATGGTGGAATCCAAAATACATGCCTTTTGAAATCATTGTTGTGTGAGAGAAATTAGGTTTGTGGACTTTAATACAATAATCAAACTTGTCTTATTAAAATGTATTTATATATATACACCCTTGTATATATATCAAAATAAATATCCTTGTATATATATCGAAATAAACCCATAACTATATAACTTTAGTTCTTTATAATTTGTATGTACACCTATATTTTTAATATATTGATTTATCCCTAAATAAATAAATAAGAGTGTGTTACTTAACAAATTCTTATTTAAGGGTCAAATCGTTAGGAACATGTAGTATATTCAAATTAATTAATATATATTGATGTCTAAATCAAAATTTATTTTCATTAGTAATTTGCGAGATAAAGTACGAAAATTATTGCTAAAACATAAGAAAGAGGGTGCACTTAGCTAATTACATATGCATGAAGTTGAAATGATAGTGTTGAATGATTGTGTAGGTTGGAAATGATTTGGATATGCTTCGTTTTTAGATTTAGAGTGCAAAAATGAGCATGCATAGAACCATCCAGTGTGTATCAAAGTGTTGGACAATTTGGTACCTATTAGATGGTTCTATATGATGCTACATTGACACTCTACAACTTTGTTTCTTTGCGAATGATTGTAATGTGCTTCACTTTGAAACCATAGGTGTTGAATACATTTATGAAACTATTTGTGTGATGTGAAATAGATTGAAACCCACAAGTAGGACATCTTGCAAATAGGCTAGTTGTTGGGTTCAAGTGCAATCCACATTTTGCCTACGTTTACAATTCTTCGAAGAAGCCTCAAATCGCAAGTAGTTCTCCACTTAGCATGTGATATATCTATATATGGATGGAACTCGTTTGGAATCACACATTTTTCATTGTAACTATGCATAATGTAGAATGTTTATAACAAACTGAGCATGTATGAGTTGTTGAAATTTCGTATATGGTCAATAATTGGGTCCTTGACTTTACCATTCTATAGTAAAATAGGAATGACCACAATAAAACTTGACTTGCTGCGGTAAAAACTGACTTTACTATGGTAAACACTATTCACGGTAAAAAGTGAAGTTACTGTGGTAAATACTATTCACGGTAAAAAGTAAAGTTACTGTGGTAAATACTATTCATGGTAAAAAGTGACTTTACCATGGTAACTACTATGCACAGTAAAAACAAGGTTACCCTCCAAATGATTTCTGACTAAGGGGGAATATTTCTCTAGAAAATCCACCAACGAGGAATGGTCCCGACAATGGAACCAAAATTTCATCACCAATCCGGCACTATGATAATTCTCCACTGGGAACTCCTCGTGCTATGATTATTTACTAATGCACAGCCTTTAGTTTGGTGGATGTAATCTAGAAACACAACAATAAACATAATACAAGAATACCATAGACTATGATACGAAAGAATGATGAAAAATTTGAAATATAAGTGTAAATTATAATATCAACATGAAATTATTACAATCTCATCTATGAGGTACTTCAAGTGTTACTGACTTCACTTGCCTTCCAACAATAACTATGGGAGAAACTTCACAATGGATTTTTTAACACACCTTCTAAATGATGGCTTCCTTTACACACTTACTCATATAATATTTCTCACTACTTCTCTCTATGCTAAATGAGGGGGGGGGTGGCCTCTTTATTTATAGGAATTCAGGCTTATCCACCCTATCTCTAAGATATGATAGGAAATCTCTTCCGGCTAATCACATTCCATGCCTAAACTCTTGCATTTACATGTAGGCTTATCTTCTAAGATAAGATAAACCTTATCATCTCACATGGGTTCCACCTTTTTAGAATTTTCCACAATTAAAATACACAAAATATTTATGACATCACTCTTTGTCCTTATTACAAATATAATATTTCTAATTCCTAATCATATAGACCCTATTTCTCTACTTACCCAAACTTTGACATTTTAACATTACCGGACCACTTATGACAAATATTTACTTTTTACAACATTCATATTGTACTTTGACTGTTACCGTACTCTACTTTATTGGCAGCACCATACTGACGATGTCGTTATCTTCTATTGGATGCCACTACTAATTATACTTAACAACATCCTATTCCTAATACATACATTAATAAAATAGAAATTATGGAGGAAAATTTTAATGTCGACAGGCCCACCTAGGAAAATATAATATTATATCCTCGGAAATGTAGATGCAAATTGAGGAACCAAAGTTCCAAGTAAAGAAAGAGTCAATTTTGGAGCTAAAGTTGAAAAAAGAACTAGGATTTTTTTTCAGTAATAAAATCTACTAAAATCTTGGATGAGAAATAAATGCTCTCATCAAAATGACTGCCTAGGTAGGAAGTATAATTATTGAAAAAGGTGTCATAGTAAGAAGAGTGTAAAAGGATGTGGAGAGAAATAATAGGAAGAATTTGAAGCTAGTTGGGGAGCCGAGTGATACAAAGAAAAAATGGGATATGTATATAATAAAGTAACCAACTTAGTAAATAATATTGTGCATGCATGTCTAGAAATTCTAATGCATGCTAGAACTAACCATAACACAAAAATAGAGTTCTTGGAGGAATTGATAGAGCTACTGCTGGTAAAGATAAATAAAGGGACCAAAATAAAAGAGTTGTATAGTGTAAATAAGGCCAAGATGGAGAAAAAGTTAGAAGAATATATAACACTTAGCACAAAACTAAAGGAAGCTGCACAAAAGGCTGGAAATATTTTTGCAAGATTTCAAGATACTTTGATAATCTTGAACACACACATTCTAGAAGACAAAGCATAATTGAAAATATTATAGGCTTAATTATCAATGAACATGGATGAGAACTAGAAATTATTACATGAAGTTGGTGAGAAGAAGATGTAATAAAGGATAATCGTGATAATATCAAAGAAAGGCTTAGCAAAGTCCAAAAATGGTGATGCACAAGGTAGATGGTTTAGAGGGCATCACCACAGAGTGGGATGTTGTATTGAAGGAGATGCAAAAGAATGCTGATGGATTAACTTTGGAGATGATTTTAGATATTATCGGGTCATCCCTAGAAAGGGTATACACCAAGCTTAAACAATAGTTTGTAGCTAGAGAAGGGCATCAATCTAGAGTTCCTAAAACTCCTACCATTGCCATGACCATAATTTATGATGCACAAAAAGAAGTAACATTATTTATTATTTGATATTCATTGGGGTATTTCCCATATTCTTTTGGATTTATTTTATTATTTGTATTTCTGAGGATGGAAAATATCCCCAGTGTGGGGTAATGTTAGACTAAGAAAGTGGCTAATTACAAGCCATGCGCTGAGGATGAAGACCGGAAACCTGTAGATTATAAGAAGTATCAATGAGATAGGAAGACACACGTGGAGATATGCGTGAGAACAAGAAAATGATATAAGTATGGAAGAGTGCGCGAAGGTTTACAAGAGATTTTGAACAAATAACAAGGTGCGAAGGTTCACACACATGGACAAAGTACAAAAGTTAGGCATAATTTTGAATGGACTAAAAATAGAGAAATGAAGAGATGGCATGTTCGATAAGACAAGTTCAGAAATAGACTCAGTAAAGATAATACACTGTCAGAGGATAAATAACATGCAATATGAACATGGATTGTGCATGGATGAATATAAATACAGGATGCATGCATGAATAAAACTAGACTATTTATAACACAAGGATTGAGATGCCTAAGGATAGCCACAAATTAGAGGTGAAAGTAAAAATTAAAACAAAATACAGTCTATATTTAAGGATTATCTATTGTTAGAACTAAAACATGTAGTAGTGAAGGACAAGTTCCTACCACTTATATATGTCTTGAATTCATTATAGAAAGTAGTAGCACGTGGTGCACACATTATTGCTAAGATCGAGTCTCTAATGTTTTGTTAGAACTATTTATGTGTTGTAATGGATAACCTAGTATGGATTTCCAAGGCTAGGAGAGATGAATGAGGTTTTATTGGAATTCATATCTTGTTATTGATTGTATATGTTATGGACATAAATGATCAAAGCTATTATTATTGTTGTCTTATTATAGTTTCTGTGATATTGTCTACTATATGTTGCATAATGTTTTATTCTAATCTAATACATATTGCATGTTTTAAACAAAGAGGGACCTAGTAGTTTGCATGCACTTTAGGTGAGCACTAGAACCTCAGTTTGAGTGATGTGCCATTGTGCCCGGCTAAGTGGTAATTAAAATTTACAGACTACACTACCTAACCCACAATTTAAACTTCACAAGTATATAGAGGAGGTTTCCCCTTTTGGTATCATTCCATCAAAGTGTGTTTTTTTCTTGTAAAAAATCATCTTTGACATTTTCAGTGGTGGCATGATAATCATTCACAATTGTTTCTAGGTTTATGATGAATGTTCCAAATTATTTACTTTGAAACCTCAATGCACGACCCAGATTTTCCATTGTAAAGGACAAAATTTCTTCTCCGGTGCCAATTATAACAATTGTTTTATTTTCCCTTCGTAATTATGGACACAGAGAATGAAAAATTCAAGGTAGGGTAAAACTTCGTGGAGCATCATGCGTCCCAATTTACCCCCCACGTTATCTAACCTAATGGATTCAAACACTTATTTGGCTTATTCTTAGATAAGTATCTAAGCTATGAGGTTCTTGTGCTAGTTAGAGGATCATAAATATCATGATATTTGTTAGTTAAAACTAGGGGTTTTTAAGAAGCTTGGCGTATGGGACTGGGGTTATATTTTGGGCTCATGTGGAAGTAGAGTTATACATGCTTGGAATTTTTGGATTATGGAAACCCTCAACCCTAATTTTTAAAACCTTATTATTGAAATATTTAAAAGCAAAGGCTTATACAATGCCACTTATAAAAAATTAAATAATCAAATGCAGGATGACACTTACTAAAAAAAATGAATATTTTGAGTCTTACATGGCCCACAAATTCTATGAATTTATTCAACCTTCAATTATAGTATGTCTTTCAGAATGCAACAGAGGTTAAATACCACATCACAAGTAGTAGCACATCATTATAAATGATTATGTATTTTACATTAGATGCCAAATTTAGTCCTCTTTTCAAATTCCATTAAGTGGATGACAGTTGTCACTCCACTACGCCTATTCCAGGCACTTTCATATCGAAATGTGGGTGTCACAGGCCTTCATCCCATAATAGAGCCTACGCTGTTGATCTTAATATATAAAATGATATAGAATATTTAAAATAATTTAATAAAAAAACCATACATCACATCACGTATCCATACATATCTTAGTATCTATACATGGTAATGTCACACGTGGAAGCATTCCAACATTGCAAAAGAGTCAAGGACATTATTATCCCAAATTAACTCCGTATATTAGTTTAGATAACTTATTCATAATGGACTTTAGGTGGATATTGTTTAAAATCTCATAGAACAAAGGTTGAAATATTTGGAAGTAGCTAAACCTTTAGAAGACTCACCAAATTTAGAAATCAAAATGGTTAGGACTATACACGTGTTACTAACCATTACCGTATGTTTTTTTCCTTAGGTGCACAAACACAAAATATTTATAGAGTTTTAGATTTTCAATTATGGATACATGGTTTTGGCATAATCTCAGGCTCATATGACATAGTTATCATCACTTTATAGGGGGAAAACTCATTCTTTATTTCAGTACTCAATTATTGTTACAAAATGAAGGTATAGTGGGGGCATGGGTCTCCTTCTCCATTGATATTTCAACATACTACATATTATTTCTCAACTTTATAACACACGAAAAAATCATGGATAATGGGGCACACAATATATTTTATACCTTGTGTCTATATATCCAAACATTAGGCATAGATCTTTTTACAACAATGTGGACCTTGGGATTATGGAAAGAATAGAAGTAGATAATTTCTCCATAGGTATTCTTTCCTCTCCTAATTTCTAAAGGGAATATATCAAAGTTAATAAAATATTTGATACATGGTCTTATTCCTTCACAGGTTGTATTAGGATCTTAATCCAGGGATCTTACAAATCACAGTAACAAAAAAATCTTATTTATGCAATCCTAGATTCTCTAGTATGTGCATATGGATCTATTATATACACCTATATATATAGATAAGTTTATCTTTCCCTTATGCTTTTCTTTCTTATAGAATATTGTAATTGTTTATTGTAAGAACCAATACATTATTCTAATATCGTACGATTGATGTTGGAAGTTAATTAATTAGAATAGCTCCTAGTTTCCTAACCTTACATGAAATACACTTTGATTATATACTTTTAGGATAGTCATTGTAAAATGGTACACGATGGCCATTGTGATTAATGGTTAAAATGATGCAGGGAAATGCCCCACCACTAAAAAATCATTTCCTTGCATTGGTTTTTGATATGATTATAATTATATGGTGATTATGGTATTAATTAAGTATTGTGAATAAAATAATATGGATTTATAAATCATTCATATGGGTAATTGAGTATGTATGCATGCATTAAATTAATACTAAGCCATGGAATGAAAATAACACCAAGTATATTCTAGCTTAATATAGTATAAACAAAAACATCATGATAAAGCATAAATGAAAGCTTATCTAACTATGCATAAAATAATAAATCAAAATTTAAATGAAAAACCTCCTTCGATTGTTGGATGTGCTTTTAAATTGTAGATATTTGCTTTATAAATGGAATGCAACTAAGCACAATCAAGGAATTTCTCAAAGGAAGAGTAAGAGATCTCACAAATATGGATTGATTGCCATTTTTGGTTCTCCTCTTACTACTCTTGGCCAAGTAGAAAGGGGGTTTGAACAAAGGTTTCCAATAACATGGAAATTCTCTTATCAAGTGTAAATGTCTTATTAAGGACATGTTGTAAATTGAAACATGGTGTATTAGGCTTCTTATATAGCTTTCCAATTGTGGAGAATCTTGCATCCTAGTGAATGTGGGATAGACATAAAGTAGAATTAAAAAGAGATAAATATGATTAGAAGAGATTAATAAAATATTAGCAACTCATGGGAGTTGGGTGATTTAATTAATCAAAGTTAGAATGAATTGATAAGCCCAATTAAGCTTGTAGAATCCATTTATAGATGATTTAGAGGGAAATTACTAGAATGTGAAGGGTTCGAGAGGGGGATTTATCCAATAAGAGGGTTTATTAATTAAATACGAGATTGAAAGGATTGCTTAATTAATACTGGTTAATTAATTAATTAAAAGAGGATTATAATTAACGAAGTGTCATTAATTGATTAAGATGAATGAGAATGTTATCTAATTAGTGAAAAAACCACTAATTATAAAAAATGATGGGAAATATGATAATTAATGCAATTTTAGTATTAAAATTACGTAGTCAGATTCAGGTGTCTAAATTTACCCCTCTTTGATGTGGTTTAGCATAAGCAACACCACTTGAAAGATAGTAGATAAGTTTAGACAATTTGAAGGAATAGAAGAAAAATTAGTAGGATGGATGATGCCCCCCTCGAGTGTTGATTGGGTGATAGAAGAGGTCGATTTATACTTGAAAAGAAGAGAAGAATGGTAATTCTCGAAGACAAGCCAATCTCACCAGCAAGAGATTCTTTTCTTAATAAATCATGTGGAAGAAATAATCATAACCATGGAAGGGATTTGAACTTGTCTTGGTTGGCCATTGTTCAATTTGATTGATTGAGTTTGATCCCATGCCTTAAGTGGAAGAATATAGGGAGGGGGGGGGGGGGGGGGGGGGGAGGTGATGGGTTTTAAAATTGTACTTTAATAACCACAATCAGGGGACAACAAGTCCCTCCTCTTTAATGGGAGAGGTTCCCTTATTGAAAGCAAGAAACAAAACTTATATACAAATGTACAACTTTCAAAGTGTGGATTCTTGATACTTTGAAACGTTTTATGCCTAAAGATCATCAATACGAAAGAATGGAAGAATTAAGGAGATGAGATATGAAGAAAAAATAACAATACCTTCAGGAAATATAGATGGTAGATTATATCCTTATACGTATTGAGCCAAGGAGATGCATAGTAGAATCATTCACTTTCATAACATATATAATTCCATAGACACAAAGTTCCAGAAATCATATAAACAAGAGCACAAAGTTTCTTATAATAAAATATGGATGATTCACAAATTCAAACAAAGAAAGAAGAAATTGTAGAGAAATAAAGGGAAAAGACTTATGTATTGAATATTTTTGAATCTATTACAATTTCAAGGATGCCAGGATCCAACCCTAAACAATGGTGTGGAGAAGCCATTAAATAGCTTCCAAGAATGGTTACATTCGGTTACAAAAATGATGAAACTGATTCAAGAAACTGACATTTGAACTTCTCTAACGCCTCAGCCATTTCCATACCAGGTGACAAAAATAGATGTATTGAATCGTAGCCATTCATCCTATCTTTGAAAACTTTGAATTTGAGTCATCCACGTGGGAGAGATTTAAACTGAAGTGGGCCTACGGACGCCTTTTGTATTTTGTGCCTTTTAGAGAAATGGAACTTTAGAAAATTTTGGCCCCACCCATCCGATTTTGGTACGAGATTAAAAATATGGCTTTAATTGAGTGGCGAAGGAGTCACATCTAACTTTTATAATTTTACCTCTTTTCAACACGGGCTCAAAAAATCAAATTGCTCTACTAGCCTGCCTCCTTGCTTTGACTTTTGATGCGGGATCAACTTTTGACTTTATCCCTTGGCATGGGCGTGGCCATGGGTCACTTTATAACTTTGAGATCTTTATGGAAACAAAGCCCAAATTCCCAAATCACTCCAATGACCCACTTTCCCTCTTTGACTTTTCAAAGCATCAAAACACAAAAAAGGCCCGCCTCTCCGCCTTCACTTGAAACATGACCACGTGTCCCTTTGCAGAACAATTTGGTATTTTTGTGTTTTTAACACAACCCTAGACACATGGAGGATTAGCGTACACTTGGGACCTACCTCCAGATTTTGACTTTGAAGTTGCGCTGAGATGACACATGGAGGCTTCCGCAAACCCTTTTATACTTAGCCAATTCGGGCATGTTTCCCACTTAACTTCTGTTGGACCCTAGACACATGGAGAGTTGGTGCTCATTTGAGTTTTCCACTTTGGATTTTCCCCTTGAAAGGGCACTAAGATGATGCGTGGTTCCTTTCGCCGGTCATAGAATCTTCAACGACCAACTCTATCTCTCCTTTGACTCTGACCATGTGGCGAGCTAACACTCATTTAGAGATTGACCCTTTGGTTTCACTTCTGAAGTTGCGCCATTGAGGCATGTGGAGGCTTCTACCAATCCTCTTATACTTAGTAGATTAAACAACCAACTTTTTCCTTTTTTCAGACCTGGGACATGTGGAGGGGTAGCGTGAGTTTGGGGAACCACCCTTGGATTCAAACCTTGAAGTTACACCGAAGATACACATGGCACCATCCGCTGAACCTTCCATACTTAGCCGATTCATGCTTGTTGTATCTTTATTTCAGACCTAGGACACGTGGAAAGCCTATGATTATTTGAGGACTATCCTTTGGGCCCTACCCTTGGAGTTGCATCGTTTGGAGATGTGGAGGCTTCCGCTACTGCTTGAAACATGACTACACAGGATCCTATTAGAGATTTCCACATGCTACCCATGGATGTTGGGGAAAAAATTGATGGGGAAGATACACCCATCATTCACGACTGTGGAAAAATAAAAAGAAAGGGAAAACCCCACATTTACACCTGAATTTCAAATTTTTCTCCATGGAATGAAAAATTGCAAACAATACCAGGCTCGATGCGATCCATAGCCAAAGAGAAGGATTGACAATGACATCTGAGTGAAGGAAAATATTTTTAAGTAGAAGCACAGATTACTCCAAGGTACTAACTCAAAATTTTCAAAAATTGACTTTAAATAGAGGGAAATTTTGAGGGCAACAATAGCTGGATATTTCTAGGGATGACTTGACAGAGGAACGAGGCAAGATCAAGAACCATAAAAAAACTCTAAGAAAGTAGACCAATGTCTTATCCATTGGAAAAATAGAGTCAATGGAAATACCAACATAGAAGACAAAACACATGAAAGGAAAACAAACCAAAAAGGAAAGATAAACAAAACACAAAGGAATGACCAAAAACCAAAACACTATACACAATATACTAAAGGACCGCCTAGTTACCTAGGAATTGAACAACTTCAAATATTGCCCACTATAAGGAATTGGGAGAGGAGATCCATCCATATAATCCAAATAAAAATAATTTTCTCCAGCAAAGTGCCTGATTTAAATTCCTAAAATCCACACAGATGTGAATCTCACCATTCTTTTTCCTGATAGGAACCCCATATTGAATGATGTATAAGGAAAATAATCTTTTCCTTTAGTAATGTCTGGATCTCTTGAAAAATAGTGCCAGTAACCTTAGGATCGTATATCCTTTGTTTCTTCTTGAAAGGTTTGATCCCAAGTTTTAGAGGGATAAAGTGTTACATCTCCTTTGGTTGAAAAGCCTTGAGTTCACCATATGAATAGACAAGAACATCAACATAAATTTTTAGTAGATTTACCGCTTTCTCTTTCTCCTCTTGAGTGCAAAATTTTCCAATGTTCACCATCTTGGGTTACATCAAGACTCCCAATATTAACCTTTTCACATTCAGCAGACTGTCGAGCTCCTTGGGAAGCTTTAGACTTAATGTACCTATCATGCTTATCGAAAAGATCTTCCAAACTCACCAGCCCTTTGGGAATCTTGTTACATTTCAATTTCATGCAGCTATCTTGATCCATCTCTTCCTTAATATCTCCTTCATGAGAGTATACACACACCCTAGATAAAGTTTCACTTCCTTCGAAGTACATCTTGTCAAAATTATCCTTAAGCTCCAAGAATGATAGAAAGTGTTGATCATCATTGAAAACCTGCCAATTTCTTGCATTATCTGGTACACTGGGCCTATGAATCATTTCAATGGTAAATTTATCCTGAGAAAAATCTTGGTGAGGAATCATCAAAGATCCTGAGATAGCTAGAGAATCATCTCTAGTGTTCCTTTCTCTTGGCACAACTTCAATGGAGAAAGCATCAAGAAAATCAATGGAATCCCAGACAATATTTCTATAATGTTTCAATATCCTATTCTTAACTTGGTAAATATCCCTTACCTGCTTCACAATAAGCTCTGCATCACCATGAGCACAAATATTCTTCACTCCCATTTCTTTTTCCATGTTCAATCCAAGTATGAGTTCCTCATATTCAGTTGTATTTTTTGTTTTTTCAAAACAAAGCTTGAAAGGAAAAGGATGAATGCTCCCTTCTGGAGAGGTCAACACCACTCTAGCTCCAGAACCAACTAAAGAGTAGCTTCCATCAAACTCCAGATCATAAATTCTATTAGGATCATGAATCACTACCTTGGGAGGTTTGGCCTTATCTTGTGACATGATCATGTAGTTACCATGCCCTATATCTGCATAGAGTATCTATGCTTTTGGATCATCAATATTTTGCACAATGTATTTAGTCTGTTTCATAGGTAGCATCTTCTTCATTTTTCCATTGACCAGGATCAAAGCATGCAACCAATCCTTTTGAATTTCACCTCCTACCTCCTTACATAAATTTATACTCAGCAACATCCCATATGAGGGAGGGATATCAGAAACCAAAATAGTGGCTAAGACCCTTTTCTCTGGCAAAGCATCAAAAGCTACTTGTGTATCTTTAATCCTCCCAACCAAAGGTACTTTTCTACTATCCATGGAATAGAAGGAACCAAAGGCATGTGTTAGATTCAAGCCCAAAGAATGAGCTAATTTTGTAGGAATTACATTGTTTGATGCTCCTGAGTTTATAACACAATTACTGAGTTTATGGCCAGTTTTGAGGAGAGTCACATAGAATTGTTCAAATTTTTCATTAGGGGAAGTGACTACAGCCACAAGGCTTGATTGAGATGAGGAAGAGGGAGTGGGAAAAATACCTTTAGAAGTACTGGATGAAGCTTTGGATTTGGAATTGACAAATTTTACCATTTTAGCAAAGGATTTTGGATGGGTTTGGTAAAACTTAACCTCTGAAATTTGGATTTTGGTATTTTTGAGGTGATCAATGATATCAAAATATCTAGAGGTGGATGGGGCATCACTACTAGAAACATGAGAGTTTTGATTTATCAATTTTAAGGAAAATAATCTTTGGAAATAGAAGTAGAAGAAGGGGAATTAGCATTAATCACCTTTTGTGTGGAGGTATTGGGGGTAGGAGCTCCTCTTCTTGCAACCACTGGAATAGTTATAGGAAACTCCTTAGATTTCTTAGCAGGTTGCACCACTTTTTCCTTTCCATTCATTTTCTCTCGAGTCATGAAAACATATGACTCATTATTCATATTTTCTACTCTTTCATCATATTCATCTTCATCATCCATACCTTCAGTGGTGAGGAAATGAACTTGAGATCCACCAAGCTCTTCTAGTTCTTCATCAACCTCTTCTCCTTGTTCTTCGTAGAGTTCATTACACTCCTCATCATTAGGTTCTTCAACTTCACAAGTTGCATTGACTGGAACTTTGATGGGTGGGCCTTCAATAACCAATCTAGTCTGAGGAGGCAAACAGTTCATAGGATGAAATTTTTTCCTTGGGATGTCTTGGTAAGGAGAATGTTGAGCCAATTGTTTCTTGATAGCAATGAGGTCATTTGCAAGCTTCTGTACTAACTGATTAGAATGGGCTCCAGGGGAGGAGGAAGAAGAAGATACTTTAGATTTGGAAGGTTCTCTTTTCAACTTACTAGACATGATTAAATCATCCTCAACACTGATATCCAAACACTGATCAACATCTAGAGTTTTAAGGTTATCTCTCCTTAGTGCATATCTTACCTCATGTAACTGAGCATTGAGGAAGAAACACTTTTGGATTTGATGCACATGACGAGTGTTCTGTGGAATTTTATGAATGAGCTTGTTGAATTTGGCTACAAATTATCTCATGGGATTGAATGGTTCTTTCTTGATATGAGAGATTTGAGCTAACAGAGCATGCACATCTTTAGTAGGTTTGAAACGTTGCTCAAACTGAGTTGTCATGGTGGTCCAATCATTAATGGACCCAACGGGAAGATGATAGAATCAATCAACAACATTTTCCTGCAATGTCTCCACAAAAATATTGACAAAGACATCTTCATGTTCAACCCCAAGAATCCCACATGCAATAATGAAGGCTGCAATGTGTTCATCTGGGCGTACTTTTCCATCACCTCAGAATTTAGGAATTTTTTTTCCTGTTACCTCTAGGTAACTCATGCAATGGCTGAGGTAGAGCTAGAGGCCCAACCCATTGTCCCCAAGGCAAGGGTGCTACCATCCTTGGAAAAATTCAATGAAGGGGAACTGAAACACCAACAAGTATCAAAGCACAAAGATTAGGGTTGAGTTGTTCTTGAGGAATGCTATTCTTGGAATTCAGGTCCTTAACAAGAGGTGTGCTTATATAATGAGTTCCTCTATTCTTTTTTGCTTAAAGAGAGAAGTTTTGTTGCTCTAGAAGTTAAAAATGGGAATCCTCAATCCTGAGAGATTTCTTCCCACGTGTATACCATAGATTCACCAGACCAAAAATGATCTTGAAAATTTTCTTTTAGAAAGGGCTCCATTTGAAACGCAATCCCCAGTGGAGTCACCAAAAACTGTTGGGTTTTAAAATTATACTTTAACAACCAAAATCAAGGGACATCAAGTCCCTCCTCTTTAATAGGAGAGGTTCCCTTATTAAAAATAAGCAACAAAACTTATATACAAATGTACAGCTTTCAAAGTGTGGATTCCTGATACTTTGAAACATTTTATGCCCAAAGATCATCAATACAAAAGAATGGAAGAATTAAGGAGATGAGAGAGGAAGAAAAATAACAATACCTTCAGGAAATATAGATGGCAGAGTATATCCTTATACGTATTGAGCCAAGGAGATGCAAAGTAGAATCATTCAATTTCATAACAGATATAATTCCATAGACATAAAGTTCCAGAAATCATATAAACAAGAACACAAAGTTTCTTATCATAAAAGATAGATGATTCACAAATTCGAACAAAGAAAGTGGAAATTGTAGAGGAAGAAAGGGAAAAGACTTATGTATTGATTATTTTCGAATCTATTACAATTTCAAGAATGTCAGAATCCAACCCTAAATAATGGCGTGGAGAAGCCATTAAATAGCTTCTAAGAATGGTTACATTCGGTTACAAAAATGATGAAACTGATTCAAGAAAATGACATTTGAATTTCTCTAATGCCTCAGCCATTTTCAAACCAGGTGAAAAAACTAGACGTATTGAATTGTAGCTGTTCATCTTGCCTTTGAAAACTTTTAATTTGAGCTGTCCACGTGGGAGAGATTTAAACTGAAGCGGGCCTACAAATTCCTTTTGTATTTTGTGCCTTTTAGAGAAATGAAACTTTGGAACATTTCAGCCCACCCATCTACTTTTGATACGGGCTTGACATGTGGCTTTACTTGAGTGGTGATGGAGTCATGGTTCACTTTTATAGTTTTACCTCTTTTCAACATGGGCTTAAAAACTCAAATTGCTCCGCTGGCCTACCTCCCCACTTTGACTTTTGATGCGGGGCTCAACTTTTGACTTTATCTCTTGGCATGGGTGGGGCTATGGGTCACTTTATAAATTTGAGCTCTTTATGGAAACAAAGCCCAAATTTCCAAATTACTTTGACGGCCCACTTTCCCACTTTGACTTTTCAAAGCATCAAAACACAAAAAGGGCCTACCTCTCCACCTTCACTTGAAACATGACCACGTGTCCCTTTGCGGACCAATTCTATATTTTTTTGTTTTTAACTAAGTACCTTTTTCTTGGTGGGGCCATATTTTTGACCCTGGACACATGGAGGCTCAACGTACACTTGGGATCTTCCTCTAGATTTTTCCTTTGAAGTTGCACCAAGTTGACACATGGAGGCTTCTGCAAACCCTTTTATACTTAGTTGATTCAAGTCTGCTGCCCACTTAACTTTTTTTGGACCCTAGACACGTGGAGAACTAGCACTCATTTGAGTTTTAAGCCTTGGATTTTCCCCCAAAAAGGGCACCGAGCTGACGCATGGCTCCTTCTGCCAGCCCTGGACTCTTCAATGACCAACTCTATCTCTCCTTTGACTCTGACCACATGGCAAGCTGGCACTCATTTGGAGATTAGCCCTTTGGTCTCACTTCTAAAGTTGTGCTGTTGAGGCACGTGGAAGCTTCCACAAACCCTCTTATACTTAGTCAATTAAACAACTGGCTCTGTCTCTTTTTTAGACCTAGGACACATGGAGGCTGGCGTGAGTATGGGGAACTACCCTTGGATTCGACCCTTGAAGTTACACCAAAGAGACATGTGGCGTTGTTCGCTGAACCTTCCATACTTAGCCAATTTGGGCTTGTTTTGTCTTCATTTCAGACCTGAGACACATGGAAAGCCTACGCTTATTTGAAGACTGTCCCTTGGGCCCTGCCCTTGGATTTGTGTTGTTTGGACGTGTGGAGGCTTTCGCTACCGCTTAAAACATGACCATATAGGATCCTATCAGAGATGTCCACGTACTACATGTGGATGTTGGGGTAAAAATTGACAGGTAAGATACGTCTGTCATTCACGACAGTGGAAAAATATAAAGAAAGGGAAAATCCCACCTTTATGCCCAAATTTCAAATTGTTCTCCATGGAATGAAAAATTGCAAACAATACCAAGCTCGATGTGATCCATAGCCAAAGAGAAGGAT
Organism: Taxus chinensis; assembly: GCA_019776745.2. Lineage (NCBI taxonomy): Eukaryota > Viridiplantae > Streptophyta > Pinopsida > Cupressales > Taxaceae > Taxus > Taxus chinensis. The sequence continues at coordinate 591,515,671 of CM034153.1, forward strand.
TGAAAATGAAATCTGAGTGTAGGAAAATATTTTTAATCAGAAGCATGGATTGCTCCAAGGTACCAACTCAAAATTTTCAAAACATGACTTTAAAAAAAGGGGAATTTTGAGGGCGGCAACAGGAGGGAAGAAACTAAATGGAAAATGATAGGTAGAAAGGTCCTTAGAATGGAAGATAAGGTAAAGGATGGATGGGAAGATGATGACATAGTATATGTCCCATCTTAGTTCGAAAATACCTTTTTATTTGATGTAATCATAAAACAAAAGGGTAAAATGACATAAAGAGTCATAATATTGATTTTTTTTCATTGCTAAAATACTGACTCAAACAAAAATACATGAAGGAACGTAATATGAGAAAGTAAACAAGCAAGAATGCAGACAAACAAGCACAAACAAATATACTCAAACAAACAACATTTAAGAAAGTTGTACCAATGTTTTTGTTATCCAACTTTAGTTCCCAAGTGTTCGATTTATACGAAAAGGGTAAGATGATGCCTCAAGTAAGGATGCATGTAAAAGAGTAGATGGAGGGCATAAATGTCCCATGAAAAGCAACGTGCACTATAAAACTGCCTCAAACAATGATATATGCCAGGAAGATAGACATAACAAGTAAACCAACTCTGTTGATGTAGGAATATATTAATATGATCTACATGTCATGCACTAGAATAAGTAAGCACTAAAGTAAGATGTTTTGTGGTATAATTTTCTATTTTTAGTGCTTTTGAGTTTTTCATTATTTTTTGGATTTTATGATTATGAATATTTAGGATTTTTGATGTTTTACTAAACTTTATGGATTTTGTGATGTTGAATTTTTAGTATTTTCAAGGGTTTTACCAATGTTTTTGGATTTTTTTAGGATTTTGTAAAATTTTAGGGCCTTTTTTGAAAGTTTTCTAAAGCTATGGATAGGAAAAAATAGATTCATAGATACCCCCAATGAGATGTTAGAATATACAAGGGAAAATCCACACATATATATAGGAATAGAATCATTTGGATAATGACCACAAAGGATAAAATCAAAAGGATTTCAAACAGAGGTGAAGGACTAGCTAGGAAGAAGAAATCATTCCCCCCAGGTGTGAGATGTTTGTGAAAAAATAATCCTCTTGTGGTGTTGAAAACCAATTTTTCATCAAAGGACTTGTCCAAAGTGCCACAATTGTGTGGTTTTCACATTTGAACGAATTTATTTCTCTTTACTGTTTTTGATTTTTTAATTGTTTTTTTAATTTTTTGAATATCCCCATGCTCAAGAATAGAAAATATTCAGATGCATGATTTTCGTAGGTTCCAAGAGCTCCTCACCATCAAGGTATGTAATTTTATAGGCCCTGAAACCAAAATTTTCCACCACAATGTATGGCCCTAACCAATTAGGCTCAACATTTCCTTTCTTTTCAGTGTTAAAATAGATTTCCTTAAGAAAAATATCACCTACCTAAAATTCACAAGGGATGATGTGTTGATTGTATCTTGCATGGATTTTATTCTGATAAATTTTAAGATGGTCCAGGGCGTGAAGGCATTTTCATCCAAAAGCTCAATCTCTACAATCCTACCTACTATGTAGTCCTCTTTATCCAAATAATATTGTAAGGCTATTCTCAAATAGGGGAGAGAGATCTCTAGGGGTATAATGGCTTCACTTATAAATACCAAGGAATAGGGGGTTACACATGTAGGTGTGTGGATGGATGTGCGATAAGCCCAAAGGGTGGGATGTATTTGGAGATGCTAATTACAACCTATTTTACCAGCCATTTTCTCCATAATCTAAACAAGTTTTTTTATTGATGGCCTCAAATTTTCCATTACCTTGAGGTAATAAGGTGTAGAGCACTTGTGGTTAATTTTAAAATGTTTTCACAAGGCATTCAATTTCTTATTCTTGAATGACTTACTATTTTCAGATACAATGACATAAGGGATGTCCTAATGACAAATGATATGGTTCATAATGAACTTATAAATTTGATAACCTATAACATGAGTGAGAGGAACAACCTTCACTCATTTGGTAAAGTAATCAATAATAGTGATAATGTGTTTGTGGCTGTCATATGAGGTGGGGGTGAGTTTTCCTATAAGATCGAGACCCCATTTTGAAAACAACCACAATGTTGTGATAAGTTATAATTACTGAGACAAAGCATGAATAAAATTACTGTGATTTTGACATAGGGTACATTTCTTCATGTACTAGAAACAATCTCTTTCCATAGTAGGTCATTAGTATCCCACAGATAGGAGTTTCTTCACAAGAACCATGCCACTTGTATGAGCACCAAATATGCCTTAGTGTACATCTTTGGTTACTTTTATAGCTTCTTTATAATTAAGGAAATGTAACAAAGTCCCATCATAACCTCGAAAATAGAGAGTTCCCCCAAGTAAGGTTTAACGAGCTATATGTTAGATAAAATTTCTCTTTTGGGTGTGGGAGAGGTTGGGTGGGAAGGTACCATCTTGTAGGTAGTTGTAAATATCAACATACTAAGGGGGAAAAGGTACCAAAACGTTCACATACCAAACATGATTCTGGCATGTCATAGGCCAATATCATTAAATGATTGATAAGAAATTTGAAATATATGGTATATGGAAATAAGTGTAACAAGGATCTGATGATAGCAATAGCATCCACCGATTAGTTATGTATGCGTGGAACTTGATGGAAGAAAATCATAACAAAATACTCTTTTAGGGTGTTCACCATGCATTTGTATGGGATAATATTCTCATAGTTGACTTTTTATTCATCATTCACTTGTTTGATGAGAAAATGAGAGTCCTAAAACCTCAACTTGTTTGATGTTCCATCTGATAGTGAATGTAAGTCCTGCAATGAGAGCTTAATATTCGACAATGTTATTTGTACATGGGTAATTGAGTTTGAAAGCTTTTAGGATGATATCTCTTGTGGGAGTAATGAGGACTAATCCCGATCTTGATCCATTAAATGTGAATGACCCATCAAAATATACCTTCCAAGTTGATGATTCTTTGATATATAAAATGGAAGCATTCATAGTAATAAAGCAAGAAATTTCCATTTTACTTCTTTTTGGTTAACATACTCAATGTAAAACTCAGTTAGTAAAATGATCCAGTTGGCCATCCTTCCTGTAAGTATAGGTTTTGACAAAAATGTATTTGAGAGGGTCGACTTTAGATATTAGCTTAGTATGGCTATTCAAAAGGTAATGAAAAAGTTTCTTAAAGGTGAAGCGAATAACCAAGCATGTTTTTTTAATCTGTGGGTTGAGCTCATATAAAAATTAAGGTGTGGCTAAGGTAATAAAAGGAACTTTATTTTTCCTGAGCATCATACTATGCCAAGAGTGTACCTATAGCAAATTTGGTAGAAAATGTGTATAACACCAAAGGTTCTCCTAGGGAAGGTGGTACAAGAACAGGTGGATTTTTAGAATATCGTTTGAGTTGAGAAAAGGCTTGTTGGTAATCTGAAACTCAGTGGAAATCAATATCTTTCTTTAGCAGATGGGTGAAGGAATGAAACTTTTCTGCAAGCTACTAAATGAAACTTTGAATGGATTAAAATTTTTCCTTAGAGGGTGTACAACTATTTGAGGTTTTTAGGAGGCATCTCAGTGATAACAGTGACTTTAACAAGATCTACTTAAATTCCACTCCTAGACACAATGAAGCCCAATAGTTTACCTGAGATGTCTCCGAAGACATAATTTTTTGGATTCAAACAAACCTTATAATCCCAAAGCCATTCAAATATACAATGAAGGATCACTGGTTGTTCTTCTCTAGTATTATATTTTCTGAGGATATCATTGACATAATCCTCCACAATATCATGTAACATGTCATGGAATATGACCGTCATAGCTCTTTGATAAGTTATACCTGCATTCTTAAGGCTAAAAGACATGAATTGATAATAAAAGGTACTCCAAGGAGCAGTATAGGAAGTTTTATGTTGGTCCTCTTACCAAATCTTAATTTTATTATAGACTAAGAATCCATCCATGAGGGATAATATTTCATGGATAGAAGTAGAATCAATAATCATGTTGATGTTCGGAAGAGGAAAGTCATCTTTAGGACATGCCTTGTTGACGTCCCTAAAATTTATACAAATCCTTACACCAACAGGTTTGTTATGAGCAGGAAATACATTGGAGATCCATTTAGAGTAATCAGTAGGTCTGATGAATCCCATTGCTAATAAATTTTCTAGATCCTCTTTAACCAAAAGAGCCACATGTAGATGCATTTTGTGTAGTTTTTGTTTGATTGGCTTCGTTGATTTATGCACAAATAGGTTATACACTAATAAATATGGATATGAGCCTAACATGTCTTTATATGACTAAGAAAATACATCAAAAAATTATCTAAAGAGCATGGTAAAAGATTTTTGTTCTCATGCTAAAAGAGAAGCCCCAAGTTTGACAATTCTAGGGCTCATCTTCTGTATCGATGTTGATATCAATAGTCTCCTCCATAAGTAATATGGATCCATATTCCATATGCATAAGATCAGGGGGAGATTGATTTCTTTCTCTATGGGCGTTTTTAACGAGATTTTCACCCTTAGGTTGGTCACTTTTTATATCCTTTTTTAATTTTTCTATTTGTTTTTCCGTAAGTACCTCAAAGAGGTTTTCACTATGGGACTTGGATCTTTTATTTTGGTGAGGATTTTTGAAATATATTTTTTTCCCTCCTTCTCTTTTTATTTTTGCTAAACCACAGAATTCAACCTCCTCCCCAAAATACGTGTATGTATAAAATGTTGATAGATAATCCCTTTCTCATGGGTCCCTAATATGAATATCATCACGAAACCCTATGAATTCACCATTTGCCTCATCATTCTGAAATAAATCAATTGGTATATGTCATTGTTGGTCCCAGTTTATAAGGGAAGGGTGTACAAGGTATAATTCAAGAGTGGAAGGGGACATGGTTAAAATACTCATGTCATATAATAAGTTGGTGGAAGAAAGGGTCCATGTAAATGATACAAAGGGACTTTAGTTCACTATAATAGTCTGAAGAGTTATCCCTCATGTTCTGAGAAGGTAGGCCTCAACTTCTGTAGGTGGTGATCCAAAGGTTTGAATACCAACTGCGTATCTATCTATTTTATCATGTGGTCGAAAAGGGGTTCCCACAAACCTTGTTTCATTTTATGCCACACCCATATCCTTTCTATCCCATAACATACATCATCTTATTAGGGATGACATATTCTGGGGGATGATGGCATGAACCCATCCTTTCATTAGGGGATTGGGATTTATAAGTGTTATGTATTTTATCATCCACCAAAATACCACCACGGAGGAATTTTTCAATAATTTAAGGTTCTTGAGGTCGTTGCAGCTGAAATTTGTGCCTACCACATGTTTTGTGTGATTGGGGAGATTAAAAACAAGGAGGGCATGTTGGAGGTTGTATTCCCCGTAGCTGGTAGGAAGAATTTTTAATTCCCATGTAGAAAAATGGGGGATATGGATGTGGGCGGCACCAATTTTCATGTGGGTGCAATGTATTGAGATTTATGTAAGAGGTGAGGGGCCTCTGATTTAATCTCAAAAACTATTTCTATAGAAGGACATTCATATGATTTGGGGGTAGTGGCCGGATAAACACTCTATAATGTGTAAAGAAATGAGGGTTCCCCAATAAATGGCATGTTATTTTCCTTGATAATAGATTTTGATATTACTAGTGAAATGTTGAGGGAACAACCTGCATGACATGGATCTACGGGCGACCGAGGGGAATATTATAGGGGTGGTTTCAATTCAAGGACATGGAATTAGGTTTTCATGTGTAGTAGGGCCCAACTTCCATTAGTAAGGTAATTGTGCTCACTAACTATCTCTTTGCATTATCATAAGGCTTAATGATGATCACATTAGGATCCCATTCAGTGTTAGTGGTGTCCCAACTATTTTATGAGATTTAAGGTAGATATGTTAAGGTCCGACCCGTTGTCCACAAACACTCTTTTTATATTTTTGCGAGTAATGATCACTTCAATGTAAAAAGGGATATTACGTGTTTGGTTTATCCGTTAGAATCTTATTTTAGATAAAATTGATTTGTTTCAAAATTGGAGTGAGTTGCACAAACCAATTGCTTAGAAGTGTCAAGTGTCAATGTCAATGGTAAATCTTGAATCTTGAAGGGTTTTACAAAGGATATCCTTATGAACAATAAATATCTGTAGAAGATACAAGATAGAACTCTTGAAGTGTTTTACAAGGATATCCTTATGAACAATATATATCTGTAGAAGATACAAGATAGATATCTTGGCGGTTGTCTTCTTAAGATGCTCGAGGATATCATAATGACCCTCAAAAGTAGTAGGTAGAGGGAGCTCCTGAGATGTACGATGAGTTGCATTACATTTCCATGGCACACCATTGTGTTTTGATTATGATGGTATTTATATGTTAAGTAATGGGATGAACATAGCCAATGAGAGAATCAAAGAGATTGGCTATTTTGGCAACAACGTGATGTTGTCCATTGTATGTTAGTGTTGTCATTAATGTCAAGTCCATTAATGGAAAAGGGTTTCATGAGGTCCATGTGAGTCTTCACTAGGTGTCATTAATTTTCAAGTATGAAGGTTAATTGGTAGTGATTGAGTTTTGGTGAAGTATTATAAGGTTTTGGTGCATGGTTGAGCTTGTATAGTCATAGTATGAGTCCTTCCTAGTTGAGTGAAGGTTTTCATGAGGTAATTCATGGTACATGAGTTGTGTTAGAGGTGTACATGAGTATTTATGAGGTTAGCATGGCTAGTTCAAGGGTTTTCATGGTTGAGTCAGGTCATTCTAGACCTATTCCTAGCCCTAGAGGCATGCAGATGAGATGGAGATATGAGATTAGGAGATGATAATATTTTGGAGCATGATAACAACATGGTTATGGTATACATGGCATGTACGGTGAGTTTTCATGTTAGTATTCAGAGGTTTAATGCATGTATGAGGTCCTTGGGAAGAAAGAAGGTGAGAAACATGCAAGATGACATAGGTAAGTCACTGTGGATGGAGATTTTCAGAGCTATTTTGAGCTCTACAGTGAGTATGGTAAACTTATAGTATATTTTCATGATGCTTCATGAAAATTTTCAGGTCATTCTGAAGAAGGATTTTCAAGATACATCACTTTTGGAAAAACTGGGTAAGTTATAGTGTATTTTTGAACTTCTGATGTTCTTTGTGTGTCATGTTATTTGAATGGGAACCTAAGATATTTGGTATAGATTATTATTTTAATTATGAATGTTTCACAAAAAATAATGAGGTCATTTTATAATCACATTTTAATGAACGATCGTTAACAAGATAAAGTGGTTTGAAAACCCTAGCTAAACCCTAGCTAAGAGTGACTTGGAGAAAAAGAGGTATTGCCGAGTTTATTTTGATTCATTTTTAAAATGTGATGATTGGATGATTGGATGATGTAGAGGAATCTTCTATATTTCCATAAAGGTAAGCTATACATTTTGTTGATGCATAATCACAACACCCCTGATTATTTACAACTCGATAGATTGAAAATGTCAGTGTGATTGCATAACATGGAGATTTTCCCAAAGTGTGGGACTTCACGATCAGGAAAGCTCTCCACATGAAGGCCGTATTATTATCCTATCCTAGTGCCAACTACTCCAAACTGTAGAGAGTTTTTAGATCTAACCCTAATCTAATATTTCTAAGGAGACATAGATAGAGAAAATACATGAAAATAAAACCTACTTTAAAGGTAGATGATGCACCAAGAAGGATGTTGAAAAACCTACATAATAAACACAACACTACCAGAACCTTGTAATGAAAACAAACACAAAAACTATACACAATAACCTTGCATGTAATGAAATATTAGAAAGTTGTAATATAACACAGAAGAGGGTTTGAAGCATCCATATATATGATTTTATTGCTCCCGAAATTGATGCAATATACCACACTCAAGCTTAAAGGAACATATTTTACTTTACAATGTCCAGTATGGAGGTTTGTAATCTCCACAAAATCTCTTACAAATAATAAAGAAGGGAGGGGCATATACAATTTTTCCAACCTTTTGAAATAAGCCCCTCCTTACAATATATAGGAAGAATGAGAGAAGGGAGAGAAAAGGAATTCAAAATATTGCTTCAACCACCCCAAAATGCGTTGAAATCACCTGCACCAATGATGGATGCCACTAAAAAACCCATACCTCCTTTCAATTTTCCTTGTTGGGGAAGAAAGGAAACACATACCTCATCATTTAGGTAGGTGAGAAACCTGGAAACACCCTCTAAAATAATGGACTGCATTTCTTTATTTTTAAATACTTAGCCTTACTAAAAATAAGAAAATTAGTCGATTTGTGTAAAGGAAAGTAAGAGCTTTCCAAAATGTTTGATTTTGTGAAAATCTGAGCTTCCAGTAAAAATTTATCGCCATATGAAGATGAGGGTGTCATACTATAATAAATGCGAGTAGTTGGCTCTTTTTTTTAGATTCTGAGCTTGCATTGCTACCCCCAAAATCTGATTTTTTGGACTTTTAGGATTCAGGACTTTTATATTTTTGATTTTTGATTTCAAGTTACTTTCCATTGCTCAAGTCGGCTTGAGAGTTTTGAAATGCCGAACCTCCAAAGTCTAAAATTCAAACTTCAGAGTTTGGACTCTGAAACCATGTCACGTGACACTGTTCATCGCTCGAGAAAAAAGTTTTGAAATTACAAAAATATGAAGTTTGAAATTTTGGACTTCAGGTTTCAGACCTTTTTCCTTTTCGAAGTTTTGGGTTTTGGGATTTTCGGGTTTTGGGACTTTGGGGTTTCAGGGTTTGGGGTTTCAGGGTTAGATTATCCACTTGGCACATGAAACCTCCAAAATCTTGAAAGCCCGAAGTCTGAATTTCAGACTTCGGGTTTCAAATTTTTCTTCTCCTTTTCCACACTTCTTTCTGCTGAGTCCCTGAATTCACCTTCAGCCTACCTTCGAACTCGCTCACCTCTGAAGTTCAAATTTTAAACTTCATAGCTTCTTCATTTCCTAAACTCCTCTGCAATGTGCTCGGCCCTCTTCAACCTATTTGGCCAATCCTGAAATGTGATCTCCCCTAGCTGAATCGATCCTTCATTTTTTATCTGTATGAGGTCATGTTTGTCCAATTTTCCTGAGAGTCAAAACTGGATAACAATTTTTGACTATATGTGGGCCCCACTTGAAAATTATTGTTTATAAAGAAGTTTGGTTTAAGGAAAGATTTTCCAAAGGAGTTGAAAAAAAATTGACATTGTTTTTATCCATGAATTTATTTTATATGTCTATCAAGGTTTCAAATCATGGTGGTTCTTCAAAAGGGAAAATTGTGCCCTACTTATGACCATTTGGGGCAGTTTGGAGCAGCATGAAGTAAAATTGAAATTTTAGGAGCCAAAAAATGATTTAGGACTCCATTCAAGTTTTTTTTTGTGATCTTGGTTTAGAGAGATTTCCAATAATATATCAAAATTTTGTTTTTGATGTGGTATGATAAAGTTATGAGCTATTCTTTGAGGTTCAAGTTTGAAGGATGCCTAATTAAGCAGCGTGCTAAGTGGCTTCATGAGGTAAAGTGATGTTTTTGAGTTGTTATTGATTGATAAAGGTTGATGAGTGATTAGGAAAAAATTATAAGGGTTTTTCATGGTTTGGTAAAGTGTGGAAGGGAGTTTTGAGGTGATGAAGCAAGTTGAGCTCAAAGGCTAGTTCTTGAGTCCTAGAAGGCTTAAGAAGTAATTTTCATAGATGGACCTGGTTGAATGCCTTTCACTTGGATTTGGAAGGAGTTATAATATGTTATGGAAATAATATCTAGATATATTTATAGTGGTGTATATATTTTTATCTTGGTGATGAATTACGATGTGTCTTTCAGGTCAGTTTGCGAGGAAGAAGGTTGTTTGGATTTCATGATAGGTTTTCTCAGGCTGAAAGATTGAAGTGGTTAAGGCACGAAATGGATTATTTGATGCTTGATATAACCTGGAGAGTGAATATGGATGAATTATGTTTCTATTAAAGGAATTTTGAGGTTTTGGAAGTGTCAAAAAAGGTGAAAAATAGTTGATTTTGTGAAACAACTTTCTAGGTAGCTTGATTTGGTGAAGATGATTTTTTTTTGTGATTTGATAATATGGATGTTTCAAGAGGTGTAACATGTATGGATGTGATATAAAGGTCTTAAGGATTCCATACAGTGGTTACGTGCCATATTTGAGTTGTTCTTGGGTGGTATTGATGCCCAAAAGTAAAGACATGGTGCTGGAAACAACTGTTTGGTGAAGGATATGAACCTTTTGAGTTAAGTTATGAATTATTAAATTTTTATGATATAACTAATGAACATGCTATATCACACATGGGTGATGAATTTTTGGGGTTTAATAATCATATTTTTGGCATTAGTGGGTGTAGGTCATCGTAGTGATGGGGTTTTGAGCTTGTTTTGTGTAAGTTGAGTGGTTTAGGGCATGACCGACATATATGGGTCATATGTGAACATTTTAATGGATGTAATATAATTTTTTAAAGATTAATTTGTCTAAAAAAAACATAACTAACGATCTCCCTTGAATTATTTAGAAGAGAATGGTAGTGATGTTTTGGGTTCATTTGTGAACTAGTTGTGCAAGGGGGAAAAGGAGACCCAAGAGAGAGATTATAACAAGTATGAGGGCATGTTTTGAAAGATGATGAGGCATGTTACAAGTTGAATACTAATTGAGAGAATTTTTGTAAGTATTTGAAGCAAATACAAGTCCAATAATAAAAAAAATACAACGAATCGAAGTAATGAGGGTTTGAAGGTGTGTGTGTGTGTGTGTGTGTGTGTGTGTGTGTGTGTGTGTGTGAGCTGAATTAGAGATATCCATTAGTTGTGGGCAAAATTTTTTTAGAGATCATCATCTTCATGTGTATAAGTTTGTGCTTAGTAATATTAGGGGGTTATAACCTCCTTATGGAGTGGGGTACTTCACTAAATTAGGGGTTGGTGCTCCCTTGTGGGGTTGTTTCTCTAACAAACTAGGGTTTGGTGCTCCTTTGTGAAGTTGTTTCTTCACTAAATTTATTTTTTGTGAGTAATATCATAAAAATTTATATTGGTTTTCTTCCCCTTTAGGGTTTCCCACTTATATATGGTGTTCATGTGTATACTTCTTTGTTTTATGTTGTTGTGAATGCTTAATACACACCTAATGTACATATGTGGTTATTAATGGTAAATGGATGAATGAAATAATGAATATATGTGATGATAAATGAATTGAGAGATTTGTAGGAATTGATTCACCCCCCCTCTTAGTCCATTGTGCTTCCAACAAGTGATTGAAATTTTTTATTTTGGAGGATTGACCTCGATTCAAATGTTATCATGCCTTTTTATGTTTGGGAAATGGTTCTTTATAAATTCCCAATTAATTATTAGATTTTTTTTGGGTTCTTGTGCACCTGTCTCGAGGTCTCCTTGATCTATGAGGTCATGAATGAAGTTTTTCAATTTTCATACATCAATTTATAGCATGGCCTTTGATGTAATTATATTCATAGTATTCTTAGTATTTATACCATGATGGATTAGGGGCATCCTCGGACAAAGGGTGTAGTGGTATGAAATTTGATCATGTTGATCGTATCCAGTTGTTTTAAAATTTATGATAAAGACTCCATGAGGGGAGTGTATTCTCTAGTTTAACTTTAGATTTGGACGATCCTCGTGAAATTTTCAAATGAGTGCTTTGGACCACTTGGACATTTTTTGAATATGTGATTCTGTCACCTACAAGATTCTTATTTTTGTTGAAGAACTTGGTCTTGTAAATAGGTTTTGAGTCATGGTTATCTCTTTGGAAGGGTTTTACGGTCCCTTTGGAAAACACAACCTTTTCAATTTGGCTTCCTTTTTCAATAACTTATTAGAAGGTAATTACATAATGCATTTACAGGTGATAGGATATCTCAGGATGTAAGTTAGGTACAAAATATACTGACAAGGTATTTCTATGAACTAGAGGAAGGGTAGTGACTAGCTAACCCTCGCCATTGTTGTAAGAAAACAACAAATTTTTAATTGATGTGTTGTTTTACATTATAAAGGTATATCATAGTGATATCAATTTCCATGTTTAATTAAAAGTGGTGAAAAAAATTCTAATCTAAGTTCGTGAATGTGAAAAAAAACCCTTTAGGGAAATGGATAAACTATTCAAGTTCCTGGCCTCTAAGACTTCGTGGGAATAAGTGAATGAGGTAATTATTGCTATAGGAAACTTCCTGGAAAGAATGAATAAGTATTTTATGTGATCATGAGGATCACCTTTGCCCATATATTTATAAAATTTAGGGCAGTCAAATCTAGGTGGAAAGGGAGTTTATAACATCTCCCAATCAAAGAGAGAAGGAAACAATTCTTCAAACTGATATTTCTTATTATGTCAAAGGTTGTTTTCTTTAAGACTAACAAGCACGTATTTCATGGATTTCCACTCTTGGTCAAATATTTGGCCATGTGAAGGCATGGTAGGTATGTACACATGGTTATATTTTGATGTTTCAATCCCATGGTTTTCAGTTTACTACTATGCATAAGTCACCTTAATCTTTTCAGTACGCGAAACTCTACTTGTGTCCTGATGGACATGTGAAGTTAGGTTTTCCAATTGGAGACTAAGAGTTTATAACTATTTTTGTACGTTGACCTCTTCATTTTTTTATTCTGATTGAGGTTCATGTGGGGGCTTGTTCATGTTCTTCCCCATATATTATAGTTTTCACGATTAATTAAACTAAACAATATACGATAACCAATTGTAGTATGATAGGATTATGCTTCTAGATTTCCTTTAGGTTGGGAAGAGATAGAAGCATGTCCATGATTTAATATATCCTCAAATGTACAATAAGGAGGTTTCTATTCTTTCTTCTTCTCGAATCATGATTATAAGGATACCGAGATCAAATTCAAGTGGCAATTTGGCCCCTAACTCTATTAACCGTACTAAAAGTTGTTCTCTATTTTGGAAGATGAATTTATCTATGTGGAAGGGGTCATACTCAAAGGTGTCAAAAGAATTTGGTTCCTCGTATCCATTATAGGCAACCAATGTTTATTCCTCTTCAGATAATGGGTCCAAATGGTTTCAGAGGAAAGGATTTGATGTGCGTCTCTTATGTCCCAAACATGTTGTAGGTACCATAATGGGAAACATTTTTGCAAATATTTGAAATATGTGGGCAAGTTTCACAATGAATTTAGGCAAAAAAAGCAACGTAATGATAGTAAAGTGAATATTTTTCTAAGGGTGTGGAATGTTTGATGAAAGTAGGTAAGAAAAATCTATGGAATTTTGGACAAAGTAATGACTGTAAAGGAATATTTTCCTATGTGTAAATGTCTCAGAAGTTGTTTAATAGTTAAAAAACATGATTTTAAGAATTAAATCGATTTTAAGAAAAATAAGATTTAAGTATAAAAAACAGGTTGATATGATTTTGACAGCATGACAACACAAATTTCTACACTTAAATCAAGTTTAAGAAAAACAAGGTTTAAGTATAAAAAATGGTCGATACAATGCAAACAACATAAAAACGTAATTTAAACACTTAAATCAAGTTTAATAAAATAAGATTTAAGTATAAAAAAAGGATTAATAAAATGTGGGTAGTGTAACAAATCACTTTAAACACTCAAATCAAGTTTTATGAAAATAAGGTTTATGTATCAAAAATGGTTGATACAACGTGCACAACGTAACAACACAATTTCAACACTTAAATCAAGTTTTAGAAAACAAGATTTAAGTATCAAAAAGGGGTTGATATAATGCAACCAATGTAACCACACACTTTCAACACTCAAATAAAGTTTTGATGAAAACAAGGTTTAAGTATCCAAAATTGGTTAGTACAATTTTGGAAACACTTTAGATAGTTCTCTTTTGATAAAGGGGGAGCCAAAATTACGAAGGGGGATATGTTAAAAATGTTTCATAACAAATAATATGTGGCAAAAATTTGGTAGAGTTTCACCTTATTCTAAAATAAGGTAGAAACTAAGATTTTTTTTTTATTTAGTAAATGTTTGATACTGGTGATAATAGGTATGGAAAATTTGGCCCCAATGCCAAATAACTTTCTAGGGATTTTGTTCTCAAAACTCAACAATATTTATCTAATAGAGGTATTCTTTTTTAGAATAATTTTACAAAAAAGGAACACTACCCCACAATCAAATTAATGAAAGTGGCCTCATAAGGACAATATTTGATATTCATCATGTGTTTTACTAGTCAAGTAGGTGTTTGGGGCACTTCTCATTTCATCAGTTAGTTCCATAAATGATTCAACTAATTTGGGGTTCCTCTGGTACTCCCCACAATGAGTTTTATGGGTTAATCCATGGCACTTTTGAAGAGGATGTATTTTAACCCTTATCCAGACCTGCAAATACAGTGTGAGGTGTTTGTTTTTATCCTTTTTAATGAATGTGTGCTTGTTTTGAACACCTTTCTTTGACCGAGGAAACCTACACACAAGATGTTAGTAATTCATTTCTATTTTTTCTTTGATGAGAGCAAATGGACCTACACTCAAAGGATTCATAGGTTTCCATATTACCAAAATGCTAGAAAAATATCAAGGATTACAACCATTTATGTTTCTCAAGGTTGTTTGAAAGCGCAAGAGAACAACATATATGGTGTTTGATCAAATTAAAACAACATATACATTTTAAACCAAAATATCAAGTGTTAGCCATAATTTTAAATGAAAATCAACATGTTAGAAAATATCCAAAATCATTGTCGTTTCTGATTCTCAAGATCACTCGAAAGTGCAAGAGAAGAACATACAAGGTTTTAATCAAATTATAGTGAAAAGGATATTTCTAAAAAGTATTTGAAATGTTAGCACCATTTTAAACAAATATCCTACATATAAAAATCAGAAACATGTAGAAAATAATAGGAAATTGAAATTCAAAGATGAATGATTTGGGAATTTTGTGAAAAATTTGACACAATACGTTAGTGCATACATAAGAATGCTAGTGTATGAAATAGTACATAGGAAAAAAATATAGAAATTAAAAGTGCAATGCCAACACATGCATATAGATGTAGAAACAGTCAGAAGGATGCTATCACAAGTAGGAGGATGATAGTTCAAGAAATTCATAACTTAATGGGACACGAGCATGTGTAAAGGAATGCTAACACATGTAGGATAAATATAGCATAGAGAGATGAATGGTAGCACTTGTATAGGTGAACGCTAGTGCACAAAGTAGGAAAACATATAGAAACACTAGCATAAAGAATGGAACATAGGTTCGTGCAAGTAGAATTCAAAGTAACACCAAAACGTGCACTGAAACATAAGTGCATGTAGATGAACACAACTACACACAGATGAATTATAGAAAAAAGAAAGTGATATGGTAGAGCACCCAGATGCACACTAGCACAACGAACCTATTCTTGCATAGAAAAATTTCAAATCCGATAATAAAAAAACAAAAAGCTCATATGTTTCTCAACAAGACTCAAATTTGACAACATTTTGCCTCCTAAATACCTAAAAGGAACATGTAACATTATCAAACATCATGATACATTCTCAAAAATTGAATAATTTCTAATAATTGAACTAAAGAGAATGTAAAAATGATGTCTAAACTGAGAAAAAAATAAATAATGCGGATGAGACAAAGGGGTGTCATATCGGGCGTGCTATAAGTATGCATGTATTAGATTAACACTAAGCTATAAAATGAACCTAGCACCAAGTAGATTCTTAGTTAATATAATATAAACAAAAACATCATGATAAATCATAAAGGAAATCTTATCTAACTATGCATAAAACATCAAAGAAAACATTAAATTCAAATCTCCTTAGATTTTTGGATGCACTCTTAGATTATAGGTATTTCCTTTATGAACTGAAAGAATTTAAGAATGATTAAGGAATTTATCCAAGAAGAGGAAGAGATCTCACTAATATGGCTTGATTGCTATTTTTGTTTCTTCTCTTACTACCCTTGGCCAAGTAGAAAGGGGATTTGAACAAAGCTTTCCAATAACATGAAAATGCTCTTATCAAGTGTGAATGTCTTTTAAGGACATGGTGTAAATTGAAACATGGTGTACTAGGATTCTTATATAGCTTTCTAGGTTTGGAGAAAATTGCCTCCTAGTGAATGTGGGGTAGAGGTAAAGTAGAAATAGAAATGGATAAGTATGATTAGAAGTGATTAATAAAAGATTAGGAACTCATGAGAGTTGAGTGATTTAATGAATCAACTAGGATTAATAAGTAAGACAAATTAAGCTTGTAGAAGCCATTTAGAGATGATTTAGAGGAAAATTAGTAGAATGTGAAGGGTTTGAGAGGGATATTTAACCAATAAGAGGGTTTATTAATTAAATACGAGATTGAAAGGATTAATTAAATAATAATGGTTAATTAATTAATTAAAAGAGGATTATAACTAATGAAGTGTAATTAATTGGCATCCGAGATGAAATATGAAGCTAGTTAATTAACGAAGTATTATTAATAGACCGAGACAAAGGGAAATGTTATATAATTAGAGGAAAAACCACTAATTATAAAAAATGCCAGGAATTATAATAATTAGTACAAATTTAGTATTAAAACTGCATAGTCAGATTTAGGTGTCCACAAATTAGATTGAGTATATACATATTAATGCATGCTTTTATCTTCTATAATGATCATACTATTATCACTCTTTAAGTATATGCATATTTGTCTTATTAACCATTATGATGTATCTAAAACCAATGGGAATTGTTCCTATCATATGCCTCAAGTGAGCACACAAGGTGGTCAAGTTATGTGGTATGATAGAACGAAGGAAGTGCATGTAATAATAAATTGTGTGTTGATTTATTTTGTGTAGATTGCTTATGGTTTTGGAAAATTTATAACTTCATTTTGGCTCCATTATTATGACCCATTGCATTATGTTGGAATGACAGTCATTGAGGAAAATGTTTTATTTTAGTTAAGAGAATATTAAACACTTTTCAGAGTGGTATAAGTGGAGTTTTTCACTTAGAAACCTGACTCACAAAAACCATTCACCACCGAATGGGTGGAGAAATAGTGAACCCCTATATGATGCTGAGTATGAGACATTATTTAGAGAAATCCATGTAAAATTACATGTTTTTTTGGTTTCTTATGATGCGTGATGAGATTTAAAATTAGGATGAAAGTATCCTTGGGTGAAATAACACCTCTAGAGACCAGCATAGATAGAAACCATGAGGACTTACATATAGGTGACATTTGGTGGATTGGAATAATTTTTAGTTATGTATTTGAGTAGATTATGTCTACAAAATATTTCCTTGAGGAATTTAGATTTTAATTTCTCTTAGAGCCACGTATAACTTGTTTGAAACATTATACATTAAAATAAATAAGCTAATAGTGTGTCACTTCCATAAAAATATTCCTATGGAGGGATAAATTCCTATGTGCATGAAAATCAAGAAAGGTTAGGAAAAGGAGGGGATTAATTAATTAGGATTTATACATGGATGCTTCAAGAAAGTAAGAGCTTATGAAAATTTGATATTATCAAGCATGACACAAGGAGATAGCTGAGATAGGTGCTATATTTAATTTGGATCAAGATAACCCATTTAAAATTAACTTAGCCATTTAAAATGGCACAGGATGTTCAAATACTCATTAAATTTAACCGGATTTGTTTTTTTGAAAAAACCCACCAACGCCTAACTTTTCAAACTATTTAAAATACGGTGAGAAGGGAGAAGACGTGTGGCGTGATTCTAAAAATTCTCATGGATTTTGGTCTCCTGCGGACTTAAAGAAGGGAAAATTTTAAGGAAATCCCTTGAAAAAACTTATAGAAATCATGGCGATTATGACTAAAACTAGATTCGCTGGGTTGACAAATTATCTAAAATCAATGTTCATGGCATTGGCGAAATAGAATATATTTTTTGAAGGAAATTATGGATGGAGCGGTGAATGAAGCCTAAATATTTTTATCCTCTTTTACTAAACTAACCTCATAAAAATCTAATTATGAGAATTCCAAAATGAAGTTCACAATGATACCTTTCCAACAAGACTAACTTTGTGTAATTTGGAGCTCCCTGGAGGAAGTTATGGCCCATTTAAAGTTGTATAGGTTGGGATGAATAGGAAGTTATACACGTGGTGAATCATAGCTTCTGGATGGTTGGGGTGTGCATTTCACTATGTGTTATTTCCTTGTATTTCCCACATGTCAACCTTTGATTGGTTACGGGGTTGGGTTTGTTGACTATAAGAGGGGCTAGTGGACCCGTCAAATGTAGCTTATTCCACGAGATGGGGTCCACCTAAACCCATCAATTTGAGGTTTTCTGGAATGGAGACACGTGTCTAGTGAATGATACCAAATGACCAAGAAGGTTTCATTGATTTATTAGAGAATCCAAGAATGTTTTAAAATCTTTTCCCATCAATCACGTGATGATTAAATAAAAAATATACATTGGGATTGGAGATTTGTTGGCTATTTGCATGTGAAAAATTATTGTTTCTGGAATTTTTAGGTGAAATGTGGTCACTTCCATGGTCGTAATAATAGCCAAATTCATATTCCTAAATTCCTACTATTCACCAAATTATGAATATTTTACACTAAAATTTTCCATGACTTAAAGCCATGGATTAAACCACAGTGAATGAACTTTCGGGTCTGGATGGCAGGTTGAAAGGTCGATGGGTCAACACTAATAGGTAGACACATGGCAGAGAAAATGTATAACACATGGCGTAATTTCAACTATCTGACTTGGACATGTGTTTCCATTTCAGTAAACCTCAAAGCAATGGGATCAAGAAGACTATAACCATGGAATACGCTACATTCGATATAGTTTGAGTCCACTAAACCCTTTTGCATTCAACGGGCCTAACCCCAAATCCAATCAAATATTGACATGTAGGAAGTCAAATAAACATAGGCAAGGTAATCCCCACGACCAACTAGAAGTAGTCATTCGCCACGTGTAAAATTCATGTTCATCCTGACCTGTAAAACTTAAAATGGCTATAACTTCTCATTTAATATTATTTGAATTAAACCTTAGTTTTAGAATAACTACTAGAATTTATGATATTTCAGTTAATTGAGTAAAGTAAGATGCAAGAAAATAAACATTCAATAATGTAAAACCCTAGACAAGTGGGAGAGGAAGATGACTTAGCTGATTATATGCAAACCTAGAGGTGATATGGACTGATTATCTACTAGATATAACTAGGAACAATGTTAAAAAAACTTGGTGAGGGTTTTGGAATTCAGAACTATGCAAGACCAAAGCACCCACAGGAGGACATGAGCACCTTAGGCACTAATGACTGCTTATGGGTGCTAGTGACTGTACGAGTGCTTGGAATTTCATCTTTTTTGGGTTGGAGGAGATTCATTGCTGATATTATTTTGTCCCTCCAACTTTACTATTAGGGCCCTGATCGTACCTAGAACCTACACAAAATATGACTAACTACACATGTTCACAAAACACATCAAATCCAATAAAAAATATGTAGAATGTGGAGTCAGACTGACCCCAAAGGTTACTTGAAGAGTGAACTTATGACCAGGTAATGCACCGCATCTCAGATCATTCTCAAATCCATGTAGTTCTTTGTTCTTGTGTGTGTAATAATGACCTGGGTTTCCCTTGTCCAAGTTGCATGATGATAATAGGATAGATCAAGATTGTATTGAGTATGCAGAAGGTGTGTGATGGAATATAATGAACTCCCCTCCTATGTTGTGTATGTAGATCAATGCATCCCTTGTCCCTTGAATGGATGTGCTAGATGTATTCCTTGTAATGATCTTGTGCCTTTGATGCAAGCTTAGGTAATGATAGGTTATTCTTATAGTGTTGAACCCCTTATTTGACAGTTATAGATAAGTATATATATGATTCCCTTGTTTGAATTTTTTAATTGACAACTAAAAGGATGACCCAAAGTGTTAAAAAATTCCCAAGAGGTGAAAAGGACCCAAAAGGGTAAGAAGAAGGAAAAGAGGGACATGAGCACCTGCACGCTTTTGTCCTAATTGGGAACTAGTGTCCAAGGTCATTGAAAGATAAATCAACTTAAGTGCTGACAGAGTTGTAAGGTGTGTAAAGAAAATAAAGTGCAAAAGATAAAGCAATCAAAGACCAAAAGAAGTTGTCAACCACTAGCTTTTCTTGATTAGTCCAATCATGTATACATTAATATTCTTTAGAACCTAGAAATGTACCCAAGTGCATAGATGTTATGTCTATATTTTCCCCCACTTAATGTTGTTGAGTGAATACTCAATAACATAAAGTAGATAAAATATGTGTACCTTGTAGACCGAAGAGAAGTGTAGCCGATAATGTGAATTGATCATAATATGAAACATAGAAACTAAGAAAGGGAGGTAGATCCTAGGGGTGAATTATTTGTGTAGGAGCGTATTGCTAGAGCTTGTGCTTGTTGATGTGAGCTGATTCTTATAAGGAAAAACCTACGAAAAGAAGAGAAAAAGAGCAAGCAAATTCCCATATGAAAAATTAGAGTAATGTGTGAATAAGTATGTAAAAGTAGTAAGAAGCAGGAGATAATGAAAGAGTGCATCTGATGTATAAGAGAGTAAAGGATAGAAAGCTGTCTTATTTTTATTTAGAGATGTTGTTGGATTTTGAGTATCATTTTGTTGAAGGGTGAGGTTTTTAGGCGATCTTATGCCAAGAGTGAGACATTTTTTGGATGATCTCATGCCAAGGATGATTTTTTTGGGTAATCTCATGCCAAGGGTGAGTTTTTGGGAGATATCACACCAAGAGAAGAGAATTGGGGAGAGAAGTATATTTTTATCTCCTTGAATGACACTTCCCAAATAAGTTCCACTTTAGATTGGGATATCCTGATTTGTAACCATATTTGTAATTAAAATATAGATAAATGGATGAATTCTGTAGCTGGAGTCATGTGAATGATATTGTATATCTCTACTATGAACTATTAGAAACTATGCTAAAATGAGAAAATGTTTGATTTTTCCCCCAAGACACTAACACCTAGGAGGGATAAAATAACCCACTGTTCATGTCTGATAATGGCAATTAGTGTCTACTTTGTGTGTGACCCAAGTCTATTTCTGGACCAATATGTGACTGTGTTCCTATGACATTTTTGTACTTTGTTGATCCGTTCTGGAATTTTGTTCTATTGGAAGGGTGATATGTTCACCCACTAGATACCCCCTCATTTTGGGTGTAAGTGATGAATGTAGGAGGAGGTGACCCAAATGAGAGGTCCTAAAACTATAATGCATATTTGAGAGTTGATACCGGCAGGGGGTAGGGGATGTTTATGGTAGAAACCAAGGCACACACAAACAAGATAAGATAGAAACAAGTGTTAGTAAAAGAGATAGCATACAAGTACAAGACAATGTAACAAGAAAATGTGAAGAGAAGAGGTACCGCAAAAAGTGGGTTGCATACATGGGACATCACTCACAATGTTATAAGATAATCAGGGCCAAAGTAGCAAAAAGCAAATCATAATCAAGAAAGACATAGGGCATAGACTAAAAAAATAGAAAATAATAGTAAAAAGTAGTAATATATAACCATGGTTATATAGACTCATTCCTACAAGGAAAATGCTACACATGAAGCACTGTTTAGCATGCTAGAAATATAAGTAGTATGTCAAAGCATGTATAAATCATCAAAAAGTAGATGGTAGTGAAAAGAAGCAGTAAAGAATGTAACAATAGGATATGTCTTATGTAGTTGGAGAATAGAAAAGGTAGATTCCCCTCGGGAGCCTCGATGGGACTAGTAAAGAGTAGTGTCGAGCATCATGCATCGTGTAAGAATTTGTAAAGGTCTTGCATTCACCTCAAGATACCAAGTGAAAATGCATGTGTGTATAAAGAAAGATAATGACATACTAAGTATCCAACTAGCACAGGAAATGATTAACTAAAATGCAGATAAATGGTAGTTAATCTAATTAGGAACAACAATAAATAACAACAGTAAATAAATATAGAAAGTGACCCAAACAACAAGGCTAATGAAAATAAAAACCCTAATATGTAAAGAAGGGTTGGAAGGAGCTTAGCTGATTCGAAGAACTTGCTGGACTGTGTTGTAGAGATGATTGGAGAAGAAGGAGGGGGAAACGACTATGTCGAGGTCCATAAACTTGCAGATCTGGGAAATATGAGTGGATTGGGGTGCCTGGGAGAGGATCAGGGCATCTTTGGGTGCCCTAGTCTGTGTTATAGGTTCCTTGGTCTGTTCATGATGTCCAAAAACCATATTTATAGGGTTATTAGATGATATGAAGCCTTCAATAGGGGTCGTACTGACTTCTCCACTAGTGCAAGTAAGGAAATGTCTCTGATCAATGCAATACCACTGGAATGAGGATTATGTGCATTGAGGGTGAGTAGACTAGCATCAAAACTCGTGAAATTGACAAATGGGTTTGTTAATAGTGATGGTGGTTCAGACTGACCTCAGATGTACCATTATGATTGGCCTGAGAATTACTAGTTGAGTATTGACAGGACAGGGTCAAAGCTAGGTGGAGTTCTATGTGGATAGTGTGTGCTGTTTAGTGCCCGAGATGAAGACCTTGTGTCACTCACACTTCCTCTGAAAGTAACAAGTAATTCCTATGTGTATAACTGTGTTGGTCTGAAAATCTGTCGCGTGGACAGATCTATGGATAGACGAGCCAACAGTGTGCAGGGCTTAGCCCCTCTTTGAGACAGCAAAGCGAAACTGGTTTATTGCTATTTCTACTAGCAGGAACCTATGCAAGTCTCACAGATTCTGCCTTCGGGGGTTGGGATCTCATCCCAGTAGAGTGTTCCAGGCTGCGAAAAGAAAGGAATGAAAGAGGGAGAAGAGAAAGAACAGATCCGAAGGGAGAAAAGAAATGAATTCCAAAGCAGAAAGGTCAGAAGATTTATGTTTTTAGTTTGGTAGTAAACAGAGCCAAACCTACTTGCATAAATAAACAAAGCAATAATGATAAACAAATGACGGAAAAGTAGATATGAATCCAACAGATTAAACACATACAGATCTAACGTAAGAAAGATCTAATGTATAACACAGCTATTGAGCACAAAGTCTGAATAATTGTATTACTGTTCTTTTCTGTTACAAGAAAGCTCAAAGTCTTTCTCTCCTCACTTCTATTTCTATCTGAAAAATGTTCACCCTTGAATACAACAAGTATTCCAGTATTTATAGAATATGAGGGAGAGAGAAGACAAAATGGAGCCAACCACTTATTTACAAAGATATTTACAAAATATCTAAAAGTCATGTTGACTTTGACAACTTTGATAGATGACATCATCCCATGATGCAACATGGATGATGTCATCATTTGTGCCAACACATTTTAGACATTCGAAAAGAAAGTTGGAGAATAGAGAGAGAAAAGAAGGAGAAGAAGAAGGAAGAAAGCTACTCATCATCATCATCCTGCGGCCGAAAAGGGGTCGCCTGTTTCTGATGCTGCTCAGGAGATGAGATGTGGAACTGAGCGCGGTATTCCAAGAACTTGCTGATCATCGGCCCAAATTGATCCTGTGACAGATCCTTGTGCCGTTCACTGATTGCTTCGCAAGTCTCCCGCTCGTCTATGAGCTTTTCCAGGAGTCTTGGAATAATCTTTACTCTGCCTCGATAAGGAACCCGATGAAGTCCCTACAGGCCAGTAGGTTGTTGATAGATTCAGATGTCGAATGTGACCTCTGGCCCTGTCCCTTGAGAAGACTATCTCCTTGAAGATCCGGATAGTGTCATCAGCTGATCTCAAGGTAAGGGAAGGAGTGAGCAACCCTGGAGTCATGGCGAGGACAATCTTCTCCATTTGATGCATTGCATCCAGGGCCTCTTCCTTTACCTTGTCTATCTTTTCTAAAACAAATTCCAGCTGATCTATTTGATAGTCCAGAGTTGACATAGTTTTGTTGAGGGCCCTTGGATGACCGAAGACTCCGAACTTGACCAGATCTTCGACTAAACAGTCGAACATTTGTTGAAAGGTCTCGTGCTGGAGTCTAGCATGTTCTAACTCTTCTGATATCGGACCTGCTAATGCTTGGAGTTCCTTATTCGCCTTCTCAATGTTTAGGTATAAACTGATATACTCGGCGATTACTCTTTCACTATCCTTGAGGATCTGGCTCCTCCAAGCAGAAACAACCATACCCTACTCGCCGATCTTTGAATACTCATTGATCTTCTCCTGACTGAGTAGCTCAGGAGTCTTGGCGGTAGTTGTGGGAGGTGCACTTCCCATCTTCTGTAAGGCTTGAAGCAGGTACTTGTTCTGCTCCTTCAGTAGCCTTTTCTCCTCTTTCGTTTCCTGAAGCTTTTTGCAAGAGTGCATCAACTGCGGAAAGAGCTTCCCCCTGGAGACTTTCTGAGGATGTCCCCATTGTGACTTGAGTCACGGTGAAATCTGTCAGAAGACAGATCTTCTTTCTCTTTGAGGGGGTTGGGGTACGCTATTTCCATGACTCTCTCACCTGCAGCGCTTTTCGAGAAGCGTGTAACCGGCTTGTGCTTCTTTGCTCCTTTAGCCGGAATGACCAAAAAGTCCATCGGAGCGATGGGGACTTTCCTCTTTTGTTGGCTCAGCTGCTGAGAGATCCAAGCTGGTCCTATAGAAGAAGGACCAGAGACAGAGGGGGAGGCAGCAACGGTAGAAGAGGGGAAAAACGTGGAGACACGCGGCGGCGGCATGGAAAGAATAGCCGAAGAAGTGCCCACGGGAGGAAGGGAAACCGCAACTGCAGAAGACATAGGAAGGGAAGGGAGCTCGGAGATGAGGGAAGAAATGGAAGAAGACAAATCAGCGAGGGAGGAGAAGATAGATGAAGAGGTGGGGGAAAGAGTAGAAGAAGGGGCAGAGGACGCGACCAAAGGGATGGTCGCTTGAGTCACTCGAGGAGGGGAAGGAAGAGAAGAAGAAGGGATAGAAGGGACCTCTGAAGTTGTAGCGACGCCGACATCCTGGGTGGATGGGCGTATAGGACTATCCTCTGTCAATTCCTCATCAAGAGTTATGACTTGTTCAGGCTCTGAAGGAAGAGGACTTTCAGGGGCTTCCTCCTGAATGGTGCTAGGTTCACCTTCTGCACCTTTGCCTTTCAGCTGCTTCTTTGACCTTGGAGGTGCGTTGCCCAAAGGGGAAGTTGTGAAATCTACCCCGAGGTAGATTAGTCCGTTCATGCGGCACCAATGCTCTGTTCTCCGCATAGTCTCCTTGACCCTCTCCTCAATTGTTTGAGGAGCTTTGCTTCTGTCAATGTCCGGGAAGGGCCAATCATCCCCTTCTGTGTCATTCTACACTTGTCAGTTTCGTCTTCCGTAGTTTGGAAGCCTTTGGGGACAATGGCCACTCCGTATTGGATGATTTCCGTTAATGCCAAGCGAGAGTGATCCTTTCTTCTGAGTTCCACCTCATGGAGAACGTCAATGTAAATATCCTCAATTTGAGGGACATGGATCGGATCGAGCTTAGCCCTTGGCAGGCAGCCCCTAGGATCGAAGGTAGGCCTGGCTGGGAAGTCATGTTTCAAATTGAGCAACTCCAGCTCTGCGAACATTTCCTTCGCCTTTGTGATAGGAGGAGCATGTGTACCGGCCCACTTTGAGGGGGAAAGGAGTTCCGCCCTTCTTTCTTTTGAGGCACTTTTCATGGTATGTGACCAGCTGCCTTGATAACTCCAGTAGAATCAGCTTTGGTCCAGCATACCTTGGTAGCCTGGTTGGCTCTCCCAAAAAGTTGGCAGCCCTTAGATAGGTGAACGTGGGAAATTGGGTGAACAAGGCTCCCCATTTCTCTGTGACTGCCACTATGTTTTGGTCGTCCGGCTATGAGTCATGTTTGGCCTCAGCAGGCAGATGACGTGATAGAAGAATGCATCATTAACTTTTAGTGAAATTGAGGGATGCTATTCTCCAGCCTCAGCTCTGGGTAGTAATCAAATATCTTGGCCTGAGGCCATACTCCACTTCGGTTCAGCCCTGGGTAATCCCTTGCCGATGCTGCAGCGTAGACTACATAGGAGTTCATATGGAACACTCCTGTTGTGGCGAGCTGTTGTAGCTGCTCAGATATGGTGCTGCTTATTATTTCCCCCCAGCAAAAGCGCTGATCGGGAAAATTCTTATTCATTGTCTCCAGGTACCGCAGCATCCACTTATGGAAATAGTGGGCATCTGAAAGCCCGAAGACTCTGCTCAGGAAAGTGATAGTATCACTGAGTTCCTCTGAGAAATCACTTCGGTGGATAGTTTGAGGCCACCGGGTCACCACCTTCTTGTTCTTTAGGTAGACCTCATTCATCAACTGCATGCACTGGTCCTCGTTGTCTTCCCAGGCCTTGATGCATTCTTGTTGGCTAACAGCCACGTAGTTCCGGTGGTGAGGGATGCCAAGCATTAACTCAAAATGACGGGCAGTGAGGTTTATGACTACCTCACCCTTACTGTTCTCGACACATCTTGTGTCTTTGTTGTAACATTGGGCAACCACCATCATGAATTCATTGTTTACAGCGCTGACTGGGATTCCGCCGGCGAAATGCAGAGCACTGCCTATTAACTTGTCCATCCATGGACTTCTTGTAACTTTTTGAGTTCTAACCCAGAACTCATCCATGTCGATGTGACCCAATTCAGAGTCTCTGACATCCATACTGCACTCAGCCTGTGATTTCGGGCATCCTGACCCTCTGATATTTGTATTTCATCTCTTCTTCTGTCAGCTTAGCCTTTCCTCTTGGTTTGGTGGGTTTCTTGCTTGACGTAGACATGTGTTCTTTCGAACTCAGTTGCTGATCTGCATGAAGAAGAAGTGAGACCCAATCCAAAAAGGTTGAATTAGTCATTTGATCTTCCATTGGAAAGCTAGCAGAAGAAAGAGTTAGAGATTTAAAGGCTCAGGGCGCAGGAAAAAATGCAACTGGCAAGGCCAAATAGATAAGGCACACAGAAAAGGAATGTTGCAGAGGTTATACTGGCGCCAAAGGCGCATGGCGCATGGATGAAGCAGGTTGCATTTTATAGCAGGGCGCACAGGAAATGCGTGTTACATTGGGGTTCGGTGCGCCCTTTGGCGCATGGGAATGGATTGTGTAACATTAACAAATGGTGCGCCAAAGGAATATGGCGCGGCGCATGGAGGGTTTACACAACATCATGTTACTGCAATCGGAGGGTGCGCCCAGCGCCTATGTAATCTTTATACTTGCGCGAATAAGGTCTTGTGTTGCATCGAAAGCTGGGTGCGCCCTTTGGCGCATGGAAACATTATGCAACATGGATAAAGGGTGCGCCAAAGGCTTTTAAGGAGGCGCGGGTTTTAGACTTGTAGCATGCAAAAAGGGCGCACTTCGAGGGCGCATGGATTCAAGATGTAGCAGGATGAGGGTGCGCCATGGGCGCGGGTCTTTGAGCATGTTGCATGGCGGGTAGGTGCGCCGTGGGGCGCGTCTGTCTTTATTGTTACAAGGCGCGCCAGTGCGCCATTTTGAAAAAGCTCACTCCTCAAATCATTCTCATTCATTTCATTCTCACTTAAATAGTTACTTGGTCAAGTAAGGTTTCATAAAAGATTCTTAACAGGCCAAGCCATTCAAGAAAGCTCCCTTTACCAGCAGATCTGGAAAGAGGGAAGGAGGAGGAGAAAAAGAAGAAAACGATGGAACAGCACAGGGGGAAAGGCCAAACATACACTATAACATCTAGCAAACCAAACACAGACCAAGCATACCAACAGAAAGCAGATCAAGCACATATGAGAGCATGCAATGAAAAGAGAGGATGAACCTCTTACCTCAAATATATATGCAAAAATCGGAAAGCGGGTCCACAGGGCGAGATAGCGACAGAGCAGAGCTGACAAATCCAGAGCAATCACGTGCTTCGACAAAAGAATGAAAATGACATGGGCGCGCACTGATATTTATAGAAAAACCTGTCATCAATGCGCCAACCACTTTTGAAATGGCGCATGAAAACTGCTGTCGACAAGGGAAAGCTGTGCGCCCTTTGGCGCATGGAAGGAATTGACAACAGAAGAATGAGCGCGCCTTTGGCGCACCATATGCATTGTCGACATGAAGTTATGTGCGCCCTTTGGCGCACCAAAACTTGGTGTAACATAGAGATTACGTGCGCCCTTTGGCGCACCAAAAACTGACTCAACATCCTTTGGCGAACCGAAAGGAGTGACTAACATGGAAAACCATGCGCCAAAGGCTTTTAAGGGGGCGCATCAAAACTTGTGTTACAAGGAAAATCCATGCGCCCAGCCAAAAAAGGCTCAAAAAGACTAAGTTCAAAAACTAGATTTCCCGGGGAGGGATTTTACAACGTTTCAAACGCAAGGGCGAGGGATCGAAACAAAATTTTCGGTATGGTTATCGGTAAAATTGCCCTTGTCAATTTTACGGGATAACAGACTGGCTCCTTCTGGGGTCTACATCCCTGAGCAAACTCGGGGGTAGAGAAATCCTCAGACCACATGTGCCTATCGCATTGGGTACGGACTCAAAAACAAGGGGGACTCGGATGCAGATCAACTCACTCTCTACGCTCTATGCTTCATGATCACATCTTTCTAGTGCACGTAATTCAAACACATTTCTCGATGACACACTCTACAAAGAAGAGAGGAAGTTCTACTTCTTGACTATCTTGAGATGGGGCATGCTATAGGGAATAAACCTCAGCTCACATCATTCGTATTCACTTGGGGGGTATACGGCTCCTATCACATATTGAGAGATAGAAACTATTCTCTCCATTGAGTTGCTTGATTTTCCATCTCATCCACAGGGATACTGCATATCTTGGTCGCATTTACTCTTACTTTCTCATCGCTTGTCCCATAAGTAGGACTTTTATCTACACATGCCAAATATATATATCTGCTATGTCATTATCATTGTCCATAAACACATGCATGTTCATTTGCCTTCTTGTTGTGATCAAAGATTCTATAGATCGATACATGCTTACATGGATGCTTGGTGCAATACCTCATACCTGTCCGCATAGCGGATACCTGGGGGCATTCTACTTTTCTATAGAATTCTACAAGTGTTCATTGTTTCATTTTTCATAGCACAAGTGCATTATCAGGATTAGTACACAGAAATTTGATGTATACGGCATTAGTGCTTTCTAACATGCTTGAACGGGTGCTTCATGTGCTACATTTTTTCTTGGCAGTAATGCTATTTACTTCCATGGTTGTCTCTTACATTGTTTTCTATGTGCCACATCTGCTGATTGTCATTGTATGCTAATTTGTTTGAGGGATTTTTCACCTATTTTTTGCTTGTTATCTGGATTATACGTATGCCTGCAGCCATTGCGGCCTTAGTTGTCTTGCGAGATCGTGAGTGCATGTGCCCATGTTTGAAACCCACTTTTTGTGGTCAAAAACTAATATCTTCTTGCGTGTTTACAGTTAGAAGCATTATTTGCAATGCTTAGCTTGGACACATTGAACCTTTACAATGCGTGTTTATATTAATTGTACTAACACTTGTCTCCTAACCACCTTTGAAGTTGTGTGCTTGACAGGTTTGGTTTCTACCCACTTGGTGACACTAATCCCTTGCAGGGCATCAGTTTCAGGGTCCGGTCACTCCTTTGAGGATTGCAGTGCTACTCAACGATGTCACATGCACCCCAAACAAGGGGGACATCATTTGGGTGAATTAGTAAACCGGCACACAGGGGATAGTTCATAGCCATCACATAACACAATTGCCGTACCAATTGCTAACATAGTTCATCACTTTGCACAACAACAGGTACCCGAATCCTGAAAGAGCGTTGGGTCCAATAGTACCCTGGCAACGAAAGACACTAACACCCAGACCTAGACAATAGTGCCTAGGCGCCCCTAACCCATCCTAGAGTAAAATGGCCTATGACCAAGGGGTAGTTACATAACATTTTTTAGTTCAACATAGTCTACATCACTTCACATAGCAGCTTTTACGGGACAACAATCCTTCAACACTCGACATGCATGCAGTGCACAACATTTTCTACTTTCGTGTTGGATCAAAACTATTTGAAATGACTCAAATTTTACACACCATTTGTAGTGTTGTTCATACTTTTGGAAGCAATTAAAGGTAGGAGGATGACACTAGAATTTTCTCCCTACACTTTTTCCACGTCTTAGCGTGAGATCGCCCAAAAAACTCGCAATTAGCGCAACTGGTGTGAGATCACCCATCGAAAAACTTGTTCTTCTACATCATCTACAAGATTCTTTCTATTTCTTTCACTCATCATAGATCAGGTACACATGTTCCTTTTTTCAAAAAATTTTACATACTTTTATACAATTTTTACACGTTTTGATCATATATACGTGTATTTGACTACTTGTTTGTTCTTCTCTTTTACAGGTTCATCCTTATGGGAAGCAATAGTCACATCGCATCAAAAACATCATTCACACATCAATCACACATAAATCACAATCAACACAATGAACAACGACATCAACAATGCGTACAACGTGACATCTACACATACGGTCTTGCCTTAGGGTCATCATCATCACCACTTTTCACTTCCTCTTATCTAGCTGCCACGCTTCACATTTTTATCACTCCACACTTTTCCTTATCTCTCTCAACATGCTTTCCGCCATCGATCTACATGGTTATTAGGTACATATATCTTATCTACTTTATGTTATCAAGCATTTTCCTCAACAACATAAAGTACGGGGGCAAATGTAAACATTAAATCACACACTTTGGGTATCTATTTAGTCTTGATCACATACTACTATTCATATTATTCCTAAGTAAGAAAAGTACTAATTAACCCATGTATTTGGCCATCTTTGTTTGCTTTTTTTTTGCTACTTTTGGTCTTACACACCTTCTTGTGTAGTCTGACCTTCGACCCTTTAATTTCTCTAAGTTTGAACACCAGCATACAACTAACACACCAGTGCCCGGTGCCCCCGTCCCCTTTGGGTGCCATCTGACCTCTTTGTATTTTGCTCCCATCTTTTGGGTCCTTTCTATCCATTTTGGCATCTTGTATTTTTGGTAGTTAACCTTTTCAGGGTTAATTACAAATTTCAAGCAAGGGAATCATATGAATTTAAAGTTATGTGATAATAATAAGGGACTAAGCACTAAGCATTAACTATCATCACCTAAGGTTGCATCCAAAGGCTATTCTAGAGCATTCAAACATCCGTTCTAGCTCCACCCAACGGATAAGGGATGGCATTCTTATGCATACAGTTCATAGGAGGGGAAGTCCTATTCTCTCATGTAAACATCTATTTGCATCTTTTACATCTAGCTACTTGCTCGTTATCAAGTGTGACATGCCCAAGAGCCACCTAGGGCACAATCTCTTCACACATAACTACATTGGGTCTGAGATGTAGTGTATAGCTTAGTCATAAGTACACTACGTGATAACGGAGGATAGTCTAACCCCCATTTGTATTATTATCATTTTGAGGCAATTTGATGCGAGTTCATAGGCAGGTACGTTTTGCAAGGTCACTATCTTTTTGGGATTTGATGCGATTTTGAGGGTTTTGCAAGTCACTTCTTCATTGCATGTTATTAGTGACATCGACGATCATTGTACGACATACTATCAACATGTAGCAAAGGACATCAAATACCTCACGACCCTCCGAAGGAGGTTTTCTGACGTTCTTAGTAGTCAGAGGTTCCCAGAGCAGGTCCACAGTGCTCACAGGTGCCCCTGACCCATTCCAAGTGCTCCGGTCTAGGAAAATCTTATGGTCACACATGTTGTTGAGGATCTATGCAACCCACCTTCTCCCTCTCTGTTCATCAGTTCGTCACCTCGGCACAGTCTAAAATTAATTGTGAAACAACCAAGTCATTTTATCTCCTCATTTGCACTTAGGGTTTTAAATCTTAATTGCTTATTTGTTTGGGTCAAATTTTGTACTTCATTGCTTATTCATTTACTACTACATTGCAATCAAATTTAGGCATATATTATTCAATATTTACTTAATCAGGGATGTTACATGTTGATCCATGTCTTATCTAACATTGATGACTTGTCTTTTTCAATGTTGATGATGATACTACCATTTTTGATGTCTTTTTCTCGAAAGATGTTATAGGATGATGTAGATCCTCTATTGATATTTTGTCAGATTTGAAGGAGATTCCC
Source organism: Taxus chinensis (assembly GCA_019776745.2). Classification (NCBI taxonomy): domain Eukaryota; kingdom Viridiplantae; phylum Streptophyta; class Pinopsida; order Cupressales; family Taxaceae; genus Taxus; species Taxus chinensis. Next base: position 591,548,056 of record CM034153.1, read on the forward strand.
CTCTCACTAGTGCCCCAGAAAGATTTTCACTAAGAGATATGTCCTTTTGCTTGTTATAATTTTTCTCTCTTTGTTTTTCGGATAGTGCCCTTAATGATATTTTCACTCTAAGAGATATTGTTTTTTGATTTTTGATTTTTTGAATTTTTTTTCTTTTGTGGACTGGGGTATTCGAGTTCTTCATCGAAATAACCATATGCATTTAGGTTAATTTTGAATCCCTTCTTATGATTGGAAAGGGGAATAGAGTCTCGAGTCCTAAGGAATTATTTGATGGCTTTCATCATTTTGAAAGAGATCCATATATGTGATTTTGTTGGTCCTAATTGATAAGACAAGGGTATATAATGTCAAATTCAATGATATGGATGAAATGTCTTGAAATAAAATTCTGTGACTAGACATAAATCATCAAAAAGGTACTAGCTAAATCTTCAAAGAGGCTATGTGCGAAACTTATCTCAATGTTTGAGTTAGTATCCTCATGACTAGTTGTTACATTGAATATTAGTGGAAATTTTTGAAATATTTCAAAACCTAGGCCACGGCGATAGAGATTTTCTATGTACTCAACTGAATCAAGACAACCTTGTTCATTTTTTCCAAGTCCTTTACCTTTTCATTGTATGTTGATCATCATTTTATGTGAGAAGGCCCCATAAGGCATAGAATGTAGTATATATATACAAGAGAAGGGTTGATCGGCCATAGGAGGCGCAAGAACGAGGGATTTAAAAGTATGTTTTGATAGCCTCAAAAGCACAGTGACATTGATCACCCCAGATGAACTTAGTATCATTTTTCATGAGGCATGTGAAGGGCCAAGTTTTTTCGGCTAACTAGGCAATGAAGTGGTGGATGGATTGGATTTCTCCGTTTAATGAACGTAGTGTATGTAAATTTTGGAGGAGGCATGTTAACTATGGCATGGATATTTTTTAGATCAATCTTGATTCCTCGCTGAGAAATAATAAAAATGAGTAATTTACTGGTCATAGCTCCAAAAACACACTTTTTTCGAATTTAGGAAGACATTATATTGTCATAATCATTCAAAAAGTGTGTGCGAAGATCTCGAGCATGGGTGGTATGATGTCATGTCTTGAAAAGTGTGTCATCGATGTAAACCTAAATGATTTTGTGTATATAGTTGTGAAAGATGTGTGTTATAACACGTTGATAAGTGGTGCTGACATTCTTAAGGCCAAAGGGCATGACAATGTAGAAAAAAGTACCTCATGGTGTGGTGAATGATGTATTTTCTTGATCAATGGGGTTTATTTCAATTTAATTATAACCAAAGAATCCATCAATGAATGAAAGAATGTCATATCTTGTAGTAGAGTTGACGATGAGATTGATGTGTGGTAATGGGAATATATATTTGGGGAAAGCCTTATTAAGGTCGTGGAAATCAGTGCAGTAGCAAAATTTTCCATCTAGTTTCATAACAAAAACTATATTAGATACCCATGCATGGTATTCAACAATGCAGATGAAGTTGACATCCAAAAGTTGTTTTATTTTTTTCTTTGACTAATAATGTGACTTTAGGATGCATTTTTCAAAAAAATTTTATGATGGTTTAGTGCCAGGGTTGAGGACTATATTATGCATGGAAAAAAAGTATCTATACTAGGCATGTCACTATAATCCCATGTAAATATATCTAAAAACTCGTGAATAATTTGTTTGATATCATATTTTTCGGAAGGCGTAAGAGAGGTGGATAATAGAACCATACGGGGGTTTTCAGTGGTGCCAAGGTTGTACTGAATAGTTTCCTCATTTAAGAGGGTGGATTGGTATTCTATGTATGGATTAGTAGGAATGGTGTCAGGAGTATCGATATTGATGTTAGGATGATTATATTTTCCAAAGTAAGTAGTAACATTGAGAAAAGATGGAATATGATTTTTGTGATGGTAAGAGGGGAAATGGTCATACGTACCCATGTATTCTAATAGAGAATCATTAGTAAGGAATGTATCCAATTCAGGCCAATTGGGAGAAGCGGTATCATTAATAATCTTAGGGTATAGTAGGGGAGCACTAGAGTCATGTGAATTAGTTTTAACCTTAGAAGAAGATGCATTGGAAATAAAAGTAGCAGGCGAAGGGAGATATCCAATGCCTAGTTTGGTAGATTGTGTGGGATTGGAAAGAGGTTATTTGACTCATTTTCCCTTTTTTCCCAATCTAGTGCCAGTGAAATCATAATGGAGCATATACTTATAGCCAGGACCATATTGTGTGAAATGAGGATGAGATATGGTATAACTGAAAAATTCAGGTGAATGTGAAATAATGTTACAAAAGGCGAATGAGAAGGGATCTACTAAGGCCTCATAGACCACACCTTGGTATATGAATTTAAGATGTGTATGAAGGGTTGAATGGACCAAAAAACATGGCATAGATCTAAGGTCATTCGAGAAAAATATTATAATCAAGGTTATTAGGAATTTCATGGCATGGGAGGGGAAGCATGTATGGCCCAACAAAAATGGGGAGTGTGATAGTACCTAAGATGCATTTAGGAATATTTTCAAAGCTAGGGATGGAAATAGACAAGGGAGTTAGGAAGGCTTCAAAAATGTCAATTTGCTAAAGAAATGCTAGATTGTAAATGTTAATCCCAGATCCAATATCAATTAAATCTCGTTTAACCCCTAATTAATTAATACACAATTGAATACAAAGTGATGGATCATTGTTAAAAAACAACTTGAGAATAAATGTTAGCAGATGTAAAGGTAATTTCTCTTCATTAAAAGATAACGTTGTAGTGAATCCATGATACACATACTTAGGAGAAGTGTTGGGATGAATGTAAGTGTTAGACAAAAAGGAAGGTATTTTTTATTCACAACTGGGATTGTCCTATAAGAAAGTGGGGAGAGAGACATTCATGGTGGTCAATATGGAAGGATTCAATGGTATCTAGGGTGGTAAGAAAGATGGAGGTAAAATAAAAGATCAAAATTTAGTGTTCGAATGAAGGTACAGGTTCACCAAATGATTTAATCTTATTTGAATTAAACCTTAATTTCAAAATAACTAATGTAATGTATTATATTTTAGTTAATTAATTGTAATAAGAAAAAATAAAATAATAATTCAACAATATAAAACCCTAAGAAAGTGGGAGAGGAATATGACTTAGCTAATTATGCACAAACCTAAAGATGATATGGACTTATTATCTGCTGGGTTTAGTTGGGAACATTGTTGTATAGGCTCAGTGAGGGGTTTGGAATTCAGAACTGTGCAGGGACAAAAGTGCCCACATGAGGATAGGAACACCCAAGATTCTAGTGACTGTTATGGGAACTAGTTAATGTGTAATTTCTCAGGATATGATATATTTTAGGTTGGAGGAGATTTTTTTTTGATATTATCTTGTCGTTAAAATGTTTGTTGTTAGGGTTTTGATCATACCTGTAACCTATAAAATAGAAAAATACCTACAAATTTCAGAAATCCACATCAAATCCAATAAAAATGATGTAATATGTGGAGTCAGATTGACCTTGATGGTCACATGAAGAGTGAACTTATGACCCACCGCGCTACACTACATCTTAGACCCCCATGTAGTTATTTGTATGTGTGTGTGTAATGATGCCCCAAGTTTCCCTTGTCGAAATTTGCATGATGATTTCCAGCTAGATCTAGATTATACTGAGTATGTAGAATGTGTGTGATGGAATAAAATGACATACCCTCCTATGTTGTGTATATAGATCAATGCAACCTTTGTTCCTTGAATGGATGTGCTAGATGTATTCCTTATAATTCTCTTGTTCCTTTGATTCAATCTTAGGTGATGATAGATAATGTTTATAGTGCTTGGCCCCTTATTTGAGAGCAATAGGTAAGTATATAAATGATACCCTTGTTTGAATTTCATAATTGACAACTAAAAGGATGACCCAAAGTGTTAAAAGATTCCCAAGAGGTGAAAAGGACCCAAAAGGGTAAGAATAAGGAACAGAGGGGAAAGAACACCCAGGAAGGACATGAGTGCATAGGTGCTTCCATCTTAACTAGGTGTTAGTGTCTGAGTTCATTGGTATATAAACTAGTTAAGTACCAACAAAGTTGTAAGGTGGGTAAGGCCAATAAAGTGCAAAAGATAAAATAATCAAAGAACCAAAATAAGTTGTCAACCACTAGTTTTCCTTGCTTAGGAATCATATATACATTAGTATGCTTTAGGACCTAGAAATGTACCCAAGTGCATTGATTTTGTGTTTACAACTTCCTTCAGAGAGATCAAAATTACAAAAAATTGATCTCATTGGAAAGGTCTCCTTGTGATATTCATTTTGGAATTATCAGAATAAAATTTTGGTGAGATTAGGTGGGTGGAAAGTAGAAAAAAATTGGGGTTCCATTCACAACTCCATCAAAAATTTCCTTCAAAAAATATATTCTATTTCACCAATGCCACGAACACTAATTTTAGATAATTCACAAACAAAATGAATCTGGTTTAGACCATATTCACCATGATTTCTATAAAAAAAAAATTTCAGGTTGATTCCTTAAAAAAATCCTTACTTGAAATTGAGATGACTTCTCTTAGTCTTGAATATTTTCCATCAATTATAGAGTATCTTACTCAGGTTAAGCATGTGTAACACAATTGAAGGGGAGTGGAAGAGATGAGAAAAATGAAGAGTGGTTTTTACCTACTTCTATCTAAGTTGAGAGGTCCATTCCAAATATTTTATCCTACCTTTTTCTCTAGCATGGATGTAGTAGGTGAGACATTCCAAATACATTCATTAGAAATAGTTTGTTAAAGACTTACTAGGGAAGAATCCAAAATGTTTCAACTTGAGTCTTCCACCTATACAAAGGCATTAGTAGAATATAATTCTAAAGGAAAGGGAAAAACAAAAAATAAACCCAAAGTCACCCCTTCTCTAGATTAAAGTGTTCATAAACCCAAAAATAACTAAACCCAAGGAGTCTTCTAAATCCAAGAATAATTCTAGCCTTTTATGCCCTTTTTATGGGGGTAGTGGTCATGTAGAAACTAGGTGTTGTATGTGAATGCAAGCTTTAAAGGATGTTGTCATGAAACACAAGATCTCTATCTCGACTTCACCTCCTTTAAATGAGCATGAGAAATCACTTAATTTTGTTGGGAGATTTTAATCAACAATTGCAAATAGTTGGGTTATATATCCTGGTACTTCTAATCACATAACATCTTTGAAGGAATATTTTTAAACTCTAGTTTTGGAGATTCTTCCTTTCTTTCTGTTGAGGGAAAAGGTGACATATAACTTCATGGTGGAACGAAACCATGATGCAATGTATGTTCCTTACATCACTATAAATCTACTCTCTGTTGATCAAATTTGTCATTCTAGTTAAGGAAAGATTATGAATTTTACACCACAAGGAGAAGAAGTAAGAATCTTGTTGGAGCCTCATTCACTTGTTGCTCAAGGTATTGTTGATCATAGCTCTAGACTATATAACTTAGAGGGTTTTGAAGAAACTTCCACAATAGGGACAGGATTTGGTTTCTCATGCAAATTTAGTGAGTAAGATTTGGCATGAAATATATGGACATCTTAATTACATATATTTGAAGGAATTAAACACTCATGGTATGGTTGATGGTATTCCTAGAGGTTCTAGTCTTGAGGGACTTTTCCTTGGATGTTCATTAGGGAAGAAACAATAAGATCCATTTATTAAGGGTATGTCCAAGAGAGATTCTTCTGTTGGAAGTGTGTATCACTTGTGTTGTCATTGATGTCAAGATCATTGATGTCACAGTGGTCTAGGTGATCTAGGTATGTTGGCTAGGTGATATAGGCATGTTGGATATGTAATCTATGGGTATCCAAAGGTGGTATGAAGGTCAAAAAAGGTCCATGAAGTAAGTGAGAGGTGTCAATGAGTCTGAAACATGTCCACATGGTCTAGTCATGAAGTGTATGAGTCAAGTCAAGTCTTTCTAGGTCTTGGGCCTAGTGCAAATGCATGGTGTAAATTAAGAAAACATGATAAATAAATTTTTAAAAAAAGAATTTAAAGAATGTTTGGATCACCATGAGGTAGAAAAGGAGGTTCAAAAAGAGCTACAAGTGACAAAAATAGGTTCATGAGACTGAAACAAGTCAGCGCGGAGCTTTCTTAAGCCAATCCACGAGCAAGCAAGGTGTGATATGTTGACCCAATGTGTGATGATGAAAAAAAAATGGGTGTGAGCATGTAATTATGATATATGGTGTGTAAAATGCCTCACATGTAGTTATTGAAGTGTTTAAAGAACTTTTACAGGTCAGAATAGTCCAACTGCTGAAAATCAAATACCAAAGAGGACCATGATGAGATGGAATTGAAAGATTAAGGATGAATCAGAGAAAAATATCACTTGGAGGTGTTATAGCTATGTGTCTTTAAGGTGTGAGAACAAATTTCAGAATCTGAGGATGAATATTTTGCAAGTTATGGAAGTATTTCCAAAACTAGGTTTTTTAAAAGTATGAAAATTAAGCACCAAAATTATTAGTAGTAAAAAAATTTTTTAGATCCTCCTTTGTATAAATCATAACAGAAAAAAATAGATTAAATGTTTATAAAATTATGGTACAAAAATTATTCCGGTGATTGCTTGAGTATTTTAGAAGTTCTATCCAGTTTTGTGAGCATGTTTGTACCCCTCCCAAACCCCAGTTTGGACCAATTTTGGAAAATTGATTTGGTTAAGTGTCTTAAATCAACTATTTTAGTTTGAAAAATATTTTAACATGTATAATAATCCTAAGGGAACATTTCCATGAATTTTTGGTTTCATGATTCCTGGTGGGTCCTACTGGAAAATAGGTGTTTTGTGAAGATTTAAGTGTACAAGAGAAACTTGCAAAGGAACACCTACTCAAATTTGAGGTGGATGATGTTGGTATTATTTTAGTGATTTTCATGAATTATTATTTATTTATTTTTATGGATAATTTTGAAGATATAGCTATAGTTTCAGTCTTAGCACAAAGAAGGCTAAACATGAACAAAACTAGTCTCTGTTTTGGAAGGATAACTAAGTTTTTCTCCATAAAATATCTACAAGTGAAATTTATAGAGTGAAGTAGATATCCAGTGGGAATTTTTTCATGAGTTTATTTTATTATAAATCATGATTTTAAGTTCTATACATTTCAAACACAAAACTTGTTTTTGGAGCTCTGAAACTTAGTCTGATCTACCTCTGTAATGCATGTTTTTTCATGCTAAGATCCATGAACCGAACCTTTACAGAAATATTTAAAGTTTCAAAATATAAATAAATTTATATAAAGATATGGTAGGCCCCCTGAAGTGATGTTTAGACAAATTTATTCTTGTTTTAGGGAAGACTAGTTTTTGTGTCTTCAAGATTAGCCAGACTAGTTGCAGAGATCCAAGCTTTTGGAAGCCTTATGCCATGAATTTGAGAAGTATGATAAGTGTATGAGATGGTGGAATTAATTATATTTCCATTTATATATTACTTTCATCATGATTAAGATACTTGAGGTATGTATCAACTCAATTCTTGAAGACCAAATTTAGAGATGCTGAAACCAGCCAGGAAAGTCTTGTAAAGTGGAATTTATCTATATATTAAGTCTTGAGTTGGATATTTCTGGTAGATTTTTATGAAAGTAGAATTCCTAAGCTTAATTTTTATATATTACTTGGGTCACGAAGATAAGTGTAAGTGGTCTAGTTAGATAGTTTTTCAGGACTTGTGTTTGTAGAAGTCGATTTAACCACGCCTATGATCCTAAATGAATGTCTTGGATAATGTGGTGAGTTTATAAGAATAAAAGAGAATTATTTGTCTTGGTTGGGGCTATGTACCATGTGAATAAATTTTTTTAATACTTTTGGACAATTTATAGATGTATAAGACAAAATATGAGCTCTTTTAAGAAGAAGACAAAATCTAATCCCAATTCGAATTCAAGACTAGGAAGTTGAAGAGTCAAGTGGAAAATGAAGTATAAGAGTCATATTGATGAATGTTTTTCTCTATAAAATGGTGTTCTACCTTTAGGTGAGGTGAATTTTGAAAAAAACCTTTTCTCTTCTATTGAAGAAAACCTTTTCTGGAAAGAAAAACCCCTAGAAGTCTCTTCTAGGTTAGTAGTTGGTTGGAGTTTCATAATAAGGATGTGAGTGAAGAAAAAATGGTGAAGTATCTATTGGATGTAATGTTATTTTAAGATTTGTAATCTTATTTGAATACCAATAAATAAGGTTTCTAAGTATATCTTTTGTTCTTGATCTGTATGCATTTATTGATGATCTATATCTAGTTGTGAACAAACATTTGTGTATGTGATTTATGAGAATGTATGTTTGATGTTTGAAATAAAAAAAGTGAAAGGTTTTATTACAGAACTGATTCATACCCCCTCTCAGTCCATTTTCATTTCTAACAATTGGTATCAGAGTAGGACCTTGGATGCACCTTTAACAAGTTGGAGGGATATCTTTGGTGACAAGGATCAAAGATATTTATCACATGAGATTTGGAGTAGAGATCTGTAAAGAGAAGATAGAAAAAGTGATTCAATCACTAGAGGAAGTTATCAAGTGAGTATAGACTCAACTCAAGGAAGCCCTAGATGAGAAAGAATAATTGAAGAAATAGAATGAAGAAATGAATAAAGAGTTAAGCATCATGATAAGTAAGTTATCATATTTTTAAGAGATCCTAGAAAATATGAATAAGATGTTAGGAAAACAAAAGGCATATAGTGACAGAAAAGGTCTAGGTTTCATAGATGATTTATGCAGTATAGACATAAATGAAGGTGAATAAAGTCAAGAATCAAATGGAAAAATGTAGTCAAGCAAGGGATATTGTTCAAATCTTTCATCTCATGGAATATCATCCATTAGACAGTGAAATGGATACATGTATGTTGATTTTCATGGTAATTGCTATAAGTGTGGTGATTATGGAAATAGATCTAGTATGTGTAATTCTAATGTGAAAAGAGAGAATAAACTAAGGAAGAAACTCAACAATATCACTCTAAAGGAAATAAGGAAGAGAAACAAATGGGACAAATATATGGATATGAATGCTATCACTGTCATGAGAAAGGACATCTAGCAAAGTACTGCAAAAATGAGCCATCAAACACAAGAAGGTATGTAAGTAAAGTTCAATGGCTATTGCTATGCTTCTAATGAATATGGACACATGGAATTTTGAGTGCAAAGGAAGACAAGTGGAATTTTTTAGGTGCCACAAGATAGGGCACATTGCAAGGTTTTGTGATGCAGGTCAGCTGAAGAAAGTGATTCAAATACCCAAGCAACAAGCTCAAAAATACAAGAAGAAGGGAGAAGCTAGCCAAAGTGCTCAAAAGAATTCTCAAGAAGGTGACTGATTTAAAAGGAGGGTGCTGTGACAAATGAAAAATTCAGGAGAAGAATGAACTAGTCAAGAAACCAAAAGAAATTTGATACCTTCTTAGGTCTCTCATCAAGCTCCTCCATGACATATAAATGCAAATGAAGCTTTGGAGTGAGGGGGATTTGGTTTGGTCTATGAGTATTCTTCATGGTGCATTTGTATCATGCAATGTTCTATTAGTCATGAAAAAATACTTATAAAATTGTCTAAAATTTGCATGAACAAAAATTAGCTCATCTTAGCCCCAAGATTTAGATTTCATGAGTACACAGAAGTTGGTCTTGTACTGAATTAGTAGTGTAAGAAGTAGGAAAAAACTATTGAAGTATGGATACAATCGAGTGAATACTATGAGTAAATCTTGGTGCTGTCATGGACCAGTAGTAGGTGTAAAATGATGAATCTTAATTCAAATTTCATCAAATTCTAATGAAGGTATGTGGAATGTTTGTTAGTTTTAGTAAAATAGGGTTCATGACTGAATCCCCGAGTTGCATTCTTCTCAAATTCAAGACATCATTTTTTATCAAAAGCATCCTTAAAATCAATCATAGATATAATTTTTGTCAGAAAACTCTTGTGATTGAGAGATGCAAATTGTTTGATGGTCATTATGGACTAATGCTAGACTTTAAGAACAGGAATGAGTAGGTTCTTTGTAGGTCTTCTCCTTCTTGGTATAAGTATGGTAAATAATGTCTAAGTTGAGTTGGGTGATCTTATAGTTTCAATTTACCTTGTGAAAGCTAAAACACTATTCAAGTGAACATTAGACCAAGATCTTTCATAAGGTTTAAGTGACAAACAAAATGGTTAATTCCAAGTGTTTCTGAGTAAAGATTTAGTTGTCTCGGATAATGCTGAAGTAGGCCTACTCTTATACAAGACCTCATAATAGTAACCTTGTTGTAATGTGGACTCAAGATTATTTACAGTTGGATTTTTAAGGTAATGGTTTATGGGAATCAGTTGCTAAGTAGACAACAGCATTCTACTGAGGACTTTCATGTTGTCTCAGAAAAAGAATATAACAATAGAGGGAAATGTGAAATTATGAAGATCACTATCCTATGTAGGTGCAGAGTCTCCAAACCCTTAGTCTGATTAATCCAAGAAAGCATTTAAAAATGCAATAAAAAATTCTGAAGGTCAATAATTCTGTCAAGGTGAAATTAGAGCAAAATAATCAAATATGTGGTCTATTGGCAAAGTGACAGAGTATTGATTAGTTCCATATGTTCCCATTCATAGTTTGTAAACATGATATTCTTCAAAGAAAAATGAAAGCACATAATGCCAAAATGGATGTTTGGTACTATGGAAATTTTAGTTCATATTGTCCAAAGGATCAACAGGTGAATGTTTCCTTATCTAACATCAATCCAGTTGCATTGAATCCTCTTCTAGGTGCATGATATTGTTCAAGCAATTGTTGTTCATCACTGTAGACCTCTGGTTGTATTCTGTGAAGATCTGAGAGAATGTATTTGAAGAATTCAAACTACTAGAAAATGTTTGGAGGAAGTTGAAAGGATCTTCCATAAGTTCACAGGAGGTGGTTACTTTATGTTTTACTAGAGAAATTTGAAGACAATGAATTTTTATAAGCTCTCAGGACCTCTCATGTCAACATACCCTGATCTAGGGTTTTTCAAATGTTTTTGATCGAATAAAATGCCTTTCAACCAACCAAATTTCAAAATAAATTTAGTAAAAATATCTATGTGAATTTCATAAAAATCATTTACAAAAATAATTTAACGTTTGATCAAGTGTAGACAAGTAATTTGACAAACTTTTTCAACTTTCATGCACAGTCTTGCTTGTTTTACTGTAGAATGGACTGTTACACACATTTTCGAAGCTAAATTCCAATAATATGATTCCTCCTAAGTTAAATTTCTTGTTCCGAAATGATTTTTTGAAGGATGAACGAGTTTGTTACTCGAGTGAAAGGGTTGTTTTTACAATTACAGGCTCAAGTTATTACTGTTAAAGTGCAAGATTTCAATCAACTCTTGCAACTTTGGGTTGTAATTTTTGTTGATGTCAAAGTGGAAAGGAATGGATAGGTTGAAAATATTTACATTATCTTGAACATGGCTCATCTCATTCAAATACAATCCTATTTGAAGAAGATCTTCTCATAAGTAAATTCTATGCACATCTTGCACTCAATAGAGACTATTTTTATTTGATAATGTCAAGATAGAATGATCTAACTAGGGTTTCCATCTACATTGCAAGGTGCAATTTAAATTCAAAAGTGATAATATATCTTTTTAAGTCCTTGATCGATGCTTTCAAGTATAACTTGAGAGGGTTCAAAGTTCAGTGAGTTTAGTGAAAATTGAATGGAAGTGAAGTCAATTCTTTCACTTCACGAAATTTGTCCAAGGTCTTTTGAGATCTTAAAAAGATCATGAAGAGTCAAGGTAGAATGGTCTTGATTTCAAACAAAAGATGAAATTTTTTTAAACACAGCTAGCCAAACTGGGTCAAAGAAAATGAATAGGGGTAAGATGGAAGAGATAGTTAAGAATAATACATAGTTGCTTAAGAATTTCTTCAATTAAATATATTTAACAATGAATGTGAAAAGTCTAATAAAATGATAATCAAGTCAATGACGGTTAGAAAACATATAGGGTTGAGCTTGATAGAGTGGGTTTTCAATATGAACATAAATAGTATTCTTTTATGAGTATCTCTAGATGGTCATGGTTTACAACATTACTATGTAATAAGACTACTTAAGTCTATCATAAATTGTTGTCAAAAAATCTGATAATTAATGTTGTTAATGAGTGAAATGAAGATGTTTGATAAAAACTGAGGAGTATGATAATATACTTAGAGGACAGATTGAGTGAGAAGTTGTTTTCTAGTCTTGACAAGATGTAGTAACCCAAGGTACAGGTGAAGGAGAGTATTATTGCAAGCTTGAAAATGCAAAGAGGTTATAATAAGGTAAATTGCAGGTCTACTGAACTGTGAATGAACAAGTAGGATGACTTATCAGATATACCTTCATGGTCAAAATATGAATCAATGATGGAGTAATGCAATTTTGATCAAATCAAGTTATCCTTGAGTAGAGGTTTGTACAAAGAATTCATGATTCATATTGTTAGAGGCCTGTCTTGAATGTGCTTTGGATGTATCTTATGATTATCAAGAAAAGCTATAGGTACCATCATAGAAGATTTTAAGGAAATAGTGTCGTATAGTCTCAGATGCTTCAAAGATAGAGATATTAGAAATATAATGGTCATACAATGAATGAAAAAGTGGTATTCTAGTCCTTGTCAATCGATGTTATAGAATCACCATAGAATATTGGAGCCTTGAATTCAGTCTTGAAATATGAGTTTCTAAGTAGTGATCAACCATCTAAAGATGAAAAATATGAGTATATTGAAGGTTCATGTGAATGAGCATAGATCACAAGCTTCAAGTAGTAATATACAGTGTGAAAATTCTAAGTTACTATGGTGGTAGAAAACCATGAATTGTATGGGTATTATTGAAAAAAATTATCTTCCTAGATCAGTGTTGCACAAGTAAGACTCTCCAAGCTTATAGAGTAAGACGCCATGGTGTGAAGCCATACAAATCTCAAGAAAAAAGAATGTTGATGTGGTTGCTACTAACAATGAATATGTTGTAGGATCCTTGAAGAATGATCATGTGTATGAAGCATGAGAAAACATGGTGTCACAAGTACACAAAATGCCAGGTTTTTGAGGTGGTAATATGTTCCCAAGACACCCTACAGTAATGTAATTTATGCTTTAAAGTTAGGGGAACAAGATCTGATCATGTGTGATTCAAATTCAAAGAAGTATACCTTAGAGAATGCAAGCTTTAAACCCGTAAGTCTATAAGGATAGCAAATACCTTATGCAAATGTTATGTTTGAAAAGTGTGAAGAGGATGAGAAGGTATCTCAAGTTGATCCAATTAGTTTCTCAATCAAGGATGAAAGTGTAACAATTTTTCTTACAAGAATGTGTCAATATGTAAAAGGACTAAGGGATAGTTTAGGTCCTAGGCTGTGTAAGTGGAAATGCATGGAGTAGGGGGAGCCTAAAAATGGTGCTCTTAACTAAGAATTTAAGGTGTTATGAAAGTATAATTATCAAGAATTGAAACATGTATGTGCTAAAGATAGATCATACAAAAAAAACTAGGTTTTGAACCCCAAAACCCTCATTATGCATAGGTGGTCACATAATAGAGAAGCTTGAAAAATTTTGGTGTTATATTAGGTATTAAAACTAATTAGATTCTCTCTCACTTTCAAAAGAAAAGTGTGATTCAGGTAGAGTGATATTTTTTTTCTAAAAGGTAGGTATTGATGATAGGAGTATAGAAAGAACTAAAAATAGATATAAGATAGTAAGATTTGAATATTTTGTGAACACAAGAGGACAGTCTGATCAAAATTAAAAAGTTGATCAATTTACTCAAGAAAAGGGTTACACCAAATTTGATAATCAAAGAATTAGTGATAGAGCAGGCAAAATTTCAAGAACAATAATAAGTTGCAAAATATCTAGTTGGAAAGCACAAGTTCTAATCCTTTTAAGAAATAGAAGAATTTGATGATGGTGTACTTTGATCAACAAAGATTTCTTGAATCTGAAGGACAACTCATGTATAAGATTAAACAATAGAACCTAATAAGATGATCTACAAATTTGGGCAAATAAAGAGAAATTGTGAAGGATTTGCACATATCTAGAAAAGACTAGGAGTTGTCTTTTGCAAGTATTTATCAGAGTCTATAGGGTATCTATAAAGCCACTATTGGAGTCAAAAGGTCTAGATCATTTTTATGCCATTGGAGTCAAAGCAAGGAGAGGTTTCAATTCAAGGTGTGATTTTTGCATTATTTAATTTATATAGGGTCATGTATTGTCTTCTTCCATGTAGTAGAGTCAATGTATGTCCTATCTTCATGTCAAGTTCATGCAGTTCCTTTGTCATAGATGTTAAAGGGGGAGAAGTGTGTCAAGAAACATACAAATGAGGTCTTACAAGTGTGTGAATAGTCATAGTTTCCATCAATGTTTCTAGGAAAGTTGTCATCAATGACAAAGGGAGAGTTTGTTGGAAGTGTGTGTCACTTGTGTTGTCATTGATGTCAAGACCATTTATGTCACAGTGGCCTAGGTGATCTAGGGGTCTCCAAAGGTGGTATAAAGGTCAAAAAAGGTCCATGAAGTAAGTGAGAGGTGTCAATAAAGTCTTAAACATGTCCACATGGTCCAGTCATGAAGTGTATGAGTCAATTCAAGTCTTTCTAGGTCTTGGCCTAGTGCAAATGCATGGTGTAAATCAAGAAAACATGAGAATTAACTTAAAAAAGATCAAGAAAGTTTGTATCACCATGAGGTAGAACATGAGGTTCAGAAATAACTACAAGAGACAAAAATAGGTTCATGAGACTGAAAAAAGTCAGCACATAGCTTTCTTAAGCCAATCCACAAGCAAGCAAGGTGTGAAATGTTGACCCAAGGTGTGATTATGCAAAAAAACATGGTTTGAGTATGGAGTTATGATATATGGTGTGTAAAATGCCTCATAGGTAGTTATTGAATTGTTTAAGGCACTTTTATAGGTCATCATAGTTCAACTGCTAAGAATCAGAGACCAAAGGGAACCTAGATGAGATGGGATGGAAATAAGAAGGATATAAAGAAGAAAAATATCACTTTTATATGTTATAGGGATGTGTAATTAAGGTGTGAGAAAAATTTCAGAAGTTTAGGATGAATATTTTTCATGTTATGCAAGTATTTCCAAAACTAGGTTTTTTCAAAGTATGCAAATTGAGCACCAAACTTCTTAGTAGTCAAGAAACATTGTGGAGCCTCCATAAAATAAATCATAAAATTAAAATGGAGTAAATTGGGATAAAATTATGGTGAAAAAATTATTTTTGTGATTGGTTGATTATTTTATAAGTTCTATCCATTTTCGTGAGCATGTTTGTAACCCTCCAAACCTCAGTTTGGACCAATTTTGGAAAATTGAATTGGGTAACTGTATTAACTCAACTATTTTACTTGGAAAATTATTTGAACATGTAGAAGATCCTCAATTCACATTTACATGATGTTTTTTTTCATTATGCCCGGTGGACCCCAATGGAAAATAGATCTAATGGGAAATGTTTCATGAGTTTATTTGATTTGAAATCACGATTTGAAGTGCTAGACATCTCAAACAAAAAACTTATTTTTGGAGCTCTGAAAATCAGTTTGATCTACCTCTGAGATGCATAGTTTTCCATGATAATATATATGAATTGAACCTTTCTGGTAATATTAAAATTTTCACAAGATCAATAACTTTCCAGAAAGGTATGGTAGGCCCCATGAAGTGATGTCTAGACAAAGCTATTCTTGTTTTAGGGAAGACTAGGTTTTGTGTCTTCAAGACTAGCCATACCAATTGTAGAGATCTAATATTTTAGAAGCCTTATGCCATGAATTGGAGTAGTATGAGAAGTGGATGTGATAGTATACTTCATTATATTTCTATTGATAGGTTACTTGCCTCATAATGAATATATTTGAGGTATGTATCAACTAAATTCTTGAAGACCAAATTTAGAGATGATGAAACCAACTAGGAAAGTCTTGAAAATTTGTGTTTCTTGATGTATTAAGTCTTGAGTTGGCTCTTTTTGGTGAATTTTGATGAAATTAGACATCCTAATATTCATTTTTACATTTTACTTGGGTCATGAAGATGAGTGTAAGTGGTCTAGCTAGATGGTTTTTCCGGACCGTGTTTGTAGAAATTGATTTAAGCACACCTATGAGCCTAAACAAATGTATTTGCTAATGTGTCAAGTTTATAAGCATACAATATAATTATTTAGATTTTTGGGAATAATTACCATGTGAATACAAATATGGAATACTTGTGGAAAAGTTAGAGATGTAGAATACAAAATATGAGCTATTTTGAGAAAAAGACAAAATCTAATCCCAATTCGAATTCAAGACTAGGAAGTTGAAGAGTCAAGTGGAAAGTGAAGTGTATGAGTCATATTCATGAAGGTTTTTTCTCTTTAGAAGGGTGTTCCATGTTTAGGTGAGGTGACTTTTGAAAAACTCCTTTTCTCTTCTATTGAAGAAAACCTTTGCTGCAAAGTAAAACCCATGAAAGTCTTTTGTAGGCTAGTAGATGGTTGAAGTTTCATGTTTAGGATGTGAGTGAAGTCTCTTCTAGGTTTCTAAGTATATCTTGTGTTCTTGATCTGCATGAATTTTTTGATGATATATATCGAATTGTGAACAAGAATTAGTGTATGTGATTTATGATGATGTATGTTTTATGTTTGAAATAATAAAACTGAAAGGTTTTATTACAAGACTGATTGACATCCCCTCTTGGTCCTTTATCATTTCTAAAATCTTCACCACTTGAACTTGTGCATAGTGACTTGATGTTTTTTCCTACTCCATCTTTCAATGGAGCTAAGTATGCACTTACATTTATTGATAATTTATTGAGGTGTGCTTGGGTTTATTTTATCAAGTATAAACATTATGTTTTTTCACACTTCAAAGTATTTAATGATTTGGTCGAGAAACAATATTCTAGTTGCATAAATAACCTTTGCACTGATAATGGGGGGAGTACTTCAACAAATGGTTCTAAATTTTTGAAAACTCATGGAATTATTCACCGAAATCATGTTCATCATACTCTAAAACAAAATGGCTTAGTATAAAAGAAGAACCACACTTTGAAGGAAATGGATAATTGTATGACACATTCTAGAGATTTACCTCTTATATACTAGGAAAACATAGTTAATTATGTTAACTACATTTAGAGTTTTACACCACACAAAGTACTTGAGCATTTTAATCCAAAGGAGGCTTGGTCCAAAACTAAGCCCAATGTCTCATTTTTTTGAGTATTTTGGAGCCATGCTTGGACCTTTGTGTCAAAGAAGAATATGAAATCCTTGAATAAAAGAGAAAATCCTTGATCTTTGTAGGGTATTATGAGGACTTGAGAGCTTATAGAGTTTAGGATCCTAATACTCACAAGGTTTGTTTTTGAATACATGTTCAGTTTGATGAGTGCTTCTCTCCTCATGATTCTTCATCTTCATCCATTCCTAATTATTATTCTTTGTCTCACCTTGGGGAACCCTTCATTGAGGAGGTAACTCGGGAGGTTATGGATGCCGACGAGGATCTTATTTTGACTGATTTTATCACTATTCCTAAGTGGGATCATACTATAGTTTCTAAGGTGCCACTTTTAATAAAGGATATTCCACCCACTAGGCATCCTCATACACATGCTACAGGTTTTAAAATTTTGTGTCAGGTACTTTCTAGGGATCCACAATATTTTTCACAAGCTCATGGGATACAAGAGTGGGATGATAAGATGGAAAATCAATATTATTCTTTTATAAAGAATAATACTTGGGATTTGGTCTCTCTTCCTAAGGGAAGAAAGATGGTTACGTGTAAATGGGTATATAATGAACCAAATACAGAGTTGATGGATCCATTGACATGTATAATACCCTTCTTGTTGTAAAGGGTTTCTCACAAGTCGAAGGTATTGACTACTATGTAATTTTTTTGCCTATTACAAAGATGGATTCAATACACCTTGTACTTGTTATTACTGCATCATAGGAGTGGCTTGTATACTAGATGGACATGAAGATTTACTTTTTACATGGATATTTATAGGAGGAAATCTACACAAAGTAACTTTCTAGGTTTGTTCATGAATCTTCTCTTGTTTTTTAACTCCAAAGTTATCTCTATAGTCTCAAACATGAACCTTGGGCTTGGTATGTGAAGATGGATTATTTTCTTCTATCTACAGGTTTTTTTCACTACCACTCATATCTTACATTATATCTCTAGTATGTTGGAGAGGATACTATTATACTTTCCTTCTGTATTAATGAACTGCTACTTAATGGTATATGTTCTTCTGAAACTCAAACTATTTAGTGATATCTTTCCACACAGTTTGACATACATATCTTTGGTTATTTCATTATTTTCTTAGTTTTCATATTTCTTAGATAGATTCAAAGATTCATTTCAGTTAGAAGAAGTACACCAAATATATTCTTCTTCATTTTGATATGGCTGATTATAAGCCATGTCCATATCCTTTTCAGTCTGGGGTTACTCTTACTTCTACCTTCACCACTCCTCTTTGTGATCCTACCTTGTATAGGAAGTATGATGCACTTGACCCATAATCACCCTGATATTTATTTTTCATTAGGGATTATATCTCAGTTTATTCATCAGCCTCATAACAACCAATGACAAGATGTTAAAAGGATTTTGTGATATTTGCAGGGAAATTCTTACTTTAGACTATAGTACACCATAGGTTCTACTCGGTTGGATATACCAATTCTAATTGGGCCAATTTTATTGATGACATGCGATTTATATCAGGGTATCTTTTTTTTTTTATTCTTCTCCAGTTGCTTGGGTGTGTGAGAAGCAACATGATTTTGTAGTTTCATCTTCAAAGGAAAAGTAGATGGAAAAAATTATGACGAGCCAACAACTTCTTTGGATTTGATAGTTATTGAAAGAGTTTAGATTACCCCATGATTCACTGACTATACTTTGGTGTGATAACCAAAGTAAAATTCACATTTCTCGTAACCATGTTGAGCACTAATAGACCAAGAAATTTGAGGTTCACATATAATTCATTAATCACCATATTTGGGATGGATTTATTTTCTTAGAGTACATTATGAATCAACAGTAACTTTTTAACATTTTTTCGAAGCCTTTTTCATCACCTTGATACCTTGAGTTACGTGGCATGTTTGGAGTTTCAAAAATTTTCCTTGGGGGAGGTTCTTGAGGACATATTCCATCTTCTTTCTATTTCTTCTAACAAGATTTTCTTTCCTACTTTTAGTTCAATATTTCTTCATGGATATTTTGTACATGAGTACCTGATCATGCCTTGTTGTCGAGAATTATATTGTGGATATGCCACTTTTATTTTGGGTCCCTAGCTTTACTTGAAGGGGGTGTTAGAGTAGGTTGTTTACCTTAGCTCATGTTCACCTAGGTAATTTATTTACCTTATATTTTATGTATTCCCACCCACTTATGTGTGGATATTTCTTTTATCTTATTTAGATATTAGAAGGATATTATCTAGTTGTTAGGTATATTTCTTTCCTTGGTTTATGGTCTTGACTAGTTATTTCTTGTCTAGTTATTTCCTTGATTTATGGATAGATCTCTGACCTTAAATAGTTCTTAGATTGATCTTCTTTTTTTGTAAATTTTTTTATAAGGTTATTTTGTCAAATTAATTTAATCTTGTTGAATGTGATGTTCTATTAACATCTGAGATCTTTGTAGCTTAGAACGATATGATTATTGCTCCTTTTAGTTGATGCACATCGTAAAATACATGAGGCAGATCCATGCAGGAAAATTATGATGACAAACACTAATGATATCAACCCTAATCACCCTCAATTTAAGTCTTATATATTAAAAAATTAAAACTAGAATTTTTTAGTAGACTTATCTATGTTTCTTCCCATTGTAAAGTAACTTATTTTTATAAAATATGGCCTAAGTAATACGTTTTCTCAAAAAAAATTAATTCTAATTTTCTGGGATATTACATAATTATTCTAGGTTCCACTTCCACTCTAATGGATGAGGGAAGAAATACAACCAACCCCGATAAAGAAATTCACAACTACATAAATGGGTGAGGAAATGTGGTTAAACCATTCCCAAGTTTTTTTTAAAGAGGAACCCACTTCTATGAAATTTAGAGGGCTTGCACTCTAGATGACATTTTAGTGAGTTCCTCAATTTATATTAGTTAAAAATCATTTCTCATGAATATATAACCAAGTTATAGAATATTGGTATCTAGTTACTTGAAAAATAAAGAATGTACTGGAACTAAAGGTATTGGGCTATTGGTGAGTTACAAATAGTTTGTAATCATCAACCCAAGTTCCATTCCCATTGAGTTCATTATATGTTTTGAATAAGTGGCCATGGGGACACGTTGAGGTAGCGGTCAAAATTCTCCATATGGACCAAGAAAGAACATAGTGGGGTGCTTTGAGTGTGGATCACTCGGCGGACATTAAGGAACCAAGCCCACCCCCATGTCCCACTTAGAGAAAGTGCTCCTCCACCACTCCAGTTTATAGATATGGTATAATAAAAGTGTTTACCATCCAAATTTTTGGTGGATAGGTTAAGATGAAAAATTGTCTCCGGATCCACCTAGGTTCAAATCCTGCTAGGCATGATCCCCTTCAAGGTGGTTTACTCACCTTGCAAAATTAGAAAATGTGGTGCTTAAAATAAACTATATTGGGAGTTGATCTACCTTGTAAAATGTAAGAAGTTGATCCAACATACTATCTGTTGGTGCTCAAAATAGTATTGCCCTAGTTTTCCTTTGAAAATCTATCAATTTATGGCCTCTGTCACTTTCCTTTTCCTCGTGTTGTGCCTGGTTAATCTTTGTTGCCATTTTTAATTTTTTCTTGGGTTGTGGATCATTTATGGGTCCATGGTTTGCTCCTTGTTTCTTTGTTCCTTTGGAAAAGTCCAAAAAACTTGGGTTTTATCATACCTTTCGGTCTCCACAGTCACGATTTGTCTTCCTTGTCATTTCTACCCTAAATACTTGAAGAAAATGAGTGGATGTATCTTTGAAAAACATATTTGAGCCTTGTGAACATTTCTAAACTCTCTATCCTTGAAGAATTTTCATTTTCCAGCTCGAATGATCATTTTTCTGTATTTTACGGTTTGACGGGCATTTTCTCTTGGTCAAATTTGCATCCTTGCATCGAAAAGGGATGTGGCTTCTTTTGGTTGGTCAGGGGACAACAGGCGAATGCTTTAACTTATCACTTTTTGCCTTTTTGGTGAAAAGGCAAAATTGGTTATGTGGCCCCGCTTGTATCTGATTGGTTCTTTTGGTGCTTACGTGGCTTCTTCCAATTAGATGGGGTGCGGCGGGTCTATTTTTGAACTTGTTCTTTTTTTAGCTACTTTGGAAAAAAGTTTGAACTTGCCCCATGGCCCTGCTAGGCTATGATTGGAGAAAAATTAAGTGAAGGGAAAAGGTCTCACTTTGACCCTCAAGAGGACACGTGGCCAGGAATTAGACAAATTTTTACAGTTGGTACATTTTGGAAGAATGGGACACGTGGCAAGCTTGCACATTCAAGATACCAACCCTTGAGTTTCATTTTAAAAAAGCACCAGGATGACATGTGGAGGCCACCACTGCACTTTTCATTTTACTTAGAGATTTGAATGGCCAAAGGAGACTGCCTCAGATCATGACACATGGTGCCTTCCGCTGAGCTTCAAACATTCAGACAAACTTTACCAGAGCAGGACTCGTGGTGAGTCTGTGCTCGTTCAATGTACCAAATTTTTGGGACCATCTCAAGGTGCATCGTGATGACACATGGCAGGTTTGAAAAGTCAAAGGAGCAGGGAGGCAGACCATCGGGGGTAATTTGGATTTTTTCCCCTTGAACATGTAAATGGCTAAAAACATCAAAATGGCCCACAAGCCCGATAAAGGAAAAGTCAAAGCTTGCTCCAGTCAACAATGGAGGTGCAGACTATTGGAGGAAATTTGGAAAAAATTTTCCTTTTGGAAAAAAGGGGCCAAAAGTAAAAAGGGAAGCGTTGTTCCGCTGTAATCATATTTAGACATGTGTCAGGCCCATTTTTTCAAGGGTGGAGCTATGGGGAAAACTTGGAAAATTTTCCCTTTTCCAAAAAGGGAGTGAAATGTCAGAATTTGGCCATGGTTCCTGCTAGGGCCCACTTTAGGACACGTGTCAGGCTCATTTCTCGAGGGTGGAGATGTAGAGAAAAATATGTTTTTTTTCCAAAAGTTGTAAAAAGTTAGAGGAAGCCCCCGGGTCTATTTTTAAGTTTGGATCTTCCACGTGGACAACCCAAATTCAAAGTAAAGATCAACGGCAACTGAGAGTCGAAATCTGATTTTCCCTCCATTTCTCTGCAACACGTCTAGAAGTGCAAGTTTTCATGATTCCTTGGTTTTTTCTACATGCCAAGCAGAGAAGAAAGTTAATGTTGATATCTGAAGTTTGGTGGGAAGATCTGGAAGGTGTCTTTCGCCATTAAAATGGTCTGACTTTCATGCCCGATCGATTTTTCATTTTTCTTCTCCTAAGCACGCAAGGAGCCAGATTTGACAGATTAGGGTGGAAGTGGTTGGAAAATTGAAGGAAGAGTGATCTACCAGAGCAAGGAGTTGAATGTGGGAGGCATTCGATGAAATCTACCCCCTCGAGCACCTGGAGACTTCTTGCAGATTTGATTATGAGAATCACAAAAGAATCATGGCGAACACTGGTGCATTAAACATTTTTTGTCTTTTGGGGAGAAGGGGCTCTGTTGTAAATGTTATAAATGGCACAATTTTTTCATGCAAATGGTTGGGAGTTTTTGGAAAAGTCATAGACTGATTTTTCTAGCAGAAAAAGCTTGATAGAGCCCATCCCTTTTGAGAAGCCATCTGAGAAGCATGTATATCTCTCTTTGTATCAGATTCAATCATGTCAAGGTGGTTGCAAGTGTACAGCCATTGACAAGCTTTGAGATTGTTCTGGAAACTTTCCCTTGCTGATAAATTTGATCAAACTTGAGTTATTCTGTGTTAATCTTGAGTAAAGTGTATTTATTTCATCTCTGAATGCATGCAAGTAGTTTTTCTTGTTTCTGTTGCAATCTTGTATCAAAATCCAATCCAATCACACAGGTCTCAGTCCTTGTGATAGTTTAGTGGCATCTATAATTTCATTTCTCAGAAGAGCCTTCATCTGGGAGTGAGATAAATGGTTTAAAATCACTTTTCTTTCATTTTGTTGACATAGAGATTATCTGTAAGCCTCTGGGTGTACCTCAGGCGTGGTTTGATTTGAAACTTGGTGCTTTATTGGGTTTTCTAACTTGAGCCTTCATGATAGAATCCCATAGGTTGTGTGAAAGAGTGCTAATCTGGGCCTCCATTGAGGCACATATTCTAGTTGAAGAAACATTTCTAACTTTTGTGGCATTTTGTTGGCTAAAATCTTTCCATTTTACATAAGCTCTCAAGGATCTGGTGAGTCAAGTTTATCATGTCTCCCCTCCCACCAAAATCTATTTAAAAACATCCAATCCCATCCATACTACCCCTGTTCTGCTTTGTATACCCACATAAGACCAAAATCCATTTACCAAAGTATGCAGGATAGATCAGGGTCTCAAATGTCTTTAGTAACCTTTGCCTTGTTGTGAAAGTATCTCCATGATCTGGAAGTGACAACTCGTGAGAGTCAGATCTGGTGTGTTGATCATATTTTCCCCAAGGTCTTCTCTACAAAATTTATGCAAAAGAAGGGTACCTGTATCTCCTTTCAAATAACAGAGGTTACAAAATAGGTTCTCTTACCTTGGTTGAAAGGCACAACCTAAAATAGTTAGGATAAGATCATATCCTTTTAAGGTGCTACCCATCTCTCCACAAATCCAAGTAACAAAGGGACAGTCAGATCTCCTCCCCAGCTACAAAATGACATATATTTATGATCTGGCTGCCTCTAAGCTCCATGTTGAATTAGTGTTGCTGCTTGGCTTAAAAAGGAGAACAAATTTGGGTACCAACATCAGTGGCACCATTTCCTTATTTGAGTTGGGAGACTTATTCATTTTCACTGCCAATCCATATCTATTTAGCCCAATTTTCGGGGATTCTCAGTTCAAAATCAAGAACCTAGTAAAACACTTCTTGTATGCTCCAAGTGTTGTGTGCAATTCTTTCATTTCCCACACCTAGTGCACTAGCTTTCATTTGATAAATCTGGGTGAAGAAAGGTCAAAACTTTCCATTTCTAGTTTCTTGCATTGACAGACCTTTGACAGATCATATTTAGTGCATAAGCACAACTAAGGTGAAATTCCTTAGTGGTGACTCCCTGTTGATCTAATTATTAAAAAGTACCAGTGTCTTAAAACTCTGTCAAAGTCAGATTTGTTACTAATATTTGCAAAGCTGGAGGGAAGAAGATCTTTCTTTGCTAGGGATCCTACTAGGACATTGTTTCCAGAGCTAGGAAAAACAAAATTAGAAGGAAGAAAAGCTTGGAGAGCTTGTTGGAGATCAGCAGACAAGAAGAGGGATCTCCATTGATGAAAGTGAATGGCCTATCATTGAAGATTGCAGCTCAAGTGCATCTGAATCAGGTAGCCTCTTTGTGGAGTTGAACTCTCCAGCTGGAGAGGGGCCTTCATTTGATTTTGAAAGGTTTGCTTCACACTCTGCACCTGTGTTTTCTGAGGTTGATAGAGATTTCCAAGAAGCAAGGCCTTTGGGGGGTATCCATTTTGAAAATTATACTCCTGTGTTCCAAGAACCTTCTCCCCCCATCAGTTTGTCACCCCTATAGGATCACCTCCTCAAATCAATATGGCTCAACCCAGACCTCCATTTGTTGTAAACACCTTTGGACCTATAAATTTTGTGGGAATGGTTGGTTACCCAAATGCAGTGCCTCAAGATGTAAGGAACAAAATGCCAAAGTTCTAGGGAAATAATGCTATTACTGGAGATCAACATCTAAATTTTTATCAATATGATGGAGGATTTTGAGATTGAACATGAGGATGTTTATATCAAGTTGTTTATCCATACCTTGGAAGAGGATGCTAGGGACTGGTATAAAGCATTTCCAGATAACTCTATTGACTCCTGGACTGAGATGAGCAATGCATTCAGACTGCAGTATGGTGATAGGACTGACCCTAGGTTTCTTTTGACAGAATTTGAAAATATCAAAAAGAACCCTAATGAGTCAGTACATGATTTCAACACAAGGTTTAATAAGACCTTGAGAAGATTTCCTGTTAGAATAAGGCCTTGTGATGAGTCATGTTTAATCAAATATACTGATGCATTTGATAAAAAGGCTGCATATTATTTAAGAGACAAAAACCCCACAAATTTGAGGCAGGCCTTCACCATGGCTTTGCAAATAGAAAATAATATCAAGGCAATTGGAAAGCCTCCAAAGAGAGAAGGTGTAAAGCTGGTTAACCTAGAAAAACCCCAAACAAGCAAGGCTGCTGATTTGGAAGAAGTTGTGAAGACTTTGGCAGGGGTTGTCAAAGAAATTTCCTACAAGCTAGCCCTGAGCTGAGAAGGGAATTGGGTAGAGCTCACAAGGTCAACACAAGCAGCAAGGCCAAGACAGGTTCACAAATCACCAAAGATCTGATGACAGAGGCAAGGGACCTGTTGGATTTGGAAATAGACAGTCTCAAGCCAGGGATAATAGAACAGTACCTGATCCTTTGGCTGCCAGAGTTGCTGTTGTGGAGGAGACAGATGTCATTGATTGGTGTGACAAATGTTTCATGCCCCATGCTCCTTGTGAAGAATATCAGCAAGAAGAAGAATCTGATGATGATAATGATGATGATGTATGCATGATGGGTTGTTCCACAAGCTCACATCAAGGGGCAACTTGACTGAGGTGATAAGTTCCCAGACTGCTGCCACTTTTTGGGACTGCATTCATAGGGTACATTCTTCCTCCCTCTCATACTTTAGAAGTAGATACTGTACAAGATTTTTAATTTCCCAATAATGAATTTGAATATTTAAGGGCTTTAATGATAAAGAAGTATGATGGAGGCATCCCCTCTGAGGAAGATAGACAGTTACTGATGAATGTTGTTGTGGCTCAAGAGAAGGAATATAATACAAGAAGTAAGGCTATCAAAGGGGCAGGGCCTCAAGCCAAGCCAAAATCTCCCTTACTTTCAAACATTCCTAAAGAGGCTCCTAGGAAAGATGCACCTGCTAAAAACCCTGCAGTTCCAAACAAAAATCATACCCCTCCTCATGCCCAAGTTGTCAAAAATCATGTACCACCTAATGAGTGTATTGGCTTTCCTTCAAGTGCTGCCTTGCCAAGAAATGCCCCATATGATATTTCCCAAGTCTTAAGTCAAATCAAAGTCTCTGTTCCAATTGTTGAGTTGCTTAGGATCCCTGAGCACAAAAAGAGAGCATTTGAATACTTGGGGTTGAAAGAAGAGAAGACTGCCCTAGGTAGAAACATAAACATTGTGGAGACTCCTCCAATCATTGAAGAACCAGAAGCACCACCAGCATCAGAAGAGCTAGATGAACCACCTGAGGTTTACTTGGGGACATCCTTGGTGGACTCTCAGATGAATGTGGATCCATTCTTCACCACTTTGATCATCAAGGACAGACTGCTGCATAACTGCATGTTTGACTCAGGGGCATCATGCAATGTCATGCCTTTGGAAGTCATGAATGAGCTAAACATCAAAGTGACAACAACCTATGGGAAGTGTACTACTATGGACTCTAGAGAGGTGCCAGTAGTGGGATGTGTGAAGGGTCTAGTGGTACAACTTGTAGCCTACCCAGGTAAAAATTTAAAACTTGATGTAGTCATAGTTGATTGCCCAGCCAAGTGGGGTATGTTATTATCAAGAAAATGGGCTACAAGTGTTGGTGGGAGTGTCCAAATGGACATGTCTTATGCCACCATCCAATTGAGGGCAGCCTTGTTAAGTTGTATGGGGAAAAGAAAATGTTGCACCTTATTGAGGATCCCAACAATGCATCCTATGAGGTATTGTACACAAGTGTTGATGCAGATAACTTTGTGGGATTTACTGATGGAAAGGAGCACAAGATTGAAGAATGCAAGTGTCTTGAATAGATAGGCTCTCCTTGGACTCTGTTGTTTGATGGAGCTTGCTCCAAGTTTGGGAATGGTGCTGGTGTTGTTCTACTTTCTCCTAGTCAGGAAAAATTTGTTTTCTCCTTCAAACTCAACTTTGAGTGCACCAACAACATTGTCTGAGTATGAGGCATTGTTGTTGGGTTTAAGAATTGCTTGGAAATATGGTGTCAAGGACATCATTGTCAAAGGAGACTCAGAACTAATTGTAAAACAAGTCAGAAAACTGTATGCCACAAAGAATCAGTGAATGAAGCAGTACAAGCATGCAGTTTGGGATTTCATTGAGATGTTTGATTCATTCAACATTGTGCATCATGATAGGAAATTCAATGACTTGGTAGACAAGCTTGCAGTGTTGGGGTCTCGGTTTGACAGTTGCACAATGTCCCCATATTGTGAATATGAGGTTGAGGTATTGACAAGACCTTCTGTCCCTGATAACATTAAGCATTGGCAGATATTTGATGATGATGCTCAGATCAGAAGATTTCTGTAGAATAGGGGAGAGTTTGTTGATCAATGCATTGATTTGGAGCCAATGGTATGCACAACAGAAGGAAAGGAAACCTTGTTTGGCAAGGGCATCATTCAGTTAAAAACCAATACCATTCCTAGAGGGCTGGTTGCTCTTGAGTCCAATTTTGATAATGTTGATTGCATTGTTAATAGATGCATGACAGCCTCAAGGGATATTGAGGAGCATGATCTTGGCACAAAGGAGAAGCCAAGGAGAATATTTGGTTAGGCAGCAACCTCAGCAAGGAGGAGAAGCAGTCATACATCCAGTTGTTGAAAAAATACCAAGATTGCATGGCTTGGACCTATTCTGAACTAAAAGCATACAGAGAGGACCTGTTTCAACATGAGATTCCCTTAGAATCTAATGCAAAACCATTCAGGTAGAAACAAAGGCCCATCAATCCACTCTTATCCCTCAAGATGCAAGAAGAACTAAAGAAGCTAAGAGATGGAGGGATTATCCAGCCCACAAGGTATTCCTCTTGGGTTGCCAACCTAGTACCAGTCAGAAAGAAGAATGGTGATATCAGGTTATGTGTGGATTTCAGGAATTTGAACAAAGCTTCAATGAAGGATAACTATCCTTTACCTAACATGGAACACATTGTAGTTAGTGACTGGTTCTGAGTTTCTTTCCACCTTGGATGGTTTCTCTGGTTATAACCAAGTTGTGGTGAAGGAATCAGAAAGGATCAAAACAACCTTTACTACTCCTTGGGGGACCTATGTCTATGTCAGGATGCCCTTTGGTCTGATGAATGCTGGAGCCACCTTTCAAAGAGCAATGGATGTTGCTTTTGCTAGTTACATCAACAAGTTTATTGCAGTTTATCAGGATGATGTAACTATATTTTCTAGAAAGAGAGGTGATCACCTGCTGCACTTGGAGAAAATGCTGATAAGATGTAGAGAGTATGGCATTTCACTTAATCCAAAGAAGTGCCATTTTGGAGTGCAGAAGGAAAAGTTTCTTGGTCACATAGTGTCACAAGAAGGAGTGATGATTGATCCTGAAAGAGTAGAGGCCATCAACAAAGTCCCAATTCCAAGAACCAAGAAAGGAATTCAGTCCTTCTTTGGGAAAATAAACTTCATTAGAAGATTCATATCAAAATTTACTGAGTTAACCATTCCAATCACTTCCATGCTGAAGAAAGACCAGGTCATCAAATGGGAGGAGGCTGTCATCCAAGCTTTCAATGGGATTAAGGAGGCACTGAAGCATGCACCTGTTCTGGCAGCTCCAGATTATAAGAAGCCTTTCAACTATTTTCCTTTGCTTCAGAGAACACTATTGCTTCTATCCTGCTACAGAAGGATGATGAAGGAGCTGAGAGGCCTATTTCCTTTTTCAGTAAGGCCTTGCAGGGGGCTGAGCTGAAGTACACTATCATGGAAAAGTAGGCATTTTCCTTGGTAAAAGCAACAAAGGTTTTTCAGGCCTTATATTCTAAGTTCTAAAATTGTTGCTTATGTTCCCCACACCATGGTCAAGGATATCTTATCAGAGATGGAAGTCTCAAGCAAGAGGTGCAGGTGGGTGAACAAATTGCAAGAATATGACATGGACATCCAAACCACAAAGCTGGTGAGAGGTTTGGGCTTGGCTAAGCTTATGGAAGAGAGAAACTTGCAAACTATTGAGGTAAATGAGGTAGAAGAAGGTAGGGTAGATGTTTTTCAAACATTGATGAATTCTGAGTGGTATAAAGATGTAATCTTTTATCTCAGACATTTGAGCTGCCCTGAGCACTTAAGTAAGAACCAGAAGAGAGCCCTTAAGTTTGGCCTCCCAAAAATATGTCATCACTGATTATGGGTTAGCTTGGAAGAACCCAGAGGGAGTCCTCTTAAGGTGCATTACTGAAGAAGAAGCCCCCAAGATAATTGTTGATCTCCATGGAGGAGTTTGTGGGGGAACTTTGCTGCAAGAGTCACAACACACAAGATCCTGAGGGCTGGTTATTGGTGGCCAAATCTCTTCAAGGATACAACCTTGTTGGTTAGAAGATGTGAAAGTTGCCAGCACTTCTCTGGAAGACTGAAAGCTTCAGGCTCCCTTCCTTTGCAGCCTGTATCAATTGAAGCTCCATTCAAGCAATGGGGAATGGATTTCATTGGTGAGATTTCAGACCCTTCAAGTGCTGGCCATAAGTGGATCCTTGTGGCAACTGATTATTTTACTAAGTGGGTGGAGGAAATCCCCACCAAGAAGGAAACACACCAAGTTGTCATGGATTTTGTGCTAAACAACATCATCTGCAGGTTTGGGGTGCCAGTCAAGATTATTGCTGACAATGCCATGAGCTTTAGAGCTAAACCTTTGGTGGCAATGTGCAAGGAGTATGGGATCAACTTGACATATGCCTCTAATTACAATCCCCAAGGAAATGGACAAGCTGAGTCCAGTAACAAAAATTTGCTGAAGATCATCAGAAGAACACTGGAGCAGAACAAGAGAAAGTGGGGTGAACAGTTGAAGTTTGTTGTTTGGGCAGATAGGATCACTGTCAAGAGGGTCACTGGAAAGAGTCCATTTGAGTTGGTATATGGGACTCAGGCCCTGCTGCCCCTTCATATGCAATTATCTTCATATCAGTTTATGCAACAGCTGGAAGATCAAGAGATAGGTCCTTATGATGCCTGCATTAATCAAATTGTTGAGCTTGATGAAGAGAGGAGGGCATCCCACCAGAGGCATGTAAAGTTCAGAGAGAAACTGAAGAAGTTATTTGACAAGAAGGTCACTCCCAGAGCTTTCAATGTTGGAGATCTTGTGCTGTTATGGGATAGCAGACATGAGGATAAGGGCAAGCATGGAAAATTTGACTCATTATGGATGGGCCCTTACTCCATTGATATCAGGATTGGTGAGCATACCTTCTTCCTTGAAGGATTTAGATGGTGAATTGCTTGAGTTGCCTATTAATGGCAGGCATTTGAAGCATTTCTTGGATTGATTCCCCTGAAATCAAGGCAAAATATTTTGTACAGTGTATAGTTTGTTGTTTGTTCCCTGTCTTTTGTGTGTTTTTGCTCGTTCTGGTCCTCTGTGACCTATTTTTGCTAGGTTTCTCTATTTGTTTTTTAAGATGGCTTTGTTTCCCTGCTCTGCATGATAACTCCTTTACCCAATGGATATTTTTGGCACTTGGTCTACCTTTGTTCTTGTGGCACTCACAGGGAGTGCCCATCCCTGAGTCGGAGCCGATGTTGGTGCTCAAAATAGTATCGCCCTAGTTTACCTTTGAAAATCTATCGATTTACGGCCTCTGTCACTTTCCTTTTCCCCGTGTTGTGCCTGGTTAATCTTTGTTTCCATTTTTAATTTTTTCCTGGGTCATGGATCATTTATGGGTCCATGGTTTGATCCTTGTTTCTTTGTTCCTCTGGAAAAGTCCAAAAACTCAGGTTTTATCATACCTTTCGGTCTCCATAGTTGGGATTTTTCTTCCTTGTCATTTCTGCCCTAAATACTTGAAGAAAATGAGTGGATGTATCTTTGAAAAAATATTTGAGCCTTGTAAACATTTCTAAACTCTCTTTCCTTGAAGAAATTTTCATTTTCTGGCTCGAATGATCATTTTTCTGTATTTTACAGTTTGACGGGCATTTTCTCCGAGTCAAATTTGCATCCTTGCATTGACAGGGGATGTGGCTTCTTTTGGTTGGTCAGGGATGGTGGGTGAATGCTTTAACTTATCACTTTTTTCCTTTTTGGTGAAAAGGAAAAATTGGTCCCGTGGCCCCACTTGTATCTGATTGGTTCTTTTGGTGCTTACGTGGCTTCTTCCAATTGGATGGGGTGTGGCGGGTCTATTTTTGAACTTGTTATTTTTTTGGCTACTTTGGAAAAAATTTTGAACTCACCCCGGCCCCGCCAGGCTCTGATTGGAGAAAATTTAAGGGTAGGGAAAAGGTCTCACTTTGACCCCGCAGGAGGACACGTGGAAGGTTCTGGTTTTCTTCTTTGCCTAGACTTAGACAAATTTTTATGCAGTTGGTACAGTTTGGCGGAACGGGACAAGCTCGTGTTCATTCAAGATCCCAGCCCTTGAGTTTCATTTTAAAGAAGCACCAGGATGACATGTGGAGGCCTCCACTCACTTTGCATTTTACTTAGACTTTTCAATGGCCAAAGGAGACTGCCTCGGAGCATGACACGTGGTGCCTTCCGCTGAGCTTCAAGCATTCAGACAAACTTTTCTGGAGCAGGACACATGGCGAGCCCGTGCTTGTTCAAGGTATAAATTTTTGGGACCATCTCAAGGTGCGCCATGTGATGACACATGGCAGGTTTGAAAAGTCAAAGGATGGGGAGGCGGACCATCGGAGGAAAATTTGGATTTTTAGCCCCTTGAACATCAAATGGCTAAAAACATCAAAATGGCCCGCAAGCCCGATAAAGGAAAAGTCAAAGCTTGCTCCAGTCAATGTGGAGGTGCGGACTATCGGAGGAAATTTGGAAAAAATTCCTTTTGGAAAAAGGGGCCAAAAGTAAAAAGGGAAGCATTGTTCCGCTGCAATCATATTTAGACACGTGTCAGGCCCATTTTTTCAAGGGTGGAGATGCGGGGAAAAACTTGGAAAATTTTCCCTTTTCCAAAAAGGGAGTGAAATGTTAGAATTTGGCCACGGTCCCACTGGGGCCCACCTTAGGACACGTGTCAGGCTCATTTCCTGAGGGCAGAGATGCGGAGAAAAATATGAAAAATTTTCCCAAAAGTTGTAAAAAGTCAGAGGAAGCCCCCGGGTCTATTTTTAAGTTTGAATCTTCCATGTGGATGGCCCAAATTCAAAGTAAAGATCAACGTCAGCTGAGAGTCAAAATCTGATTTTCCCTCCATTTCTCTGCAACACGTCTGGAAGTGTGAGTTTTCATGATTTCTTGGTTTTTTCTACATGCCAAGCAGAGAAGGAAGTTAATGTTGATATCTGAAGTTTGGTGGGAAGATCTGGAAGGTGTCTTTCGCCATTAAAATGGTCTGACTTTCGTGCCTGATCAGATTTTCCATTTTTCTTCTCCCAAGCATGCAAGGAGCCAGATTTGACAGATTAGGGGTGGAAGTGGTTGGAAAATTGAAGGAAGAGTGATCTACCAGAGCAAGGAGTTGAATGTGGGAGGCATTCGATGAAATCTACCCCCTCGAGCACCTGGAGACTTCTTACAGATTTGATTATGAGAATCATGAAAGAATCATGGTGAACACTGGTGCATTAAACATTTTTTGTCTTTTGGGGAGAAGGGGCTTTGTGTTGTAAATGTTATAAATGGCAAAATTTTTTCGTGCAAATGGTTGGGAGTTTTTTGGAAAAGTCATAGACTGATTTTTCTAGTAGAAAAAGCTTGACAGAGCCCATCCCTTTTGAGAAGCCATCTAAGAAGCTTGTATATCTCTCTTTGTATCAGATTCAATCGTGTCAAGGTGGTTGCAAGTGTACAACCATTGAAAAGCTTTGAGATTGTTCTGGAAACTCTCCCTTGCTGATAAATTTGATCAAACTTGAGTTATTCTTGTGTTAATCTTGAGTAAAGTGTATTTATTTCATCTCTGAATGCATGCAAGTAGTTTTTCTTGTTTCTGTTGCAATCTTGTATCAAAATCCAGTCCAATCACACAGGTCTCAATCCTTGTGATAGTTTAGTGGCATCTGCAATTTCATTTCTCAGAAGAGCCTTCATCTGGGAGTGAGATAAATGGTTTAAAATCACTTTTCTTTCATTTTGTTGATAGAGATTATCTGTAAGCCTCTGGGTGTACCTCAGGCATGGTTTGATTTGAATCTTGGTGCTTTATTGGGTTTTCTGACTCGAGCCTTTGTGATAGAATCCCATAGGTTGTGTGAAAGAGTGCTAATCTGGGCCTCCATTTAGGCACATATTCTAGTTGAAGAAACATTTCTAACTTTTGTGGTATTTTGTTGGCTGAAATCCTTCCATTTTGCATAAGCTCTCAAGGATCTGGTGAGTCAAGTTTATCCTGTCTCCCCTCCCACCAAAATCTATTTAAAAAACATCCAATCCCATCCATACTACCCTTGTTCTACTCTGTATACCCACATAAGACCAAAATCCATTTGCCAAAGTATGTAGGATAGATCAGGGTCTCAAATGTCTTTAGTAACCTTTGCCTTGTTGTGAAAGTATCTCCATGATCTGGAAGTGACAACTCATGAGAGTCAGATCTGGTGTGTTGATCATATTTTCCCCAAGGTCTTCTCTACAAAATTTATGCAAAAGAAGGGTACCTGTATCTCCTTTCAAATAAAAGAGGTTACAAAATAGGTTCTCTTACCTTGGTTGAAAGGCACAACCTAAAATAGTTAGGATAAGATCATATCCTTTTAAGGTGCTACCCATCTCTCCACAAATCCAAGTAACAAAGGGATAGTTGTGCATCAACAAGGTCATTGACGTGCGTCAGTGAGGTTAATTAACGCGCATCAACCACCTTGTTGACACGCAACAACAAATCTTCTATCACGTGTCTGCAGCCTCTTCCCTCTAGTTGCGCGATAAAAAAATCTCCATGTCGCCCATCAAAAAACTCTCTTTCACTCATATACTTCCTCCACACTCCTTTCAAACATAAAAAAACTCTCTATGTCGCGTGTCAAAAAACTCTCCATGTCGCGCATCAACAAAATCTATGCCACTCATCTATAGCCTCCGCCCTCTTGTCACGTGTCTGTAGCCTCTACCCTCCTATCGCGCATTTACCGTACTTGATAATACATATGCCCCCAGGTGGTATGAGTGATCTAGTAGTGTTCTACTTGGTGAATAATTTAGGATTATATAGGGTATAGTTTCAAGGGTAGGCGAAGCCAACCCCTAAAAAAAATTAAATTGTAATTTTTAGGCGAGCAGGTCACTGACCCATGGCAAAATATTCACCTTTTCAAAATTTTCAAAAATGGAATATTTTCCATATTAAAAATATTCACCACTAAAATTATCCCTGCTTTAAGCTCCATGTTGAATTAGTGTTGCTTTTTGGCCTAAAAAGGAGAACGAATTTGGGTACCAACACTGTCGATTGACAATATCATGAACTGCACTGACAAAAATTATAAATTTGGATGAACTCGTTCCCTTTACTTTTATGCATCCCAAATAATTTCTCCATCTCTTTTTTATATGTCACATGACAAGGATTGATCCACAAAAAATCAATATTTGCACAATTTTAAAATCTCTTATTAGAAAATTTCATTTTCCTCACCATCTCATTGTATTTAAACTCATTTTCATTGTATCACTTCATTAAATAATTTGAATGCTTGGCAGTGGAAAATATATTTTTGTAGAAACTAATGCCCTCAAAATCTATTCATGTTTTATATAAACCCAATCCTTTTAAGTATTTCATGATGTATAAAAAGACTATCCAGAATGGATCCTACATAATGAAATGTTTAAAGTCAAAATCTATTTTAAGGACGTTTTGGACATAACGGAATCAAAATTGAAATATTTCAAACAATCCAATTTTGAGTAACAACACAACTGATGATGATGAAGCTGACAAAAATATATGTACACACATATTGTGTGTGTGTGTGTGTGTGTGTGTGTGTGTGTGTTTACTTGCATAAGAACATATTTTCTTCTACAAAGTCTCTTCCTACTACAACTCCCATTCCCAATGAGGGAAACATGAAGAAAATTTCATGGATAATGTATCAATTTATCATTACTAGTAAATTATGATGATAGATATTGATTTGATCCTAATTACTATGGCAATCACAATGAGAAATTCAACATGTCAAATGAACATCTAGGATAGTTAAGTTTCAATCCTATTGATGAAGAAGATGATACTATTTCAATAGAAGCATTATGTATTTCCCAAAAACTTGTAGTTGAGCATCTAACTAAAAAAAAACCAAATATTGTATGTTACTAGGTACTCCACTTAATTTTTCAATGAGAAATAAATCTATTATCATCATAGATCATTAAAAAGAGTGCATCTTCACAATATAGAGTTGTCATGTCCTATAGTGTTTTAGCTTATCAATGATGTCACTTCATTGGATTTAGTCACAATAATTTATTTATTTTCACCTGATATTCAATCATTGGATACACTCACTCATGTATATTGCCTTCTTAAATTCCTAGGGCATGTATAGATATCCCTTCCTTCTATGTTCAAAATAAGTTTTATTGTACTATATATGCTTGCATATTTTGGTAAGGGTTATGCTTCAAATTTATTTTTATTCATCACATACTATGTATGAGTCAATGATAATATCAAATCAATTAAATCATAATGAATGTTAGGCACAAATAAAAATTGTTATCAATCAAATGCAGTCTCATGTGACACAATATTTCTATTCATATTTTTAATCTAGAGTATTCTTCTCATATAACTTCTAATGGGTCTACCCATCTTCAATTTTATATTGCATATATTATGGCTCATTGATAATATGTACATGGTTATAATTATGTTACTATTACATATTTAAGGCATGTTCCTCCTTTACCATATGGGTTTGTATTGCCCCCTAATGAAGCTCTTATTGGGTAGATTTAAAGATACCCCCATTTTTTTGTACATAGTTATTTTAAAAACCAATTCAAAAAAATTCAAATAATCACATAATACAAAAACATGAACATATTTATACGATTACAAAAATTGGGACATTGTTATGGTTTGGTTAGCTAAATTGTTACATCATACATATTTGTCACGTTAGTTTAATCGATATCATATGATTCCTATACACACACATATGCTCATGATGTATATTGATCTTTATGCATGATATACACAAAATGATACATGATGATAGTTGTATACTTGATTACCCAAACTAATATCTTGATTTAAAGGGGACACAAAAACCTTTTCCAAAACACACAATAGGATCACTTCATAACAAAACATGCCAAAAAATTTACTATTCTCACAATCCCAATTCTTGTAAACAATGAATTTTAGTTAGAGAACCTATTCTACTCACCTAAGGTCTTCATACACTCCTTCTCCCTCTACAATATTTCATAGCAAGTTACTAGAACCACCTACTAGGATCCAAGAAATCAATTTGTTTGTTTAATTCTTCTACACCTCAAAAAGGGTTTACTAGCTCTTAAATTACATAAACCTTATTGTTGGGAGAGATCCACCATGAATATTGAGAATATAAACACATATTATGGTAACCTTTTTTTATTTCTTCTCTCCATAAAGTTATAGAATCCAAAACCTAGTACAACTCATCCAAATCAGTAATCACCATTCATAATTAGGTCTATCTCTAGTAGCCCTAGTTTTGTATAAATATTATAGCTCTGAAATAATATCAATAAATCATGAGAAACTAAATACCTTTCTATAAGTTCCCTTTATGAGTTTTCAACTATCCTCTTAGGTTTAGAATCCAAAATCATAATAAAATTCTTTCTATTCACTAGCCACTATTCACCATTAGGTCTCTAAAGGTTACAAAAATAAAATTTGATAATATCTTTCTCCCACTTGTGAATATCCTGATAAAAATTTCCATACATCTTCTTAGGGGCATAAATACCCTAGAATCCATTTTTTTATAAGATTCCACTTGATAAAACCATAATTATGGAGTTTTTAGAAATTTTATCCTAGATAGAGATTGTCACAAGATGAGATAAAAAATAATTCGTACTTGAGAAAATATACATTTTAAGAACTGATTCTACTTGAAAAATTTCTACTTTTATGATCATAAAATTTCTCCTTTGGTGATTTTTAAGATAGTATGCCTCCATCAACTGGATACATAAGATTTTGTGACTAGTTTCTTACAAAAAATAGGGGTTTATGACTATGTTTTTCCAATCTTTGTCGTCAAAACTTTAAATTTATTGCTCATAATTTGTAAAAAATCTTACTGGCCCTGAATACACCTCTTGTAGTTAAAAAATCATGCACTTTAGAAATTTATTTATCCCGGTCTCATACTACTATTTAGAGGGTTCTTAAGAAAGAAAAGTACTTATTAACCCCCATTCTTTGACCATCATGTTTATTTTATTTTATAATTTGTGACCTATTGCACCCATATTCCCAACTATTTCCATACATATCGCATTATTTTAACCTCAGATGGGGCACCCACATTTAGTAATGGGGCACTCTGGTCCCTCTCGAGGGTGCCCTGATCCTTTTAGCACTTTCCTGCAACTTTTTGGTCCTCTTCTAGCGATTTTTTATATTTATCTTTCTTGGGGTCAGCCTTTTCAGGGTTAGTTATGAAATTGGAGCAAGAGAACCCTATAAATATAAAGTTATGAAACCATAATGAAGGACCTAACATCATACACTACTATCACTCCATCTAGAGTTGGCATCCATCTATTACATTGACATCCACATAGCTCCATCATCAAGGCACAAGCTAGGACATCTCCATCACACTTCATAGGGATATGGATTCTATTTTATTCCATACACACATCCTACCAATTTTCCTACATTTAGCTATTGCTCGCTACTTCACAAAGTGTGACTGGCACAAGAGCACCTAGGGCACAACATGCACAACATGCACACACAAACCAGAAATACATCTAGGTCTGAAATGTAGTGTAACACTCAGTTAGTAAGCCCACTATTGTGGAAGCAGAGGTCAATTTGACCCATTCATTTTGTATCTTTCATTTTAGGGTTTTGATACTTCCTTTTTGGTCTTTTGAAGGTTATTACCTCTTGGAATATTTGGAGCATTCGATGCAATACAGAGAAATTAATGCTATAGAAAGACGGAGTTTCAGATTACCTTTTGACTATGTGAACACCAGTTCTCAACAATTTTTCTAGACCAGGGCACTTAGATTCCTTACCAGAGCCTCCGTGGGCACCCCAATCCTCTTCCAGGTGCCCCAGTCTAGGCATGCCATCCAAATCTGTCCTTTTATGCACTCCTACATAATTGTTCCTGTTTCTAAATTTCTACGTATCATTGTGACACAGTCCGACATGATTCTATTATTCAACTGAGTTATTTCCTCTCCCTTCTTGCACATTAGGGTTTTAATTTCACTAGCTTATTTAATCACCTCATTTGCATGATATTTTAGTGCATTTACTTATTGCGTTATATGTCCTCCTATATTAGATTAAATAACTTTTACTACATTAGTTTATTCAATTTTAGTAAATAATTTTGGTGAACCCGAATCGAACGTCCTCGTTTCTAGGACCCTTCCTTATTTTATCTGTCACTCTAGGGTTTAATCTTCTCTTATGATGGCTCACTCTCATGAGGAATTTAATGAATCTCACCTTAAGGCTTATCAACGATCACCTTGCTGAGCATCCCCCATGATATTGATTTACTTTTACATGTTACTTATGAGTAAGACACTAACTTGGCGCAAGCTCATTACTTCTGTAACCATACACACCTCTGTGGCCACTCAACAACTTGCTTCTACTCTTCCTCTCATTTCCACTATTCCCAGTTCTATCCCAACTCCCACCAACCAATTTATATCACCTCTATTTTCTCATGCACGACATATCTCATCTGTTTGGCAACCAAGAATTAACTTCTCTTTATCATGACCTTTAAGCCCAAATTATTAAATTACAGTAAGCCACATCGTATACATCAACAATATTTGGAGTCAATTTTTTTTCTTCATAGTCCATTAGCTCTCGGCAGCTTCTACTTATCCACTTCCCACCTAACTTTGTCACTCCTAAGCTTACCATCTTCAAATGGTCATGGATAACCCATAGGAGCATCTTAGAAGCATTTCATGTTGCTTGTCTTGACTTTGCTGATGATCATATGCTTTTAGCTAAAAAAATTCCTTGTAGTATGTGATGCTTTGGTTTTACAATTTACCTGTTCACTCAGTAACCTCCTTCACACATCTAGCTGATGCATTTCTTACTCATTTTTCTATACACACTGGTTCTAATATTTTTTATGCTCAGCTAGAACAACTTAAACAAGGCTCAAATGAACACCTTACTAACTATGTTTTAAGGTATAATAATAATAAAGGTAAGATGACAAACATTCTTTCCAACTCTGAGATTAAGGATTTATTTATACAGAGTCTATTACCACGTCTAAAAGAGAGCATTCTCTTCGAATATTCTCCTTCATTTGATAAAATTTGTCACACTCTCAAGCTTTGTGAGACTAAATTCCTATCCATCAGAAAACTTAAGTTTCAAGAACATACTTCATCTTCCACTCGTTTTACTAACAAAATGTCAATTAAACCATCAACAACCAAAAAAATGACGCTAAAGTTACTATCAACATTGTTGCTCCCTCTAAGGAGGCTCACCAACAACAACCTCGGCATACATTTAGCTCCCTACCCATGGCCCTGAACCTTATATTGAGACAAATTATTGATAGTAACCTTATCACACTTCCCCCTCCCCTCGAATTAGACCCATTGTGACCAAAAGGTAGGAATTACTATGAAATATTACGCTGTGATTATCATTGATGTGCTAGACATTCTACAAATAGATTCCTCAAAATCCACACCATCATTAAAGATCTAAATGACAACAAAAAACTTGAATTTCTAGAATCTACTAGCCCTGCTACAAATAATGACAAGGGTAAACTCAAGTTTTTTAGTAGTGAATCTCAACAACATGACAAGAAGACAAAAGACTCTTCTAGAAATCATACGTATCATGTGGTATCACCTCTTGGATCTAGAGCTCTAGACTTATTATTTTCTAACACTGAAGTTTCACCACCTATCATATCATTTTTGAATTTCGATTATCACGTCAAGTTTACATCTAACCATTTACACCTCTGTGCATCTATTGGCTCAACCTCTATCAATAAGACTAAGGTTGATCCATCATTAGTGCATGTTCTATGTCACTCCTTAAGGCTATCCACTATACTCTATTTCATGTCGAGTACCCTTTCAAAAATCCTTTTGGCATTGTTCAACTACATGTTACAGTTGGCCCTCTTACAATGCTGTAACTTTCCTTGTTGGGAACACAGTTGAGGGATGTGGAATGCTCCTTCGTCTTAATTGGATTCATCGATCACAATCTATTATTTATATGAATCATATACACCTCAATCCCTCCATCTACTCTGTGGCCATCATCTCATCACATGATATCTAAAGAACTCCTCACTTCTTCAGCCACATCACACGCTATGTTACTCCCAACAAAATCTAATCCTAGATTGCCTACTTAGGCACCATCTCCATGACCACATCACTCCATTAGCCCTATACATAGGTATAGGCCTATTCCTCAGATAATTACTACATCTCAACATAGGTCACTACCTCATTTTATTCCACATGGATCTTATTCACCTTCACATTCTATATTACATAGATCTCCATCACCGAGACATTTTGTGATGCCACAACCTCCCTCATACATTCACCCCTCACATGTGCATAGTATTCATTCACCACTACAACGTTCACCTACCATGCCCCCACTATTAGAACATGGTCACACACTTTCATCACCTACATCAGATTAAGAACCTTTGTCCTTCACCCTAATTTGATAGTTCATTTGTTCACACGTACTTGGGGGACATGAAACTTCACCTTTCCTCCCACCTCATCTTAGCATAGTCACAATCATCATATTTTATATTTTTATACATTT
Organism: Taxus chinensis; assembly: GCA_019776745.2. Taxonomy (NCBI): domain Eukaryota; kingdom Viridiplantae; phylum Streptophyta; class Pinopsida; order Cupressales; family Taxaceae; genus Taxus; species Taxus chinensis. Next base: position 591,589,496 of record CM034153.1, read on the forward strand.
ATTTCCTTGCACATGCATACTCATCCAACGTTCTAGCATTGTAATTACCCAATAAGAAACTCTTTTCTTTGGTTCACACTTGACTATTGAGGGATTATTATTACACTGAACCCCACACACTGCACCTTAGGAATTACACACTACACTTCATCACACATTACGTGTTATACATTATATAACATTTGGTCACTTACGTCTCTTCACCTCATGCATCACGATCATTGCATACATCTACATACCATACATACTACACTGCATATGTCCACCCATATTCTACTAGTCTTCATCATATAGGAGTCTAGCATTACATTCCTATTTTTCTACATACGTTACATGTCACTTTCTATAGTACACTTTACACATCCTACATATACTTCATTTACAATTTTACATATTCTACACATTACATCCTTACATATACCACTCATCATATGGTCAACTTTTATTCTTACATATACTACATTGTCTTCTACACACTGCACTTGCTACCCAATGATGTAATTTAGTTCCGCAGTCCATACTCAATTGCTGAGGGTTTATAAATCAAATGGACCCTACCACTCACCACACATTCCTTATTACACCTTTCATCATATGATATTACTAGCCTAGTGACATACGCTTTAGGCTAAATCGTCACCTATTTTATCATCTTGTAGTGGTATACACCTTAGGTTACATCACCACACCCTCCTTAAACCTTATAGTGATATAGGATTAGTGCTAAATCATCACTCATCCATTCCACATGTAGTGATATATGCTTAGGGCTAAATCATCACTCCACATTTCATCTCATCGTGGTATATGCTTAAGCTATAAAATCCATGCACATCTCTTCTACATGTCACATATCATCACCATTATACATATACACATTCATCACATCACGTTAGAAACGATACATACTACTTGACCATTTCCCCATGATGCACTTTCATTTACGATTCATTCTTGACTGCTGCGGGGGGGAAAAAATGAGCCTCACTACATACATTTCCCTTCACTCGGTGGGCATTCAGCTCCTATCACTCCATATTTCATTCCATTCCATCCATCCACAACATACTGCATTCTATCCAGTGGATTACATTCTTGTTTACTTTTGCTTGTTCATGGTCACTTTATTACACATGCTAGTTCTATTACTTGTATGGAATTTATTTATATCATCCACACATTCCTGTTTACGACTTCTTCTAGTTGTGATCATAGATACATTTCTCTTACATGCATCATGGATGCTCGTGTTCTACCCTCCCTATACTGGTCGCTGAGGGCATCCACATTCGTCTCTTCCAAGTGCTATTTTTTGATGATGTACTTAGCACTTTACATTACTTGCTCATATACACTTTTGACATACTAGCTATGTTTCTAACATGTTAACAGGTGCTTCATGTGTAACATTTTTTATGTAGGGATACATTGTTTTCAATTTTCTGCTATTCTTTGCGGGCCTTACCCTATATTTGGTGTGCACACTTGTTTGTTATTTATGGCCATGATGGCCTTTCCTATCTTGTGACATCGTGAGTGATGTTTCATGTTTGTAACCCGCTTTGTGTGGCATACTTGTCTTCTTGCGTAATTGAATTACTTTTCCTGGTAGCTTACACACTATTTGAGTAGTTTATACATTGTTTTCTTCATGCATGCGTGTTTAAGCTTGTCTTTGTCTAGCCTTGTTGTTTGTGTCTGCCTTGGTTTCAACCAAGCAATTTTCAGTGTACATGTGGTTGGCCCTCTTTTGGGGGTGTATGTCTCCTATCAACTGTTACAAATATATTGAGTAACATTATTAATATATTGTAATATTATTAATAATGAGTTTATATAACTCATATTAATAATATAGTTAGTGTGAGTGTGTTGTGATAAATAACTCACATAGCTATTTTGGAGTGTGAGTGATCCTAGGGATAAATCTGAGAGATTCATGGAGAGAGATATGAGGGATTAAAGATCATGTTTGACTCCACCATTGTAGGAGTTAATTGATCTATATATGTAACTCTCTATCAATGAATAAATTATCTCCGATGAATTTTATATGCTGTGTTTTTATGATTTGTGTTAGATTATTTCTAATAATCTGGACCAAATTTATTATTTGGTATCAGAGCACCAAGGTTCTTGTGACCAGCAATGAGAGTCAAGCATTCCATACGTATTTTTGAAGGATTCCAAGTCTTTGTTACTACATGCATGACTGGGAGGTTATTTTTACATGTAATCTTGTGTTCTTTTCCGTAATTTTGCACTTGGCTAACAAATTTGCATTCATCGCTGTGTAATTGAGTTTTTTTAAAAGTGTGAACTCGTGCAATTCCATTCATTCACATTTTCTGTTCTGGACTTCACCCATTTACACCTAAATTTACACATGGACGTGCCCATATCTACGATGTGAGTTCCTTGAGGAGTGAAGTTGTTTGTATGCAGGAACAAAAAATCGTGAGTTATCCATTTTTTGTCATTTTTGGATTTAGTGAAAAAAACACAAGTTTAGAAAAAAAATTCCAATTTTGGAAAGGGGTCCGGAAAGATGTTGGATTTAAAATTTGTAGTTGTCATAAATTTTTGCTGGTAACTTAGATTAAGATGATGTTTTTTTTTTGTACAATGTGTGTTTTTTTGAGCTCTTTGCATTGATCATATGTTATTTGTTGTCAATTGAAAATAAAATTTCATAAAATTTTATTTTCATTTTTTTAGTTTATTGTAAGGGTGCATTTTCGACTGGGTTCGACACCCATAATGGAAAAATTAAGTCATATTGAAAAGTTTGAAGGTAAAGATTTCTATACCTGGCAAGTTCAAACCCAATTATTGTTAATTAAAAAATAATTGTGGGAAATAGCCTATGGTAAAATACCAAAACCAATTGATGTAGATGAAGCCACCAAATGGGAAAGCAAGGATCGAAAAGCTACAACAATTATTGGCCTGGGATTATATGATGCTTACTTGCATCATATAGACTTATCAAAAAGTTCAAATGTCATATGGACTACATTGAACAAGCTTTTTGGATCCCAAACATGAAGCGAAATAGTATCTCTCAAACAAAAATTGTTTGGACTGGATATGGAGGAAAGTGACAACATGGTGCAACACATAAATAAGTTTCACTCCATTTTAAATCAATTAGCAGGGATAAAAGTAGATGTGCCTGATGATTATGCAAAATTTGTATTACTAAATAACATGCCTGCCATTTATTCTAACATGGTTTTTACACTAAGAAAAATAAATCCTAGCCTAGAACATCTAATTTCTTCATTGATAGATGAAGAAAATAAGAATATTGATCCAGAAGAAAGTGTGTTGTATGGAAAAAATAAAGAAGAAAAATCATTTGTTAAAAGAGGATTTAAATATTCTTCCAAGCAAGGATCAAATTCCAAGGATTCAAAAAAGTGATTTATCTATTACTATTGTAAACAACCTAGTCATATGGTTGTAAACTGTAAACTAAGAGCTGAAGACCTACTTGATAGGAAACTACAAGAGAATGTCATGGTTGCCGATGAAGAAAAAGATTATGATCAGGAAGAACCAATGAATGATGATAATGGTTATAATTATGAATATTTTCTTTACTAAATAAGTATCATCTACATGGAGGAAGGAGGTCAATCAACGTCATCTGTAAGAGACAAGGCCACACAATGTTGTTGTGGCATTTTATTTCAGTTTTGTGTTTACTTTTTGTAAATAAGAACAGATGAATCATACCTATTCAACTATTGCAATAAGTGAGCTCCTACGCGAGTGATATTTCCTACATTTTCCCTTAATGTTAGATCATTGTAGAAGATCAGAAGCACCAATGTAAGCCAATTCATGGATCTTGAAAAGGTTTGTGGGAGATCCAGAAAACCACATGAGGTGGAAAGTTGATGGTTCCTTTCAAGTCAAGGTTTGTGGTAAACCTGTTTAAAACCATGGAAGGAGAGAACCTTTCTTTTGATCAAGGTCATGAGACAAGTTGTGCATGCCACATGGGTGTGCATACTACAAATAAGCATGTGAATGTTTTTTTACCATGTCAACATTAGGGGAGTGTATATTGAGAATTAATAATGTTAACAATAGGGGAGTGAATGTTAAAAATATATTGTGTAACATTATTAATATATTGTAATATTATTAATACTGATTTTATATAACTAATATTAATAATATAGTTAGTGTGAGTGTGTTGTGATAAACAACTCACTAGCTATTTTGGAGTGTGAGTGATCATAGGGACAAATATGAGAGATTCATGGAGAGAGATATGAGGGATTGAAGATCATGTTTGACTCCACCATTGTAGGAGTTAATTGATCTATATATGTAACTCTCTATCAATGAATAAATTGTCTCGAATGAATTTTATATTATGTGTTTTTATGATATTGTGTTAGATTATTTCTAATAATCTAGACCAAATTTATTATTAGCAACGTTGCATGCCCCCCCAAAGGGGGGGGCATAATTTGGGGGCTTATACTAACACACCATATTTATCCTGGTTCAGTTTAGTGCACTTTCTGCCCTTAACATTGTGGGTTACATACAATGAGTGGTTCAGACAAGTCTACGAACCCCATACACAATGAATTTTAGAGGACATGGTATCCTTAACATTTAGGGGAGAAGTTAACGGTTGGAGGATACAACATAATTCCTCCTAATACTCCTACTGCCAGCATTGGATCACCCAAAAAACTAGGAAAATACAAATATCTCTACACACATTTCAAAAGAAGTTGTTAAAACTTAGAGGATATAGAGCATTTCCTCCCTACACTTCTTCAGCTAGGGTGGCACGAGATCACCAAAAAAATCATAGTTCAAGATATCCTTCTACACTCTTTCTCAACATGGATCACGTGTACATGTTCCATTTACATGTACATTTACATTTGCGTACTTTACATTTACATACACATGTGTCTTTTACATAGTGTTTTTACACTTACATACATACATATTTGACTACTTGATCATTTTCTCCTTGCAGGTCTGACCATATGAGAAACAAGCATTCAAATGGGGAAAATAACAATAATGAAAACAACACTATGCAGTAGCACACTATAACACACACATCACACTTTTATGTAGGTACACTACACTATTTGACAACTCCACACACACGTTTTACCCTAGGTTCACTCTCATTAGTTTTTCTTTGAGCATTTTTCACCTATAGTTCCACGTTCCTCCATAATTTTATCATTCCACACTTTTGTCTAGTCCTTTGGAATGCTTCTACTACACTCATCATGGCCATCAAGTATGCATCTCTATCTAATTTATGTTATTGAGCTTTCTGCTCACTAACATAAAGTGGGGGAAAAATGTAGTCACAAAATCACGCACTTTAGACATTTATTTATCCCGATCTCATATTACTATTTAGAAGGTTCTTGAGTAAAGAAATTACTAATTAACCCCCATCCTTTGGCCATCTTGTTTATTTTTTTTCTTAAATTTTGACCTATTACATCCATATGCCTAGCTATTTTCAGACATCTCACGTTATTTTAGCCTTGGCTAGGTCACCTAGATTTAGTACTGGGGTGCCCATGGGTGCCCATGGGTGCCCTGGTCCCACCTGGGGACGCTCTGATCCTTCTAACACTTTCCCGCCACTTTTTGGGCCTCTTCTAGCCATTTTCATATTTATCTTTCTTGGGGTCGGCCTTTTCGGGGTTAATTACAAAATTGGAGCAAGATAACCCTCTAAATATAAAGTTATGAGACCATATTGAGGGACCTAACAGCATGCAATACTATCACTCCATCTAGAGTTGCATCCATCTTTTTCATTGGCATCCACATAGCTCCATCATTAAGGCACAAGCTAGGATATCTGCATCAAACTTCATATGGGAGGGATTCTATTTTATTCCATTCACACATTCTACTACATTTTCTACATTTAGATATTTCTCGCTACTTCACAAAGTGTGATTGACATAAGAGCACTTAGGGAACGACATGCACACACACACACACTAGAACTACATCAAGGTCTGAAATGTAGTGTATGACTTAGTTAGTATGACAACTATTGTAGCATATGAGGTTAGTTTGAACCATTCATTTTGCATCTTTCTTTTTAGGGTTTTGATACTTCCTTTTTGGTCTTTTATAGGTGTTGATGCGGAATCAAAACACCCCTAAATGTCTGTAACTCGATTGGTAAAGACTCTCAGTGTGAATGTACAACATGGAGTGTCTCTCAAAGTGTGGGACTTTGCGAGTCGAGAGATCTCTTCAGATGAAGGCTGACTCCTATTCCTCTGTTCAGGTACCCACCATTTAGATTACAGAGGTTCATTCTAAATCCTACTCTAACTTTCCAAGGAGATAGGGTTAAGGGAATACAAGAAATAAAACCTAATCTAACAGAGGTGATGCACCAAAGGAATGATGAACACTTGCATTTCTCTTAAACAAAAACCATCAAAATGTGATAAAATATCCATGCACAGATGACCATAAATTGCAATGAGGGATCAAGAAGAAGAAAATAAACATAAGAGAGGGTTGAAATCATCCACGAACTTATTCTATTGCTCCAAGAATTGATACAATGCATTACAATAGCCAAGAGGTAGAACTTGCATTACAATTTGGATGGAGGGGCTCGAGGCTCCACGAACTTGTCTAAAAAGTAGATAAAATGGGAGGGTGCAAAGAAAGAATGTCCAAACCTTTACCATGAGCCAAGCTCTTACATTTATAGATGAAGTGAAGAGAGGAGAAAAAGAGAAGGGGGAAAAACTGACTTGAAAGCTCAACCACCAACCATCAATGTCTACAAATCCACCCGCAATCTGTTAAGTGTGATTCTCCATGTCTGTTTGGCATGTTGGAGAAGGAAGGATGGAAAATAAGATCAGATCTGGGTAGTTGAAGCAATCGGATCCTGAATTAATGGCTTGAAAGACTTTTTCTATATTTTCACCCAACAAATCCTGTTGAAAATATAATTTATACTTCCATGGCATAGAGGAGGTCGATACCTTTCCAATGGTACCAAATTTGTTGAATTTTGAGCACTGGATTGAAATTTATGCCCATTTGAATATTTGAATCGAATTCATACAAAAATGGTGAAAAAACAAGTTTTGCAAAACAGATCCGCGGGCCCGAAATTCACTTTGCGCCTTTTGCAAAAAAATGCAAAATTATAAAACCTCCTGCAGCCCTATAGGCCCAAAATTCAATTTTTTCCAAAAGCCTCCGCGGGCCCATAATTGAAATTGCACTTTTTGCAAAAAAATTACAAAAGTGCAAAAATCTCCCTTAGGCCTGCAAGCCCACAACCTTCTCATTTTCCATTTGTCATCCTCGAGCCCGCATTTTCCACTTAGAAAAATAAATTATTCCCACACTTGCGGGCCTACAATTATAACTTGTGCCTTTTGCAAAAAGTGCAAAATGCCAAAATATCTCCCACCGCCCCACCGGTCCGCAATCTTCCCTTTAGCAAAAAGTCTTCCCCAGGCCCACAGGCCCGCATTAGGTAAAAAATCCTTACCAGGCCGGCCGACCCGCAACTTGAAAAATATGAAGAGTTAGAAGGACTTATTTATATTTTTGGAAAGGGGAAGAAATTTCCTATCTTATGGAGATGCTTTCAAGAATCCTTAAGTAATTAAAATATGTAAAAAATCAGATTGGAGCACTAAAAGGGGGGAAAATGGTGTTAGTTGACCAAAAATAAGTATGAGCTTATTTTGGACAACAATTTGGTGACTTAGCGAGGTTATCATCATGTCAGATGAAGAATGGCCAGCTGTCTGTAGCAATCCATTGGGCATGGAGTCTTCTTGATGATCTAAAATCTGATCTGGAACTACCTTCGATGCTTGCACTCTCATCTTTTGTAGGAGAACCTTGAAGTCAAGGTTTGTGAGAGTAGAAATATGCTTGAAACTTGTAATATTTTCCCTCATTTGATTTTTTTGCAAATATGATCTATCGAAGTGCAATGAAAATGTCCAAACCCACTCCGATATGGATACTCTACTGATTTGATTCTCATGTGGCTGCAATTCTCTTCCAGGAGTGAGATGAACTGTGTTGGAGCAATAGGACATGTGCACCATCACTTAGGGAAATGAAACCTATTCTAACAATAGTAACAATGTGTGAGAGAACTTGGAGAAATTGGAAATCCTAGACTAATATGTACAAAGGTGAGAAATTATCCTTCTAGTAGCAGTGTTTGAGATAGATCCCATTGACTGGAATCAGCAATTCTTCACCATCCAACTTAGCTAGTCGGAAGGAATTACTACCCTTGCATTCAGTGATCATGTATGGGACACTCCATATGACATCAAACTTGGAATGTTTTCCTGGCTTTGCACGATCAACATCCCACTTTAGTACCAAGTCTCCAACTTGGAATGTCCTGGATTTAGCTTTCTTGTCAAAGCTCTTCTTTATCAATGTTTGATCCTTCTCCATGGTCTACATAACATGTTATCTTGCTTCTTCTAGTTCCCTTAGCTCTGCATACCTGATCTCCATGGATTCAAACTCAGCTAGTTCCAACTATCTCATGAGTTCCAATGCTAGCAAATCAAGTGATATAGGTAGGACTGCTTCTTTCCCGTATACAAGCTTGAATGGAGAGCTACCTGTAGACCTCTTGGGTGTGATCCTATCAACCCATAGAGCTGATTTGAGCTTTGTGTGCCAAGTTCTCTGATTCTCATCAAGAGTCCTTCTGATGATTCTTAGTAAGTTTTTGTTTGTGGACTCTTCTTGGCCATTACCTTGAGGGTAATATATTGATGAATTGTTGAGGTATATGCCATTCTTGATAGCCCATTTGGTGATCCTTGTCCCAAGAAATGCCAATGCATTATCTGATATGATAGTGGCAGGGACCTTAAACCTAGTGACTACCGCTTCATAGAAATCCAAGATATTAGATTCATTTGCCTCCTTAGGTGCCATTGGTTTAGTCTGCTTGGTGAAATAGTCTATTGCCATAAGTATCCACTTGTGGCCTTGACTTGAATTTGGGTTAATCAATCCAGTGAAGTATAATCCCCATTGCATGAATGACTAGTCCACTAAAATTGGATGAAGGGGTAGGGCTGCTAACTTTTCTTTCCCTGTGAAGAATGCACACTTCTTGCATTTCTTGATCCATGAGTAGCAATCACTAAACATAGTAGGCCAATAGTAACCAACCTTCGTGATTTTGAGAGCTGTTACTCGAGGAGCAAAGTGGCCTCCTACTTCTCCATCATGGAACTCATGTAATATCTTCCTAACTTGACATGTTTCAATTCATCTCAACAGAACACCATTAATGTCTTTCTTGAACAAAAAACCATCAATAAGTACATATGGGATGGATTGTAATATGAAGTATCTCCTCTTTGATTTGTTCTATTCTGGGGGGCATGAACCCGTTTGGAGATAATGCACCAAGTATTGAGTCCAACATGGAATGGGTGCATTGTTAGCTGACTGTTCTTGGTCATTTTGTAGTAGCAAGACAACCTCTTCTTCTCCTTTTGACTCATCATGTTGCTTGGAAGCGAGCTTCTCACACAATCCCTTGCCATAGACCAGATTGGTCACATTGATTTCAATATCATACTCCATTACACGAGTGATCTAACCTACTCTCTTCTCATTCAAGTCCTTGTTTAGGAAAAATTCCTTGACACCAGCATGAGACACTAACAATTGAATCTTATTGTTTGATACCAAGTGTCTGAACTTCTTCAAACTCCTAATGATAGCAAGGACATGTTTTTTAATAAAAGAATAACTTACCTCATAATCTTCCAGGCTTTGGTTGAAGAATGCTATGGGATGTTCTGATCCTTCTCTATTTAGCTATACCAAGATAGCTAAGATTGTGTCTGATGCTCCAAAAGTATACATCATGAATTCCTTTGAGAAGTCTGGGTTGATAAGAGTTGGAGCGTGTGATATTGCATGCTTGATATCCTCAAAACTATCTTTGCCTTCTGTTGTCCATTTGAACGTAGGACTCTTCTTCAACATCATTGTCAAAGACTTCACAAGAGTGGCAAAATTAGGCACAAATCTACGGACAAAATTTATCCTTCCCAAGAAACTTTGGAGATATTTCTTGTGGTGTGGAAATGGAAGTGTTCAAATGGCTTCAACTCTTTTAGGATCAATTATTAACCCTTCTCTTGAGACAATGTGGCCCAACAATTTTCCCTCATGTGCCAAGAATACACTCTTCTTTGGATTCAATGATACTCCAAATCTTCTACATCTTTGAAATACTTTCTTGAGGTGAAAGAGGTGGTCTGCTGCATTCTTTGAGAAGATGGTGATATCATCTAGATACACCAGCACTATCTTGTTGATTAAGCCTTTGAATTCTATATCCATAGCTCGCTGAAATGTTTCTCTAGCATTTGACATTCCAAATGGCATCTTCTTGTAAGCATATGTACCCCATTTCATAGTGAAGGCTGTCTTGAAATGATCTTCATCTTTTACCATTATTTGATTATAGCCTGAGTAGCCATCTAACAATGAAAACCTTTCAGAACCAGCCACAACCTGCAAGATTTATTCCAGTGAAGGAAGTGGATAGTGATCCTTGAGTGATGCTCTATTTAGAAAATGGAAGTCTACACACAATCTGATTTCCTCCATTTCTTTTCCTCACTGGCACCAAGTTTGCATCCCAACTTGAATGTTTGATAGGAAAGATGATGCTAGCTTCAATCAGCTTGTTCAACTATTTTCTCATAAGAGATTCAATGTGAGGATTCATGGGCCTTTGCTTATGTCTGATAGGATTAGATTCATGATTTAATTCAATTGTATGCTCAACCAATCTTCGGTTGAAACCTCTTACATCCTTATAAGTCCATGCAAAAACATCTGTGAATTCTTGACAAAGTTGAATAAATTCATATTTCGCTTGTGGGCTACTTACTTTGCCAATTTGCAATGTCTTGCCTTCATCTACTGAAATGGGCTCTGAATCTTCACCCTTTACCTGAATGTTTTCCTTCTCCTTCTGGAACTGATCATTTGGGTTTAATATTTATTCCAAAGTTATGAGAACCTTTGGTAATTTGTTGGTTCTTAGCTACACCACTTGGTCACCATACTGTTGTTCCAACTTGTCTTGGTTTCTAGCAGAGAATTCAGCTTCTTCTTGTAAAAAATTGACAATTTTATGATCATTCTCAAGGACTTGCCAACTTGTATTGTTATCTGGAACAACTGGAATTACAACCACCTTGATATGAGGCTGATATTTCTCACTTTTGATACTTTCTACAACATCAAATGTTTCTCCGATTACTTCCCGTCTGTCTGTTACTTCATTCTTCTTCCTTTGGATGGAATTGATGCTAAAAGCTTCAAAATATTCAATGAGATCCCATACCCTATTTTTATAGTTCTTCAACAAACCGTTCTTAGCAGCATTTTGTCCTCTAACTTGATTCACAATCAACTCACTATCACCAAATAATTGTAAGTTTTTTATACTTCTCTTTCTTTCCCAATGCAATATGTGAATTAAGGCTTCATACTCAGTTGTGTTGTTTGAACAAAAAAATTGGAAATAGAAAGATGAGTAATACATTGTGCCTTGAGGTGAAACAAGCATAGCTCCTCCTCCTGCACCTTGTCTACTTCTTGAGCCATCAAAGAATAACTAACATACCTCATTATCATCCTTGTGGTCTAGCTTAGTTATGCTAGAGAGAGGATGATTCTCTTCATACAAATAATAAAATCCTAGCTCAGATTCCTCCATTTCTTTGTAAGGGTCAAACACATATATTTTGTTTTCCCATTCATCAAGAATCAAGTCTAGAATGCATCCAACCTTGGTATCTACTTCATAAGTGCTTGGAATATTCTCTTGATCAAAGGCTAAACAATTTGAATTGATTGGATTCGATGTATGGGGATCAATATGGAAATTTACAATTAGCTCAGATATGATTATAGCCTTAGCTCCATACCTTATTCTAAACAACATGTGTGACCAATCAACAGATAAGTAGCCTCCAATTTTGGAAGTGAAGTCTCTTGACAAGCACAAGGAAAAGAGTGGTGGAAAGTCTATGACTGATACATCTTACAAGATGGTCACATTAGGGCATACATGCAATGTGAGGCTCAAATCTTTGATTACTCCAATTGTTGTTACTGCTGTCCCATCCAATTGCACCACACCTTTGGAGACGACTTCATATTGAAGACCTAGCTGATCAACTATTTGTTTTGTCATGACTGAGCTGCTTGCTCCCGAATCAATCATGCAATTATGTTTAAACTTATCTCCAATGATAAATGAGATGTAGAATGGTGGGGGCTTAAAATTTTTACCTTGGTGGCTTCCTTGATTTTCTCTTTGCTGAGCTACATTAGTAAGAACCTTTTCTTGTTGATTAGGTGGATGATTTGATGCTGACCAATTTTCCATAGCAGCTTGCAATAGGTCTCTTTGTCCTGGGATAGCCAATGATTCCCACATTGATATGTTTACATTTGTTTTCTTCATCTTCTCAATGATGTTAAATGGAGATGAGCTATCTATCTTCTATCCCTTGCTCTACACATTCTTCTCTTGCACATGGGCTATTACAGCTAGCACTTGAGTTGGTCTAGAAGGCAACTTGGATTGGCCCTGCACATTGGGAGCTATAGCTTGATTGCCCATACCTTGTTGAGTGACAAATGGTTTTGGGTCACTTGAATTGGATGATTTTCCTTCTCCAATATTACTCTTCTTGGACCATGTAATAACTACTACAATTTTAGAAGGTGCTTGGTTTATACCATAGAAATATTCAGCTTGCCAATTCACAAGTGTAGTCTCATTTGGAGGTGCCTCTTGCTGAGATGCTCCCTACTACTGATTTTCTTCCTAACCTATCTCTTCTTCTACACTATTTGTTGTAACCATCAGAGCTTGATTCAAATCACCATTAAAACACATTGACTAGTTATGGGGTTGATTGCATGGGAAACACTAGTCATATTCCTAAGCCATGTTATTTTGCACTAGTACCAAAGCTCTAGATGTGGATGAAACATTAGGATTGTAAGGTTGGAATGGTATATTAGCAAGAGGCCTAACTTGGTTCTTATTTGTGTTTTGAATGGGTGGCCTGTTAGGCTGATATGGAGGTCTATTGGGTTGAGTTTTAGGTTGATACGAAGGTTTAAAATTTTGAGCTTGTTGCCTCTTAAGTGTCACCAATTCATTACCCAAATTTTGTAGTTGCTTCATGATTTCTTGGATTTCATTTGAGGTACTGGAAGATGAAGTAGAAGCTTCAGTTGAATTCTGATTTCTTGGAGTAGGAATGGGAGCTAATGCAGGTGCTTGACTAGTGCTTAGAGCTCCTAGTTCTGGATATAGAGGCATAGGTGGCCTAAGTGCAAGTTTACCGGCATGAATAAGACAATTCTCAGCTCTAATAGAAATGTTATAGGATGCAGGTAAATTTATACCTCCCATGGATTGAATCATCATGAAAATATCAAAATTTAAAGCTTTAAGGAAGTATAGGAAAGAACCTTCAACTGTTGGTCTCACGGCCAATAGAATCCTATCCCATGTCCTCTGAAATCTGAAGTTGAAGTTTGTCAGCTACTCGTTAGGAGCCCTCTTGATTATTGTCAATTATTCCAATAAAGACAGGTTATCCCATTTTTCTCCAAATTGATTATGAAGAGTTATGAGCAAATGGTCCCAATTCTGTATAGACCCTGCTATTAGACTTTTGAACCATTGCAGAGCTTTACCTTTAAATGAAGATGCCAAAAATTTAACAATAATGTCCATTTCTACAATTTCATGAATTGCATAGACATTTGTAATATCTTGGATGTGGTCAATCGGAGTTGTCTGGTTATCTCCAATGAAATATGGGATGTTCTTCAATGCTACAACTGGAACTGGATTTTGTGCAGTGAGAGCAAGCGAGCTACTGCTAGTGAAAGTGACATAGGTGTTGGGATGTGCCATCATGATTGGTCGAAGAACTCTATTTGATTGAATGAAAGGCCTACCAAGTGGAGGTGTTGACAAAGTCCTATTTGGTGGAGATGGAGACCTTTGAGCTCTTCTTCCTCTTATTCCTCTATCTGGGGACAAGTGCAGATAGACAAATAATCCTGCTTCTCTAGTTCTTAACCTTGTTTGGATTCTTCTCATGAATCTACCAAGCTTGGACTGCTAGAACCAATGGATTCTACCTCTTTTGGAGTCGTCAGATGTGCAATTCAAAGCTTCTCACAAGCTGAAGACTTACAAAAAGTGCACATCAATCTTGCTGCAATTAAAATGAATACCCATTGGTCCCATCGGGCGTGTCAAAAATGTTGATGTGGAATCACACCACCCTTGAATGTATGAAACTCAATTGGTTGAGACTCTTATTGTGACTGCACAACATGGAGCATCTCTCAAAGTGTGGGACTTTGCGAGTCAAGAGAGATCTCTAGATAAAGGTCAACTCCTATTCCTCTATTCAAGTACACACCGTTTAGATTGCAGAGGGTCATTCTAAATCCTACTCTAACTTTCCAAGGAGATAGGGTTAAGGGAATACAAGAAATAAAACCTAATCTAACAAAGGTGATGCACCAAAGGAATTATTGTGTCCATGTGATACAATATCCATGCACACATGACTAGAAATTGTAATGGGGGATCAGGAAGAAGTAAATAAACATAAGAGAGGGTTAAAATCATCCATGGAATTATTCTATTACTCAAGGAATTGATATAGTGCATTACAATAGCTAAGAGGTAGAAATTTCATTACAATTTGGATGGAGGGGTTGGAGGCTCCATGAACTCATTTGCAGAGCAAACAAAAAGGGACGACACAAAGCAAGAATGTCCAAACCTTTACCATGAGCCAAGCTCTTACATTTACAGATGAATTGAAGAGAGGAGAATAAGAGAAGGGGGGAAAAACCGACTTAAAAGCTCAACCACCAACCATCAATGTCTAGAAATCTACCTGCAATATGTCAAGTGTAATTCTCCATGTCTATTTGGCGTGTTGGAGAAATAAGGATGGAAAATCAGATCAGATTTGGGTAGTTGAAGCAATCAGATTTTGTATTAATGGATTCAAAGACTTTTTCCATATTTTCACCCATCAAATCTTGCTGAAAATAATAATTTATGCTTTTATGGTGTAGAGGAGGTCGAGACCTTTCCAATGGTACCAAATTTGCTGAATTTCGAGCACTGGATTGAAAGTTATGCCCATTTGAATATTTTAATCGAATCCATACAAAAATGGCAAAAAAACAAGTTTTACAAAACGGATCTGCGGGCCCGACATTCACTTTGCGCCTTTTGCAAAAAAATGCAAAATTATAGAGACCTCCCATAGCCTCGCAGGCCCAAAATTCACTTTTTTCCAAAAGCCTCCGCGGGCCCAAAATTGAAATTGTGCTTTTTGCTCAAAAATTGCAAAAGTGCAAAAATCTCCCTTAGGCTTGTAAGCATGCAACCTTCTCATTTTCCATTTGTCATCCCCAGGCCCACCGGCCCATATTTTCCACTTAGCAAAAGAAATCCTTCCCAAGATCGCGGGCCCGTAATTATAACTTGCACCTTTTGCAAAAAGTGCAAAATGCCAAAATATCTCCCGATGGTCTACAATCTTCCCTTTGGCAAAAAGTCTTCCCCAGGCCCGTAGGCCTGCATTTAGCAAAAAATCCTTCCCAGGCCCGCCGGCCCAGAACTTGTAAAATATGAAGAGTTAGAAGGACTTCTTTATATTTTTCGGAAAGGGGAAGAAATTTCCTATCTGATGGAGATGCTTTTAGGAATCCTTAAGTACTTAAAATATGTAAAAAACTTAGATTGGAGCACTAAAAGGGGGGAAAATAGTGTTAGTTGAGCAAAAATAAGTATGATCTTATTTTGGACAATAGCACGTTATTACTTCCTCTTGGAATATTTGGAGAATTCGACACAATAGAGAGAAATTAATGGGATAGGTAGGCAGAGTTTTAGATCATTTTTCGACCCTATGATCACTAGTTCCAAATATTTTTTCCAGATGAGGGCACCCAGATTCCATACTAGAGAGTTTTTGGGTGCCCTAATCCTCTTCCAAGTGCCCTAGTCTAGGCATGACATCCATATCTATCTTTTTCTACACTCTTGCACAATCGTTCCTGCTTTTTAAATTTCTATGTATCACTACAACATAGTCCGATAGGATTCTATTATTCAACTGAGTTCTTTCCTCTCCCCTCTTCCACATTAGGGTTTTAATTTCATTAGCTTATTTTCTCACCTCATTTACATTCTAGTTTAATGCATTTACTTAATATGTTATATGTCCACCTAGATTAGATTAACTATATTTTACTACATTAGTTTATTCAATTTTAGTTAATCATTTTGGTGAACCTGACTTGAGATTCCTTGCTTCTAGGACCTTCCTTCTTTCATCTGTCACTCTAGGGTTTACTCTTCTCTTGTGATGGCTCACTCTCACAAGGAGTTTACTGAATCTCACCTTAAGGTATCAACGATCATCTCGCTGAGAATCCCCATAATCTTGATTTACTTTTACATGTTTCTCGTGAGGAAGCCACTAACCTAGTTGAGCTCACCGCTTATGAAGCCATACACACATTTTTAGCCACTCAATATCCTACTTATACTATTCCTCCCATTTCCATTGTTCCCATTTTTGTCCCAATTCCCACCAACAAATTTACACTGCCTCTAGTTTCTCATGCACGACAAGTCTCATCTATTGGCAACCAAGAATTAACTTCTCTTTATCACGAACTTCAATCGTAAATTCATAAGTTACAACAAGCCACGTCATATGCATTGCCATCCTTTGATTACAATTCATTTATACACACTCCATTTTCTCCCACCATTTCTACTTATCCACTTCTGCCTAATTTTGTCACTCCTAAGCTTTCCATATTTAATGGGCATGGAGACCCACATGAACATCTTAGAGCATTTCATGTTGCTTGTCTTGACTTCGCTGATGATCATATGCTTTGAGCTAAAAATTTACCTTGTAGTCTCCATGATTATGTGATGCGTTGGTTTTATGATTTACCTGTTCACTCAGTAACCTCCTTCACACATCTAGCTAATGCATTTCTTACTCATTTTTCTATCAACATCAGTTCTAAGATTTCTTATTCTCAGCTAGCATAACTTAAACATGGCTCAAATGAACGCCTCTCTAAATATGTTTTAAGGTATAAGAATAATTTATCTAAGATGAAAAACATGCTTCCCAACTCTGAGATTCAAGATTTTTTTATATAGAGTCTATTACTACCTCTACAAGAGAGAGTTCTCTTCAAATATTCTCCTCGTTCGATAAAATTTGTCACACTCTAAAGATTCGCGAGACTAAACTCCTATCCATCGGAAAACTTAAGTATAGGAAATATACTTTATCTTCCACTCATTTTCCTAATAAGATGCCATTTAAACCATCAACAATAAACCAAACTGACGCTAAAGTTACTGTCAAAATTGTGGCTTCTTATAAGAAGTATCACCAATAACAACCTCAATGTAAATTTAGCACCCTACCCATGGGCCCCCGTATCTTATATTGAGATAACTTCTTGACAATGACCTTATCACACTTCCCCCCTCCCCTCGAATTAGAACCATCACGACCAAAAGGCATAAATTACAATGAAATATTCCTTTATGATTATAATCGATGAGTTGGAAATTCTACAAATAGATGCCTCAAACTCTGTACCATCATCCAAGATCTAATTGAAAACAACAAACTCTAATTCCCATAATCTACTAGCCCTACTACAAGTAATGACAATGGTAAACTCAAGGTTTTTATCAATGACTCTCAACAACGTGACAAGAAGACAACAAAATCTTCTTCTAATCATACGTATCACTCTATATCACCTCCTGGATTCAGAGCCCTAGATTTATTAGTTGCTAAAACTGAAGTTTTTTCTACCTATCATCTCCTTTTCTAATGTTGATTATCATGCTAAATTTACATCCAACCATTTGCACATCCACGCATCTGTTGGCTCAACCTCTATCAACAACACTAAGGTTGACCCATCATGGCCCATTAGTTTGTGTTCTATGTCCCTCTTTAAGGCTATCCGCTATCCTCTATCTCATGTCAAGTACCCTTTTGAAAAACCTTTTGGTGTTGTTCAACTACATGTCACAATTGGCCCTCTTACAATGCTTATACCTTTCCTCATTGGGAACACAGTTAAGGGATGTGACATGCTCCTTGGTCTTAATTGGATCATCGATCATAATCTATCATTTCTATGAATCATCTACGCCTCAAATTTATCTACAATAATCAGATCATCCCTATTAATGGTGTCCCTCCATCTACTCTGTGGCCATCATCTCGTCACATGGTATCTAGAGCACCCCTCACTTCTTCCACCACATCAAACGCTATGTTACTCCCATTACAATATAATCATAGCTCACCTACTTGCACATCATATACATGGCCACATTGCTCCATTATCCCTATACATAGGTAAAGCCTATTCCTCAGACAACTACTACATTGCGGCGTAGGTCACCACCTCATTTTATTCCACATGGATCTTATTCACCTTCGCATTCTATATTACATAGATCTCCATCACTGACACATTTTTTGACACCACGACCTCCCTCATACATTTATCTCTCACATGTGCATAGGCTTCAGTAACCACTACAACATTCACCTACCATGCCCCCACTATTGGAGCATGGTCACATGCTTTCATCACCCACATCAGAAAAATAATTTGTGTCCTTAACCCTCATTGAATAGTTCGTTTGTTCACATGTACCTGGGGGGCATGAAACTTCACCTTTCCTCCCACTTCATCTTAGCATAGTCACAATCATCATGTTTTACATTCTTATACATTCATATCCTGACATATGCCTACTCATCCCACATTCTAGCATTGTCATTACCCAATGCCACACTCTTGTGCTTCAGTTCATAAACTTGATTACTACACTAAACCCCACACATTGCACCTTAGTCATTACACACTACACTTCATCACACATATTGTGTTATACATTCTACCACATTTGGTCACTTGTGTCTCTTCACCTCATTCATCATGATCATTGCATACATCTACATACCATACATACTATGCCACATATTTTCACCCATATTCTACTAGTCTTCATCATACAGGAGTCTAACATTACATTCTTATTTTTCTACATATGTTACATGTCACTTTATATAGTACACTTTACACATCCTACGTATACTACATTTGCATTTTTACATATTCTAAACATTACATCCTTACATATACCACTCATCATATGGTTAGATTTTATCCTTACATATATTACATTATCTTCTATGTATTGCACTCACTACCCGATGACGCACTTTAGTTCCTCAGTCCATACACGACTGCCGAGGGTTTACAAATCAAATGGACCCTACCACTCACCACACATTCATTATTCCAACTTTCATCATATAACATTACTAGGATAGTGACATACGCTTTAGGATAAATCATCACCTATTCTATCTTGTAGTGGTATACACCTTAGGTTACATCACCACACCCTCCTTACACCTTAAAGTGATATACGCTTAGTGCTAAATCATCACTCATCCATTCAACATGTAGTGATATACACACAGGGGTAAATCATCACTCCACATTTCATTTCATCGTGGTATATGCTTTGGCTATAAGGTCAATGTACATATCTTCTACATGTCACATATCATCACCACTACACATACACACACTCATAATAGCGCGCTAGTCGACCATTTACCGATGACACACTCTCGTTTATGGTTCATTCTTGACTACTAAGGGGGAAAAAAAGATGAACCTCACTTTATACATTTCCATTCACTTGAGGGGAACGTGGCTCATATCAATCCATATTGCATTCCATTCCATCCATCCACAACATACTACATTCTATGGTTGATTATATTCTTTCTTACTTTTGCTTGTTCATGGTCACTTTATTACACATGCTAGTTTGATTACTTGTATGTAATTTATTTATATCATCCACACATGTGCATTCATGCCTTCTTCTAGTTGTGATTACAGATACAGGTCTCTTACATGCAACATGGATGCTCACCTTTTACCCTCCCTATACTGGTCATTGGGGACATCCATACTCGTCTCTTCCAGGTGCTATTGTTGTATGTTGTACTTAGCACTTTACATTACTCACTCATACATGCTTTTGACATACTAGCTATCTTTCTAACATGCTAATGGATGCTTCATGCACAACATTTGTTATGCAAGATTGGTTTTCACATTGTTTGTTACATTGTTTGCTATTTTTTGCTATTATTTGCGGGCCTTGCCCTTATGTTTGGTGTGCACATGCTTGTTCTGTTGTTTATGGCCATGCTTGCCTTTCCTGTCTTGTGACATCGTGAGTGATGTCCCATGTTTGCAACCCAATTTGTGTGGTATACTTGTCTTCTTGCATGTTTGCATTAATTTTTTTGGTAGCTTACACAATATTTGAGTAGATTATACACTGTTTTCTTCATGCATGCAAGTTTACACTTGTCTTTGGATAGCCTTCCTGTTTGTGCGTTCCTTGGTTTCTACCAAGAACTTTTCAGCGTACATGCGGTTGGCCCTCTTTTGGGGCCACATGTCTCCTATCAGCGATGTCGTATGCACCCTAAAGAGAGGGGCATCATTTGGGTGTTTACACATGACGTACTGGTACACCAATTTAGTTTAGTACACATTTTGGTCCATGTTATAGTGGGTTACATACAGTAAGTGGGTTTAGACCAGTCTACGAACCCCATACACAACGAATTTTATAGGACATGGTGTCCTTAGCATTCTGGGGAGTAGTTATAGGCTTGGAGGATATAACCAGAACCTTCCTCTCTACAATACTTCTAGTTAGTGGCATCAGGATCACCAAAAAACCAAGACAGTACAAAGATCTCTACACACTTTTCAACAGAAGCTGTTAGAGCTTGGAGGACACAATCAGAATTTCCTCCCTACACTTCTTTAGCTAAGGTGGCATGAGATCACCCAAAAAAATCACAGTACATGATATCCTTCTACACTCTTTCTCTCGACATGGATTAGGTGCACATGTTCTATTTACATTTATGTTTACATTTTCCATTTGCATTTGCGTACTTTACATTTACATATACATGCATCTTTTACATAGCATTTTTACCATTAAATACATACATATTTGACTACTTGATCATTTTCTCCTTGTAGGTTCGGTCATATGAGAAACATGCATTCAAATGGGGGACAACAACAATGGTGACAACTAACTATGTAGTAGCACACTATAGCACACACAACACACTTTTATGCAGGTACACTACACTATGCGGAAGCTACACACATGTGTTTGACCCTAGGTTCACTCTCATCACTTTTTCTTTGTGCATTTTCATCTATAGTTTCCATGCTCCTCCATATTTTTATCATTCCATGCTTTTGTCTAGTCCTTCGGCATGCTTTTACTACACTCGTCATGGACATCAAGTACGCATCTCTATCTACTTTATCTTACTGAAATTCCACTCACTAACATAAAATGGGGGAAAAATGTAGTAACAAAATCATGCACTTTAGACATTTATTTATCCCGGTCTCATACTACTGCCTTTAGAAGGTTCTTGAGTAAAGAAAGTACTAATTAACCCCCGTCCTTTGGCCATCCTATTTATTTTATTTCTTAATTTGTAACCTATTACACCCATATGCCTAGTTATTTCTGAACATCTACATTATGTTAATTTAGCCTTGGCACCCATATTTAGGGCACCCTAGTCCCATCTAGGGCACCCTGATCCTTCTAACACTTTCTCGCCACTTTTTGGGCCTCTTCTAGCCAGTTTTTCATACTTTATCTTTCTTAGGGTCAGGCCTTTTCGGGGTTGATTATGAAATTAGAGAAAGAGAACCCTATAAATATAAGGGTTTATGAGGACCACAATGAAGGCACCTAACTTCATACACTACTATCACTCTATCTAGAGAATGCATCCATCTATTAGAGAATGAGCATCCACATACCTCCATCACCAAGGCACAAGCTAGGACATCTATTGAATCCACACTTCATAGGGGGAAGGATTTTATTATATTCCACACACACATGTTACTACATTTTCTCCCTTATTTAGCTATTAGGCTCGCTACTTCACAAAGTGTGCAATTGGCACAAGAGTACCTAGATGTATGACATGCATCGCACACACACACCCAAAACTACATCCAAGTCTGAAATGTAGTGTCTGAATGATCAAGGTTAGTAAGCCCACTATTGTGGCATGCTGAGGTCAGTCTGAACTATTCATTTTGCATCTTCTTTTTTTAGGGTTTTGATACTTCCTTTTGGTCTTTTATCATGTTACTTACTTCCTCTTTGAATATTTGGAGCATTCGGCGTGATACAAATAAATTAATGTGATAGGCATGTAGAGTTTTAGATCACCCTCTGAACCTGTGAGCACCACTTCTGAACAATTTTTCCAGACCAGGGTACCCCCAGACTCCTTACTATAGCATCTGTGGGCACCCCAGTTCTCTTCCAGGTGCTTCAATCTAGACACAACATCCAGATCTGCCCTTTTCTACACTCCTGCATAGTCGTTCCTACTTTCTTAATTTCTATGTATCACTGCGACACAGTCCAACATTCTTCTATTATTCAACTGAGTTATTTCCTCTCCCTTCTTGCACATTAGGGTTTTAATTTCATTAGCTTATTTACTCACCTCATTTATATGATATTTTAGTGCATTTACTTCTTGCGTTATATGTCCTCCTATATTAGATTAACTATATTTTACTACATTATTTTAGTAAATTTTAGTTAATCACCTCTCTATAAATTTCCATGCTCTTTTAATGTTCACAACTCAATTTATATTCAATTCTTGCTTGCAAATCATTGGAGAAGGTATACAAACCCGAGAGCTAACTGTTTTGAATTATTTTTGTTCTCATTGGTTCTATAACTTATTAAAGGATTGAAATCATTCTAAAGGGTCTTATCTACCTTACCAAATAATCCTTCTTGAGGATAAATGCTTTACATTTTTTTAAATCCTCCAAAATAACACTGTACAATCCCTTACAGGACTATGTTTTCTGAGTTAAGATGTTCAAAAACATCTCTAAAAAATAACCTTCTTAAGAATGATTTTACATCTAATTCCAATCATTAATTCATCATGGGTTTATATAATCACCTTAATTTTCTTTAACAACATTCACACAAGAAATAAGGTATAAAACCCTTACATGTCACATACTTAATTGCAAACACTTGATTCATACCCAATATCATTACTTTCCATACTCAATGCTTCAAAATATTGTTCACCCACCTTCAATTATCTGAAAACATGATAAATAACTAAGAATTAACCTTCTCATTCATGAAAATATATATTTATTCATATTTACAAGTAATATCCAATATTATTATAAGAATCTTTCCCTATATGAGTTCTTATTTAATACACTACATGAATTTATGAGATTTCAGGGTTCCTCTTGCTTCCTAAAAATATATTCCCCTCTCCTAGAATCTAATTCTCATCACCTCTCATTCAAATGAATCCTTTCCAGATCATAAAGGAGGTAATTACAACTAGGTATTTGAAACCTAACTATGAGATTAGCTCCCCTTGGCTAGGTGAGGATGCATTATTTACATTACACATGACCATTTAGGTCCTTAAATCATTTAAGACTATATAATTAAGACTTTAGACCTATCAACTATATAGAAATTCAAATATTCAAATGGTGCATTTTGGAGGGAAACTCCAAAATTGCCTTATTAAAAACATGGAGGGACCCAAATAGTTTGACATACATTAAAAAACACATAAAATGACCACCTAAACCTAACTCATCCCAAAATTGCAATAAAAACAAAAAATAGTTATTTACATGCTTTATGATGCTCTTACATCGTCTTTGAGGGCGTTTCCCATGATAGATAGGTGAGTTTGTGTCATTAAAATTACTTTACACATCCCTTATCATGCTTCATTAAATAATAGTTTATATTGCTATCTTTCAATCTAATAATACTAGCATGTATGTGTCTTGTGTAGTGCTAACCTATCTTGCTATCTATTTTTTTTTAATATCGTTGTTTTCTATACGATCTTTATATACTATTTTCATTACTTGCTTATGGATGGCTCTTTCCTTGCTTGATTACAATGTTATGGTCTCTTATTCAATATGCCTTGAGTGCCTTGATTGTCTTATGACACCATGGGTGTCCCATATTTGTGGCTCTATTCCTATCTTACATGTATGTAAGTGCCTCTCTAAATGTGGCCCACAAGGCCTCTTATTGTGTCTTGTGACACCATGGGTGTCCCTTATTATCTACTCTATGCCTATGTATGCTTATGTTTACATGATGTTATAGTAGTGCTTACTTGTCTCTATAATGTTATTTCTATTTTCTATATTATTCCTACTTTGGTTAATGACATGATGTCTCTATACTAATATTACCCTAGATTATGACATGAGTGATACTTTACTCTGATATTCATACTTCTGTACATATGTATTCTTAGTTGATGTGTGTTGTGTGTTTCATGTTACTTTTTATGTGTAGCATGGTTTCCACCATGCATAACCCCTAGAGGTTGAGATATGTCTACTCATACAAATGTGGTGGTCTTCATTATAAAAATATTTTAGGTGTATACGTAGTGGACCAATCATTATGAAGATGTATAATTATAATTTAAAATACGAAAAAATATTATTAAATTGTAAAATATACTATAAATTTATACTTTTAGTGTGGGCAGGTGGAGTTCGGTGAACATCGAGGTGGCACATGGGTTTGATTTTAAAAGGAACAATAAACAAATTTTTCTAAGCCACAAAGAGCTCATATGTTAATAGAACATCACATTCAATAATCTAAAATCAATTCAATATAATAAACTTACAAACAAATTTCCAAAAAAATAGGAATAATATCATATATTATATCTATGGAACTTATATTTCATACAACGAGAAGGTTCCTTGCTTATATATGTAAGGAAGATCAATATAAGAACTAGTCAAGGCCATGGATCAAGTCATAAATCAAGGAAATAACTATACCTAACAACTAGATGATATACTCATAATATCTAAATAAGATAAAAGAAATTTCCACACATTAGTAGGTGATGATAACTAAAAAATAGAAAATAAATAAAGTACCTAGGTGAACATGAGTTAAGGTAAACAACTCATTTTAATACCCCTCAAGTGAAGATAGGAACATGAAACAAAAAGTGACATATCAATAATATGAGTCCCTGCAACAAGGCATGATTAGGTACTTATGTGTACAGTATATCCATGAAGAAATATCAGACCAAAAGTGTGATAAAAAATCCAGCTAGAAGGAAAGAAAAAGGAGGAATATGTCCTAAAAAACACCCACCAATGATAACTTCTAAAACACCAAGCATGCAACACAACTCAAGGCAACGAGGTGATGCAAAAGGCTTTATAAAAATGTTGGCAACTTATTGATGAGTTGGAATGTACTCCAAGAAAAGAACTATATCCTGAATTTGCTGAAGAATGAAGTACATGTAAATATCAATATGTTTGGTTCATTGGTACTCAACAGGGTTACAGAAAACATGAATCGTACTTTAGTTGTCACACCGAAGTACAGTAAATGAATCTTATGGGAATCTAAACTATTTCAATAAATGTCAGAGCTAAAGAATCTTCTCACTCATTGCAAATGATACCATTTACTATACCTATGTAGATAAAAGTGCAATAACCTATTGCTTCTTGCATGCCTAAGTAACTAGAGAAGAACCAATACAAAAAAGATAGCCAGAAGTGGAATGAATGTCATTACTAGAACCTGTCCAATATGGATCAGTATATCTAACCAAGTAGAAGCTCTTGTGTAGTATAGTCCAAAGGGGGAAGTTCCCTACAAATATCGTAAAATCCTTTTAGCATCATGTCAGTGACTGTTTTAAGTAGAATGTGAAAATCGAGATACAAGCCCTATCACAAAGGAAATGTCAAGATGAGTATTGGTCAAGTACATTAAAATTCCAACCAATTGCCAATGCAAAGTAGGATCATAAATAGGAGTGGTGTAGGTGGAAGTAATAGTAACCCAAAACTAGAAAGGAGATGGATTTGGCTTACATTCAACCATATAAAAACCCTAAAGAAGATCATGGGTTTACTTTTGTTGAATCAAATGAAGTAAGGAAAAATATAATAACATGAGATATGTCATATCAAATTACGTGGAAAGATCCCACGGAATAGTATGAATGTGGGAAGAAGAGATGTCATTAAGTGGTAGAATGTCAAAATACAAGACAAATATAAAAATATCCTCACCAATATGTTGTACATATACTGTAGGGTCTGAGTGGCAACAAAAAAAAGTAGTAGATAGAAGAAAAGAATCGATATTCTCATACTAGACTTGGGGGGCGTGTTTGAGATAGTAGAGAGACCTCTAGAATCTACAAACTAGAAAAGAGTCATGAAAAAATCCAACATGTTGCTCCATGTAGATTTCCTCCTATAAATTTCCATGTAAGAAGGAACTCTTCACGTCCATATGGTATACTGGCCACCCTTGTGAAGAAAGAATAGAAATTTCAAGTTATATAAAATCCATCTAGGCAACGGGTACAACATTCTTAGAGTAATCAATACCTATGACTTTTGAGAAACCCTGTGCAACAAGACAATCCTTATCCTTGTCAATGGACCAATCAATTACGTATTTGGTTCAGTCTATCCACTTACACCTAAGCATATTTATTCCTTTAGGAAGAGAAGCCAAATCCAAAGCATTATTCTTCACCAAAGAAGATTACTCATCTTCCATTACATCATTCCACTCCTATATCCCATGAGCCTATGAAAAAAAATGTGGATCCCCAGAAAATACATGACACAAAAGTACAAAACCTATAAAATGTGCATGAGGATGCCTAATGGGTGGAAGATAATGTATGAAATATGATGCCTTAGAAATTTTAGTACAATCCCACTGAGGCATGGTGATAATATCAGTGGGAATAAGATCATTGTCAGAATCTATAACCTCCTTAGTGACTTCCTCAAAGAAGGGATCCTAAGGATGAAGTAAAGAAGAAGAAGTATGTATGGAAGACGATGATGTATGTATGGAAGTATGTATGCTCATCAAATTGAACATGTGTTAAAAAAAAAAACCTCATGCATATCAAAATCCAAAATTCAATAAGCTCTCATGTCCTCACAATACCCTACAAAGATAAAGGATTTTCTATTCTTATCTAAGGATTTCTTTTTCTTCTTTGGTATAAAGACCCAAGCATGTCTTCTAAGGAATCGAACATATGATACTTTGGTATTAACTCTAGAACAAGCCTCCTCTAGATTCAAATGCTCAAGTACTTTATGTGGGGTGTGATTCTGAATGTAGTTATCATGATTGATTGCTTATGCCCAATATACAAAAGAAAATATCTATAATGCATCATGTAATTAGCCATTTCCTTCAAAGTTTGGTTCTTCCATTATGCTAATCCATTCTATTTTGAAGTATGAGGAATAAAATGCTAGTGAATAATGACATGAGTTTCCAAAAAATCATAAAAATATCTGCTAAAGTATTCCCCCATTATCAATACGAAGGTTCTTTATGAAAATAGAAAAGTGTTTTTGACCAAATCCTTAAAGACTTTGAAGTGTGAATAAACATTACTTTTGTAATTGATAAAATAAACCAAAGTACGCATCGTGAAATTATCAATAAATGTAAGTGCATACTTAGCTCCATTGAAAGAGGGAATAAGAAAAAACATCAACTCTTTATGCATAAGCTCAAGTGGTGAAGAAGCTCTCTTAGACATATTCTTAGGAAATGGATCTTGGTATTGTTTCTCTAATGCACAGCTAGGGAAAACTCCCTCAAGACAAGAAACGATAGGAAGACCATCAACCATACCACGAGTTCTTAACTCCTTTAAATATTTCTAATTAAGATGTTCAAATCTCTCATGTCAAACCTTACTCATTGAATCTACATGAGAAAACAAGCTTTTCCATATCAAGGAAGGGTTGTCAAAACCCTCAAAGTGATATAATCTAGAACTATGATCAACAATACCATGAGAAACAAGTGAATGAGGCTCCAACAAGTTTCGTACTTCTGCCCCTTATGGTATAAAAGTCACTGTCTTGCATTGACCAGAATAAAAAAGTTGATATATAGAAAGTAAATTTTGTAGTGATGTCAGGAACATAAAATACATCATAGATGATGCCACCATCAAGATGTATGTCACCTTTTCCCTTACCAGAAATAAAGGAAGAATCTCCAGCCTCAATTTTTGAAGTAGAGCTCAAACCTAGAGATACAAAAGACTCCTTGGAAGAAGACATGTGATGAGAAGCACCAAAATCTACAACCCAACTATCTACAATGGTTGACTAAGATATCCCAACAATATTGAGTGTTTTTTTCATGCTTATTGAAAAGATGAGGAGTGGAGATAGAGATTTTGTGTTTCTTCATTGTATCCTCTTAAGGCTTGCATTCACTTCCAACACCTAGTTTCTACATGACCACTACCCCAACAAAAAAATCATGAAAGGTTAGACTCATTTTTGGATTTAAAAGACTCCTTTGGTTGAGAGTTATTTTCTTTAGGTTTATGAGAACTCTGAGAAGGATGATTGAACTAGGATTTACCTTTTGGTTTTCCCTTTCCCTTAGGATTAGATGTTACTAATGCATTTTGAGACGTAGAAGACTCAAACTTAGACATTTTAGATTCTTCTCTAGTAAGTCTTTCATGAAATATTTCTAAGCTAGGCATTTTGAATGTGTCACCTAAAGCACCCATGCTAGATAAAAATGTAGAAGCAAATATTTGGAATGGACTTCTCAACTTGGATAGAATTAGGTAAACACACTCTTCATCTTTCTTGTCTCTTCCACTCCCCTTCAATTGTGTCAACAAGTGCTTGAACTTAGTAAGATAATCTATAATTGATGAAAAATCTTCACAACTAAGAGAAGTGGTCTCCATTTCAAGTTGCATGGCTCTCATGCGATCCACATTACCAAATAAGTGATCTAATTTTTGCCATACTTTGAAAGGAGAGTCGCATCCTTCCAAACGAAACAAAAAACTATCATTACATAAGTTCCTATCAAACCCATACACTCATCAAATTTATATTGGTTCTGAAATTTTTCATATTATATGTTGATCTAATTATGTATTGTTAATGGCTCAAGTTAATCTAATGTTGGTTTGTAGGTATATTTTTGAGGAGTGGAACTCATGTTTTAATTTTTCAGGATTGATGTGGAGACTTGATTTATTCTAACATATAAAGAAAGACATATTCAAGCTAAACAAATATGATAACCTACTACTTTGCACCCATTATATCCTTACCACCACAACCATCCTTGATATATTTTTACAAATTCCAATTAAAACTATACTTTCCATACAACAATACACTCTTCCATTTCTTCCACCTCAAAGCGAAACCTCTAATGAAGGTTCTTCTTCTCTACTACTTGTGGAGTGGGACCCTTAACTAAAATAACGTGACGTGTATTTTAAAATATAATATTCCGTCTTTCTAGTAAATGTCACTTTCATTAACTTCACTCCCTTCATCTTTGGTGGTATTTTCTTACCATCACTTTCAATAGTTTACCACCATCTCTTTCAATAGTTTACCGGTTATTAACAACCTTAAACGGCGTTAAGTTTCTCGTCTCTTTGCTCCGCTAGTGCTATCGAATCTTAACGAATATTTCTTTTATTAACGCTAACATTTGATAACCGTAATATTCTCACAAAACGGACGTTAGAATGCGAAAAATGTCTCTATATACTTCACCTAAAGAGCTCATATTTAGCACTCTGTTTTTTGGTCTTTTTCAGATATATTTTGACCTTGGATGTCTCCTGCAACAACAATGGCGATAATTCTGAGAGCATACGCGCCCTTCCTGGCAGCGATAATGGGAGCGGCGGCTTTGCTAGCGGCAACAGGAACAGGCGGCGTGATGGCGCAGCAGCCACCCATGGGCTGCACCAACGCCATCGTCAGCCTCTCGCCATGTCTTTCTTACATGACGCGAACAGCAAACCCTGTCCTGCCAACCGACGATTGCTGCACGCTTCTCGCCACAGTCATCACTAGCGACGCTGCCTGTCTCTGCCAGCTTATCTCCAGCGATGATTTCCTCGGCTTTCCTATTAATCGAACTCTCGTCATCTCGCTCCCCGCCTCCTGCAATCTCGTCTTTCCCCGTCAAAATGATCAGTGCAATGGTATTTTACTCTTCTTTTCTGCATTCTATGCTTGTCGGGGTTTAAAGATTCGAACCCTCGACCTTAGGAAATAAAATTAAAGCTGATTTGTTTCAACTAAAATTGCTGGTGTATAATCTTTAGGGTTTGATGTGGTGCAGGTGCATTTGCGCCTTCAAGTGCCGGTGCTGTTGATTTGCCTGGTATAGCCGAATCTTTACATTGTTTTACATTTTTAGCATCTCTTAGAACCCCTGTTTTGAGTTTCAGATTCTTGAAATTTTTCTAAATTATTTCATCTTCTGCCACGCATATTTTCTTCTCCCGAGCATGTTTGATTCGTATCGTTTGAAAATCTTTTAAATTCTTGAACATTCGGCTCAAATATTTTAGTTTCTCCCGAGAGAAACATCTACGCCCTGAACTGGAAAGAAGCGGGGAAGCACGGCAGCTCGAAAGCTTTGGTAGACAACATCAATCTAGCAACCTGTGGGAGGTTTTAGGTTCGAGTCTCATAGATCGGTAGGAAATTACTTTTGTACTAGCGGTACAGAAATGTGGACCAAAATATTGCAGAAATCGTAAAGCATTCCAGCCATATGCAGATGAGAGGTCTTAGGTTTGTGTTACAGTCAGTTGATGAAAAATTTAACACTTCAAGTATTTTCTAAAGCGGTAAAGATCTTAGCTTCAAACCCTAGCTAGTTGATTAAAATAAACGCTCTAAGTTTTTTTTGTTGTTCAGAGTCCTGGCTGGTCCATAAAAACCTTACACTAAAATTTTTCTGAGGAGTGATAAGGTCTAGAAGAAGGCTAAAATCTCATACAGTTTCCATTCATTTCTCCAAATAAGGGCTGCTAACTCATTTGTAATGTAATCGGCGTCTGAAAGGCGAGATAAGAGGGTGAAGAACTAACCGATCAAACATTAGTTAATGAAAGATCCCAAGCATGTACATGAGGAAACTTCCTAAGATAAAGTCCTGCCTGATAAAAGACAATTTAACGCTTTAAAGTTTTTACAGAGTGATAAACCGCCTATGGGAGCTCCAAGGTTCGAGTCTTGACCTGTCTACAAAAAGTTTAACACCTGAACTCTGCATTGCGCCATACTTCATGAAGCTCGAGATTCACTTCAGGGTTAAACTTTGTCTACTTGAATTTTAAATTTTCCTTATGTTTACCTGCTTTTCGTGTATGCTGTGCAGAGACTCCATCTCTAGAGTCTCCACCTTCGGCCAGTACAGATTCTAGAGGAAAGACTACAATTTCCATGCCGCTTAAGACTAGATTAGTTAAAAATTGTAATATTTTATTTGCGTTTAGACGTGATGTTTTGGGGTATTTGGTCTCAGGTTCGAGGGCACCGCCACCAAGATCTCACGAAGCTCCGCCAAGATCTCACGAAGCTCCTCCTCCCTTATACTTGCCATTAGTTCCCCTGCCGTTTCCATTCACGCCAGATGGTGCTGAGGGATCTCACGGTGAGGTCCAGACGCTACCTGCTCCCAAAGATGTTAACAGGACTAAGAATAGCGGAAGTGGAGCCCTTTTCACACCATCATTGTTCGGGATTTTCTTGGGATCAATTGTTACCGGCATTTTAACTGTTGGCTGTTTTCATTGAAGTAAATCTAGCGGAGCCCTGTCTATTCGGTAGTTTAACAGTAGATTTGGAAACATTATTTTGTGGGCACTGGATGGTCAGACTCTGCATTCTTAAGCATTTTGTCGTTTGGCATGAAAATTAGCTAAAACTTGGATTTGGCAGGAATACTGTTGGGCTGTTAACGCGCCAGTTTTTGAATATTTGAGACAATTTACTGCAATTAATGTTACATAGAATAAGAGGTTTGGAAATGATAACAGTTTGGGACTTGTTTTTTCTTAAATGAATAAAATGAAATGGGTTTTTATTACAATCCATCAGATTGAAAGGTTTATAGGATTTCTGACAAGTTTAATTATTTAAAGATTTGCAGGTTTAGTTGAATTGTTTTGTAACTGTTCTTTTTTTTAATTGATTTAAGTTAAGATTTCTGTAATATTTTATTTTACTTTATTTTTAAAAAGATCTTATTGTATATACATGTTAAAATAAATAGTGTATTTATAGATGTTTTCTCAAGCATTAATATTTTTACATATAATTGATGGTTTGAATAAATAATTAGTTTTGTGGTATGTTTCCTGAAATAGATTATCAATGAAAATTCGTTGGGAATGATTTTGTTAGTGCTATTAGACATTATATGTTTGGTTGATAACTAGCAATCGCATGTGTACAATGTAATGTGAACGTCCAAGTGTATATGTTATTTGTTTTAGAGGGATAGTCATTACTTTTGTAGTTGATATTGATAATGGGTGTGATTGATATTGTAAGTGTAGATATCTAGATGAAGCATCACATTGATTTGATTTATTTTGTAGTGATTGATGTTGAGTTCATCATATCATTGACATGAATGCCATCTACTTGTCTATCTCTGTAATTTCTTACCTTCAATAGTTCGCTCCAAGTCACTTCTTCAAAACAACAGGGATTTGTCAAGGCAAAATGAAAACGAAGGATTTCCAACTCTTGGATTGCAATAGATCATGACATTGTAGATCTATGAAAGAACATCTAAGACTGATTACATGCAACGCCACCACGCCAAATCTTTACTAGCAAAGGATAAATTACAACCCCCCATTCAAAACATGCAACTATCAGCTCAATGGATAATTTGGGGATTTTGCCTAGAACACAAAAAAAGCAAAAAAAAACGTTTAAATGCCCATCAAAATTAGGCCAGTGACATGAATTTCCACAAAGGCCTTTCCCATAGGGGGAACGCCTTCGGCGTAATAAAAAGCGAGTGGCCAACCCCATGACCCAATTAATGAGTGAGTAATTTTATGCTACACATCTCTATAAGAGTTTATCTTTTGAATTTTTGAGTTTTCTAGAGAGCAAGAACTTAAAATATAACCACACTGTAATCAATTATCAACTTATCCATTATTCATGGCAGATGTGATACAAAGATAGCGCCATTATAAAAATCATTGTTAAACTCTCCCGCTAGTAAAATTGTGGGGATGAAAAAAGTTGCTGTTTTTTAAAATCTAATTTTAGTAACTTGTTATGGAAGTCAAAATGTTTTTGTTTCTAGTTGAATTTGTAGGTCTTGTGTATGCTTGAAATTAAAAATTTCACTTGGTAAAAGTTCTTATTTATTGGCTCTTGGTTTGGCATCGAGGACAAAAATTATTGCCCATTTTGCATTGCTTAGTTGTTTGTATATATAACATATATCGAGTTTATTTAACAAGGGTGTTTGTGCATCTCATGGCCTCGTGGAATATCTTATCAAGCATTAGCCTTGAATATGAGTTGTGAAACCGTGTATTTTAGATGCATTTGCTTCTTTTGATCCTTGAGGCTTGAGCCATTTTTGGATGGTGTAATGGGGGGATTGTTTCACCTTGGTTTTTTTGTTGTGTTATTTTATCATACATATTGGTCTAAGTGTGGGAGTTGTTTTTGCAGCTTGAGACCCTTGAGAGGAATGAATTGGCATCAAATTTGAATTTGAAGACAAGTTCTGCTTCTATTAGTCGATTGCTACTACCAGACTCAGAAATCACAATCATGGATGTATGTTATTCTTTTGCATAGGCTGGTCTTTTGACATTTTGTAATTTTTTATTTTAGGAATCTTCGACATAAATGATTTGTTTTGTAATGCGTGGCAACTTGAATTTATTGTATTATGTTTCTTGGTACTTTGCATTTGATTCATATATATTGCCATGCATCGAGTCTCATTTCCCATCAAGTCCTTGATGCTAAGTGGTGAATTTTTTTCCCTTTTATTGAACGGATAGAAGCAGTACAACTTTTTGTAATTTCAAAAATAGGAGTTAATCCAATCAAGAGTAATTACTATGTGTAAATGCCATGGTTCAGAATATAAATATAGGAAGGAATACAATAAATACATAAATTCTAAACCATGTTCTGATAAAGATACAGATAAACACAACTCTTGAAAGCTAGAAAAATGAAATTAGGGTTAGGGTTAGAGAGGTAACACTGTTTTATGAAGTTTGGAAGTGTGTCAGAGATATGGAGCTATGGCAGTGGGTCGTGCAGGGCATTGTCAATGTGCTTCTAAAATCTGGAGTGCTGAAAATGAGTGCAGGGTAGGTTTGTACAAACCAGATAGAAACGTCTGACTTTCTTGACCATATGTGACTGATTTTACCCTCTGGTGTTCTGATTTGAAATTTGTTTTTGGCACATGGTGTGCTTGTGTTCCTTGACTTGGACTTTGTGATCAAATCCATTGATCACATTTCAATACTTGAAAATGGTTTCTCCTTTGTGGAAACCCTAGCTCCTTGTCTTGTGATTTCAAAAAAAGATTAGTCCAATTTGGCCGGACTGACCTCAAAAACCCCCATTGTTGAGTGTTTCCCACATAGCACTACCATGAAAGGGCCTTAGGTCTATGCAGTTCTCACCCCCAATGGATGTGTGTGAATTTAAAAAAATAGGTTTTTGACAAGGCCCTAATAAGGCCAACAACACTCGGCAATGGTCCTTGACTTTAGTTGTAGTGCATGAGAATGATCTGGGGAAGCAAAATAAAATTTATTCAAACTTGTAGCTTGCTAGTGTGCTCTAAGAATTTGATACTTCAATGATTAGGGCCTAAAATCCATAGAGTGTTCTTAGACTGTGTTCTCCTTAATGTCGAGAGAAGTTAAGAGATCCCCCTAATGAATAGGGTGTATGTGTTTATATATGTGATTTGTGAAAATAATTTTCTGCTCAATCGACCCTAATCCAATTGGGGTACTTTGTGCTTTAAAAAAATTGATTGTTGTAAGTACAAAGAAAAAAAAACATCACTCTTAGGTAGAAACATCGACCGTTTCTTCCCCCTGCTAGGCAATTCTACCCAGTTTAACTTTAGCTTAGGCCCTGATCAGACACATGAACTAAATAGATATGAGTCTGTATACATGTTTACTACTGGCTTAACAGACTTAAAGTGTAGGAATTGAGTGGGATGCTTTTAGCATTAAGTCAATTTAGGTGTAAATGAAAGTATGGTTGGATAAATTGCAAATGATTATTGCCAAGTGCCTTAGGTCCAAATTTTTTGTACTACACCTTGCATCAACTTTGCCCCACCTTCCCTTCTTCCTTGCACCCACTCTCTTTAACAAATCACTAGATTGATATCTCCATTGTTGCCGAGTACATTAATTGATTGGTTGTCCAATGATGCCATTATTAAGATGAACATGTTTTCATCTTGTAATGATCTAGATTTCCTATAAGCTTACATACTTGTGCCAAGTTAGTGTGTTATTATACCATGTTTTGTACCAAACAAGTAGATATCAAAACTCCAAAGAAATCAATTTGAATCTTAGTAGGTCAAGTGAAGCGAACATTATTTACCATGACATGCAAACATGTTTTGTCAATTCTCAAGAACAAGCTTTTCTATAAAATGGCATTGTTCTTGTGTTTATAAGGAGCTATTTGGAAGGCCAGTATCCTATGCGACAATCTACACATAACACAACCAGAAATCTAGTATATAATGCTTTGTTTCTACACCAAATGAGGCTTGTGTTAATTTCAAGGTATTAGTTATTGTGGTTAATTACAAGGTATATGTTATTGTGATTAATTCATCTCATTGCCTAATTTTCTTGTGGCAGACTACTGATTATAGTGTCGTGCCTCATGAATTGAAGAACCAACTAATGGAAAGATATCCTGCTTCTCGAGAGGCATTTCTTAAAACATGAGGTTATTTTCCATTTCTGTCATGTCCAGATGAGGTTAACCTTCACTTGTAGGTATGTAAGACATGATACAATTAATTAAGAGATTTCCGTATAGTTTTCGCAGTGCGCGTTGAAAGCTCAACCTTGCTAAATAAGTAACAAAAGCTGAAATGCTAAGAAGAAATGAAATGTGGATTATATTGAATAAAGAAGGTAGTATGTAAAGTAGACAAAAAATTAATTTCATGCCCTGAAAGCCTTATGCTTGACTGAAATATTTGATTTGTGAATTGCTCATTATTTGTTTGGATGTGTAGCTGCACTTGCGATGGGTTGGAGTGGAAGGGCGACCTGTTTTAGTAAAAGGTCCAACATGAAGGGATAGGACTGGAAATCCAGCACAGGAAAATTCTCCATCAGAGGACTTAGCCAATCAACCAGGAAAATTGAGGGTTAGAAAAAGGCAATGGATTTTTTTTGAAAAATCAGCGATGAATTACAGATTTGTTGAAATCGTTAAATTGTCTAACCAATTTTGATGGGGTATCTAATCGATCTTAGTACCAGGCCCTTAGAAGATCGAATCTCAACCCTGTAAATTTTGAAGATCTTTGGCCCGCTAAAAACGCAACACGTTGTAGAGATGATGGGGATGTTGAGGAAATTTTGTTGGGATTTAGATAAAAAAATTCAAACAAGGAGGGACGTGAAGTAAACCTGCATCCAACATGTAAAAACGAAAAATCAAAACTGGTAAAAATAGCTGCAAAAAACAAAAACACCAAACAAGTCATCATAACCGTCAAAACAGTCGTCAAATGTAATCGCCTTAAAAAACGTCAAAACGGCCGTCAAATTTAACTTAGTCAGAGAAACGTCTGGAGGTCCTTTACCATAGGGGGAACGCCTTCGGCGTAATAAATCAAACGTTGGTTGTAATAGATATGAATTGTTTATTTTTTAAGGATTCTTTTATTGCTTTCATTTAGATTTAGTGGCCTTAGCTTCCTTCTATGTTATTTCAAAACTAATTACACTTAAGTATTTGAATCTTGATTAGAATGATCAATACTGAATTTATTGATT
This sequence comes from Taxus chinensis, assembly GCA_019776745.2. Lineage (NCBI taxonomy): Eukaryota > Viridiplantae > Streptophyta > Pinopsida > Cupressales > Taxaceae > Taxus > Taxus chinensis. The sequence continues at coordinate 591,626,773 of CM034153.1, forward strand.
TTCTTGAAATTTCTTTGGTTAATTCTAGATCTTATTTGAAAATAAGAATGAAATTCAAAATTATTAATGTTCTTTCTATTATAAATGAAAATATATATTTTTGAAAGATAATGTGATGAATGACTCAAAATTAGTAATACATATGAAATAGATGATAGAAAATAAATTTATGGTAAAGAAGATAAGGTTGGAAGCCTTAATTTTTTTTTTTTATAAAATATGTCATGAAAAACCCTAAAAATATTTTTAGATTAATGAATACCTTGAAATAAAGTGTTAGAAAAACTTATAAAAAGACCAAATTATATAGAGTACTTATAGTCTAAGAGATTCCCTACCATGTAAATAGTGGATGTATAATTACTTATAAAATAGATAAAATCCTTATAAATTACAATAGATTTCTTTTTATGACATATATGTAGTCATTTTTAAATTGCTTATAAACTTCTTCTTTCTTAAACTTATCTTATTTCTAATATTGCATTTATTCTTTCTAAAATTATTTATATTTTTCAAGATCCTTCTATTTCACATGTTCCTATTTCTTTCCATATTCCTCCACATGCATCTAGGATTTCCAATGAAATTACTTCTAATATGCTTCAACAATCTATTATTCATAATGCCCATCTAATTTCTTCAAAATTTTCTTATGGTGTTTTTGTATTAATTGTTCTCTTCTAAACTATTATAATTCTTCTTTTTCTATTTCTTTACCAACTTTTGACATAACTATTATTATGAAAATAATATACAAATTGTGAAATAGATTAATTCATTCTCAAATGTCTAGAAAGACATAAATTAAGGTAATTTATAATAATGTTAATTCTGATAAACTTTTAGATTGTGATGGCATACCCCCTTTCCATTGGGAGTTTTTCTTCAATATTTCAAATTTGTGATTAAAGGAGAGGTCCATCTCATCATATTAGGTTTTTCATGTCTTCTAAAAAATATTTCCCATTATAATATATTATTAAAAAAATTAGTTCAAAATATTTTGAAATACTATACACTTATTTGGTTCTATGATTTACATGTGTATTTTTACATGCTTTTACAATATATTATTTGATAACTTATTGGCATAGTTTTCTATTAATATTGGATAGTGAACTTTAGCATGTATGTAATCAAAATTTGATTTTAATTACTTAGAATAATGTGATATTTAACTTCTTTCATTCTTTCAATGAGATATGTTATGAATTTGGATATTTTGAAACTAAGCCTTGAGGCGGCTCTTATATATCCAAATGTAATTATATATAATGGTCAAATTCTTAACCATCTAGTGGCGATAATTTAAAATTTCAAAGTTATGAGTAATAAGAATTATTTTCAATATAAGAATGATGCAAAGAATGTGGTAAATATTATTGAAAAAATACTTATAGTATTAATATTAGGTTTTTGATATAATTAAGATAAATATTATGTGTAAAGATGAATTAGGAATTAGAAATATCAAAATACAATAAATATACAAATGCTTATGTTAGTGCAGAATCACAGCACCCCCGAATGGCCTCAGATCTGAGTGGGGCATTCGGTGTAATTGCACAACATTGGACAATCTCCCAAGTTATGGGACTTGCGGACTTGAGATGGACCTCCAGAGAAGGCTGGTTCTTGCTTCCTAAACTACCTACCACAAGCTACTCTAGTGCAAGTAGAACCTATCTAATCCTAATCTAACCATTCCAAGGGGGGAGAGAGAGAGAGAGAGAGAGAGAGAGAGAGAGAGAGAGAGAGAGAGAGAGCCTACACTAAGTGGTGATACACCAGAAAAGGAAGTGGATGATCACGAATCTAAATTTCCTGAAGTGGAGAGAGGTGAGCAGAGGAGGGTGCAGACAAGATGCACCACAGACTAGAGATGAAGGTAACACAAACACCACTTCAAGACCCATTAAGCACAATTCCCAGAACCTACAATAAACATCAGAGTATGCACAGTATACCCTGCAATGATGAGAGGCGAGAAGAGACAACAAAATAAGCAAAGGATGGACAGATGCATCACGAAACAGATTTTATTTCTCCAAAAGTTCACACAGTACATCATTAGTGGGCAAGAAGCAAGAAAATTCCATTACAGAGCCATGAGAGGTGGCTTAGACTCCACATTCTACCCTAAGGAAGAAAGAGAGAGGGGGGCAAAGGAGAAACAATGACCAACCATTTCAATATGCCCCTCTTTTACAATATATAGAAAAATGAGAGAGAAAGAGAGGGAAAATTTGAACTCTGCTCTAACCACCCATGTGATGCATTGAATCTTGCTTGGAAAGCTCAACCACCAACCATCAATGCCCCTTGAAAATTTACCTACAATCTGTCAAGTCAGCCGCTCTATGTCTATTTAGTGTGTTAAAGAAGGAAGAATGACGGATCAAATCAAATTTGATCTGGTTGTTGAAGCAATCAGATTCTTTATTAATGTCATGAAATATGTTTTCCTATTTCTTACCCACCTAATATTTTCAAAATTAAATTTCTAGGATTCCATGGTGTGGATGAGGTCAAGACCTTTCCAAATAGTCTTCTCTTGCTCAAATATTAGTTTCCAGTCGAAAGATATGGTTGTCTTAAGATCAGGGTCGCGGGCGCACAATGTTTAAAAGAGTCTTTCTATATTGGGTCCATGTGGCAGCCTCGCACATCTTGAAGATTCGGCTCCTTCCTTTCACTCCTGAAATAGCGCCAGAATGACACGTGGCAGCTTCTGCGAGCCCCTAAGTTTCCTTTATATTTTTCCTAAGTCCTTCCCATTGGTGGAGACAATGTGCCTGACTCGAGACATGTGGAGGCTTCATGCTCATTTGGAAACTACCCCTAGATTTTACCTTTGAAGTTGCATGGTCGAGACACGTGGAGGCCTTCGCAGGATTTTTGGACTTTTCAACGACCACCCTCACCTTTTCGGGCCTTGACCATGTGGTGGGATGACACTCATTTGGGAACTGCCTTTTAGGTCGTGCCTTTGAAATTGTGGTGATGAAACACATGGATCCTTCTATGGCTCTTCCTTATTTCTTGTGTTTTGGCTAAGTCCCTTTTGCTTGGTGGAGCCATAAGTCTTACCCTGGACACGTGGAGGCTCAATGCACATTTGGAAACCCGCTCCAAATTTTACTTTTGAAGTTAGGCTGAGTTGACACTTGGCCCCTTCTGCTGGCTCCATGCCTATTTAGAATTTTCAATAGTTCATTCTACCTTTTTCGGGTCCTAAGACATGTGGAAGCCTCGCGCTCATTTGAGTCTTTGCTTTGGGTCGTGCCTTTTGAATTTGTATCATTGAGACACGTGGCACCTTCCGCGTGCCCTCCCATACTTAGCTGATTTGGGCTTGCTACCTTTTGGACCCTAGGGTACGTGGAAAACTGGCACTCATTTGAGTCTCTGCTCTTTGGCTTCGACCCTTGAAGGTGCGCCATTAAAACACGTGGAGGCTTTCGTCGGTCCCTTCATACTTAACCATTTTGGGCCCGCTCTGTACCCTTTTTGACTTGGACCACATGGCGAGCCTACGCTTCTTTGGGGAACCACCTTTGGAGTTGATCTTTGAGATTACGCCAAGTTGACTCGTGGCACTTTCTGCTGGCTCTGCCCCATTTTGACTTTTCAACAGCTAATGAGACCCCCACAAGCTCATGGGCCCACACTTGAAGATTGCACCATTTTGTGAAAGGTGAAAAAGTTTCAAAGTCCCCCGCAGACCCACCGGCATGCATTCACACTTGGGAAAATTTCCTCCACAGCCCCGCAAACCCGATTTTGGCAAAAAGTCATCCTCGGGCCCACTGGCCTGCATTTTCCACTTGGAAAAAAATAAAACCTTCCCGGACCCGCGTGCCTGTAATTATACTTGTGCTGCTTTGTGAAAAGTGGAAAAAGGTCAAAATATCTCTTGCCGCCCCGCTGGTCCACAATTTTCCATGGCAAAAAATCTTCCCTAGGACCACCGACCCACTTTTGGCAAAAAATCCTTCCTAGGCCCGCCGGCTGGTAATTGGAAAAATACGAAGAGTTATAAGGACTTCTTTATATCAATGGAAAAGGGAAGAAATTTCCTATTTGATGGAAATGCTTTCAGGGGGCTTCAAGTGCTTAAAATATGTACAGATTCATATTGAAGAACAAAATGGTAAAATGATGTCAGTTAACCCAAAATAAGTGTGAGCTTATTTCGGTCAACAATTTTGGTGACTCATGGGGATCACCTGCTTGATAGGTGAAATTATTAGTTACCTTGAAGAATCCATTGTGTATGGAGTCAAGAATGATAGTCTGATAAACACAATACTGATCTAAACTTTGAAAATCTGATCCCTGAGCCACTTGGAAACTATTAGAACTAGAGCTGACCCTGTTGCTTCTAATGTCCTATGCACGAGAAACAAAACACCACAAAACTATATAAAAAATTGAAAATCATACATATCTCAAGTGGGATATGTAGAGTGTGCAAAATCACTTCTTCTACTGAAATCAAAATCTACTCCTACTGCTACACTAATCCTAACAAATAAAATCTTAAACAAAGCCTGCCACAGGCAGGGAGAAAGAGCTTCCCTTTCTCAAAAAATGCATACATGTATATGATTTGGCACTAAACATGGCTGTTATAATGAGTGATAAACCAACAAGAGGCCAATCTTCCACCCATATCATTAAGGTGTCAACTGGAAACAAGACAAATGCCTATTTTAGTTGCTCTTCATTTGGATTGAAGAGGAATTGCAACTGATCCTTGGTACTTTGGATCTCATCCTTATGCCCTGAAGTGGGCATGATCGGCTTTGGATTCTCCCTTAGCTCCAATGAAGCCAAGTACCTGATTAGACATGGTTTGATCCAGTGGATGTGCCCATGGTTATGAATTTTAACTCCACAGATGGAGTCTTCTTGTGGACCTTTTTGGATGAGTCATGTGAGAGAGATGATGATATCCTCTTGCTCTTTCCCTTCCTCCTTCTTTGAATAACATGGAAGACTTATATCTTCCAACCTTGGTTCCAGAGGGCTGCTATGAGACACAAGTTGTAATTGAATGCTCTCCTCCATGGTAGCGGGCTCATGTACTTGGACAGTGGATGATGGAGGAGAAAATGATGTTATCTCCTTAGGATCTTCTCCATCAAATCATTCCTCCAAGTCTAACAGATAATCTTCCTCCTTGTTCTGTCGTATGTGTTCGACCTCCTCCATGGTGTCCTCCAGATCTGAAATTTTCTCACCATGGTTCCCCTCATCTTCAAACATGAAGTTTGAAAGCTCAAAATCTTCTTCGACATTAGAGCTTGAAGGGGGGGAAGTGGGATTAAGAACTGAAGGTTCTTTTGTGGCCTTCTTTGCATTTGGAGCCTCTGAAATGGTATGGTATTCCTTCATAGTCAGAATGCACTCCTCTTCTTTTGTATTTGAAGTAGCTTCTTCTTCCCATGCTTGTGTTGTAGCTGAAGCTTCCACCACTTGTAGTTTGACCTCAGACTCCTCCATAGGTTTAACCAACAAGGGAATCTTTGTAGACTCAAATCTAGCAGTCCAACTCTTCAGATTTTCTATCATTTCTTCTCATTTGGGTTCCTCTGCTTACTATTCTCCTTGACTTGTTTTTGGAGTATCTCCTTGACATGGACTTGGGGGAGTAGGAGGAGTAGTGGATGGGGTATCTACTAGTTGTTTCCTTGTTTGTGGTGGAGAGGAAGGAATTGCTTTTTGGATCTTGTGGAGGGGAATTAGATTTGGAAAGGAAAAGGGGAGAGGAAAAAATATGAGATGGAAGACAAGAAGATGGGGAAGGGAAATCAACACTTGGGGCAGCAATTGAGGGGTTTGACTCTTGACACTGCTAAAATGATAAAGCTTAAGAAAAAGAAACCAAAGGAACAGGAGCTGGTGAATGACTTTCCCATTGATAAGGTTGTGTCGCTCTTTTCTCATATGCCTCAATATGCTCAATCCACTGTGCAAGTTGAGGCAACATTTCAGCCATGAAGTCAAACTTCTCCTGAGGGCTGTAATGTCTTGGCATAGGGCCGACCCATCGACAAGGTGCCCTGTAGCCAATTCTGAATGCTTTCATTTGTACTGTATCCCTAGATTACACCATGCATTCCTCCATCCCTTGAATATTCTCCAGCACATAAGAATTTTTTATGTAGCTGTCACCATTATAAATGTCCCCTTGTTCTTGATAAGCTCCATGGCCAAATTGGTTTTGACCCTAATCATATGGGCAAGCGTAATGGTTCTAGATCTGATCATAATGCTGATCTGGAGGGTTCGTAAAATGCATTGGAGGTGGACTGCATTGCTTCTATTGCTGCAAATGTGAGTTCTAAGATGGAAATGAAGTCGCGATTTCACAACTTCATGAAAATGGAAGAAAATGAAAGGAATAGAAGAAAAATGAATGAAAATTAATGGGAGAAAGCTCTGCAACTTCAGAGATGGGTTGTTGACTAGATGGAGTCACCAGATGTGATTACATGTGCCCTCAAAAGGCTGAATCTTAATAGAAACACACCAACCTGCTAAGATGAAGTGGTAAGGTGCTTCAGACCTATCCCACCAGGTGTGCCAAAACTGTTAGTGTGGTCGCAATAGTGGCTTAAGATTTTTTGTTGATAATGAGACACCTTGGAAAGATGAGAAAAATTTAACCTCACTGTCCCATCAGGCATGCCAAAAACTATTAGTGTGGTCACACGGCGGCTTAAGATTTGTTGTTGATAATGAGACACCTTGGAAAGGTGAGAAAAATCTAACCTCAGTGTCCCACGTAGCGTGCCAAAATTGTTAGTGCAGAATCACAACACCCCAAAATGGTGTCGGATCCTAGTCAGTCATTTGGTGTGATTGCACAACATTAGACCCATCTCCCAAGTTATGGGACTTGCAGACTTGATATGGACCTCCAGAGAAGGTTTGTTCCTACTTCCTAAACTACCTGCCACAAACTACTCCTAGTGCAGGAAGAACCTATCTAATCCTAATATAACCATTCCAAGGGGATAGGGAGAGTGAGAGAGTGAAAGAAAGCCTACACTAAGTGGTGATACACCAAAAAAAGAAGTGACTAATCACGAATCCAAACTTCCTGAAGTGGAGAGAGGTGAGAAGAGGAGGGGGGTGGACAAAATGCACCACAAGCTCGAGATGAAGGTCACATAGACACCACTTCAAGACCCATTAAGCATAGCTCCCAGAACCTACAATAAATATCAAAGTATGCATGGTATAACCCTACAATGACAAGAGGTGAGAAGAGATGACAAAATAAGCAAAGGATGGACAGATGCATCATGAAACAAATTTTATTGCTCCAAAAGTTCACACAATACATATTAGTGGGCAAGAGGTGAGAAAATGCCATTACATAGCCATGATAGGAGGCTTAGACTCCACATTCTACCCTACGGAAGAAAGAGAGAGGGGGTCAAAGGAGAAACAATGACCAAATGTTTGAATATCCCCCTCTTTTACAATATATAGAAAAATGAGAGAGAAAGAGAGGGAAAATTTGAACTCTGCTCCAACCACCCCTACAATGCATTGAATCCTTCTCTAAAAGCTCAAACACCAACCATCAATGCCCCTTGCAAATCAACCTACAATCTATCAAGTCTGCCACTTTATGACTGTTTGGCGTGTTGAAGAAGGAAGAACGACAGATCAAATAAAATCTTATCTGGTTGTTGAAGCAATTGAATTCTTCATTAATGGCATGGAAGACGTTTTCCTATTCCTTACCCACCTAATCTTGTAAAAATTAAAGTTTTAGGCTTCCATGGCATGGACGAGGTCAAGACCTTTCCAAATAGTCTTCTATTGCTCAAATATAAGTTTCCAGTCGAAAGATATGGCTGTCTGAAGATCAGGGTTGTGGGCGTGCATTGTTTAAAAGAGTATGTCTATACCTGGTCCACATGGTCACCTCGCACATCTTGAAGATTCGAATCCTTCCTTTCGCTCCTAAAATCACACTGAACTTACACATGGCGGCTTCTGCGGGTTCCTCAGTTTCCTTTATATTTTTCCTAAGTCCTTCCCATTGGTGGAGACAATGTGACTGACCCGAGATGCATGGAGGGTTCGCGCTCATTTGGAAACTACCCCTAGATTTTATCTTTGAATTTGTGCAGTTGAGACATGTGGAGGCCTCTGTAGGATTTTGGACTTTTCAACAGCCTCCCTCACCTTTTTCGAGCCTTGACCACGTGGCGGGATGGAGCTCATTTGGGAACTGCCTATCGGGCTGCACCTTTGAAATTTCGCTGATGAAACACGTGGCTCCTTCCATGGCTCTTCCCTATTTCTTGGGTTTTTTCTAAGTCCCTTTTGCTTAGCGGAGCCATAAGTCTGACCTTGGACATGTGGAGGCTCAACACACATTTGGGAACCCGCTCCAAATTTTACTTTTGAAGTTGCACCTAGTTGACACTTGGCCCCTTCCACTAGATCTGCCCCTATCAAGACTTTTCAATGGGTGATTCTACCTTTTTTGGGTCTTGGGACACGTGGAAGCCTCACGCTCATTTGAGTCTCTACTTTGTGTCGTGCCTTTTTAATTTACACCATTAAGACACATGGCACCTTCTGTTGGCCCTACCATACTTAGCCGATTTGGGCCTGCTACCTTTCGAACCTTGGGGTATGTGGAAATTTGTCACTCATTTGAGTCTCTGCTCTTTGGCTTCTAACCTTGAAGGTGCGTCATTAAAACATGTGGAGGCTTCTGCCGGTCCCTTCATACTTAACCATTTTGGGCCCGCTCTGTCTCCTTTTTGACTAGGACCATTTGGTGAGTGATGGGTGTAATTATTCCCTTCATTTAATCAACTTCTTGTTGATGTCATATCAAACCAGGGGTGTGTCTAAAGCTATATGCAACAAGAGTAATCTTATCGATCTAGTAGTTGACTGTAGTATTTTTTTTGTATTTTCTGGGGGTATCTCTTCAATGTCTTAAGGACTTCTTGGTAAAACCTTATTTAAATCATACTATGAAAACTTGTTGAAAGTAAACACACTAAAAGATTTTTTGAAAGGAAACACACTGTGCACAATGGAAACACACTTGTTGGAAATAAACACACTTGCTTCTGAAAGTAAACAAACTTTCTTTTGGAATTAAACAACACTCAATTTAGAATGCTTGAAAATAACTATAAGAAATATAAGAATCTATCTAAACACCTGTAGGAAAAAGTATACAACAAAATTTAACTGAAAGAATTAAAACAATATAGAATTAATAGATCTAAGCTATTTGCTAAAGAAATATAAATACCAAATAAACGAATATCTTGGTCCTTGGGGGAGTGGGCCCTTGCTCCTCCTCGAATCAAGATTTAATAACTCAAAATTCTCTCAAATAGGAATGGCTATTTTATTCATAAAACATTCGGTATTACAAAATGTACTAGATCTGAGTACTTAGTCTATATTTCTCTTCTTTTTTCTATTTCTATCTCATATCATATTCTATATATTATCTATCTACTGCAGGTATGCTTTTATATACATTTTACAATCACAACTGTCTCAATGATTATGATGAAATCAAATCATGCCCAGAATAGATGCTGAGACAGATTGTGGCTGATCAGATAGCTGTAAGATAACTATCCTTGGATCTGCATTCAAGAATCTTCTCATCCTTTCTTGATTGAAAGGGTCGTAGATGAAAAATCTTCGGATGTGGTTGGAATAGATAACTCCCATCAGTTCTGGAATTTCAGAGAAGTTCTAGAGTCATAGGAAATTATTAAGGATCAACACCATGAGAGTTTCAGAGCTATACCCAGAAGTTTCGGAACTAAGTTCAAAAAATTCTGGAACTAAATATTGGATTTTCGGAACTAAGTCTGAAAGTTCTGGAACTAAATGATGACTATGTGATGGAGTTTCGGAACTAGCTTGAAAGTTTTGGAACTAAGTTGTGTAGGAACTGATGCTATCAAAAACATATTGAATGCTACCCCCGCTTCATTTCCATGACCAATTAGACCTGCTTTATTACAATACTGAATTTCAAACACACACTTCGTCAGGAATTCTAGAGATTTTAACATTAGAATCACAATCAATCAAAAGATAGAAAATTACATCCTAACTTATATCAGATCAACTAAAAGTTACAAAATGCAATCAACTTAATAAAAAGGAGAGTAAGATGAGATCATATATTATACATTAATCAGACATATTTCTGGCCTCATCATTTCCCCCAAACTCACTTGTTTGTAAGTCCTTTTACAAAATTCATTCTTCAAAAGTGGGGTTATATGTTTTGCATTCCATTGATTTCTCAGATCAAATGGCTAAAACTCAATTTTCCAATGTTTAAACTTAGATGTATTGTACCCTGATTCTGCATCTATTTTTCCTCTCCCACTCTTCAAATTCAGTAGGATCTTGAGGTTCTCTATTTTTCCAAGGAGACATGGGGGTGATAAGTAGAGGGGGCCTTGTTCGCATTCCCATCCATATTTTCCCATAGGTTTTATTGACTTGGGGAATTATTGTGCATAACGCTTTTTCCATTTCTAAACTCCAGATCAGATTTTTAGGGGAAATTACTTCCCTTCTTCTTAAGGAAACAGTAAGGAGTTCCCACCTCTTTGAGCATCCTTCATAAATATCTTCAAACTTTTCCTTCTCATAGGAGGTGAAAGCATGAAAAATCTTTTGTAGAATGGCAAGATAATGTGTCTTGAATCTCTCATCAAAGGCATGAGTTCTAAAATGTGTGAGGAAGGTAGAAGGTTTACCATAATGAGCTCTCATACAGAGACCTATTGAGATAACTTTCAATAAAAATTCAGATTCCCTTTCCTTCCATTGAGCTGGCTCTCCCCCACATACAAATTGATCATAAATCATGTGTTTTTTTCTAACATAAAATTACAAAGATAAAATTCAAACAGAAGATTTTTCAGCTCAAGACTGGATAGAGAGTAAGCTGCCATGAATTCATATTCATCTTTTAGTTCTTGTGGAAGCCCACATGCAATCCTTGACACCCTACCAGTGAATGAAATACTCTTCTAAAATCACACTATATACAGGAGAGGGCCTCCTGCAGGAAAGCAATTTTTCACTCATAATATAGACCATATGAATTTTTGCAAGACATTTATATTTATTTCCTTCCTCATAAAATTTTTCTTCCCATTATTTTCTTGCCTTCATCTCTTCTTCCATCTTTGTTTTCAATTCTTCATTTGATGTTTTGGATTCTCTGAGTTCCCTGCAAGTGTCATTCCATAGCTGTTTGAATGGAAAATAGGTTAACTCGGTCTGTGCAGAGACTGTGGACACAACACTCTATTTTCTGGAAGTTTGAAATTCTTCCTCTTTTTCTATCAGATGTTTCTTGGTTGCTGATAATTCCTCAGTCCTGGCTATAAGCCGAGTCGTTAGCTCTCCAATGAGCATTTTCCTTTGTTCTAATTTGAGTTTGAGGAAATCCAATTCCTCATCCTTTTCTCTGATAATGAGCTCTGCTCTAGACAAGAATAGAGCCTATTTAACTTGATGTCTTTCTTCTTCCTCTAAATTACTTGAGGAGTTGGGCATTCTTCCTCTATCAAAGGAAGTTTTCCTTTTCTTCTCCATAATTCCAACTCTTCTTCTTCATATGGAAATGCTGATGGTTCAAGAAGTTCCTGAAAATATTTCTCTTCAAGTCTCTCCTCTCCTCTATCCATTTGAACTTGACTTGGATTAGGAGGATTCATGGCCATGCTGCCCAAAATGTCATAAGCTTCCTTTTCCATCGTTTCCTACTCACTCCTTCCCTCTGGGGTTTCCCTTGACCTCTTCTGAATTTTTCTTGTCTAGGGAATTTCAACTGCCCAGTGGTGGATTTCCTTCTAGAGATTCTTCTTACTATTATTTCTTGCTCTTGCATGGGTGAGCTATCACCATCAGAAACAAATATTGGTTCCCGTGAAGCTGCTGTAGAAGATGAAATTTCCTTTAAAGGTACAGAAGGCTCTGCTATTTTGATCTTTCTCACAAACCTTCTTCTTTTTGGTATATTCTTTCTTTCCATTTCCCTCTATTTCTTCTACAGGGGCATCAATTTCTAGATTAATTAAGGAGAGAATGGGGCTGGAATTTTCCTTTTGATAATATTAGGGTTTTTCTTGAACTTGCCAAGAAACTTGTCCCAAATTTCTTCTCCATTTTTCTTTGACAGAAAATGGTGCTGGTATATTAAATGAATCAGATCGTGATGCTTGATTATCCCAACACACTAGGAATACCTCTGAGCCATGGTCTGGATAGAATAAAAAAGAAACCCTGGAAGGTTTATTATGTACTCAAGTTTTGTGGCTCCATACTTCAGATATATGATCATTTTTAGGACTTCTTTTCTCACAGACCCAAATTGACCATCACAGGTTAGATATTTCACTATTCAAAATGCAACCCTGTCAAAGGGTTTGGGAAAACTAGCCCTTCTGACCCCTTTTATGATTTTCTTTGTATTATAGATGTACTGGGGTTTAGTTTCTCCTTATTGTAGTAAGACTTCAACTAGTTCTTTCAAAGTCCCATTGACAGGTTGTGGGACATGCACAATTGGAACTCCAGACACATTACTTCCAGTATTCACAGAAAAAGGAATAAAGATATTTCTCACCTTTGTCCCTAGATTGCTCTAGGTTTATGATGAATTCTCTTACCAATTCGTTGTTATGCCTTGAAAATTTCTTTAGGAACTCTAGCCATCCTGCATGCTCAAAGATGGATGCCGCTTCTTCATCTGCGAGCAGCTGGGAATCATCCTCTAGTTCTGATTTCTTTTTAATCCCCATATCGGCTTGAGTTCTGTCTCTTTTGATTTTGTGCAAATTAGTTGCAGGCCCTCTTACTTTACTATGGAACTGATGAATTTGGCCTGCGGAACCCTCTGTTCTTAGCTGTGAAACCTATGTTCTTAGCTACTGAAATTATTTGTTCTTTGCTGTGAAACACAAACTTAATTCGCTGCTCCTTCCTTAAAATATATCTGCAACTTATTTCACTTTGTTTTTGTAATAATGATTACTAATGATAACCATGCTACCACTTATTCCATCCAAATCATCTTAATGATTACACACTTGTAATCATAATGTATAAATAGATGAATCAACATAACTAATTTTAAATAAATTCAAATCACACATGCAAACATTTAATTCAACCCTAAATAAGTTACAAGATATAATTACTGTCCTTGATGATGTAATCCTTTTGCTATGATGACTCGTCATTCCTACAAGTGGAACAAAACATGATTAGATAAGACAACTGGAACTCAAAAGAATTCCCTTTTATTTGAACTAGCTAAAAAAGAGGTCAACTGCCATTTGCTGGTTTTCAATTGACCTTTGAGAAAACTTCTTTTTTAAATTTTTTTAATTTTTGGGGAAGAAAGCGCCATTTGTTGGTTTTCATCTTCTTCCCTTTATTTTGGATCTATCATCTAGTTATTTGATCATTTTGGAAGAACTAGGTTCTTCCATATGATCAAATTCTTTGTTTGCTTCAATCTTCCTCAAGAATTCATCCTTAGTGGGAGGCTTCCTATAGAGTTTCAGCCTATGTCCATTGACCAAGAGTGTTCTATTGTTGCCATCAATCGGAAGTAACTGAATAGAACCATTGTCAAATATATGCTCAATCTAATAGGGTCCCAACCATTTGGTTCTCAATTTTCCCTTGAATTATTGTTACTTAGAATCGAAAAACAATGCCCAGTCTCCTACTTTGAATTTCCTTTTCTTAATATGTGTGTCATGCCATTGCTTTCTTTGCTCTTGAATTATCTATGTCTGATGAAGTGCTTCCATCCAAATCATTGAATTGAAGGATTATTTTTTTTAGCCACATTCAACTCAATTCCCACCTTCCCTATTGTCCTCAATGTGTGAAGTTCAAAACTCTATAAGCAACAAGGGATTTTTCCCATAGACTAATTCATATGGTGAAAACCCTGTTGTAGTTTTTAAAGTTGTATTATAAGCTAAGACAACTTCAGGTAATCTCTTTACCCAATATTTTCTCCCAGCTTCAACTATTTTGATAAGGATGTTCTCCAATTCTCTTTTTGTTACTTCAACTTGTCCATTTGACTGTGGGTGGTAAGGAGATGAATTCCTATGATTGATTTGGTAATACCTTGTGAAAGATTGGATCATATTAGACATGAATTGCGGTCCCTGATTTGAAACTATGCTCCTTGGTGCTCCATATTTTATCATAATTCTATTCCAAAGGAAATCAACAACTGCTTCTTTAGTGGCATTTGTCAATGCCTGCACTTCTTCCCATTTTGTCACATAGTCAATACGCACATAAATATATTCCTTCCCTTGTGAAGGAGGATTAAAGGGACCAAAAAAATACAATCCCCATCTCTCAAATGGTTCAACCACAAGTTGAGGTTGAAGAGGCATTTCATTGGTGAAAGTTTGCTATCCCATCCTTTGACAAGGATTACACCTCTTGATATTTCTCTTCACATCCTTGTATAGAGATGGCCAATAATAACTAGTGCCAAGTATCTTATGAACTGTTCTTTTCACTTAATAGTGTCCTCCACTTGGTTCATCGTGACATGCTCTGAGGATGTCAAATATTTCATACTCTCTTACACACGTACGCAAGACAAAATTAGGACCACATTTAAATAACATTCCATTTAACCATTTGAATTGTGCACTGGTTTTAATTAACTTCTTTATTTGTTTCTTAGTGAAAGAAGGAGGAAACTTCCTTGTTGTAAGATAATTTGCCATACCAGGAAACCATGGTGTAATTACTGAGATTGCAAATAGTTGTTCATCTAGAAAGTTATCCTTGACTGGATATTTCTCCCCTATGGTGGTTAGTCTTGACAAAAAAAAAGCTACACATTAGATTTATCTGGATTGTCCACAATGCTAATATCAAATTCTTTCAAAAGTAATAACCATCTAATTATTCTTCCTCTAACCATTGGTTTGTTCATTAAATACTTAATTGCTGAATGATATTTGTGTACAAATATCTTGTACCCTGTAATGTAATGTCTGAATTTATTGATTGCATAAATCACAGCAAGAAATTATTTTTAAGTGGTGGTGTAATTATTTTCAATTGGAGTAAGATTCTTGCTAAGATAATAAATGGCATACATCTTTCCTTCCTCGCCTTTATGTCCCAATGCTGTACCAATGGAATAATTTGAGGCATCTGTTTGGATATGAAATGGATTTTCCTAATTAGGTCCTCTCAATATTGGGGCACTGATTAATTTTTATTTAATTTCTTCAAAAGAATGCTGCCACTTTTCATCCCAAATAAAATCACATTCCTTGGTTATCAAATTAAACATGGGGGAAAAAATTTTACTAAAATATTTTATAAAGTGCCTATAGTACCCAGCATGCCATAGAAATGATTTGATATCTGTGGGGGTCTAAGGAATAGGTAAATTTGAAATGATCCTAATTTTGTTTTGATCTACCTGAATTCTTTTCTTTTGAAATATGGTGTCCTAATACAATCCCCTCATCCATCATCATCAAACACTTTTCATCACTAAGAGACATGTTGTGTTGTTCACATATTGTTAACAATTTGTCCAAATTTCTCAAATCATCTTCAAATGTATCTCCGTGTACAGTGAAGTCATCCATATATACCTCAACACAATCATTTGTTAGATTAACAAAGATTGCAAATACAACTCTTTGAAAAGTTGCAGGAGCATTGCATAAACCAAATGGTAACACCCCATAGGAAAAGGTTCCCCATGGACATGTAAATTTAGTTTTTTCTTGATCTTCAGCAGCAACTCTGATCTTATTGTACCCACTAAATCCATCCAAGAAAGAAAAGTATTGTTTACCTGAAAGGTTATCAAGACTTGATCTATGAATGGTAAGGGAAAATAATCTCTCATTGTGGCTTTGTTCAGTTCCCTATATTCAACACATATTCTCCATTTTCCATTCTTTTTGGGAACAATTACAAGAGGAGATACCCACTGGCTATCTGAGATAGGGTAGATGAAACCTACTTGTAATAGTTTTTCAATTTCTTGTTTGACTATATCCCTTAAAGTTGGGTTAATCCTTTTTTGAGGCTGCCTAATTGGTTTAATGTTTTCAATATAGATGTGATGAGTGCAGATACTTGGATGAATCACCTTCATGTCTTTGCAATCCCAAGAAAAATCTCTAGTCTGATTTTTTAGAACATCAAACAGTTTAGCTTCTTCGTCATCCTTCAAACCAGCTATTAATGTTTAAAGTTTTACCCGATTGAATTTCAACATGCTTGGTTCTAATATGTGATGAACTGATTTATGGGAGGGGTTTCATTAAAGTATTTAATGGACATGCATGTGGTAACATCATATGGTATGTAGCAATATCAACAAAAGTTCCTTTAGACAAAATACTGGAAAAATGACAGTAATGAGAATTATGATACTTATCTCTTTGTAGGCCAAATTCTTCGTCACTGCTATTTGCCAAAAATTCTTCACCACTTCCTGATGTAATTGAAACTACAGCTACTGATTCATCCTATCCCCACGAGAAATATTGTTCCTCTGAAGTGAAATTATTTTCAATCAAAGAGAACTACTATTGTCTTGGTTCCAGAACTAAATGTGGTGGTTCGGAACTATGCTCACAGGTTCCGAAACTAAGTTCACAGGTTCTGGAACTAAGTTCGCAGGTTCCAGAACTAAGTTTGCGGGTTCTAGAACTATTTATGATTGCCTTCGAGGACAACTGGTTCTTCTCTAATGGTGGATTAATCATCTCTTCTACTTCTCTTATATGATCCTGCAATGTGATCATAGCCAAAGAAGAAAAAATTTTTCTTATTAGTTTAAGGAGAATCAACTGACAATTGTTCATGATTGTCAGTAAAAGGTGGTGCAATAGGATATAAGGAATTTTTTAGAGTTATTACCATTTGATATTGTCATATCACCTAACCTACCAATCTATTAAAGCAACAACTGTCGCTAACTATGGTCTACCCAAAATAATGGGATAACCCAATGTTTTACCTTTTAGCTATAGTATAAGGAAGTCAATTGGATATTCCCGTGACTCCACCATAACCGCCACGTCTTCAATAATTCCTTTTGGTTTTTCTACAGACTGGTCTTCCATCTGTAATATGGTATTAGGGTAAGTGCACCAAGTTGGGGGACAAATAAGTGGACATCAACTCTCAAATTTTACGAACTACGATCGCGGTATCTAAACCATGATCACCGGTATTAAAAACCGTGATCGTAGTCTGCTTTTATAGGCTTTGGAAATTCCAAACCTAAAAGTGCACTTGCACTTTGCAAACCATGCTCGTGCTTTGTAAAATCCACAATCACACTTTGTAAAAACCACAATCATGATTCTCTGATACCAAAAAACATCTGTGGCCCTCATTTTTCCCACCAATGTAGCACCGCGATCACAGTTCTTACTGTATCATCAAATCCGATCCTCAAGGTTCAAGAAATCTCTGTTTTTCCTGAACACGAGCTTTGGGAGGTCATTATGGCATGTGGAAGGCCAAAAAATTCAATATTCCTTTCTCTTCCTCGGACTTGAAAACATGCCGAAAAAATAAAAAATATAAGTCACAAAAATGGTACCATTTGCTTAGGGGGAGAATGTTAGCTTCGTATAAATATTGATTTTAAAGTG
The DNA here is from genome assembly GCA_019776745.2 of Taxus chinensis. Lineage (NCBI taxonomy): Eukaryota > Viridiplantae > Streptophyta > Pinopsida > Cupressales > Taxaceae > Taxus > Taxus chinensis. Next base: position 591,644,499 of record CM034153.1, read on the forward strand.
AAGAGAATAAGATACATATCATTTTATAGTTTTTTACTAATAGTAGGTCTTTAAGAAACCTTTTTCCCATGAATGTTCATGTCTATGTTTAAGACTGCAACTTTTGTTTTACCTTGTCATAATGTGATAAAACCCTATACCATCCCAAGCATGGAAAAATTCTATACACGTTTAAAAAAAACATATTTGATTTCAAAATATTTTGATGTAGTTATCGCGGGCAAATGGAACGTACTCTGTATTCTAAAAAATTTAGACCACTTTCACAGAAAAAATCAATAAAAAAAATATAAAATAAAATCCATCCCAAAATAGATAGTGGTATTTAAATTTTCACTAAAGGGAAAAAAAACAACGTTTTGGTCATCCAAATTGCTGGAAAACCGGACTACAATCTTGTAGGTATTTAAAAAAAAAAACCAAGTCATTAGAATTTGGAGTGTTTAATATAGCTAAACTTGTCTGTTTTTTTTAAATTTAGTAGTTTAGAAACTAGATTCCGGATGCTACAATTCATATTTACCTAAATTATTTACAATTTTTGAGTGCGCATATTGCTAATAATCCCTACAAGTTGAGATTTTGTTTGTTTTTACAATATGACGTCCACTTATGACCCCTTTTTTTGTCCCCTAACTTGCTGCACTTACCCCATTAGTAGGTTCTATAACCCATTAATGGTAATTTTTTCAGAGTATCCACTATCATTACATTGATATCAACTCCCAAAATCTACCAAAACATTATGTAAATCCTTATTTCCAATAAGAGACAGAAGTAACAAGGCTTCCAGGATCTCCATATTTGGGAAGTAAAAGTTTTCCCTGCTAATAAATCAACAAGTTTGCCATCTACTTTGATAGTATTTGGGTACTGTGTCTTCCTTCTAAGATTTTTTCATACATAACATTTTGATTAATTTGTTCAAATTCTGGAATGTCTTTAATTACTTGTAATAGTGGTAGTTCAATATTCAATTTCCTTAGTTCATGTACCAATTCAGACTCCTTGATTTCTATAGCTTCTTTGAATCTCTCTGGAAATGGAGTCTCAGTAGTGTTAGTTATCTAGCTTCTTTTATTTTCTTTCTATATACTCGTTTGGAACAATAGTACTAGGGTTTTCATTTTATTCTACTCATTTCAGTGATTATAAGGGGTGGACTGTTAATGATTTTCCTAGATCTAGTTTGAATATCCTTACAATCCATAACATGTAAATAAACTATTTTTTCTGGTTTTGTTCCATAAACAGGAGTTGTTTGTTTGTTTCTTGGATTTGCTACTAGCTGTGCTAGCATTTGCAATTTGGACTACATTCTCAGTTTGTGAATTTTGTGCAGGATATCCCATGATGGTATGTTGATTCTGATTTGGATATGTTCTTCCTTGAGAATAATTACTAGGGTTCCATCTAGGTTGTGACCAAGCATAAGGATTTCCTTGACCATCCCATGGTGTTTTGATGTCCCTGAGCATACCAAGCTTGATTTGCCCCAATCTTGAGGGTTCCAAGTTGGTTGTGGTACCCAAGGTGGTTGTCCCCAATTTTGCGGTACTAACTGAGTAGCCCTTGGCATCACCCAGGGGTTAGGGACTAATCTTGGCATAAAACTACCCTTAGTTAGGTTGTCTCTGAACAAAATTCAATTATTCTGTTATAGATGAGGCACTGGTTTGTTTAAGCTAATTCTTAATAACTGGAAGTGAAGAACAGACATTAGTATCATGTTCTTTAGATTCACAGATAAGGTACATTTCTGTTTTATCCAAAGTACAATCTCTTAGTGCATGCTTCTTCCTACATCTAGGACAATACATAGCCAATGGTTCAGTTTTGGCATTTGCTTTAGCTTGTAATCCATCCATAGTAGAGATTAATTGCACTAAATGTCTGTTTTAAAGTTTGCTAACTTATCCATTAGTTTGTTCATATCCGGATTCAGACTTTTCAGTGATTTTCCTTTTCTAGGTCCACCTCTTGTTCTGGAATATCTTCTACAAATATCCTTCTTTCCATTCATTCTTATCTGATCAATGTCTCCACCTCCTATCAAGTTAAGGGTTTCTCTAGATTCGTCATCCAAAACTTTAAGAAAAATGGTTTTACTTAACTCCTCTGAAAGCACAAATCTGCATCTTTTGCTAATAAAGAGGAATCTATCTAAATAGTCTTCTATGTTTTCATCTTTCTCCTGCTTGATTTTGAAGAATTCTTCCTTCCTATTTCTCCCTCTATAATAATCCTTGTATTTATCTAGGAAGGTAGTCTCCATTTTTTGCCCAAGTGCTAATAGAGTTGGATGGTAATCCCATGAACCACCTCATTGCTGCATCCTTCTAAGTGGATGGAAATAACTTGAGTTTTTGATTATCTATCTTATAATCATAGGTCTGACATAATACCTTGAAATCAAATAGAAATTGGTCAGGATCTTCAAATGACATCCCTCTAAATGTGGGTAAATGTGCAAGTGAGATATTTTTCATTGATGTATCATCATCTCCTGATTGGATTGGATAAGTAAAGGTCCTATCAGGTACTTCTCTCATCTTATCATGCCATTTTAAAAATATTTTCTGAATTTTCCTCCCAATCAATATGGTAAAGCGATATGCCTTGGGGAAGGTGAAAAATCAGGAGTAGGAGGTTGACTACTCAATTTAGAATCGAAACTCACCCTAAATGGATCTTGAGTAATAAACCTTCTCGTAAAAGTTTCACTTTCTTTAGGTGACTGATTTAAGAATTCCAAAAACGGCAATTCTATTTCTTGTCTGACAGGGGATGATCGTGTCTCCAATTCTTGATCACTTTCCTTACTTTGACTATAGGATGTTATGAATTCTTGTGAAGATGTTTTTGGAGGAATCTACCCTGTGAGTCTCTTAGTCTACTCATATATTTTTTTGATATAGTAGGAAAGATGCTTCAACTACTAGATGTATGATTTGTTGCTCTTGCTAACACTTAATTATAAAGTTCCAACTAGTATCTCTGGCAACAGTGCCAAAAATGATGGGTGTCGTTATTCCCTTCATTTAATGAACTTATTTTTGATGTCATATCAAACCAGGTGTGTGTCTAAAGCTATATGCAACAAGAGTAATATTATTGATCTAGTAGTTGACTATAGCTATTTTTTTATATTTTATGGGGGATCTCTTCAATGTCTTAAGGACTTCTTGGTAAAACCTTATTTAAATCATACTATGAAAACTTGCTGAAAGTAAACACACTGAAATATTTTCTGCAAGAAACACACTATGCACAATGGAAACACACTCGCTTCTGAAAGTAAACAAACTTTATTTTGGAATTAAACACACTCAATTTAAAATGCTTGAAAACAACTGCAAGAAATATAAGAATCTATCTAAACACCTGCAAGAACAAGTATAAAACAAAATTTAACTGAAAGAATTAAAACAATACAAAATTAAGAGATCTAAGCTATTTGCTGAAGAAATATAAATACCAAATAAATGAATGTCCTAGTCCTTGGGGGAGTTGGCCCTTGCTCCTCCTCAAATCAAGATTTAACAACTCATAATTCTCTCAAATATGAATGACTATTTTATTGATAAAAAATTTGGTATTACAAAACATACTTGATCTAAGTACTTAATTTATATTTCTCTTCTCTATTCTATTTCTATCTCATATCATATTCTATATATTATCTATCTACATTTTACAATCATAGTTGTCTCAATGATTCTGATGAAATTGAATCATGCCGAGAATAGATGATGAATCAGATTGTTGCTGATCAGATAGTTGTAAGATAACTATCCCTACATCTGATTTTAGAAATCTTCTCATCCTTTCCTAATTGAAAGGTTCATACATGTAAAATCTCTGAATGTGGTTAGAATGGATAACTCCCATCAGTTTCAGAACTTCAGAGAAGCTCCAGAACCATAGGAAATTGTTAAGGATCAACACCGTAAGAGTTTTGAAGCTATACCCAGGAGTTCCAAAACTATGTCCAAAAATTCTGGAACTAAATAATAAAGTTCTGGAACTAATTCCGAAAGTTATGGAACTAAATTATGATTGTGTGATGAAATTCTAGAACTAGCTTGGAAGTTCCATAACTAAGCTGTGTAGGAATAGATGCTATCAAAAACATACTGAACGTTACCCGCTTCATTTTCTTGACTGATTAGACCTACTTTATTACAAAACTGAATTTCAAACACACACTTTATCAAGAATTCTAGATCTTTTAACATTAGAATCACAATCAATCAAAAGACAGACAATTACATCCTAGCTTATATCAGATCAACTAAAAGTTACAAAATGTAATCAACTTAATAAAAAGGAGTGTAAGATGAGATCATATATTATACATTAATCAGACATTTTCTGGGCCATCAATGAGCCTACACTTGTTTGGGGAGGCACCTTCGGATTTGATCTTTGAGATTACGCCGAGTCGACATGTGGCACTTTCTATTGGTTCTGCCCCATTTTGACTTTTCAATGGCCAATGAGACCCTCGCAGGCTTGCGGGCCCGCACTTGAAGGTTGTGCCATTTTGTAAAAGGTGAAAAAATTTCAATGTACCCTAGAGACCCACTGGCCCACATTCAAACTTGGGCAAAATTTCCTCCGCAACCTTGCAGACCCACTTTTGGCAAAAATTCATCCTCGGGCCCGCCAGCCCGAATTTTCCACTCGAACAAAAATAAAACCTTCCCGGACCCATGGGCCCGCAATTATAATTTTTCCCCTTTGTAAAAAGTGGAAAAAGGTCAAAATATCTCCCGCTGCCCCACTGGTCTGCAATTTTCCATGGCAAAAAATCTTCCCTAGGCCCGCCGGCCCGCTTTTGGCAAAAAATCCTTCCTAGGCCCGCCGTCCCATAATTTGAAAAATACGAAGAGTTAGAAGGACTTCTTTATATCTATGGAAAGGGGAAGAAATTTCCTATCTGATGGAAATTATTTTAGGGGGGCCTTAAGTTCTTAAAATATTTAAATATTCATATTGAAGCACAAAAGAGGAAAATGATGTCAGTTGACCCAAAATAAGTGTGAGCTTATTTTGGTCAACAACTTAATCATGTGTTAATCATATTGAGATACACACAAGCTCTTGAAATATGATAAATGAAATTTCAAAGGTTTTATAATGATTACACCATTTAATAAGATCTAGAAGTTGAGAAAAGGACCGAGACAACAGGAATGGGATATGAAGAGTTTCATTAAGCTACTTGTAAAATCTAAAATGATGAAACTAAGTGCATGATAATTTTTTCTACCATAATGGCCAATTATTCACTCTACTATTTTGATATAGATACGAGTTCTGGCACATGAAAATTTGGTATCTTTAGATTCTATATTTATGTTTGAATATTCATGTCATATTTATGTAATTGAGAATGAGCTGTTTATTCTTCACAAAACCCAATTTTGTCCACTTCAAGAGCCTAAAATGGGTTACATTGATTTTGGTTGAGCATCCTTAACCCCATGTTGAGTTGAGAGTTTAATTCATAGCAATAATCTAAAGAGGCTTTAAACTATTTTAGTTTTCTCATATAGTTCCCAATCCTCTTCGACATTATTTCATTATGATGTTATTACAGCTGGATTGATACTTAGACATTTTTTATTTTTATATTTTGATCATTAAATGATAGACTATGTTGATATTTGGACTATTCACATGTTGTGATTTACATTTTAATTATGAAGCACTAGATGACAGTAATAGACAATTATACATGTTTACTTGTAGTATTATAATTTTATACTAACATGTCGTATTCTGGTATGTATTGCTTATGTTAGATTTTTTGAGTAAGAATTATGATTTTATGGATGTTGGAAGTTTAATTAATAGATAAGATGATAAATGATAGAACTATTAATTTTGGATGATAATTATTTAGTTTCTATATGTGTGTTAGTCTTGATGTTGTTGATGTAGCCGTAAGGCTAGATATGTATTTTGTTTGTGTTGCAGGGACATTATAACATATACATTGAAAGGGGATAGGGATACAAACCACGAGAAGGAGGTTAGGTGTTATGTAACATGGCCAAAAATTGATAACCTGTGTACAATGCTAGGTTGTGTTGTTGCATGCTTTGTTAGTAGGTTCCTATAGGGGGGTAGCCTCATTTATGCGGCCATGGGTGTAATGTGTTTCATTACATTTAATTTTAAATATGTTTGAATTTTGTTGTGCATGAGTTTAACTATTTGGGAAATATTTTTGCTTTATTAACACTTTCTAATGTATCTTAATTAGCATAATTTATCTTAAATTTAAACTTAAAAGGGAAGATATGACTTCTGGTCAATAAATTGGGTAGATAGTCCTTGTTTTGATGCTTGATGTTAAATTGAATTAAATTCATTTATGTGGTGTGTACTCCACCATTCTTCCCAAATTATAATTTGGCCTTGTTGGCCCCTTTTAGAGACTTGAGGGATAAGTTAACCTTGTCCCTCACACCTCAAACTTTCCTACCAACCCTACTTATGAAATATGGGACATATTTCGACAATTTAAATGTATTATTTAGTGTTAAAAAGGGTAAATAATTTCACTTATTTACTTACCACATTTAAGTTTGTCCTTAATAAGGATTGTGTGCAAGTTGAAGTGTCATGTGGGCATGTCATAAGTCTTACATGTGCATTTAATTGCTTTGGGTTTGGTTTTTGACTTGTGTGTTGGAATGAAGAGATAATGAATTGGAATCCTACATGGAGCCACCTTATCATCCTCACATCCCTTTTCTATTTATTGGATGAATTTGATAGATTTTGGATTACTTGCCTTATTTTCTTCTCTTGCATTTTTGAAAATTAGTTTTGGTTTTCATACTTGGAGCTTTCTTGGAGTTGCATCTTGAATTGAGATGGGCGAGAAGGATTCAAAGATTGGAGGGTCGATAAATTATAAGTTTGATCGAGAGGCAGGCTCTCCTCTCATTGTCACTTTTGTATTAATGTATTTTGACGTAGAAATTGTTCTTATTTAAATATTGTATGAGTGTTGTGGATATGTTTGATTGTAGCTTGCCTTAAGTTGGGTGTCAGAGATGGATTTATGGGACCATTGGGGAGGGAAAAGGGAGATGTGAGGCATGCATTGTGGAGGGAGTGTGATTTTGATTTCCACATATGGGGATTGAAAATGATAACATAGATATATTTTTCATACTTTCAAGTGTATAAATAAGGAATTGATTCTATTTTGAGTTGGGCACAAGGAGGATTTTGGGTAGAATTCCTACATCACTTGGGAGATAAAATCTGGTGATTCCCATATTCCATTTTCTCCATGTGTTGTCTTGTTGTAGTCAAGCCTTTGTGCTTATTGGGAAAGTTGTTATTTTGTTTGAGTGTGGATTGTTTGAATGCATTATTTATTGGAATGTGTTATTTTGTGGAATGCTTGTTGTGGAAGCTTCTTGTAAAATTTTTTAAATGTTGGATAATACCCCATTTTGTTCTCTGGTTGGGGCTCGAGGGGCTAATAAGGGGATGACTTATCCTTTTATTGGATTATAGGTTGAGCGGAGAGCATCACATATACTCTCTTTATTTGTATTTTGATTCAATATTTGAAGAGTTGAAGGATGCAAGTTTGAACGCTATGAAGTTGGGAGATGACTTTGAAGGAAGATTTGCATTTTGAGTTTGTTGGGAAGAATCCTCTATGATGTATAGTTCCTTATTGTTCCCACTTAAAGTGGAAGATTATAATTCTTGTATATTTGAAATAAATCCATCACATAATTCATTCATTCAAAAGTTGTAGTGACTATAGCTGAATGTAGAATGAACTTAATTTATATACCTTGATTGAAAGGACTATCTCTTATAATGTAAGAAATGGATTATTCAAAGTTGCAATATAAATATTATTGAAGGATGTTATTGCAACTTTCATTGTCATATTTGGATCGTTTTTTTAAATGTAAAATAAATCTGAAAGTATACTTGTTAAAGGAGACTTACATACTTTGTTGTAGTTTGTGTGATTGTAATGAAAAGTTAGAAATGTTGAAATTTGATAGTTAGTTGTTATATATATATATATATATCAAAGTATACATTGTTAATAGAGACTTACATTTTAAAAAGATGTAGGTTGTGTGATTGAATGAAAAGTTAGAATTATTGAATTTTTATATCAAGTTGTAATATGATATATATATATATATAGAAATATATACTTATTGAATGGATTCATTGTATTTACTTGTATATAACTTGCTTAAATTTCCTCTTGGCAAATTTACTTAGAATACAAAATAAAAATCTAGTTCAAACTAATCTTGCTTAATTGAATGGATTTGAAATTTTCACAAGTGGTATGTCACCTATGTAGTAGCCAAATCACATATTGTTGAATTGCTAGTTAGTTGCAATAGTTCAATTGAATAAAATAAGGGGGCAATTTACTCTACCTTTAATTTTTCCTCCTAAATGAATGGATATAAATTGAAAATGACTTCACTTTATATTATACAAATAAACTAAATTTTACCAAACAATTATCCCTTTTTATAAATACTTATATTCTAATAAAAGCCAAAAATATACTATTATAATTATATATAACTATATAAATTATATATATATATATATATATATATATATATATATATATATATATATATATATATATATATATATAATTTGAATAATAATAATTAAAAAAATTTATTGGGGTTGGGACATGGCCTAACCCATGACTTGTTCTCTATATAGTGGAGTGGGGGGTGTCACACCCCACCCCACCCAGTGTTAGATCAAAACAATGGTGGGGTGGGGTGCGACACCTCCCACCCACCTATTTGCTACCCTGCACCATTTCTATATGTAGACGTGACAAACCTAAACTCAATCTATTTTTTTGGTACACGTGAATATTATATATATATATATATATATAGGGTTAGGGGCGGCACTGTCACACCCCACCTGACCTAATGTTATATTAAAATAGTGGTGGGGTGGGGTGTGACACCCCCACCTTCCTATTTGCTACCCTGCACTATTTCTATATGCCGACATGACAAACCTAAATTCTAACTTTTTTTTGGTACACACGAATATATATTATATTGTATATAATTGTGGTTAAAATCATTTTTATGTTATTAAATAAATATATAAATATATATACTTATAGGTATATACATATATGTGTATATATATGCACAAAATATACAAGTAATATTTCTTATTCATTACCCAAATGGGTATATACATATTGTATATACAACCAATCTGTAAGAAAAATATAATATAAACACAAATAAAGAAAGGCAAATAATACCCACAAAGGAAAATTGGTAGATCTACAATTTTAACACAAAACTACAACGAAAATGGAGCTTGCAAACCCTATCTAATGGCCTCCATGGCTTCTCCTCTTTCTCCTCCTGTAACACCCACTTACACACACACACACACAAAGACAACATGAAAATTAACAGATAATATTTTTTTGACTTACTTGAAGATTAAACCATCCTACAGGTGATCACAATGGCTACAACCAACTCTCAAAAATATTGACACAACATTAACCCCATAGGAAAAAAGTAACATACAACACCCATCATGAACAATTCACCTTCCTTTTCGATAAGAAATGGCATAATAGTACAAGCACATGACACATTTACGGTTAGGGAAGCCCACAGTGAAAATTACTATGTGGTTAATTATTTTGCTAAAAACGTCTTTCAATTTTTTTAAACTTATGTTCTAGGAGATTTAGGTTATGATCCATAAAATTCTTCTTAAAAAGATAGATTCCTTTCTTTTATTCTAGAGAACATTTAACGTAGGATAAAAAATTTCAAATGAGGATCATCATTCATATGACGATTATTCGTTTAATTCGTTATTATATTTACGGTGATGGGGGTAAACAAAACCCCCACAAGGCTATTTAATTAAAAAAAGCTACAAAATCTCGTTCCAAAAATCCATTACACAAGGATACAAGCGTAAGCTCTAATTGAGGTGGAGTACCATTCAGGTTTGTAACTATAACCTCCTTTGTGTAACGATGAACATTTAATAATGCTTACAAGATGGTTACAAAGTAATTTGACAAAAGTTAGAGGAACAAGGTCAAATTGAATTCATCTTCATGACCTCATTAATTGTTAACCAATATTTTATTTAGGCTTAAGAATTTATCAGGATTAGGTAAAAGCTTCATTAAGGCTTCTCTTTATTAAGTTTGACAAAAGAATACAAACGAGGTTTCAAAAAAATGGGTTAGATTCAATGGTTTCTGGATCAATCACCCCTACTTACTAAGACCTAATTATTCTCCCATAAGCTAAACATTGATTATACTTTAAGATCATTTAACATCTCACAACAATCATGATGAGTTTATTAGTAGCTTAAGGGTAGTAAGGGTATATTCCTTTTACACAATTAGATAGTTTATTTTTTATTTCTTTTTTTACATAAAGGCTATTGATTTTATCTAGAAGATCACAACTTCACTATTTAAAAAAAAAATCTATTTATTTTTCTTTTGATTAACTTTTAAAAGGATTGCCAACCCACTTAAATATACCTAGAATTGCATTGATACCATGAACTAGAAGGGGTTAGCACATAGAAATATAACTCAAAAGTTTACCATTACTCTAGCAAAGACTAAACATGGTTACTTCAATTATATTAAACATGGCACACAAACCCATGATGGATTTTTTTTTTATTGAACTTAGACTTGGGAACAAGAAAGTAAACAAATTTGGTCAAGCAACGCTAAGCTATCTAACAAGATGCTAAAAAAAACAATAAAAATACTCGTAACCAAGCAGTGATTAAATTTATATCTTTCAAAATAATATTAACAAGTTTTTTTACAACTAGTTATGCCAACCTTACTCAACAAATTAAGAAAAAAAAGGTAATAAGCCTCCAAACTTCCCTACAACACTAATCCAATATCTACAACACATTAATCATTCGTATAAGAGAACTTCATAATCAAAACTAATGTAACTTCTACCAATCCTTCCTTTTTCTACTCACAAAATTCATCTGCACAATTATTTACCTAAGTCGGTTTGCAAGAACTGAGCATGATAAGATTACACATAACAACAAAGGTCAAATGAAAGAAAGAAAGGACTCTAAAATGACTTGGAAAAAAGGTAAAAAAAACTTAACGATCAAATGGAAACTCAAATATAACATTGGATGATTAGCAACAGGGGAAAAGAAATGGAAAATGGGATTTGAAATCGAATGGGGCATTACATTCTCCTCCCCTTGAGAAATCATTGTCCTCGATGTGACATAACACCAAAGAAATAAATAATAATAATCAACAAAGAAAGAAAAGGACAAGAATTCTTCCTATGGTTAAAATTTCTGCCATTAAGGCACAACCACAGGGTAGACTTAGAAAATTCATTAGATTATTTAACTTTCATTGTTATGTGAAGATTGGCAGTTCTATCTTATGTCATTATTTAATTAATCCATTTTCCTTTACATTATTCCTAAACTCAAGCCCTTACGATTTCATTTTTGAAAGGTTTTAGTTTATTCATTCTTGTGGGTGCTGAGCACGAACTGCTAACATAATACCATACTAGGGTCATACACAACACTAAATATTCACAAACATAATTTTACATACTTTCACAACTGTACTACACTACAAGATCTTAACTAACCATGGAAGAGAACATAAACGGTCCAAAAAACATATTGCTTGCTACACATATACAACCAAAATTTTAATACTCGAACATAAGTGTACTACAACAGCTAGAAATTCCAAAAATTTCACATATGGCAATTTCACACAACTCAGAACAATAGATGCAGGTACATAGTGTCAATAAGAGAATCAAAGCCATACCCACAACATCACAAAACATAGCCAACTCACACGAGTACACATACACCACAACACCACTTCCAAAACATCACCCACAACTCAGCATATCTCCTAAAGCATCAATCATACACACACAAATATCTTATGCCTCTCTCAAATCACTTATGCCTCCCTCAAGCAATAATATATAAGTAAATTTTCCTTTTCACTCCCCAAAGAGGTCAATCACCCTATGGCCCTAGGCACGTAGAGTCCAGACATCCCTAACACAAGTGACATAATAACTCATGGTTCGGTAACCTGCTAGTTATCTATAACTCCTTGGGGTGTAGCACCATCGGGTAAGTGCACCAAGCTGGGGGCCAAAAGGGGGTCTTAAGTGGACGCATTTTTCTGAAAAATAAAAAACTTCAACTTGTACGAGTTTTTTGAAATAGTTACACTCAAAATTGGAAGATGTTGTATAAACATGAATTGTAGTATTTTGAGTCTAGTTTCTAAGCTACTAAATTTGATTGAAAATGGATAAGTTTAAGTGGGTCAAATAACTAAAATAGCAATAGGTGCTTTGGTTTTTGTTAAAAAACATAATAGAGTGAATTTTGTGCCCCCAACATTTTTTTAGCACCATTTAGTATTTTTGAAAACCCTTTTGTAGAAAGATAGCTAGGAGAATCTAGTTTGTGTTAGAGTTTTTTTAGATTTTTGTAGTGATTATTTATTTATTTTTATGATTTTTCTAGTACAAAAATTTAAAGTTTTGAAAAATAACGGAGTTCTGACCATGCCCCCCCTAACTACCTCAAAAAATATAGAAAATTATATATTTTTTATTATGTATAAAATTAGGCCTAGTTTGTGCAAGTATAATTTGTTTTCAATTTCGATGAGACAAAAAAAAGATACACGATGAAATATAGACATATTTAAAATTCAAAAAATAGCTATAAAAAGGCATAGTTAGAAAATAAATAATATGGAAACCTTATGTTAGTCAGAAAATTTGAAAAAATATATTTTTAGAAAGAATAAACTTTCCTCTACGTCGTGGAATAATGTTTTTTAAAGGAATCGATCATTTTATGTTTATTTATCATGGTGGAAATGGAATTTTTTCACTTTCATGCAAAAACACATTGTTTGCTATGTTTGTTCAGGTCCATGCCTCAAGCTTGGGGATCCAAACCGGATCACCTTAAGTCATGGCTTGGAAAAAGTGAATACATAAAACACGTACGTGTTCTGTATAGTATGAACATTATACTATTAAGTATAAGTTTTTCATTTATTATTATTTATATTTTATTATTTCTTATACTTTAAATTTTTTTTAGTAAATATAAGAAATTAGGGACATTCTGCACCTTATGGAACTAGTCTCATAGCTCCATTAGTCACGATTTAGGAGGTAATTTTTTATAGTATAATTTAGTCAGTACATAGGTAATTTTTCAAGATTTCAGCATTCATCCTAAAGATTTTAGCATTTAAAATCTACAATCAAAACCCTGAACCTTAAACCCTAAACCTAAACCCTAAACCCTAAACCGTAAAGTATCATCCCTAAACCCTAAAACCTAAACCCAAAACCCTAATCCCTAAACCCTAAACATTATACATCTAACCCTTACCCATGAGCCCTAAACCATGAAGCCTATACCATGAACCATGAGCCCTAAATGATAAACCTTAAACCATAAAAACTATATCCTAAACCCTAAACCCCAACCCCTAAACCCTAAACCCTAAACAATGAATCCTAAATCCTAAAGCCTAAGCCCTAAGCCCTAAACCCTAAACCCTAAACTCTACGACCTAAACCCTTAACCCTAAGACCTAAACCCTAAAACCAAAATAATAAGCCCTGAACCCTAAACACTAATTCCCAAACCGTAAACCATAAAACCTAAACCCTAAACCCTGAGCCTTATGCCCTAAACCCTAAACACTAAATCCAAATCCCTGAGCTCTAATCCCTAAACCTTAAACCTTTATCTACAAACCCCAAAACTTGAGCCATAAAACCTAAACCATAATCCCTATACCCTATACCCTAACCCCTAAACCTTGAACCCTACACCCTGATCCTTGAGCCCTAAACCCAAAACTTTAAACCCTAAGCCCTAAACCCTAAATCCAGATTACTGAGCTCTAACTTGTAAACCTTAAACCTGTAACTCTGAACACTTAACCCTAAGCCATAAACCCTGAAACATGCACCTTAAACCTTAAGCTCTAAACCATAAACCATAAACCCTAAGAATTGAACCCTAAACCTTGATCCCTAAGCCCTAAACCATAAACCATGTACTGTAAGCTCTAAACCCTAAACCCTAAACCATGAGCCCTAAACCATAAACCCTAAACCTTAAGCCCTAAATGCTAAATCCAAAACCATAAACCCTAAACTATGAGCCCTAAATGCTAAACCCTAAATCCTAAAAAATAAACCCTAAACCCTAGACCCTGAGCCCTAAACCCTATACCATGAGCCCTAAATCCTAAACCCTAAACCCTAAATCCTAAATCCCAAGCCCTAAACACTAAACCCTAAACTTTGAACTATGCAACCTTAACCCTTAACCCTCAACCCTTAACCCTAAATTATAAACCCTAAACCCTAAAACCAAAACAATAAACCCTAAACCCTAAACACTAAATCTTGAACCCTAAACCCTAAACTGTAAACCTTAAACCATGATCCCTGAACCCTAAACCCTAAACACTTAATCCATATCCATAATCTCTAACCTCTAGAACTCATATATTTCCAGTAGGTCTTATGAGTGATTTCATCTTTTTGAATATCAATATTAGGACCTTATTTCCTAGTCTTGTGCCTAGAACCATCATTGAGTCTTCTTGTACAATTACCTTGTTTATGACAGGTGGGACAAGAAAGTAAATGGATATTACATTTACCTTGTGCCTTGTAATACATGTTATCCAAAATTCACCCCCCAGGGTAATTTTGATAACATGCATCAAAATATTCAAGTCCCAGGAAAATTGATTGATTCAGAGCAAACATCATGTTTCTGAGGTTCTCTCAAATATTTTTCTAACTCCTCTAGCCGAAAAAGGAAGGAGCAAGCTCTGAGAAAATGTGAAAAAGTTGCAGAAGGCAAGTAGGTTGATCCAGGAAAAATTGTGAAAATCGGCTAAGTCCTAGTCCTAGGAGCAATTGGGACATTTGGGACGTCAAGGCGCGGATCGGCTGAAAAGCCTCCAGGCAGCCCAAAAGCAAATGGGACAAGTGGGACAAACGGACGAGGAAAGCCCGAACCAGCTGAACCGGGTGAAATGAGCACAGGCGGCCCCGGAAGCAATTGGGACATCTGGGACAAAAGTACGCGGCGGGCGCGAAAAGCCGATCTGGCCAAAAGAGAGAAAAAATTGGCTAACTGCTGAGAGGGTCGCCTTTGGGACAAGCGGGACAAAAAGACGCGAACCGGCCGAACCGGGCGAAATGAGTCAAGGCAGACCGGAACAGTTTGGGACAAGCGGGACAAAAAGATGCGAACCGGCCGAACCAGCCGAAATGAGAACTTTTTTCCCGGAACAGTTGGGGCAAAAGGGCGCGAAGCGGCCGAACCAGGTGAATTTGTCCCAGACGGTCCGAAAGCGAATGGGACATATGGGCCAAAAGTACGCGAACCAGCCGGTTCGGCCGAAATGGGAATTTTCAGCACCAAAACCAAATGGCACAAAGGGACGCGCGGGACACGAAAAGCCGAAATGGTCGAAGGCAGGGAAGAAAAGTCAACGTTTGGTCCGGAAACTTCAAACGGCCATAACTTTTGACTCCGAGCTCCGATTTTCATAAAATTGGACTTTCTGGAACGAGCACGACGTCCTCTACGCCACAAAAACTGGATTTCTTAATTTTAATGAGGTTAGACATATTTAAATAAAAGAAACATATTCGGCTCCAATCAGTCAATGCTCATTCCCGTCAAATGACAGAAAACGCCTGCCAGACCCAAAATTGCTGCCCACACTCAGAAGGCCATAACTTTTGCATTTCTCAACGAAATCACACAAAATTGGTACTGTTGGAATCGTGGTTCCGAGCCTGATTCACAGAAATCAATAAATTCCAAATTTGATCATAAATTGATTGAGTTTTTTAAGGAAACGTGGCCGGGTTCAGAACAGTGTTTTATTTGGTAACTGGGAGTGCAATTAAGAGGCATGGTCATCATTCTTTCTCTGCTGCAGCACATGGGACAGTATGGGGATCCTTTTGCAAGTAATGGACAACCTTTTCACTCAATTTAATGACTCTTACAGGTGGTTGAAGGACAGATTTCGGGATTTCCATTTTCCCTTCTCTTCTCCTTCTCATTTTTTCTATAAATTGAAGTGTTGGGCTCATTGTAAAGGGGGAGATTTTTTGGGTAACAAAGCTCTGTCAAAATTGCTTTGTGAAGCCAGTGTGTTGCAGGCCCTTGTAGTGGACTCCTTGCATGGTGATCCAGGCCCTTATCTTGTAATAGATTGAACTGTGCATATCATGAAGCAATAAAATATCAGTTTGTGGATATATCTTCCCCTGCTGTGTTTCCTTGCATTCTTCTTGCCCCTTTAATCTTTCTACAAGTATATTGTGTCTATCTATTATGTTCTTGCAGGGATTCATTATCATTGTGTATGCTTGGAATATTATTGTGAATGCATTTTGCTAGATTATGGTGAACTGTCATCACCTCTTCTAGTGTGCACTTTGCCTCTGTATTTCACACATTTGGAGATTATTCTCCTACCCTCCTTTTCTGGTGTATCACCACTTTAGTGTAGGCTTTCATTTTATGTATTCTCTTTCCCTAGTCCCTTGGAAATTTATATTAGAACAGTTAGCTTATCCTGCATTAGAGTAGATTGTGACAGGTAGTTTAGGAGCAAGAACCAGCTTTCTCTGGAGGTCTATCTCAAGTAGCAAGTCCCACAACTTGGAGATAGTACCCATGTTATCCAATCACACTGGATGCTTAGAGTGATCAAACTAGAAATCTGATCAACATCTAGGGGTGCTGTGATTCGGTGATAACAATACATATTACACATCTCTACTAAACCTATTTCTCCCCACATATAATTACATTCTTGAAGGTCAATTTCTTTACACTCTAAAAAAAAATTCACATTTCTCATATTTCCATGTATGGTATTATGAAAGCCTAGATGAAAAATTAGAAACTGTAAAAAATAACCATCGCAACACAAAAATTAATCTTGAAAAGGAAATGGAAGAAACATAGATAGTATACTAACGTAGAGGTGTAGAATCAGAACCAAATTACTAACATTATCCTCTCCTCTAGAGAAAGATAAATATCTTCTATTGCTAGAATGGATAGTAAATTTTATAGACTGAAGTGTTCAAAATAAGAATAGCAACTAGGGAATAGATAAGAACACAAAGGAGTTATCAATCCCCTAGTAAATCTTTCTTGTTTAGTTCTGAATGAGAGTCAACTAGCCTATGACTTAATGACCTTCCATTCATTGATAATTCCTTTTATGATAAACCCATAGATGCTTTCAAAAGTGCCTTAAAAAAGATATGGGTAGTCATCTATCCTAGTGAAGGGTGTGATGTGATTTCCAAACAACTTGAAATTCATACAAATTTATAGGTCATAACATGAATTTACAAATATCTCTATCATTATAAATGGAATCCAAGTAACAATGTCTCTTTATACCAAAGGATCTAGGACTACTAGGGTCTTTGGTAGGATTGGACATTTAGGAATAATTGAGTGTCTAAATCAGAATGTCATTACATCTGGATAAATATTTTCAAACATTAGAGTAATGTATCTTGGAAAATAAAATTGAACCTCAGAAATCTTCTCAAATTGCCAACTTACACACACATTGGACAGATCAAGCTTTATTATTCAAATGAAACCTTCAATCATGATAGCTTGCAACTGAAATAATTATTCAAAAGAGCATCAAAAACATTTCTCTGTACCAAATTGTTCCTAGATATCTTACATTTCCCTCCTTCAAAATACCAACAGATGAAAGACATCAAATTGTGATTACTCTCTTTAAATGTTCTGCCTAGGAAGCAGATGAATCATTTTTAGTTGAATACTCTGTGTTAATACTAATAAGAATGGGTAAGACACAAAACATTACAGTGATTGAAATATCTCACATGTGATGGGAAAATGAATATAGATGTATTCAGTAACATTTATTTGTACCAAATTTTTCTTAGATATCTGAAATTTCCCTCCTTGAAGAATATCAGTAGATAAAAGGCATCATATTGTGATGAATCGCTTTAAATGTTCTACCTATAAAGTAGATGAACCATTTTTTAGTTCAATACTTATAAGAATGGGTAAGACATAGAACATTACAGTGAATGAATGGGTGAGTCTAAACCTTAAGCCTTAAATCTTAGGCCGTAAACCCTATCCCCTCAACCCTAAACCATGAGCCTTAAACCCTAAACCTTATCCCCTAAACTCTAAACCATGACCTTTAAACCTTAAACCCTAACTCCTTAAACCCTAAACCCTAAACCTTAAACCCTAAATCTTAAATACTCAACCCTCAATTGTAAACCCTAAAAAATAAACCCCGTAAACCCTAAACCCTAAACCCTGAATCTTGAGCCATAAACCCTAAACCCTCAAGCCTTGGATCCCTAAACCCTAAACCTTGAAGCCTAAGAGCAAACCCTAAATATTGACCCTGAAACATGAACCCTAAACCCTTAACCATAAACCCAAAACTCTAAACCCTAAACCATAAACCCTAAACCATGAACCCTAAGCCCTGAGCTCTAAACCCTAAACCCTAAAATTTGAACTATGAGTCTTAAACACTAAACCTTAAACCCTAAACTCTAAACCTTGAGTCCTAAACCCTTAGCCCTAAACCCTAAACCCTTAAGCCCTAAACCCTAAACCCTAAATCATAAACCCTCACCTAAAGGAAAGCCCTAAAAAGATCATTCAACATGTTTAAGTGTGTAAGGAATAGTGTTTAAGGTGATCGATGGACTCATTTAGTTTTTATGAGAGACTACTTCCTTTGAAGGCCTAAAAAGGCCATTTTTGGCCATTTTTTAGTTAGTTGAACACCCTTCAGAAACAAGCTAGAAATGAGCTAGTCATGTCACCGCGTTATCAAGGATACCATTATTTGTGAAGTATTAAGGCATCATTTGTCTCCATAAGAGACATATGAGAAAAAGCATGTATGAGAATCATGAATTTGATTCCATGAAAGGATGATTTTAGAGCTACGAAAGGTGAGGGGATGATCATCTTTATATGGAGCACCATGTTTCTAAGAATGAGCAATCATCTGAGTTTCACTTGATGCAATTCACTTAGTGTACGATTCGTAACTGTAGCTCATTCAACACTTAGTAGTGTTGATCACACCTTAAGGAGGAGGCACATTACAATCACCTCATTTTGGCCATAGGATAGGAATCCCATTCAAAGAACAATCATCTATCTACAAAGTGAGGATCTCTTTTTAGTAAGAAGTAGACAAACATCATAGAGTTAATTCATGGTCACTAAAGTGAATTATGGACCATATTTAAAAATTAGTACCAATTCAAGTAGTGGTAGGGAAAAAATCCATTTTAGAAGGTCAAAAAACCTAAAAAATGACTATATGCTTTCCCAAAAACAAAGACTGACTACAATATGTATGCCCTGAAAGTTTTAGGTCATTTGCTGATAATCCTGAAAATGAGTTAAGTACTGACCAAATTAGATTTTGAAAAACTATCTTCTAGATTATAACTGTTGGAGCTATGAGACCACTTCCATCAAGGTGCAGAGTGATCCTAATTTCTTATATTTACTAAAATAAATTTAAAGTATAAAAAAATAATCAAAGTATAAAGAAATAATAAAATAAATATTATACTTAAACATTTATTTTTGAAATTATAAGCCCCCAAATACACACGTACAGTCCGTACTATACAAAACATGTACGTGTGTTTCCGTAACTAACATGTGTACGCGCTTATAGGTTTGATGATTCCCGAGCACAAGAAAAATTAAAATGCACGAGTCACGTTTTAGCAAAACGCGTACTGCGTTTTACTTATTTTCAGATTCTAGTCCACTTTTTGGCCCCCCAACTTTGTGCACTTACCCCATACAACGAAGTGGGTCAAAATTAGGTATCTAACCATTTCATGGTGCATCCCACTTTGATGTGTGTTTGTGCGTACATCATCAACAATAGAAATCACATAGCAATGTGGATGCAAAAAAGATGTCAAGTTCCCCTTTAAAGAGAATTGGACTAGGATATAATTTATATATTAGTACCAATATTAAAAGAAGTATTTAAGCTAACAGCTAAATAATGGCCAAATAGGGATAGTTAGTGCATAAAATTTCTCAAGATGGGACCATAACCCATTTGGGTAATGCCCATAATATCACAACCTATCAATCTTTAATGTATTAATTGTAATGGTCTTTACGAATATGATAATGAAAACTTCAAAGTTACAAATAAATTACATATCATAGAACTAGCACAGTATGATGAATATGTGGCACATCAATAGGTAACCACCTAAGGGGGTATTACAATAAGTCAATGGTACTCAAAACCATGGGCTAAGAATACAACCCATAGATGTTCCCATAAAACATGGGTTATCAAATTCCACCCATATAATATCATGAATTAAACCACCATCTCAACACTTAGCTATACAATCTATAAACATGGGTAGATCATGCAAAATACACTTAGGTTGCATTCCATACATTCTCCCACTTGTTGCATACTTTATATAGGGGACCATAGATTGTCATCTACCGAGCCTAAGTTTATAATGGGTAGATGTGGCCCATGGTACACATTTTCTACACTCAAGAAAATACACTTAGTACTGCATTACCCTTCAGGTAAGGATTAGCATTAACATTCTCATATATAACACGTAACTAAATTTTTAACACAATTCTTGTCATTCACATTAACCATTACGTCTAATACACAATGGCATTGTATTTTGACATGCTTTGATCACATAAATTATAAGAAGGGTTATTTGCAAAAGATATTGAACTTTGACTATCACAATATATACACCTAGAACTTACTATACAGAGACACCATAGTTGAACACAATATTTCTAACCATGTTGCTTCTAAATCAGGATATGAAGCATCACATTTTTCATGAGCACTATGCTCAAGTGTTGAGATATATTGTAACAACATTCAGTCCCTTTTTCTCATCCAACTAATAACTGTCATATACACGTAACTTGCACATGATGAGGACAATACTTAGAAATCCAGTTCACTATAGTACAAGATCTTGCAGCTTAGTCAACACATCTACACAGGTCTTGTAGACATCACAATTTTTATTCCTGTTAGGTATTCCTTGGTAGAAAATTGCAGTAATCTGAAGTGTCATTCATTTATACATAGTTTTATAATATGGTAGAATTCTAAGGTTCAAATTCCCTATTGAACTTATACATAAAGGGAATACTCACGTTTCCTTCACATCAACGTGGGCAACGGTTATTTTTTACTTTTGGAATACATGACATGTGCATACATCAGGCTCCCAATTAGCACCTCTATATAAAATTTGCACACTTATATCACTTAGTTTCCTCTTACAATATCCAGGACCATCATGTTCAATACCATACCAATTTGACCAATCTGTCCTAGAAGGAGTACATATAGCATGTACTCTTACTTTGAGACCAAGTATAATGCTCTACTATAATCACCTAAAGACATACATTTATTTTATCTAGATCATAGTTTCTTGTTGAATTACGATTCACGATTAAACACCACTATGGGTCATCAAAATGGAAATTTTGCAACCAACTCTCGAAGATCCTTTATATCGACATTGATCACCTAGGCACAAATGAACATTTACGGCACCCATCATGAATTATTCACTTTCCTTATTGTTTCCAATTAATAACACATCATCAAAACAAAAACAATGCATAGGACAAATTTATCACACTCTTTGAAATACACGTAAGGAACTTAACATTTATTTTCATGGATACTTCAAGTCCTAACACTTATCTGATAAAAATTTTGATTCCAAAATACGTTGGTAGGAGATTCAGGTTCATGATCCATAAAGATACTTATTCAATATGTACACCAAATCCTTTCATTTCCATTCTCCTTAAAACTTTATGGTTAGTGCACATATAGATTTTTTCCTCAATGAGGATCATCAATAATATGATAATGTAGTCATTTACATACATCCTATTATATTTATAGATCAGGGGGGTAATACCAAAATAGCACAAGGATATATAATCAAACTTAAGTTAGCTTAGGAAAATCGTTCTAAAAATCCATTGCACAAGGAGATGAGTGTAAGCTCCAATTGAGGTAGAGTAACGTTTAGGTTCGGAACTATAACCTTCTTGTGTAAAGATCACCATTTAACAACTCTTAAGGGAATATTGCAATGTACCTTGCCAAAATGTTAGTGGAAGAAGGTCAAATTTAATTCATCTTCATGGTCTCTTTAGTTATTAACCAGTCATTTAATGAGGCTTAAGCATTTACCTATATTGGGTAAAATCTTCATTTAAGCTTCTCTTAATAATGTTCAACAAAAAAATATGAATTGGGTTTCAAAATAGATGATTAGTTTTAATGGTTTCTTAATCAATCACCCCTACTTAATAATACCTAACTATTCTTCCAAAAGCTAAACATTGATTACTCTTTTAAAATCGATTAACATCTCACAACAATAAGGATACGGTTTTATCAGTAGTTTAAGGGTAGTATGGTATATTCTTTTTAACACAAGATAGATAGCCTTATCTTTCTTTTGAACTTTCCTATAAGGATTACCAACCCATTTTATGTCTGAAGAATATGCATTATTTCCATTACCTAGAAGGTTTATTATACAAAATTATAACTACCAACAATACAAAGTAATTTAGCATTAACCTTTTTGTGAACAACTATACATGGTTGCATCATTTCTATCCAGCATGGTACACAAACCTAAGGTGGCAAAAGATTCTATTGAAATTTTACTTGGGAAGAAGAAGGTAAACAAAATTGGTCTAGGAAATGCTATACTATTTGATCAACATTGCTATAATACATTCAAAATAATACCTATAATTGCAAAGCGGTGATCAAATTTATATCTTTCAAAATAGTATTTACAAGTTTTGTTACAGCTAGTTAAGACAACATTACTCCTCAAATACAAAAAACCTGAGGAAAAAATACCTCCAAACCTCTCTACAAACACCATTCCAAGATCTACAAGACACTAAGCATTCACACAAAGGAACTTCATAAGAAAAACCAAAGAAACTTCTAAAAATCTTTCTTTTTTCTACCCACAAAATCTATCTACACATTTATTAACCTGATTCAATTCACACGAATTGAGCATGATAAGAAACACATATAACAAAATATTCTACTATTTAACAAAATCATTAAAGGAAACTTTCTATTTCAAGAAATGGATCCATGCTCTAACCACTTAATTAAATTCTTAAGAACAAAATAAAATTTCCACCATGCTTACTAAGAAAGAAATCATAAGCTATAGTTATAAAAAATGTCTTGAAAATAATAAAATTTTATCAACCAATCAACTAGGACCATAGCGTTAAAAGTTAGAAAAAAAAATGACGAGTGTATTGGGATTTCAATCATGTAATCCTATAGATTATTTGATTGAAATCTAATATAGAACTAACAATCTAAAATTTTCAAAGGGACGCCATAACCAATGGCTGCGATCCTGGATCTCTAAAATGACAAGTTAAACAATCATTCAAGAAGGAACCATCGGTTTAAATGTCAAACATAGATTTTTAAGTGCATTAGAATTTCAATCATATAATCATATATATTATATGATTGAAATCTAAGACACGACCATCAATCTATATTTTTGAAGATAATTCAAATATATACTAGTTACATTCATTGATCTCAAAACAACAATAGTTTAACAATCACTCAAAAAGAACCATTACCCTTATAAGTTAGAAAAAATAATCGAGTGTAAAAGGGAGTTCCATCATGTAATCATATGAGTTGAAATTTGATTTTCAAACCAAAAATATATATTTTCTTATCTAATAAAATACTCCACAAAGATAATGATGAGAGAAAATGATGGCTAACAAAATTATGAAATGGGCATTGCCAAACAGTCAAGTTACATGATATATCAAAGTATGGGACAACGGAAAGCCTCATAACTACCAAAGACCCTTTATGAAAGTTAGCATTATAAACATCCTTCCAACTAAATAGAACTATAGATTCATAAACCTCCTTAATAAATTTATAGTTTTAGTCTATAAAAATGGATTACCACTTCTCGTCACACGATCCTTTTAGAGTAACACTTGTTACCATATTTAAAACCATCCTTAAATATGCATTTTCATGTGTAACCAAAATCCATTGTTCTAACAATAATTTCCATCATAATCAACAAATTATTATAAGTACCCCAAACTTCATTAACAATCTTAACAATTTCTATCTTAAGCTATAAAGGTATTCACACACACACACACAGATATATATATATATATATATAACTACCAACCAATTGTCAAAAACAACATCCACAATTAAAAAAACTATGAGATAAAGAAAACCATATAAACCTCTGAAAGTCTTCCGTAAAAGGATTTAGGCCAAAGTATCTTTAATAGTAACTGAGTACTATACAAAAATGCTCAAATGTTACTTCAAATCACGGTGACTAAATATATTTATGGTTTAAGATTTACAAGGAATGAAAAAAGGACACAAAAGAAAAAATTTAATGCCTTTCCTTAAAGTTTTAATACCATGACCAACTTAGTTTTGGATCAAAAGCCCAAAATATTAACACGATGTGGGCCTGATCGAACTGGTATTTTTCCTTAAATAAAAAATAAGTTAGTAAATAAAAATGATGCCCTCAAAAATAAGTACTATGCTATTCGAGATTGACAAAAAATGTCATATAAATAATGTCTTAATCCACTTTTTACTTCAACTTAGCACCTACATCCCGTAATCCTGAAAAAAATCACATCGAAACATTATTAGCCTTGATAAAAGGGATGAGCACATCCACCTAGAAAAAGTTGAGGGATTTTGAGGAGGTTGCATTTATAAAATCACTAAACTCATGCACTCCAACATACTTCAGAAATTTGTGCAAACCTCGATTCTGTAGGAGGAACCATAGTTTGTAGCCAAAAGAATTTACACACACACACACACACACACACACACACACACACACACACACACACACACACACACACACACACACACACACATTGATTGCATAATAAAACTCAAAACTTGAAGTGGGTTAAAAAAAAGGCATACACCTCATTCTAAGTAAGTCCCATTTACAAGACATGTACCTCAAAGTATTAGAAATACAAAATCCTTCATTCAAAATTTATGCACCACAATCTATTTATTTTAAAAAAAACACCGTTCTTAGTATTAATCACAACAAGAAGAAGGCCAACACTCTTAGATCAATAATGAAAGATTTCCACATAAATTACATTTAGGTAAATAATAGAAGAGGTAAGGTACGAATGAAGAGAAATATCATATCATGTAAGATAACACATACTGAAATTTCCCACCTATTAATCAACTTTTAGCTAAATATCCAGCCTAAATTACATTACAGAAGACCCTCTTCCCAAACAATTACCACCTAACACAAGAAACTTGGTCTCACATAAAACCTACCAAACCCATAATAGAGCTTCAAAGAAAACTAACATAGAAGGAATTTCTTAGAAATATACCCATCCACAGCAACCAAAAAACACAAAAGCAAACAATAAGCAAGGAGAAAACAACAAGGTAACAAATTACTAAACTTAAACCAAAAAATCCTCACTAAAAAATCTAAATCAGGAAAGAGACAAGATTCATTTCAGGGGATTGTTAGATCTTAGCATATTATGGAGATGGGTAGCTTATCATGCCTATAATATGCTTCCACAAGTCGTATACACACCTGGTAGAGATTACAGTAGCATCATTAGACTAAAATTCATTGTCCTTGTGCTTGCTAGGCCTTCACACATCATTCAGCGCCATGTTAGGGCACAGGCAGGGAGAAAGCAGTAGCATGAGGTTAAAACTTGCGAAACTACATTTGGCTAGACATTTCCAAGATTTTTATGCACAGGCCCACACAAATTTCTGCCCCAATCTCATGCAGCCATACCTTTTAGGAGTTCCAACCATCACATTAACAAGAACTAATCATAATAAAACAAATAATGTAACACAAGCATCCAGCCAAAAATGGCAAGAGAAGGTCACCAATAAAGGAGCCAGAGTAGGTAAAAAAAAGAATACTTACATTGTATGCAGCCAATAACTAAATTGGTGTTTCCTACCCAAAAATCACGAGCCAAAGCATGCACAATAAAAATAAATAAATAATGAAAGGTGGCCATAAATTCCTCCACATACCCACTTGTCAAAAAACAAAATAAACAAGGAATCCAACAACCCCACGCCAAGAATTATGAATACATGGCCATAAAGAATGGCAGGTCGGTGGGTGCATGTAAAACTTTCCCCATTAATTATCTATTAAAAACAAAGTATGCATGGAGATTATTTGGCCAAGGTGGATGATTTTAAAAGACAAAATAAACTTAGCTTAAAATATTAGGTCCCTTTAAAAAAATTCCTAGATCGCCCTTGGAGAAAATTTGTATATTCTATTAGAGATTTTAAACAAGTGTGTCACCAAGCAACACATGAATCAAAATACAATAATCCTAAAATGAGGACGCTTGTAAATGACACTACGTGGCACCCTTGACAACGAGAAAGAACACAATGACACATGGAGGTACGACGGAAAGAAGGGACTCGAATCTAACTTCACAAAAAGGTCACAATCACTTAACAAGTAGTAGGGAACTCAAATATAAACATTCAACCTTTAGCAATAGGGAAAAGAAATGGAAAATGGGATTCGACACCAAACAGGGTGTTGCATTCTCTTCCCCTTAAGGAGGCATCATCCTCAATGCAACATGATGCTAAGGAAAGAAAAAGAGGATAATAAACAAAGGATGGATAAAGACAAGGATTCTTCCTATGGTTAAAAAAAAAATTTGTCGTTAAAGCATGACCATAGGGTGGACTTAGAAAATTTGGAAGCTCATTAAACTTTCATTGTTATGTGAAGATTGGTAGTTCTCTATTATTTTATTAATTAATTAATTTATTTTCCTTTTCATTATTCCTAACTGAAGTCCTTAAGATTTCTTTTTTGAGAGTGTTAAATTATTCATTCTTGTGGGTGCCCAATACGAACCACTATCACAATACCATACCAAGGTCATACACAACACTAAGGATTCATAAGCCAATTTCACATACTATTATGACTGTACCATAACACAAGAGCTTAACCAAACCATGAAAGAAATGTACATGATCCACATAAGATAGTACTCATCACACATAGATGACCGACATAGAAATAATCACACATAAGTGTACTATGACAACCAGAAATTCCCACAAGTTTAGAGATGAAAATTTCACACAACTCAGTACAATAGCTGTAGCTACATAGTGTCAACAAGGGAAACAAATCCATAGCCACCACATCATAAAACATAGCCAACTCACATGAGTACATATACACCACTACACCACTCCCAAAACATCACCCATAACTCTGCATATCTCTTGAAGCATCAATCACACACACACACACACACACACACACACACACACACACACACACACACACACACACACACACACACACACACACACACACACACACACACACACACACACACAAATATCTTATTCCTCCCTCCAATATCTTATGCCTCCCTCAAGTAGTATTATATAGATAAATTTTCCTTTTCGCTCCCTAAAGATGTCGGTCACCCTGTGGCCCTCAGAACATAGATTCTAGACACCCCTAACCCAAGTGACATAATAACTCATGGTTAGACAACACTCTAGTTATCTGTAACTCCTTGGGGCACACCCCCATACAATGATGTGGGTCCATAGGTAAAACCATTCCATGGTGCATCCCATGACCCTATTCCACACATCACAACAATAGAAGCCAGCATAGCAATCTGATTCAAATGCCAAGTGGTAAAATACAAGCCTTGGGCTAGGCTGGAACATTTTAAATTTAAAAGAAGATCCAAATTCAAAGCAAAAAAAATGGCCAAATATCCATAGTTAGTGCAAAGTTCCGCATGTTAGTACCAAAAATAAAGGAAATTCCCAAAATATAAAAACATATCAATAAAGAAAACCGTTGTTCCTTGCCAAAATAAAAGAAAACGTTTCAATTTAAAAATAAAATACATATATAGAAGTAGCATATTACGATGAATATGTGGCCTTATACGGCCACCAAGGGGGTTTTCAACAAGTTGCTGGAACTCAGAATATTGAGCCTCATCTCATAAAATAACATATCAATAATATAATTGTCATCATCTCTATCTGAATCATCCTGCCATCACTTTAATAAGGATAAACATAGTCATAGATTCACTTAAGATGAATCCATATGATAACCATAAGGAGAGAGAGAGAGAGAGAGAGAGAGAGAGAGAGAGAGAGAGAGGATCACAATTCATCATCTACTGAGCCTAATGTTAGCTCAAGTTACTAGCCCATGGTACACATTCCCTCGCTGCCAAACATACAATTTTACAGATTTTCCTTAGGGTTGGTTAGCGTAAGGTTCAAAACATAACATGTTACTACATAACTAACAAAATGGTGGTTCACGCACATTAACCATAACGTCTTACGCATGGTATCGATACAGGGTAAATCACATACATTACATTCACAATTTATAACACATTACATTACCACATACTACACCCAAAGTTTGACACTACACAATAGGGATCATATGCTCACCATATGCCTCTAAATCATGACATGAACCATTAATGATATCATGAGTATACTAATGGCGAGCACAATTACAACATACAATCAATTATATCAATACAATATGGTGATATACATGTTTCTTCACATGATGATGACATTACTAAGCAATCCAGTTCACTATATACCAACCTTGTCATACAACACATAAACAAAACTACACATTGGTAATTCCAAAAGGATCTAACACATCATAATCAACAATAACATTCCTTTTACACACAAAATAAGATGGTACATCAAACTCGAATTCTCATTGAATTCATAAAAAAAAGATGGAATACTCTCATTTCCAACACATCAAAATGCCAATGGTTATGCACTAAGTGACATACACAACATGTGCATTCACAATATCACAATTACGACATAGATCACATCACACTTATATCACATTACTCTTGCAATATCCACCACCATCATACAACACCATGAAAACTCAAATCTTTCCCAGAGGTTCTAGAGCATGAACCTTACTCTGATACCAAGTGTAACACCCACTTACACACACACAAAGGCAACATGACAATTAATGGATAATATTTTTTTTGAATTACTTGCAGATTAAATGACACTATGGGTGATCACAACGGAAACAACCAACTCTCAAAAATATTGACAAAAAATTGATCACGTAGGCAAAAGGAACATACGACACCCATCATGAACAATTCACTTTCCTTTTTGACAAGACACGACATAATAGTAAAAGCATAGGACACATTTACGGTTAGGGCATCCCATGGTGAAAATTCCTTTATGGTTACTTATTTTACTAAAAACATCTTTCAATTTTTTTTAATTTACATTCTAGGATATTCAAGTTATGATCCGTACAATTCTTCTTAAAAAGATAGATTCCTTTCTTTTATTCTAGAGAACATTTAGCTTAGGATAAAAGTTTTGAATGAGGATCATCATTAATATGACGATTATTTGTTTAATTCGTTATTATATTTACGGTGAGGGGGGAAAACCAAACCCCCATAAGGCTATTTAATAAAAAATCTACAAAATCTCATTCCAAACCTCCATTACACAAGGAGACAAGCGTAAGCTCCAATTGAGGTGGAGTATCATTCAGGTTTGTAACTATAACCTTCTTTGCGTAGCGATAAACATTTAACAATGCTTATAAGATGGTTATAAAGTACTTTTACAAAAGTTAGAGAAAGAAGGTCAAATTGAATTCATCTTCATGACCTCATTAATTGTTGACAAGTCTTTTATTTAGACTTAAGAATTTATCAGCATTGGGTAAAAGCTTCATTAAGGCTTCTCTTGATTAAGTTCGATAAAAGAATACAAATGGGGTTTCCAAAAAAATGGGTTAGATTTAATGGTTTTTGGATCAATCACCCCTACTTACTAAGACCTAATTATTCTCCCATAAGCTAAAGATTGATTACACTTTAAAATCATTTAACGTCTCAAAACAATAAAGATGAGTTTATTAGTAGCTTAAGGGCAGTAAGGGTATATTCCTTTTACAAAATTAGATAGTTTATTTTTATTTCTTTCTTTTTTTCTTTACATAAAGGCTCTTGATTTTATTTAGATGATCACAAGTCACTATTTTTTTAAAAAAAATTATTTGTTTATTTAATAATATTTTGATTAACTTTTAAAAGGATTGCCAACCTGCTTAAATATACCTAGATTGAATTGATAACATGACCTAGAAGGGGTTACCATGTAGAAATATAACTCAAAAGTTTACCAGTACTCTAGTGAAGACTAAACATGGTTACTTCAAGTCTATCCAACATGACACACAAACCCATGATGGAAAAATATTCTATTGAACTTAGACTTGGGAACAAGAAAGTAAACACATTTGGTCAAGCAATGCTAAGCTTTCCAACAAGATGCTAAAAAAAACTATAAAAAATACATGTAACCAAATGGTGACCAAAATTATATCTTTCACAATAATATTTACAAGTTTTGTTACAGCTGGTTATGACAACCTTACTCCAAAAATACAGAAAACAAGGTAATGAGCCTCCAAACTTCCATACAACTCCAATCCAAGATCTACAACACAATAATCATTCTTACAAGAGAAATTCATAATAAAAAATGATGCAAATTCTACCAATCCTTCCTTTTTCTACTCACAAAATCCATCTGTACAATTATTAACCTAAGTCAGTTTGTGAGAAATGAGCATGATAAGACTACACACAACAATAATATGCTACTATTTAACAACCTCATGAAAGGAAACCTTCTATTTTTATAAATGGGTCCACGCTCTAACCACTTAAAATTTTAAGAATAATTAAAATCTCCACCATGTTATCTAAGTAGGAATTCATAAGTTGCAGATAATATCAATGTCATGAAAGCAACAAATGTGTAACACCCAAACAAGTAAGACCATAGCCTTATGATTTAGAAACAAAAATATGAGTTTATTAGGATTTCAATCATGTAATCCTATAGATTATATGATTGAAATCTAATGCAGAACTAATAATCTAAAAATCTCAAAGAGATATGCAAAGCACTGACTATGTTTCTTGATCTCTATATTGACAAAAATTGAACAATCAATCCAGGAGGATCCATGGTTTTAAAAGTTAAACACTAAATGTCGAGTGACATAGAATTTCAATCATGAAATCATATAGAATGTATGATTGAATCTAATACACAGCCATCAATCTATAATTTCTTATCTAATAAGAGACTCCACAAAGATAATGATGAGAGAAAATGATGGCTAACAAAAGTTTAAAATGGGCATTTCCAAGAAGCCAAGTTACATGATATATCAAAGTACGGTACAATGGAAATCCTCATAACTACCCAAGCCCATTTATGTAAGTTAGCATTATAAACATCCTTCCAAGCTTCATAGTACTATAGATTCATAAACCTCCTTAATAAATTTATAGTTTAAGTTTATATAAATTTATTACCACTTCTCATCACAAGATCCTTTTAAAGTAACACTTGTTACCATATTCAAAACCACCCTTAATTATGCATTTGCATATGTCACCAAAACCCATTATTCTAACAACAATTTCCATCATAATCAACAAATTATTTATTTATAAAAATGCCCCAAATGTCATTAACAATATTAACAATTTCTATCATAAGCCATCAAGGTATTCATATATATATATATATATATATACCAACCGATTGTCAAAAAAAAATCCACAATTAAAAAAAAAGTGAGATGAAAAACCATATAAACCTCTGAAAGTCTTCTATAAAAGGATTAGACCAAAGTAGCTTTAATAGTAACTAAGTATTATACAAAAATGCTCAAATGTAACTTCAAATCACGGTGACTAAATCTAGTTACGGTTCAAGTTTTACAAGGAATGGCCCAATGACACAAGAAAATTTTTAATGCATGTCCTTAACATTTTAATGCCTCAACCAACTTAGTTTTGGATCAAAAGCCCAGAATACTAACACGAAGTGGGCCTGATCGAACCAAGATTTTTCCGTAAATAAAATATAAGTTAGTAATTCAAAACAATTCCCTCAAAACCAAGTACTATGCTATTTGAGATTGACACAAAGGGTCATATAAATAATGTCATAATCGCCTTTTACTCCAACTTAGCACCTACATCTCGTAAGCTTGAAAACATAATCACATCAAAACATTCTTAGCCTTGACCAAAGGGATGAGCACATCCACTTGTATAAAAAACTGAGGGATTTTGAGGAGTTGGCATTTTATAAGTACTATACACGTGCACACCAAAATACTCAAGAAATTCTTGCATACCCCAATTTTGCATGAGGAACCAAGATTTATTGCCAAAAGAAGACTATATATATATATATATATATATATATATATGGTTTACTAAAACTTACACCTCAAAAAGGGGGTTTAAAACATAGATTTGCAATACTTAAGTATTAGATCGAAACAAAAGCATATGGTCCAACAAACCTTCCCAAGAAGGAAGTAATTATATTCACTAGCCCCTAATACTTCCTATGGATGCATTCCCTAAACTAGGTATTCAAAGTTACCAAAAAAATGTATCAGATCAACACCCATATTCAACGTTAAATCAAGTTATGGGTATTTATCCCAGTTACAAATGCACAAATTGAATCCACACAACTAAATAATTTTTCTTACCTAACCCATCATATGGCTGAATGCACAGCGGAATCCAAAATGTTCTCACGGAAAGAAAACACAAGTAGGCTCAAGCCTCCCACCTTTGTATTCAACAAAAATTTTCTATTATAAAAAGGGGATTTTCAAGGGAAAAAGGGAAGGTTTCCCAACCAAGCGAGTGATCCCAACATAGATATTCAATACATAAATTACCTAAAAGATATTCTTAGACTATTCGCATCCATAACAACCAGAAACCCAACACCACATAATAAGTAAGGAGAAAACAGCAATGTAACAACGACCAAGCTTAAACAAAAAAAAAAACCCTGTTATCACCAAATCACAGCACCCCTGTGTTTATACAAGTGCATATACTTGAGCTCACGGTGTGATTGGATAACATGGGTACTATCTCCAAGTTGTGGGACTTGCTACTTGAGATAGACCTCCAGAGAAAGCTGGTTCTTGCTCCTAAACTACCTGCCACAATCTACTCTAATGCAGGGGAAACTAACTATTCTAATCTAAATTTCCAAGGGACTAGGGAGAGAGAGTACATAGAATGAAAGCCTACACTAAAGCGGTGATACACCAGAAAAGGAGGGTGTGAGAGTAGTCTCCAAATGCGTGAAATACAGAGGCAAAGTGCACACTAGAAGAGGTGATGACAGTTCTCCATAATCTAGAAAAATGCATTCACAACGATATTCCAAGCATACACAATGATAATGGATCCCTGCAAGAACATAATAATAGACACAATATTCTTGTAGAAAGATTAAAGGGGCAAGAAGAATGCACGAAGACACAGCAGGGGAAGATACATCCATAAAATGATATTTTATTGCTTCATGATATGCACAGTTCAATCTATTACAAGTTAAGGGCCTGGATCACCATGCAAGGAGTCCACTACAAGGGCCTGCAGCACATTGGCTTCACAAAGCAATTTTTATAGAGCTTTGCTATCTGAAAACTCTCTCCTCTTATAATGAGCCCAACGCTCCAATTTATAGAAAATGAGAAGAGAAAGAGAAGGGAAAATGGAAATCCCAAAATTTGTCCTTCAACCTCCTGTAAGAGGCATTAAATGGAGTAAAATGATTATATATGACTTGTAAAAGGCTCCCCATACTGTCCCAGGTGCTGCAGCAGAGAAAGAATGATGACCATGCCTCTTAATTGCACTCTCAACCACCAAATGAAACACTGTTATGAACCCGGCCACGTTTTATAAAAAAATATCCATCGATATCTCACCAAATATGGAATTTCTTGATTATTGTGCATCGGGCTCGGAGTCAAGATTCCAACGGTACCAATTTTGTGTGATTTCGTTGAGAAATACAAAAGTTATGGCCTTCTGAGTACGGACAGCTATTTTGGGTCTGGCAGGCGTTTTCTGTCATTTGATGGGAATGAGCATTAACTGACTGGAGCCGAATATGTTTCTCTTGATTAAATATATCTACCCTCATTAAAAATCATAAATCTAGTTTTTGTGGCGTACAAGACGTCGTGCTCATTCCAGAAAGTCCAATTATATGAAAATCGGAGCTCGGAGTCAAAAGTTATGGCCGTTTGAAGTTTCACGGGGTCAAATGTTGACTTTTCTTCCTTGCTGTCAGCCGTTTCAGCTTTTCGCATCCCTCGCATCCCATGTGTACCTTTGTCCTGAATGTCCCAAATGAAAATCTCCTACTTCAGCTGATTCGGGCTTCCTTGTTCCTATTTGAGGTGAAGACACGTGGCGAGATTCCATTCGTTGGTGGCTCTTTCGGCTTTCCCGCATCCCACGTGTACTTTTGGCCCAACTGTCCCGGACGAAAGTCCCCTGTTTCAGCTGAATCGGCCGGTTCGCATCCTCTGCGTACTTTTGGTCTGGATGTCCCAGACCGTCTGGGACAAATATCTCCGAACCGCCTGAAATGGACCAACTTGCGCCAAACCGGCCAATCCGCGTCCCACGCATACTTTTGGCCCAGATGTCCCAGACCGCGTGAAAACAAGACTTAGGCATTTTTTTCAACTTTCAGCCAGTTCACCTTTTTGCGTCCCTCGCGTTCCAACGTCCCAACTGCTGTGCGGACTACCTGGTGGCTTTTCTGCCGATTTGCGCCCCGACGTCCCAACTATTCCGCAGGCCGCCTGGACTAGGACTTAGCCGATTTTCTTCATTTTTTCAGCCCCAAGCTTGGTTTTTTTGCAATTTTTTCACCTTTTCTAACTCGTTGGATTTTCTTCTTGGATGGGAGAGTTAGAAAGAAGCTGAGGGGTCCCCAAAAACATGATTTCAGGCCTTAAATCAATCTATTTGCTTGGGACTAGAGAATTTGATGCATGCTATCAAATTTACCTTGAGGGGTGAATTTTGGATAACAAACCCTTACTCGAAAATCCAAATCAGGAAAAGACCATATTCATTTCAGGAGATTACCAAATCTTAGCATATTGTGGAGATGGGTGGTTTATCATGCTTATCATACGCTTCCACCAATCACAACACGCCTAGCAGAGACTATAACAACAATATGTCTCCTCCTCCTCTTCTTCTTGAGCATCCTCACTACATACCAGAATACATTTAGCACAAACATGGAGAAGGTGACAAGGCTAAGGTTCAAATCCTGCCACACACCTTTGGTTGAAAGTTTTTAAAGCTTCTTTCCACATACCCTAGTCAACAATCCTCACCAATGTAGTCACATGACTAGACATCCAGGTTTTGGATTTTTCTACTCAACCAATTGTGAGTCCAAGATATGGAAAAATAAAACCATAAGGGAAGCAGGTGGACAGCAAAAAAAATCCATTAATTCCCACCAAATGTATTCCAAGCAATGCACAAAAAAAATACGAAAAGAGATGGCAAGTGGCCATAAATTCTTCTAAGAACCCCACTTGCTATTAATAAGCAATATCTAAACAATGAAAATCAAAGCTAGAGGACTAAAAAAAGTGCATCCAACAAGGAACTATTGGGTAAAGTTCCCAACAACCACCATTCGCCAACAAGAACCAAAAGAAATCATGCACAAGGAAACCAAAAATCCCATGCTAAGCAGGTTGAGTAAATGGCCATATGGAATGGCAGGTCGGTGGGTGCATGCAAAATTTTCCCCATTAATTAGCTATTAAAACCAAGGCATGTGTGGAACTTGGTCGATCAAGGAGGATGATAAAAAAACTTAGCTAAAAAAATTAGGTCCCTTTATTTGAAAATGCCCAAATACCTTGACAAGGTTTTAAAATTTCCTTAAGAACTTTTAACAATACGTCAATAAGCAATCTGATAATCAAAATGTGATAATCCTAAAATGAGGATGCTTGTAAAAGACGCTATGGGGAAACCTTGACAATGAGCAAGCACATGATGACACTAGAAGGAATGACGGAAGGAAGGGACTCAAAACTAACTTCACAAAAAGGTCAAAATCACTTAACGATCGAACATAAACTCAACTATAACATTGGATGATTAACAACATGGGAAAAGAAATGGAAAATGGGATTTGACTCCGAATGGGGCATTACACCTCCAAAACTGAAAAATAAGAACGAGAAAATGAATGAGAAATTAGGATAAAATAGAAATAAAAGTAACTCATAAGGAAAGTTAGGGCAACCTATATCCAATGGCCATGATAGATTTAATCTAATGGATTAGATTAAACCCTACATCACTTAAGTGGGTGGAATTTTATTGGAATGTCAAATAAATTAAAAAGGGTATGGTAATGGGGCCCTTTAATGGTTATCTTAGTGGTGACGTCTTGATGGAAATTAATAAAGTGAATGTGCTTGGTAGATGATAATGAACTAAAGGGGTTTTTAAATAAATATTAATAAGGGAGTAAATAAATAAATTAATGGAACTTGGTAAATGTTTTAAACTATAAATACTTTTGAAAACTAAATTAATAATATTTAATTATTAATTTAATTCCAACTTTCTCTAAATTGTGTAGAGAATTTAACCAAGAAATTAATTAACTTGTGAATAATGTTTACCCTTGCAAACCCTTTTAAACATTTTTTTCTACCATAATTTTTCCTATTAAATTATTAGGTTTTATTTTGATTTGGGAATAGAAAATAGTGGGAATTACACTTGGTATCAGAGCCATAAGTTCAATGCTTGGACCTTTGGGCACACTTGAAAACACAAACAATTAACCTAACACAACCTACAACTAGATCACACAACATTGCATGATATTTTAAAACGTAGAAAACTGAAACAAAACCTAGATGATGATAAACTAACTTCCATCTTTTTTGTGCAGGAGGAACGAACTAGACAAGGGGGTTTTACATGTGGATATAGATCTACCACCCCTTGATCATGCAGTAGCCGCCATATTACCTTAGATACTATAGACACTAGAAGATGTTAATGCCACTATATAGGGAGGATCTTTAGGAGGACGACCTAGCAGACATGACAAAAAATCATCAGTGGAAGCTCGTGCACCTTCACGTCATAGTTATGAGGATAGGGTAGAGAAATCACACGTGGAGTTGGTTAGACATGATTCACCACCTAGAGATCATAAATATATAGCTATAAGACATAGAGATAGGTCTAGGAGCCCTAGGCCGAGGGATGTTAATGTAGAGAGGCCTAGGGGCCAACTTTCGATAACAACAAATCACATTAGAGAGTTATCGAAGTTACACCTACCTCATTTTGCTGGAGACACATGAGGATTTTAGCCCAAGGCATGGAAGGTTAGCTTGAGTAGATGCTTCAAGCTATGTTCTTGTACCAAAAACATGAAAGATCGTGTTTCCATCCACCTTCTGAGAGACAAAGCCAAAATTTGGTGGAGGAATGAGGAGCAGAAGCTTCATGTGGACTTAGATATGGTTACTTGGGATCTCTTCGAGAAGTGGTTTAAGAGTAAATACATATCTAGGAGATTCATCCAAAATAAGATCGATGAGTTTCATGATATGCGATAGGCATCCATGACGGTAGCAGAGTATGAGGGTCAATTTTTAGATCTGCTTCAGTATGTAGACTACATGTAGGATGAACAGGTTATGGTTCATAGGTTCATCAGGGGATTAAAATTAAACTTGGGAGGGGAAGTGCACATTCATTGTCTGTAGAAACTATTAGAGGTCATGGAGAAGGCCTACATTGCAGAGGAAAATAGGGGGAAGACTCAGCAGGATAGAGACAAAGTGAGGAGCTATACAAAGTAGATGCAAGATAGTAAATCAAGGGGATGAGATCCTTCTCCTCATCTTGGACACATTTCAGCACAGTCTTCCTTCTGGCCTCCTCAGCAACATCATTAAACTCGACTACTCTTTTGACATCCATAGTAACATGATGCTTAGAGAGGGGATAGTATAAGACCTCTGTCTAGGGGCCTAATAAGACACAAGCTTCACCTCGAGCACAGTCAACAGGAGTATATCCCCCATAACACCCACAAAGATCTATGACATGATCATCAGGTTATACAACATAGACTATCAAACCACCTGGAGGAGTATCTGCTCGATAGAGAGGACTAGGTAATTGCTATGGGTGTGTTGTGTATGGACATCACTAGAGAGAGTGCCCTCAGAACCCTACTAATCAAGGTAAGGCACCTGTTTCTAAGCCAATGGTTAGTGACATGGCTAGGAGCCATAGGATTTATGTAGTGGTTGAGAACCACCAGATAGAGTACCAAGGCATGGTGATTGAGACCACATGTAGCATTGGTGGTATTTAAACCCCTATCTTATTTGATTTAGGATCTTCAAATTCTTTAATTTCTCCATCATTAGTAAAGTGATACAGGATGGTGATAGTTAGGAAGAGCCTTAGTTGGGATGTTGAGATGGCTTATGGAGCCAAAATCTCAGTGAAATCCTTAGTTAAGTGTGTAGTGGACTTAGGACCCTTCACCATGAGTTTGGATCTTTGTATCCTTCCCTTGGGTTCATATAGAGTTATCTTGGGCATGGATTGGTTATCTACACACAGAGTTAGATTTGATTGTTAATGAAAGGTTATATCTTGTGTAAATGACTTAAAAGTTGAGACAATGATAGATGGAGTTAGGAGACCCATCTCTATTTGCACCATATCCACTATGCAACTGACGTGGTGTGCGCAATGAGGTTGTCAGTTATATGCCATCATAGTTAGTGACCGATCAGAGAATGAGACTCATGGACCATCAATTGATGACCACCCCATTTTACAGGAGTTTTAAGATGTTTTTCCTAGTGAGTTTCCAGGATTACCTCCCCCACATGAGATAGAATTTCATATTGATTTTGTTCTTGGAGCAGAGCCTATCTCAGGCAAATCGTATATGATGACCACACATGAACTATGTGAGATCAATTTGTAGTTAGAGGGACTTCTTGAGAAAGGCCTAGTCTGTCCTAGTGTATCTCCTTAAGGTGCACCTATGATTTTTGTGAAGAAGAAGGAAATATCTTTACAGTTGTGTGTCGACTATAGACAACTGAACAAGGTAATAATCAAGAATTGTTACCCCCTTCCTCACATAGATGTTTTATTTTATCAAATGAAGGGGGCCATTGTGTTTTATAAGATAGATCTTATGTCAGGCTACCATTAGCTGAGGATTGTGAAGGTAGATATCCATAAGACAACTTTTCGCACGAGATATGGCCACTATGAGTTCACAGTTGTGTCATTTGGTCTAACGAATGCCCCTACAATATTTATGAGTTTGATGAATGGGGTATTTAATAATTTTCTAGACAACTTCATGCTCATGTTTCTTAATGAAATACTAATATAATCATGTATGTGTGAGGAGATCCTTCAACAGGTTCTACAGTGTCTTTGAGAGCAGAAGCTATATGGGATCCTGGAGAAGTGTGACTTTTTCCAGTTAGAGGTTCAGTACTTAGGTCACATTATTTCTGAGGAAGGTATCGCAATTGATCCTTCTAAGCTTAGAGCTATTATGGATTAGCCAATACATACCAATGTGGCTGAGGTGTGTAGTTTCATGAAATTGGTAGAATACTACAAGATATTTTTTCAGGACTTCTCTCATGTTGCACATCCCATCACTTCTCTTCAGTAGAAAGGGAAGAAGTGTGTTTGGTCAGATAGATGTGAGTAAGCATTTAAATTCCCTGTGCATGCCCTTTGGCTCTCTTCGCTTGTCCCATAAAAGGATGAGATCTCCCACTCAAAAATCCCTCTACTTAGCCTTTTTATCGAATAGTCTCTTGACTTGATTCTGATGTTCGGTGATCCTGTCGACCACCCTTACTCTCCTTTCTTCAAGTTCTATTAGATACATGATCCTCTTTTCAAGAGAATTCTATAAAGTCTCATCTTTGATCACTCGTGCCAAGTGTAGAGCAGGGAGTTCCATGGAAATGGGGAGCTCAACGTCGATTCCATATAGCACTTGGAAAGGTGACATACTGAGAGATCTCTTTCGAGTAATACGGTCTGCCCACAAAGCATCATACAATGACTTGTGCCAGGACCGCTGATTCTCATCGACTAGCTTCTGTATGATGGTTACTAGGTTCTTATTACTAGATTCTGCTTGACCATTTCCCTAGGGGTAATAATCTGAGGCATGGGCCAAAGTTATCCCGTATTCATAGAAAAAATTGATAACTTCCCATGAGGAGAAGTTGGAAGCATTATCAGTAATGATCTTCTATGGGATGTCGAACCTTATGATGATATTTTCTTTGATGAAGTTACAAACAACTTCAGAGGTGGCATTCTTAACAGGTATGGCCTCCACCCATTTGGTGAAGTAATCTGTTGTTGTTAGGACATAACTATGTCCAACACTTGATTTGGGATGTAGTGCTCCGATGAATTTAATTCCCCATTTCCTAAATGGTTCATCAATAATGATGGGCCTAAGGGGAAAAGCTGCCAATTTTGGTTTGCCAACAAACTGTTGGCAGAGCTCACATTTTACTACCCAGGTGGCTGCATCCTAAAATAGTGTTGGCCAGTAATACATGGCTTGGATGATCTTATGTGCTATCATAGATGAGGAGAAATGACCACCGCAGGCCGAGTCATGAAAACTTTCAAGCAATTTGATCTACTATGGTTTTTCAACGCATCGCAAGAAGATGCCATCAATGCCGTGCTTGTATAAACCTTCATCCCATATGACACATCTAGCTGCCCTGAGCTTCACAACCTACCTCTCCTTTGAAGTTAGATGAGCTAGAAACTCACCGTAAGTGAGAAAGAAAGTGATATTAGAATACCATTCGTCATTGGTTGCAACAAATAGAACCATAGGTAGAGAATCAACTTTCTCTAACTAGCCTTGCACTCTGTCGATGAAATCATCTTTCTCTTTAGGGAACTCTGTAACTTTTTTTTCAGCCATAAGCTGACATAAGCCCTTGCCTCTTACCATCTTGGTTGGTTTTATGTCTAGATGTTACTCCTGGACCTTTTTGATCCAATTCCCTCGTAATATTCCTAACTTTTGTTGAGTTAGGATAAACTTAACTGTCATGTCAGGAACTAGCACTACCATATGAGAGTTTAGGATGTAGTACTAGAAGTTTTTGACTTCTTTGACAACGGTGAAGGCATGCTTTTCTAATTGAGACATCTTCAATTCATGGAGTTTGAGAGGAGAGCTCATGAATGCGATGGGGGATTCAACATCTTCAAAGTTCTTTTGCATTAAGATGGCTGATACAGTATGTGTTGATGCATAACTATACATGATAAAATCCTTGGAGAAGTCGGGACATACCAGGATGGGTGCATGAGCAATAGAGCCTTTTATGTCCTCGAATGACACCTTTCCTTCTTCGCTCCACCGGAAAGTTTGCAACCCTTTCATCATATTCGATATGTGATGAGTCTTTTCAGCGAAGTCAAGAACAAAGTGTCTGAGAAAATTCATTTTTCCAAAGGAGTGAACACCGGTCTTGCTTGTGGGCGAGGTAAGGCTCTGAATAGCCTTAACCCTTTCGACATCTATCTTTTTTCCTTCCTTGCTGACAACGCGTCCTAGCAACTTTCCTTCAGTGACCCTGAAAACAGACTTATTTAGATTTAGGGAAATCCCGTGTTCTTGACATCTAATCAATACTTTCTCTAAATGATCACAATGATCACTTCACTTTTTAGAGAACACAGTTAAGTCATCTAGATAAACTATGATGACCTTTCCCATCATACCTTTGAACGTGAAGTCCATTACTCACTAAAAGGTGGCACCAACATTGGTCAAGCCAAAAGGCATCCTGCTGTAGGTGAACATGCCCCAGGGAGTAGTGAATGTTGTTTTGAATTGGTCTTTGGGTGAGACCTTAATCTGATTATAGCCCGAAAAACCATCAAGCATGGAAAGCATCTCTGAACCGGTTACTGCTTGCAGAACTTGATCCATTATGGGCAGCGGGTAATTGTCCTTCAAGGACACCTGATTCAAATTGTGAAAAATCTACGTATATGCATATCTCGCCATTCTTCTTTCATATTGGTATGATGTTTGCGACCCAAGTACTATGATGGATAGGAAAGATAATCCTTGCATCTAGCATGTTTTGTATTTCTACCTGGATGGTACCCGAGATCTTGGGATTATAGTGCCTCTGTTTCTGGTGAAAGGGTTTGACATCATCTTTTAACGGGATGTCATGTTGAACATCCTTAGGCTTGAAATACTTCAGATCGGCATAAGACCATGCCAATATGTCCATATATTTCTTCAGTAATTAGACAAACTTCCACTTTTCTTCGGGTGTACAACATTTCCTGATGTTCACAAACTGTGGATGCTCCACAATACCCAAGTTGACCAATTCAGTCTCTGGAGAGGAGTTAGGATCATCTTGTTGCTTCTTCTTGACAAAACGATCATGTTTTTCAAACAATCGTTCTAGAGAGACTAAACCCTTTGGAATCTTATTTCCCTTGAGTTGGTATATGCCATCACCTTCTTTTGATTCATTCACTTGACCAGTGACAGATTCATGGCATGCAGAAGTAGATCCTTCAAAATGAAGTTCATTGAAATTTTCTACTTTCTCTAGAAAGGCAATAAGCTAATTGTCATCGTTGAATACCTGCCAGTGCTGAGAAATATCTGGCACGCTTGGGCAGAATACTACCTCAATTGTATATGTGTTTGTTTTCAACCCTGGGTGAGGGAGCATAAGGGATGTTGAGACGACCAATGAATCTGCCATGTCATTCTGACCTCTTGGAACGACTTTTATTGAGAAAGCATCAAATTCCTCAATGATTTTTGATACTATGTTGTGGTAGTGCTTGAGTCTGTCATTTTTTACTTGGTACACCCCTTTTACCTGGTTGACAATTAGTTCAGCGTCACCTTGTACTTTTAGGTTCTTGATTCCTCTTTCTTTTGTAGCTTGCATACCGAGTAACAAAGATTCATACTCAGCAGTATTGTTTGTATTAAAAACTGCAATTTGAAAGAAAGGGGAAAAATCTCCTCTTCAAGAGATATTAGGATAGCTCCAGCACCACATCCACTCATTGCCCAATTGCCATCAAACTGCAGTGTCCATATCTTGTTAAGGTCCTTCTCCTAGACGAGAACATTCATTTTATCAGACTCAGTGGATAAGAAGTAGTTCCCCATCCCTGATGATTTGAAGAGGATTTGGGCTTTGGGGTCGTCAGAATTGGTGACCAGGTACTTCTTTTGTGATTCAGGATCCAATGTCTACATAACACCCTTGACGGGGATTTTGGCTTTGGACCAGTCCATATGAATCTCTCCACCAACTTCTCTACAAAATCTTCTCCCTAGTAGAATTCC
This sequence comes from Taxus chinensis, assembly GCA_019776745.2. NCBI lineage: Eukaryota > Viridiplantae > Streptophyta > Pinopsida > Cupressales > Taxaceae > Taxus > Taxus chinensis. The sequence goes on from CM034153.1 coordinate 591,688,273, forward strand.
ATATGTTGTTGGTATATCAGCAACGAGGATGGTCATTTTTACTCTTTTTCTGCGAATGCTGCAAATGTGAACTATGCATCTTTGATCTGACCAATCAATGGAACCTATTTGGTTTCCATGGAATAACATCTACCGAAAGGCTTGGTAAGAGTGAGGCCTAAAGAATGGGCGACCTTTGCCGACATGACATTATCGGAAGCCCCGGAATCAATTATGCAAATTCTTAGCTTGTGACCATTGATTAGGATGGAGAGATAAAAAGGTTCAATTTTTCCTGACATGGAAGTCAAGGAAACATTTATGTGAGATGCAGGAGGAGCGAAAAGGATTCATTTCAGGGAGACAAGAGAGGGGATGACAGCTTGGCTTTAGATATATTCTGTTAATCTTACAATCTTCTCGGGGTTAGACTGAAGATACTCAGCTTCAGACATTTGAATCTTGGTCTTTTTAGCGTGATCGACTATGTCGATTGTGACCAAGGGTTGTGTTAATGAAGGAATGAGTCCCTCATTTCAAGATGGTAGGGTAGGGTTACTGGTCTTTATGGAAAGAGAAGAAGGCTGATTTGGAGGAGAGATGGGACGAAAATATTTCTTTTTGAAAGGCTTAATAGGAGATTGAGAAAGAAGAGGATTACCTCTTTTAGCAATGGTTGGAGGCGTGTTTGACACAGCCTTCTCTTTTTGTATCCTAGCAGCAACTTCTGCTTCTTTTCCTTGGGAGTGGGTGAAAACAGTGTATGACTATCTGCTTGCATACCCTTGGGTACCCTCTTCTTCATCAGATTCCTCATCTTCAAATTCCATATACCTAATTGTAGAGTCGTAAGCCAGTTCACCGACATCTTGATCATCTCTACCTTGCGATGAAGGTTCTTCATAAATTTTCTCCTCTTCTTTGATTTCAACCAGGGCATTGACTGGAGGGGCCTCAAGTGCCAACCATGGAGCAGCTGCAAGAAAACGCGGCCTTTGTGGGGCGTTGTTGGGAGTGAAGTTTCTCTGTGGGATATCCTGGTATGGAGTGGAGGATGAAGCTTGAGCTAATTACTTTTTTAATGCGAGCAAGTCATTTTCCATTTTCTGGAATGTCATATATGATGAAGTGGTTTGAGAAGGAGCTGAAGCCTTAGGCTTGGGTGGCTCTCATTTTAACTCACTAGAGATAAGAAGATTATCTTCTATCTGAATGGCCATAGCTTGAGCGAGAACGAGGATGGTCATTTGTTCTTGTAAGAGTAAGAAAATTACCCTTGAGCTCATGGCATTCACAAAGAAGCACTTTTTATTTTTCTGGTGTTGGCAACATGGCGGGCAGCACACAGTTAATCAGTGAATTGAAACGAGTGATAAAATCATGCATGGTTTCATTGGCCTATTTATTTAAGTGAGTGATCTTTGATAGTAACACAAATGCATCTCCTAAAGGATTATAGCTATCTTCAAACGTAGTTCGTAATGTGGCCCAACTAGTGATAGATCTGGCCAACAAATGTTGGAACCACTCTGCTGCGGGTCCTTGCAAGGTCTCTAGAAAGAGGCTTACTGACACGTCTTCATGGTTCACATCTAGGATGCTACATGACATGATGAATGTAGATATATGTGAATCTGTGCTTTGATTCCCACTCCCATCAAATCTTGGGAAATTCTTGCGATTTCTATGAGGGAGTGTGTGAACTGGATGTGGCAATGCAAGAGGGTCCATAGCGTTTCCCCATGGTGCTGCCATTTGAAAAGCTGGAAAGAGGACGCGAGCTGGTAGTGTGGTTCCACTGTGTAATAGAGCACTGCAAAGGGATGTAGAGGCTCCTTGCAAAAACTGGTTCTTTCGTGGAGGCGAGGCACTCCTGGCTGACCGATCAGCTGAACTTAGCGATGTGAAGCGTGCTGGTGTAATACTGAAGTTGTGCCTCTGAAGCAAATCAAAAATAGGATCAACTTCTCCACGAGCTCTCTTTCTACAGGTATATGGCTCACCCGCTAGTGTATTTGTTTGGATCTGCAATGCTTTCAGAGTAGATTTTTTTAAAAAACTCTTTTTGTTTGTACTTGCTGATTTTCTGATTTTTCTGACAAAAATCAGCAGCATGTACTTTTCTAAATATTTAATTTTATCCCTTTTTTGAAAACTGATTGTGGTTTAATGATAAATATTAGTGAGGATAAAATAAAGGTTAACTTAGTAAGCTGATTTTCGGATCTTAGATTTGAATTTTTGCAAGGTTTTGAAAATATTTGTAAAATATCAATACAAAGATATACGGGTTTCTATAAAAACTCAGCAAACTAAAGCTTTCTAACTGGTCTAGATCTATGGGTCTCTAAAAAAAAATTTCAGTTTGGATCACTTAAGATTTGCAAACAGGTAGTGATTTTTACAGTTTTATCTGTTTTCTTAGTCACCTTGGTAGCTTTAAAAAACTGTTAGCGTCTTTTGGTTGTCATAACACCCACATAGATCTGGTTCGATCCCCAGAGGATTCACCAAAAACTATTGGTCTGAAACTCTGTCAGGTGGGCAGATCTATGGATAGATAGGTCAGCAGTGTACAGGGCATAGCCCCTCTTTGAGACAACAAAGTGAAACTGGTTTATTGCTATTCTACCAGCATGAATTTGTGCAAGTCTTACAATATTCTGCCTTCAAGGGGGTTTGGGATCTCATCTTAGTGGAGTTAGTTCCGACGAAGAACAGAAAGGGATGAAGGAGGGAATAGAAGAAAGATGGATCTAAAGGGAGAAAAGAAAATAATTCCAAAGTAGAAAGGTCAGAGGGTTTATGTTTTGTGCTGGTAGTAAACAGATCCAAACTTACTCACGTAAACAAACAAAGAAATAATGTTAAACAAATGAAAAAAGCATAGGTGAATCCAACAGAATAAGCATGCAAATCAAACTTAAGAAAGATCTAACACATAACATAGGAATTCGGCACAAAGTCTCAATTTGTATTAATAAGTTGTTCTATTACAAGAAAGCTCAAAGTCTTTCTCTCCTCACTTCTATTTTTCATACAAATTTTCTCACACATAATACAACAAGCATTTCAATATTTATAGAAGGAGAAGGAGAAAGAAGACAAAAAGGAGCCAACAACTATTTACAAAATATCTACAAAATATTTAAAAGTCAAAAGTTGACTTTGGGGAAATTTTGTGGATGACAACATCTCATGATGCAACATGGATGATGTCATCATTTGTGCCAACATTCTTTTAAATATTTTACAAAAAAGGGAAAAAATCTTGGAGAAAGGAGCCTATTCGTCGTCATCCCTTGGCTAAAAAGGAGTGTCCTACTTCTGCTCAGGAGAGGAAATGTGAAATTGAGCTCGATACTCCATGAACTTGCTAACCATCATTTGAAGTTGATCCTGAGCAGGACCTTTGGTGTGATCCCCGATGACTTTGCAAGTCTCTCGTTCATCTCTGAGTCTTTCTAGGAGTTTGAAGTATTCATTACCTACCTCCATCAGGTATCTAACAAAGTCATGGTAGACCAGAAGGTTGTTGATAGATTCTATATCAAAAGAGGCCTCTGACTCTAAACATTGCAACATGATCTCCTTGAAGAGCCGAATAGTGTCATCTACCTTCCTCAAGGCATATGATGGGGTGAAAAAACCTAGAGACATCCTTAAGATGATCTAGTCCATTTGATGCATTGCATCTGAGGCTTCTTCCTCGATTTTGTCTATTTTCTCCAAAACAAACTCCATTTGGTCAACTCAATAGTCTAGAGTAGTAAGGATTTTATTGGGTGCTCTCGGGTGATCGAAGATGTTGAATTTCATTAAGTCATTGACTTGGTAGTCAAGCATCTTCTGGAATGTCTCGTGTTGCAACCTGACATAGTCCAACTCTTCACAGATATGTCCTGCTATTGCCTAGAGTTCCTTGTTAGCTTGATCTATATTTTGATACAGCTCTGTGAACTTTGTAATAACTTCCTCACTATCTTTAAGGATCTACTCTCTCTAGGTGGACACTGCTATACCTTTCTCGCCGATCTTGGGATACTCATTTATCTTCTCCTGACAAAGGGCTTCAGGAGTTTCGGTGGCAGCTACAGGAGGTGCATTGCCCATCTTTTGTAGGGCTTGGAGAATATGCTTGTTTTGTCCTTTCAATATCCTCTTCTCTCCCTTTGTTTCTTGAATATTTTTGCAAAGGGTATCCACTACGGATAAGGCCTCTCCTTGTAGGCTTTCTAAGGATGTTCCCAATGTGACCTGAGTCACTGTAAAATCTGTAGGAGACAAATATTTTTTCTCCATTGTGGGATTAGGGTATGCGATCTCCATAACTCTTTCACCTGAAGCACTTTGAGAGAAGTGGATTATAGCCTTTTGCTTCTTAGCCCCTTTAGTTGGAATAACAGAGAAGTCCATAGGTGCAATAGGGACTTTCCTCTTGAGTTGACTCAGGTGTTTGGAGATCCATTCTGGACTTAGGGGAGTGGGACTAGAGGAAGAAGAGGAAACGGGGGTGGAAGGAGTAACTATGGTGGACATGGGGAAATGTGTCGAGAAACTTGGTGGTGGAATTGAGAAAGAAATCAACCCTCCAACACTCACAGGGGTAGGAGTCACTGTAGGAGAGGAAACCGTGGGGGTGGAAGGGATCTGTGAGATGAGGGAAGAAATGTTGGGTGACAGATCCGTGAGGGAAGAGAAGATGGAGGAAGAGGAAGGGGGAATGGTAGAAGACAGGGGAGAAGATGCAACCAAAGGATTGGTTGGTTGAGAAACATGAGGAGGAGGAGGAGAGGGAGAGGGGATAGTGGGAACCTCAATAGTTGTAGTAGTGGAAACATCCTGAGTGGATGTGCCCATTGGAACACTTACCACTTTTTTTTCTTCTGGGGATATCAAGCTTACTACCTGTTCTTTGGCAGTGGAAGGAGGACTCTCAGGAGCTTCCTCTTGAGCAGTACTTGTCTGTCCCTCTTTATCTTTTCCCTTGCCTTTAGGCAAGTTCTTTGGCTTGGTAGGTGCATTACCCAAGGGAGACATGGTAAAGTCTACTCCAAGGTAGATGAGACTATTTTTCTTGCACCAATGCTCAGTACATTGCAGAGTTCCTTTGGCCCTTTCCTCAATAGTCTAAGGTGCCTTGGTTCTATCGATTTCAGAAAACAGCCAATTTTCCCCGTCCGTGTCTAGATAAACTTGATCGACTTCTTGATCAGTTGCTTGGAAACCTTTCAAGACGATGGCCACACCATATTGAATGATCTCTTCCAGGGCCAATCGGGAGTGATCCTTTCGTCTGATCTCGACTTCATGATATAGATTAATGTAGATATCTTCAATCTGAGGGATGTGAATCTGATCGAGCTTTGCCCTTGGAAGGTAATCACGAGGATCAAAGGTTGGCCTTGCCGGGAAATTATGTTTTAAGTTGAGTAGTTTGAGTTCTGTAAACATTTCCTAGGCTTTGCTCTGTGAAGTGTAGGTGTACCTGCCCACTATGAGGGGGAATGGAGTTTCACCCTTATTTCTTTTCAAACACTTCTCATGGTATGTGATAAGCTATCTAGATAGCTCCAATAAGATCAGCTTGGGTTCCACATACCTCGGAAACTTGGTGGGATCTCCTAAGAAATTGGCGGCTCTGAGATAGGTGAAAGTGGGGAATTACGTGAATAACGCTCCCCACTTCTCTATGGTGGATACCACGCTTTTGGTCATCCGACCGTGAGTCATATTAGGCCTCAAGAGGTAGATGACGCCATAGAAGAAGGCACCATTGATTTTACTAAATTGTGCTATGTTGTTTTCCAGTTTCAACTCTGGATAGTACTCATATATTTTGACTTGGGGGCCATACCCCACATCTATTCAATGTTAGGTAGTCCCTTTCGGAGGGGGGCAGCAACATATACCACATAGGAGTTCATATAGAACCTCCCAGTTGTTGAAAGTTGTTGAAGCTGCTCGGAGATTGTGCTGCTGATAATCTCTGGCCCATTCAAAATGTTGATCAGGAATGTTTTTTCTCATTGTTTCTAAATATCTAAGCATCCACTTGTGAAAGTAATGGGAATCAGGAATCCTAAACACCCTACTCATGAAGGTGATGGTGTCACTCAGTTCTTCTGAAAAAGTCACTGCGATGAATCACTTGTGGCCACATGCTTACCACCTTCTTGTTTTTGAGGTACACCTCATTCATTAGCTGCATGCATTTTTCTTCATTGTCGTTCCACGTCTTCATGCAGTCCTCTTAGCTTACTACCCACAAAATGTCTGGTGGTGAGGGATACCCAACATAATCTCAAAATTTCCAGGCAAGTGAGGTTGATTATGACCTCACCCTTCTCATTTTTGACACATCTTGTGTCCTTATTGTAACAACGGCCCACTAACATCATGAACTCGTTGTTGATTGCGCTCACGGGAATCCCTGCAGTGAAGTGCAGACCGCTGCCCACCAATTTATCCATCCATGGGCTTCCTGTGACCTTCTTGGTTCTGGCCCAGAAGTCTTCCATGTCGATGTGACTGAGTTCTGAATCTCTGATATCCAGGTCACACTCTGCAAGGGATTCAGGCATCCTGACCCTTTGGTATTTGTATTTCATTTCTTCTTCCGTTAGCTTGGCTTTACCCTTGGACTTAGTTGGCTTCTTACTCGATGAAGACATGTGTGAATCTGAGTTCAGCTGTTGATCTGCAAGAAGAATCAGGGAAGTCCATCACAGAAGAGCCATGTTAGTTGTTAAGTCATCCATCAAAGCTTACAGAATGAAAAGTTAGCAATTTATGAGTCTCTGGGCACAAGGCACATCTCTACTGCAGGCTGCAAGGTTTTAAAAAAGCAAGGCGCACTTTGGGAACGTGTTGCATGGAAGGAAATAGTGCCAAAAGGGGCATAGGGCACAGAAAGACTACACACAACATTCAGATGTTGGTGTCAATGGATGTGCACCTGCGCCATGTGAAGGGCTTTAACTGGGTGCAAATTTATTTGGTGTAGCAAGGTCTCAGGGTGCGCCATTGGCGCAAATGTGATATATGTTGCAAGATATTATGATACGCTAAGGCACGGATTCAAAATATGCAATCATTAAGGTGAGGTGCGCCAAGGTTTTAGCTTTGCGCAGCTAGTGGGAAGGGACCTGCACAACATGCAGATGTTGTTGTAGCTGTATGTGCACTTGTGCCTACGCTTGTGCTTTAGGAATTTATAAGGCGTGGGAAAAGCTAATGTTGCATGTGGGGACAGTGTGCCTATGGCGCAACTGTGTTTGGTGTAACAATGACAAAGCCTGCGCCGAAGGAAAAACAGTGGGCTTGATTGCAAAGACTTTATAATTTTCACTGCCTTTGCTTGTGGTTTTTAAACGGTTAGGAGGGAAAACCTTATCATAGCAGGGACAAAAGATTTGAGTATTTTTGAGGTAGAAACTTCCAGTTTTGTAGATCTGGAAGGTGGACGGAGAACGGTTTGAAGTGGGTTTTATTTTGCAAAATGGGTTGGAGTTGCATTACCTTCTTAGGTTCATTGTTGTTTTTAATAACACAAACCACCAAAACAAACAAAGAAACCACAACAAATCCACAAGAAGGGAAAGGGTCACTTACCAGGAATATATATAAGATAGAGGAAATGATGTGGGGTCCACGAATGTGACGAAAAGCAACACACGGGGCTAACAGGAATGCTGACAAGTGCAGAAGAATAACTTTTCACATTTTTTCAATCGTGAAAATGACAGGTCGGATGCGCCTATATATAGCAAAAGGTGCAATAAATGCACCACCAAATTTTCTAAGGTGCACCAAAATGGATGCTGACATGAAGGGATTTACACCCTATGCGCAGCTTTGGGAATGTCAACACCACATTTTGAGCGCCTTAGCACACCTTTGACAGGCACAACATTTCAAATGTTAACAAGCTAGTGCATGCGCCTTGGCGCAACCCTTGGGAGGTGCAACATCTGGAATGTTAACACTCCAATATGAATGCACCAAATGAAAGGAGGGGGCGTAGTTTTGTTTGATGTAACGTGAATAGAAAATTGCACCCAACCTAAAAAGGATTGAAAATGACCAAGTTCTAAAAACTAGATTTTTTGGAAAGGGATTTTATGCCATTCCGAATGCTAAGAGACCTCGATGAGGAAACAAATGGAAATTTTGGTATGGTTACCTTAAGAATTGCCCTTGTCAATTTTACAGGATAATAAGTACACTGAAGGGATGCCTTATGTAATTCCCCATTCATTTTTGACTTTAACCTTTACTTCCTTGCATTGTTGTGTATTGTTTAATGTTGTTTTGAGCTCCCTTTTGATCGTTAGGTGACTACGACCCTGTTGCAAAGTTATTTTAGCATCCTTTCTTCCCTTTTTTCATTCCTTCGTGCCTTCTTGTTCTGTCATAAGTGTTTATTTGTTGAATAGGTTCTTTTGTATCTTAAATTTTTAAACATTCTTATGTGATATAATCGTGCTCTTGATCATTGGAATGCTTATGGAAATTTTATTAAAAGTTCTAATGGAATACTAAAATCTTTTTGAAGTTTTTTAGGCATACTTATTTAACAATATACCTAGTATTTGAACACAGTTTTGAAAAAAGAAAAAATAAAAGGAGATTTATCTCTCACCAGAAATAGCTTGTTGTCAAATATTGGCTAATTTCTTGTGTAGAAGGAGGAGATGTTTCTGAGGAGGCACAAATTTTGAGAGGATTGTTTTTGTTTCAATGATGAATGACTGATATTTAATTTGGAATTAGTGAATTCTACCAACTCCCTCATCCTCCCTGGCAATGACCTGTCCCTAGTACATGGCTTCACCAACTAAAAGGTTAATGCTTGTTGGGTGCGTCGTTCTATTTTTCTTCCTACTAAAAATTGTGGTTTTTTGTTGGCAAAAGGGGAATGGAGTTGGTGGCCTTTTACCATTTCCTCTTTTCTTGTTGATGGAAACATGCTTGGCACCTATGTTATGTGTCTAGATGCCCTGGAAGGATGGCCACATACCTTGGCATTCCTGTTATTAATTTTACTTTGTTTTTCAATGTTGACCTATTTACACCTTTGGCTACTGGCCACGTGGTTTGGATGGATTTGGTGGATTTGTGTATAAAGGATTAGAATATTTCTGGTATTTTATTAAACATTTCTCCTAGGGTGCTTGCAACTGAAACATTTGACCAAGTCTCTTCTCTATTATGTATGGGTGAATGTCCATTCCTATTTGAAAGCTACTATTTTGGCACTGGCTGTGCATATGCTTGCAAAGGTGAACTGAGCAGGTTGGACAATTGTTGGTTGTATATGGTGAATCAAGGCCATTTTAGCAGACCCATTTTGTGCTTACTGTAATCATTGTAGTCCAAGAGACCACATTTCTTACAAGAAATTTAAGCTCGTTGTTTTTGGGACTTCATTCCCTAGCCACGTACCCTACCTATGCCAAACGTGGCCATGGGAAAAGTGTGGTCACCCAACATGTTTGTGGACAATGGAATTTTTCCTAGGTTACTATTACAAGCCCTGTTCAACGTGTCTTCTTCTTTTATCTAAATGTTTTCATTAAATTAACTCTATTCTTCATGGAAATATCTCTGAGAATTGTGTTTAGTGTGTTATTGCTTCTACCTGCTTCTATGAGTTTCTCATGGTTATGGTGTCTTGTGGTTGTAAATGAATCCGTGGAATGAAATTATTGTACATGGTTCTAGGTTTTTGATCAATATTAGTTGGGTCAACTTTGTTCAAAATAAAAAAATAAGGGTTTCGGTAATGAAACTCCTGTTTCAGCTTGGTGTTCATACAATTTGGTTGTATTATTAATGTTGTTGGTCGACTCGATTCTAGAATACCTTTTTTTAGATTTTGGATTTGGTTCATAATCCTTCATTTTGGCTTAAGATTAGTAACCGATCTTTTGATCTATTGTTGTTTCAATGATATCATTTGGAACTTAATGTGTGGATATTATGGTTATTTATCTGGGGTAGTTTGAATTGATATCCTTTCTCTTGCTTTCAGTTTTCGGTCGGTTAAGGAATCATATGTTTTCTTTAAGAAATGAGGTTTTTTTAATACTTTAATAGAAAAATGGATTTTTTGATTGGCCTCAAAATGTTTCACCATCTTGTTATTAGGATGAAATTTTTGTGTAATCACACAAATCTATGGTGGGTAATTTTCCGTTGCTATTTGACTTGGAACCCTGATTAATACAGGTAGATCTCGACGCGATTAAGGTAACTTATGACCCATTTGGGGTGGAATGGGGAATGGATAAGGTAATAATGGTTAACTTATCCTATACATTATAGCCTTTCCATAACTACTGGAGGATTTTCCTTAGTTATTGACTCTACCACAACGGACTGTCAAAGTTTTAGAATTATTTTGAGGTCTAAAATCATGAATTTTGTCTTAATGTGACCTTACCATTGCTAGATCTTGTTGGTATACATAGGTTCATAACTACTAATCAATTTCTTGATACAAATATTTAGGAAATTTAGCTTTAAGGTTACATTATTTTGTAATTACCAATTCTCAGTTGTTGGGAAATTTTGGCTGGAATGGTAACTGTGTTTGCCTAACACTTGAGAGGGGTGTACAAGGTTAGTATATCTCTGTCCTACTATTAGCAAATATTGAAAATGTTATGAATTCCAATACTCTGTGATAATAATAAACCATAAGTCGTGTTGTAGGACATAATATCATGGAAATGTTTCTTGAATGAGTATTCTACCAAGAGTAAATTATGTTTCATGAGATATTTTTATGGAAGGATTTCTTGCATAAATACTCGTTCAAGAGTTTAAGTAAATATTTATAATTTATTCAACTGTTTCCCCTAAAAAAAAAATAACAAATAAAAAATAAAAAATAGATGTTGTTCGTTATGGGCATAAATCAAGGAGCAGCGTAGTTCTTGTTTTTGTGTAAATTGATGTTTTCCCCTAAACTTCTGTGGGGAGAATCCAAGTAATATTTTTATCAAATAATTAGCTAGCTCTCTTGGTTAAATAGAAAGGTATTGATTAAAATTGGTTTATATCTCAGTTCTTTTTGTTTCGATAGACCCTCCTAGAGTTCTTTATCATTGTGATTAAAGCATCTTGTCAATGGACTAGAGTAAACCTCATGTACGAATGCACAACAAGTACAATTAATTTCCTATTGAATTATTTCTTTGTTATGATGAAATCCCTTTTTGGATCGTGAAAGGGATTTGGTTAGAAGAGACATAGGTGACAAATTTCTGTTCGTGTTGAGTCATTGTGCTGCATATAAATTACTTTTAGATTGTTGATAGGAGATTGATTGTAATATAGTGGAACTTATGGCTTTTAGGATTAACTGATATTATTGTAGACTTATTCACACTTTTTATTAAATATCTTCTTTAATAGATGGCTAAAGTTTTAAATGTTATCATGTTGAAATGATTTTCATGACTAAAACACAGGTCAAATTTATTTTGTTGGTTTACTTAACTGCTTCTGTAGGTAATTGTTGCCTAATGAGAATTAGTTATTGCTTTTCTATTTCTGACATTGTATCTTTTTGGACAGTCTTTTAATTACTCTTATTTTGAGTACTTGGAAAATTTCCTTAAACAACAGTGTTTTTTTGAAATATTTAGATAAAATCACAATTTCCTATTGTTATAGCGCTTGTTATGCTCAGTTCTCATGAATTGACATAGGCTAATATTGTGCAGATGGATGTGCGAGTAGATGGGGGAAGAATTGTAGAAATTTGCATCAGTTTTACTGAGGGATTCCTTTTGTTCAAATGCTTAATGTGTTGTAAAACTATGGAATGGTTTTGTGAATTTTTTTTAGAAGAGGCTCAATGCCTTAGAATTACGTTTTGAGGGGTAATGTTGTCATAATCAGCTGAAACCTTAGCTTGCTAATATTATTCTGAAAGCTATAAACCTAATCATTGCATTGTTATGAGCATTTAATGCAATATAGTAATCTTGATAATAGCATAGCGTTGCTTGACCAATTTTGATTACCCTTTTTGTTCCAAGTCAAGGTATCTTCGAATCAGTTGTCACTGTTAGTTTGGTTTCCGTGATGAATAGTAAATGTTTTTAATCTTGTTTAGTTTTCATTGTGAGGGATTTAGTGAACTCCTTGAATTATAGATTTGTGTGTAAACCCCACTCTTGGTTATGCCAATAATGTCATTTTCGGCATAATAAAATGGTTTGGTAATCCTCATAAAAGTTTCACAAAAGAAATAATAAGTTGTAATCCCTTCAATGAAGTCAAGATCATTTCATTTGGAGGTAAGGATACTTTATTCCTATGTTAAAAAGAACTTACCCTTACTACTGTAACCTGTAATAATAAAATCTAAACCTTGTTGTGGGGTGTAAAAAGATAATGAAGGTGTAATCAATGTTTGGCTTTTGGGAAATGGCTAGGCCTTAGTAAGTAGGGGGAGATTGATGAATAAATCATTAAATTCTAACTCATGTGTTTGAAACCGAATATGTATTATTTTGTTAAAATCAACCAAGAGAATCCTAAATGAATCTTTTACCCAATCCAGATAAATTCCTTATTCTCAATAAAATACTAGTTATTACTAACAGATTATTCAAGATGAATTCAATATAACCCTTATCCTACAAATTTTTCCATGGTAAATTGTAATTCTTTCTTTGGTGTTTTATTAAATGTTGATCCTTACTTAAGGAAATTTTATTTCTGAACCTAAATGGTAATCCATATTAATTGGAGTTTATGCTCATCTTCTGGTGAAAAGGGAGCTTCGAAATAAGTTTCATTAGCATGAGTTTGGATGATAACCTTGTGGTTTTGAATTCCTCCATGTTTTAACCAGTGAATAAAAACAAATATTTGGCATATTAGAGATGACCGACCTTAAGTTAATTACCTATTCGTATAAAAGGAAGAAATCTTACTTTGTAAGAAGAGTTGTGTGAATCATAGTGTAAAATATCCTAGAACATAAGTTAAGATTTGAAATGACATTTTAATAAACTAAGAAACCTTAAAAGACTTTCACCGTGGGATGACCCCTAACTATAATTGTGTTCTGGTGGTTGGACTAGTATGTGATGTCTTGTCGAAATGGGAAGTGAACTAGTTTCATGATGGGTGTCATAGGTTTTCTTATACATAGGTGGTAAATGTTATGTCAAACCTATTGAGAGTTCGGTTGTAGCCCATTTTGATCATTTTTGGTGTCATATAAAATTAAAGCAAGTAAAAAAAAAATTGGTTTGTTAATTGTCGTGTATGTTCCAGTGTGTGTCTTAAGTGGGCCATGTACACTTGGTATCAGAGTCAGAGGTTCATGCTCTCGAACCTTTGGGAAAAATTGTAGTTTTGATGGTGTTACATGATGATAGTGGTAGAGATTAGAAGAGGTAATGTGATTTAAGAGTGATGTGAACTATGTCATAAATGTGTTATTGTGAATGTACATGTTGTGTATGTCACTTAGTGCGTAACTGTTGGCATGTTGATGTGTTGGGGATGAGGGAATTCTCTCTCCTTTCCATGAATTCAGTATAGAATTCAAGTGTGATGTACCATATCATTGTGTGTGTGGAAGGAATGTGATTATTGATTACGGAGTGTTGGAGCCTTTTGGCATTTGTGATGTGTAGATTGTGCTGATATGTTGTATGATAAGGTTGGTTTATAGTCAACTGGATTGTCATGGTGATGTTGGCATAATCATGTTGTGAAGAAACGTGTATATCACCCTCATGTCATATTGCAGTTGACTGTAGGTTGTTATAGTGCTCATAATAATTATAATTCATGTGATATGTAATGATTCATGTCATGATTTAGGGACATATGGTGAGTATATGATCCCTATCATATAGTGATTGCACTTTGGGTGCAATATGTGGTGATGTGGCATGCTGTTTTAAACAGTGAATTTAATGTATGTGATATACCCTATGTATCAATACCATTGCATAAGATGCTATGTGTTAATGTGCGTGAACCACCATTATGTTAGTGATGTAGTTGTACGTGTTATGTTTTCAACCTTACGCTAACCGACCCTGAGGGAAATTGGTAAAAGTGTATATTTGGAGTCAGGGAATGTGTACCATGGGCCAGTAACTCGAACTAACCTTAGGATCTAGTAGATGACGACTTGAGCTCCTCTTTCATCTATCTCCTATGTGATTGTTGTATGGATGAAACCTAAGTGTAGATATGACTGTGTTTAGTCCTTGTCGAAGTGGTGGCAGGATGATTTAGATAGAGACGATGAAATAGTTGTACTATTGATATGTTATTTTACGAGTATGAGGCTCGATGTTTCGAGTGCTAGACAAATCGTTGAGCACCCCCTTGGTGGCCAGTATAAGGCCACATAGTCATCGTAATGTGCTATTCATATATATGTATTTTATTTGTAAATTTTATTTTATTGTATTTTTTCATGGACCAACAATTTTCTTGATTGCCATGTATTTATATTTTGGGCATTTCCTTGGTTTGTGGTACTGACATGTGGATTTTTTGCACTAACTATGGCTATTTGGCCACTTATTCTTGCTTGGATTTGGATCTTCTTTTAAATTTAATTTATTTTACAGCCTAGCCCAAGGCTTACACTTCACCACTTGGCATTTAAATCAGATTGCTATGTTGGTTCTATTGTCATGATGTGCGGAATAGGGCCATGGGATGCACCATGGAATGGTGGGACCTATGTACCCAGCTTCGTTATATTGGGGTACGCCCCAAGGAGTTACAAATAACTAGTGGGTTACCGAACCACTTGAGTTATTATGTCAATTAGGTTAGGGATGTCTGGACTCTATGTGCCTAAGGTCCATAGGGAAACCAAACTCTTTGGGTAGTGAAAAGGAAAAATTTATTTTGTTTATTACTATTTGAGGGAGGCATAAGAGATTTGAGGGAGGCGTAAGAGATTTGAGGGAGGCATAAGAGACTTTAGGGAGACATAAGATTTAAGGGGAGGCGTAAGAGATTTGTGTGTGTGTGGTTGATGCTTCGGGAGATATGCTGGAGTTGATGGGTGATGCTTTGGGAGTAGTGTTTTGATGTATGTCTTAATCATGTGAATTGGTTATGTTTTGGTGATGTTGTGGAATACGGATTTTTTTCCCTTGTTGACACTTTGTGTCTGTAGCTATTGTTTCGAGTTGTGTAAAATATTCATCTGTAAAATTATGGAAATTTTAGGTTGTTATAATATACTTATTGCTGAGTATTTTTGTGATGGTAATATATGTGTGACAAGTACTATATTTTGTGGATCATGTATGTTCCTTCCATGTTTTGGCTAAACTCTCATGATGTGGTATGGTCATGTTAATATGTGAAATTTTCCTATGAATATTTTGTGTAGCGTATAACCTTGGTATGTTATTACTGATAGCGGTTTATTGTTGGGAACCTACAAGAATGAATAAACAAAAAAAAAGCTTTACGAAGGATGAAATATTAAGAACTTAAATTGGGAATAATGAAAAGGAAAAGTGATAAATTAAATAATGAAGTAATAGAAAACTTGTTAATCTTCAGAGAACAATGAAAGTTGAATAATCTGCCAAAATTTCTATGTCTACCCTATGGTCATGCTTTAACGATCAATTTATTTTTTACCATAGGAAGAGTAATTGTATTTATCCGTACTTTTGTTGCTCATTCCTCTTCTTCCTTTCTTTTGCGTCATGTCGCATCGAGGAATATTTTTTCTTAAGGGGAGGAGAATGTGATTCCCCATGTTCGTTTTTGACTTCCGCCTTTGCTTCCTTACCCTATTTCTTAACGGTCAATTGTTTGTTCTAAGCCCCCTTTTGGTCGTCTAAGTGTTGACAACGACCCTTGTGTGACAGTAATTTATTTGAGCCTCCTTTCCTTCTGCTATACCCTTTTGTTCCATCAAACCTTCTAGTTCTTTTATAAGTGTTTATTTGACGTTGAGGGTATACTGTATCTAACATCTTGTGAAGACTTTCATAGTAATGAATATCATATTTTGATCTCGATCAGTTGGAATGCTTAACGTCACATTTTGTTAAAAGTTTCTAATGAGAATTCTAAGAATCTTTTAGGTAATTTTTTTAGGCATATTTCATTGGAAGGATACCTAATTATTTAGCTAAGTATAACTAAATTGTTTGTTCGCTTCAAAAGACTTGGTATAATGGTGACTATGGAAAATCTCTAGCATGCGTGAAAATGGAGGGAGGTTGGTGGTGGTGCCAAATTTTGAAGGGAAGTATTTTTTTTATGCCAAATTTAATATGGTATGTTACCAACTCCCACTTAGCTGACTAGGCTCCAATTTTGAGTGCATTGTTCTTGTTACAACTAATTTAGAAGTGAAATTGAACTCTCCTTCCACCAACTCTGTCAGTCTTTAATGTCATTTATTTTAACATTTACTCTGGCACATCCTTTGTGGGGGACTAGTTGGGCATTCAATGGCAGCATGGCTGCATGGGTTGGGAGGAGCTTTGTTGAATAGGCATTGTTGGGCATGCAGTAATTCTATTTTAGCATTTCCATTCTAAAAATGGTGGTTGCTTCCACGTTTTGGCATACATTCCTTCTAGAGAAATTTCAATGGAAATGTTAGCCTTCAAGTCGTCTGCTCTATTATCGCTTGGGTGGGGGTTCATACCTATGTTCAAATCCTTCATTTGGCACTGAATGTGTAGTGGAAACCCTGAACTATGGAGGTTAGACACCTACCTTGTCATCTTATGGTATTAATCGAGGGCTGTTTCTTATAGGTCCTTCTATCATTTATCCTGTAGTCATGCTTACACCTTTGGCTGCTAAGACCCCTTTCTCTTTGGATGGAATTTGGTGTGTCAACATGTGTTTCAAGCCTCGTAGTATACTTCCTGGTATTTTGTTACATACATGTCTCCCATGAGGCACATGCTTCTGACATGTCTAACAAAAAATCTCATTTTCCATTGTACTTCAATGGATGCCCATATTCATGCTGTCAAAGATCCCATTTTGGCATGTAGGTTGGAAGGATGCTTGTAAAGGTTGAACTAAGTAGTATTGGACTTTTCTCTTGGTTCGTCATATTTTTTTGGAGTTCCTAGGCCATGTTCTAGCAAACCTGTTTTGTGCTATGCACTATAATCATATACAGTCCTTGTAGACCACTAGTCCCTTCTAGACAATTGCAACTCACCATTTTTGGGACATCCATGCCCTGATTACGTACCCTGCTTGTGCCTAAATGTGGCCGTGAGAAGAGTGTGGAAACCTAGCAAGCTTGTGGGCAGTGGAATTTTGTCAGAGTTCCTATTGCATAGACCCTGTTTCAACGTATGCTCGACTTGTGGGGGCATTGAATCAGGCATGATAGGCCCTTTACCCTTACAGTATACTACTTTTATCTAAATGTTTTCATTAAATGAACTCTATTCTTCATGGAAATGTCTCTGAGAATTGTGCCTGGTGTGTTGTTTCTTCTAATTTATGCTTGTATGAGTTTCTCATGGTTATGGTTTCTTATGGTTGTAAATGAATATGTGCAATGAAATTATTGTACATGCTTCTCAGGTTTCGATCAATATTATTTGGGTCGACTTTGCTCACAATATTAAAAAAAACAAAAAAACAAAGGGGTCCGGTAATGAAACTCCTAGATTTAGCTTGGTGGTCATATGATTTGGTTGTATTACTCAATGTTGTTGGTCGAACTCGATTCTAGAATACATGTTTTCAGATTTTGGATTCATGGTTCATAATCCTTCATATTTTGGATTAAGATTAGTAACTAATCTATTGATCTTTTTGTTTGTTTCAATGATATCATTGGGAACTTGATGTGTGGGTATTATGGTTGTCTTATCTGGGGATTTTGAACCGATATCCTTTCTCTTGGTTTCGGTTTTGGGGTCGGTTAAGGAATCGGACATTTGCTTTAAGCAATGCGGGTTGTATTTTTTTAATACTTTAATAGACAAAATGGATGTTGGATTGGCCTCAAAACATTTCACCATCTTGTTATTAGGATGATTTTTTTTGTGTAATCACGCAGATCTGGGGTGGGTACTTTTCCGTTGCTATTCGAACTTGGAACCCCGATCAGTACAGGTAGATCTCGATGAGAGTAAGGTAACTTATGACCCATTTGGGGTGGAATGAGGAATGGATAAGGGAAGGATGGTTAACTTATCCTAGTCCATAATAGGTCATTTCCATAACTATTGGAGGATTTTCCTTAGTTGTTGACTCTGCCACAATGGACTGTCAAAGTTTTGAGAGTTATATTGGAGGCTCTGAAATCATAAATTTTATCTTAATGTGACCTTACCATTGCTAGATCTTGTTGGTATACATATGATTCATACCTATTTATCAATTTCTTGATACAAGTATTTAGGAAATTTAGCTTTGAGGTTACACTATTTTGTTAATCACCAATTCTCGGTTGTTGCGACATTTTGGCTAGAATGGTAACTATTTTTTTCCTAACACTTGAGAGGGGTGTAGGAGGTTAGTATATCTCTGT
Source organism: Taxus chinensis (assembly GCA_019776745.2). Taxonomy (NCBI): domain Eukaryota; kingdom Viridiplantae; phylum Streptophyta; class Pinopsida; order Cupressales; family Taxaceae; genus Taxus; species Taxus chinensis. The sequence goes on from CM034153.1 coordinate 591,706,793, forward strand.
CCTACTATTATAAATTATTGAAAATGTTATGACTTCCAATACTCTGTGATAATAATATACCATCAAGTCGTGTTTGTAGGACATAATATCATGGAAATGTTTCTTGAGATGAGTATTCTACCAAGAGTAAATTATGTTTCATGAAGATAATTTTATGGAAATCTTTCTTGCATGAATAATCATTCAAAATTTTATAGTAAATATTTATACATTAATTCAATTGCCTTTCCCTAAAAATAAAAATAAAAATAGATGTTGTTCATTATGGGCATAAATCAAGGAGTATTGTAGTTTCTTTCTTTTGCATGCGAATTGATGTTTTCCCCTAAAACTTGTGTGGGGAGAATCCAATGTAATCTTTTTATCGAATAATTAGCTAGCTCTCTTGGTTAAATAGAAAGGTATTGATAAAAATGGTTTTTAGATCTTAGTTCTTTTTGTTTTGATAGATCCAGCATAGAAGTTCTTTATCATTGTGATTAAATCATCTTGTCAATGGACTAGAGTAAACCTCCATATAGGAATGCACAACAAGTACACTTAATTTCCATGTTGAATTATTTATTTGTTATGATGATCATCCATTTTTGGATCATGAAAGGGATTTGGTTAGAAGAGACATATGTGACAACTTTCTATATTGTGTATGTCAATTCATTTGCGTTGCATATATCAATTACGTTTAGATTATTGATAGGAGATTGATTGTAATATAGTGGAACTTATGGCTTGTAGGATTAAATAATATTATTGTAGACTGATTCACACTTTTTATTAAATATCTTATTTAATAGATGGCTGAAATTTTAAATGTTATCATGTTGAAATGATTTGCATGATTGAAACTGTTATCCCGTAAAATTGACAAGGGAAATTTTACCGATAACCATACTGAAATTTTGTTCCGATCCCTCGTTAGGGATCCCTTGCGTTCGAAACGTTATAAAATCCCTTCCCGCAAAATCTGGTTTTTCGAACTTAGTCTTTTGAGCCTTTTTTTGGCTGGGCACATGAAACTGCTATGTAACACCAAAATTTTGGTGCGCCCCCTTTAAAACCTTTGGCTGCATGATTTTCAATGTCAACACACCTTTTGGTGCACCAAAGTATGTTGAGCCTACCCTGCGTGCACCAAGGCGCATGCGCCTTTGTGTTGGCACAACTTTTGTTGCGCCATGTTTTGGTGGGCCAAAGGACGCACATAACTTAATGTCGACATAGCTTTTGGTGTGCACCAAAGGCGCGCTTAATTTCTTGCTGGCAAACGTTTTCATGCGCCAAAGGGTGCACCGCTTTTCCCTGTCAACAGCAACTCCCCATGCGCCCTTCAAAAAGTGAGTGGTGCACATTAATGACCAGCTCACCTATATATATATGTGTTTGCACGCCCTAAATTTCATTATCATCTAGATCGCATGATCACGTGATTTTTATTCTCTGAGCCTGTCAACCTCTACCTCGTCGTTTTCAACGCATTGTGGACCCGTTTTCAAGATTTTCACTATTTATCCATGTAAGAGGTTCTTCTCCCTCTTGTGCATGTTTTGTGTTTTCGGTTCTTGGTGTGCTTCGTGGTCTAGTTTTAGTTTGTGTTTGGATTTTTGGGGTATCAAAATGTTGATCTAGCCCTCCTCCTGCTGATGTCTTTCCTTATTGTCCTCCCCCTCCTCTTTCCAGATCTGCTGGTAGAGGATGTTATTTTGAAAAGCATGGTCTGAAAACTCCTTTTGGATTTAACCGTTTTACTTGCCCAATACACCATGCTAAAACAAATGAAGAAAGGAATGGAGAAAAGAGGATTGTTTTTTCCTTGGGCGCATTGGTGCGTCCTGCAACATCATAAACAGTTGTGCCCCCATGGCACATCTGTCCCCCTTGCAACATGATAAAAACCCGTGCCCTTGGCGCACCCATCTTGCCTGCTGCAATTGCTAAACTTGTGCTCCAATGGTGCACCCAACCTTCCTTGCTGCATCCCATTTCCATGCGCCAATGGCGCACCCAACATCTATCCAACACCGGCTTTATCTGCACCATGTGAAGTTATAAAGGAACAGGCGCATCCCTCCTTGCAGCAACATCATGTTGCGTTAACCCTTTCGTGCGCCCCGCCATATTCCCTTTGGCACACACGAAAAGCTCATGTTACACAAACCTTACATGCGCCAAAGCGTGCACCAAAACCTAGTGCAACATGAAAAGTCTATGTGCCAAAGGGCGCATCCTGTCACTATGTAACACGCATGTTTTCATGTGCCCTTTATAAAATGCAATCTGCAGTATGCACGCGCCATTCACCTTTGGTGCCAGTTTAACCTTTGCAACACGCCTTTCCTGTGCGCCTTACCTATTTAGCCCTGTAAGCTGCAATTTTCATGCGCCCTGCGCCCTAAGCCTAAAAATCTCTAACTCTTTCTTCTGCTAACATTCCAATGGAAGACCAAATGGCTAATTCAACCTTTTCGGATTGGGTCTCGCTTCTTCTTCATGCAGATCAGCAACTGAGTTCGAAAGAACATATGTCTACATCCAGCAGGAGACCTACCAAACCGAAAGGAAAGGCTAAGCTTACAAAGGAAGAAATGAAATACAAATATCAGAGGGTCAGAATGCCCGAGTCACAGGCCGAATGCAGCATGGATGTCAGAGACTCAGAATTGGGGCATATCGACATGGAGGAATTCTGGGCCAGAACTCAGAAAGTTACAAGGAGTCCATGGATGGACAAATTGATCGGCAGTGCCCTGCACTTTGCCAGAGGAATCCCCGTCAGCACCGTCAACAATGAATTTATGATGGTGGTTGCCCAGAGTTACAATAAAGACACAAGGTGTGTCGAAAACAATCAAGGGTGAGGTAGTCATTAACCTCACTGCCCGTCATTTTGAGATCATACTCGGCATCCCTCACCACCGGCACTTTGTGGCCGTTAGCCAAGCAGAGTGCATCAAGGCCTGGGAAGACAATGAAGACCAATGTATGCAGCTAATGAACGAAGTATATCTGAAAAATAAGAAGGTGGTAACCCGGTGGCCCCAAATCATCCACCGCAGTGACTTCTCAGAAGAGCTCAGCGATACCATTACCTTCCTGAGCAGGGTCTTCGGGCTTTCTGACGCCCATTACTTCCATAAATGGATGCTGCACTACTTGGAAACAATGAACAAGAATTTTCCTGATCAACGCTTTTGCTGGGGGAAAATTATAAGCAGCACCATCTCCGAGTAGCTACAACAATTCAGCACAACAGGAGTATTCCATATGAACTCCTACGTGGTCTACGCTGCAGCGTCGGAGAGGGATTATCCAGGCCTAACGAGGAGTGGAGTTTGGCCTCAGGTAAAGATATACGAGTACTACCTAGAGTTGAAGGCTGGAGAATAGCATCTCCCAGTTCACAAAAGTTAACGATGTGTTTTTCTATCACATCATCTGCCTGCTGAGGCCGAATATGACTCATGGTCGTACGACCAAAAACATAGTGGCAGCCACGGAGAAATGGGGGGCCCTGTTCACCCAATTTCCCACATTCACCTATCTAAGGGCTGCCAACTTTTTGGGAGAGCCAACCAGGCTACCAAGGTATGCTGGGCCTAAGATGATTCTGCTGGAACTGTCAAGGCAGCTAATCACATACCACGAAAAATGCCTGAAAAGGAAGAAGGGTGGAACTCCTTTCCCCCTCACAGTGGGCTGATACACATGCTCTACCCACCACAAGGCGAAGGAAATGTTCACAGAGCTGGAGTTACTCAATTTGAAGCATGACTTCCCAGCCAGGCCTACCTTCGACCCAAGGGGCTGCCTGCCAAGAGCAAAGCTTGATCCAATCCATGTTCCTCAGATCGAGGATATTTATATTGACGTCCTCCATGAGGTAGAGCTCAGAAGAAAGGATCATTCTCGCCTAGCATTGGCAGAAATCATCCAATATGGGGTAGCCATTGTCCCCAAAGGCTACCAAACAACAGAAGATGAAGTAGACAAGGTATATACTGATACAGATGGGGACGATTGGCCCTTTCCAGCCATTGATAGAACTAAAAGCTCCTCAGACAATTGAGGAGAGGGTCAAGGAAACTCTGCGTAGGACAGAGCATTGGTGCCGGATGAATGGCCTAATCTACCTCGGGGTAGACTTCACAACCTCCCCATTGGGCAATGCACCTTCACGATCCAAGAAGCAGCTTAAAGGCAAAGGTGTAGAAGGTGAATCCAGCACCATTCAGGAAGAAGCCCCTGAGAGTCCTCCTTCCGCAGCACCAGAACAGGTAATAACTCTGGATTCGCCAGAGAAAGAAGCAGCAGAGGATAGTCCCATAGGCCCATCCACTCAGGATGTCGGCATTGCTACCACAATAGAGGTCCCTTCTATCCCTTCTTCTTCTCTTCCTTCCCCTCCTCGAGTGACTCAAGCGACCATCCCTTTGGTCGTGTCCTCTGTCCCTTCTTCTACTCTTTCCCCTGCTTCTTCATCTATCTTCTCCTCCCTCACTGATCTGTCCTCCTCCATTTCTTCCCTCATCTCCGGGCTCCCTTCCCTTCCTATGTCTTCCGCAGCTGCAGTTTCCCTTCCTCCCGTGGACACTTCTTCGGCTATTCTCTCAATGCCACCGCCGCGTGTCTCCACGTTTTTCCCCTCTTCTACTGTAGCTGCCTCCTCCTCTGTCTCTGGTCCTTCTTCCATAGGACCAGCCTGGATCTCTCAGCAGCTAAGCCAGCAAAAGAGGAAAGTTCCCATCGCTCCGATGGACTTTTCAGTGATCCCAATCAAAGGGGCGAAGAAGCAGAAGCCTATTACACGCTTCTCTAAAAGTGCTGCAGGTGAGAGAATCATGGAAATTGCATACCCCGATCCCCTCAAAGAGAAAAAGGATCTGTCTCCGACAGATTTTACTGTGACCCAAGTCACAATGGGGACATCTTCTGAAAGTCTCCAGGGGGAAGCTCTTTCCGCGGTTGACGCCCTCTGTCAAAAGCTTCAAGAGACAAAAGAAGAGAAAAGGCTACTAAAAGAGCAAAATAAATATCTGCTCCAAGCCTTACAGAAGATGGGTAGTGCACCTCCCACAACTGCCACCGAGACTTCTGAGCTTCTCAGCCAGGAGAAAATCAACGAATATGCAAAGATCGGTGAGCAGGGTATGGCCGTTTCCGCTTGGAGGAGCCAAATCCTCAAAGACAGCGAAAAAGTGATCACCGAGTTCTCTGACTTATACCTGAATATCAGTAAGGTGAATAAAGAACTCCAAGCGTTAGAAGGGCCCATATCAGAAGAGCTGGAACATGCTAGACTGCAGCACGAGGCCTTCCAACAAATGTTTGACTGTTCAGTCGAAGATCTGGTCAAGTTCGGTACGTCTTCGGCCATCCAAGGGCCCTCAACAAAATCATGTCCACTCTGGACTATCGGGTGGATCAGCTAGAATTTATTCTAGAAAAGATTGACAAAGTCAAGGAAGAAGCCCTGGATGCGATGCATCAAATGGAGTGAATTGTTCTCAACATGTCTCCAGGGTTGCTCACTCCTTCCTTTACCTTAAGGTCAGCTGATGAAACCATCCGGATCTTCAAGGAGATCGCTTCTCAAGGAACGGGGCCAGAGGTCACATTTGACACTGAATCTATCAACAACCTGCTGGCCTGTAGGGACTTCGTCGGGTTCCTCATTGAGGTGGAAAAGGACTTTTCCAAACTCCCAGAGAAGCTCATAGATGAGCGGGAGACTTGTGAGGCAATAAGCGATAGGCACAAGGATCCTTCTCAGGATCAACTTGGGCCAATAATTAACAAGTTTTTGGAATACCGCACTCAATTCCATATCTCATCACCTGAGCAGCATCAAAAGCAGGCTACCCCCTTTCGGCCGCAGGATGATGACGACGAGTAGCTTCTTCTTCTTCTTCTTCTTCTTCTTCTTTCTTCTTCTCTCTCTTCTCCGACTTTCTTGTTGGAATGTCTAAAGTATGTTGGCACAAATGATGACATCATCCATGTTACGTCATGGGATGATGTCATCCATCAAGTTGTCAAAAGTCAACATGACTTTTAGATATTTTGTAAATATCTTTGTAAATAGGTGGTTGGCTCCTTTTTGCCTTCTTTCCTTCTCCTCTTCTATATATATTGGAATACTTGTTGTATTCAAAGGTGGACATTTTTTAGATGAAAATAGAAGTGAGGAGAGAAAGACTTTGAGCTTTCTTGTAACAGAAGAAAAACAGCAATACAAATATTGAGGCTTTGTACTGAATACTTGTGTTATACATCAGAGCTTTCTTATGTTAGATCTGTATGTGTTTATTCTGTTAGATTCATATCTACCTTTTTGTCATTTTCTCATCAGTATTGCTTTGTTTGTTTATGTAAGTAGGTTTGGCTCTGTTTACTACCAATCCCAAAACATAAATCTTCCTGACCTTTCTGCTTTGGAATTCATTTCTTTTCTTCCTTCGGACCTGCTCTTTCCTCATCCCCTCTTCCTTTCCTTTCTTTTCACAGTCGGAAACACCCCACTGGGATGAGATCCCAAACCCCCGAAGGCAGAATCTGTGAGACTTGCATAGATTCCTGCTGGTAGAATAGCAATAAACCAGTTTCGCTTTGCTGACTCAAAGAGGGGCTATGCCCTGCACACTGTTGGCTCGTTTATCCATAGATCTGCCCAAGCGATAGATTTTCGGACCAACAGTTTTTGGTGACTCCGCTGGGGAACGAATAGATCTGTCAGATCTATGATGGTGGTAAGATAGAAAAATCAGAAAAAATAAGAAAATTGCTGCCTGTTTGCAAATCTGAACTTTTTGATAAAAATCCAAAAATTTGCAAAAGTGCTCTGAATTGAAAATTTTCTTCTGAGATCCATAGATCTGGCCTAGTTACAAATCTTTAGTTCGCTGAGTTTTTATAAAAATTAGTATTTTGCCGTAGATCTGGATTTTTGGCTGTTTGCTAAAAGTTTGAAACCCTCTGAAAAAAGTCAAAATCAGATCCGAAAATCAGCTTGCTATTCTTCCCTACCATCTTATCCTCGTTGTTATTTGTCATTAACCGCAATCAGTTTTCTGAAGAGGATAGTTTTAAATATTTAGAAAAGTATTTGCTGCTGGTTTTTGTCAGAAAAACCAGAAAATCAGCAAGTACAACCAAAAATAAAGTTTAAATCTGCGCCGTAACGTTACAGATCTGGAAGGTACACTGGCAAGTGAACCTTTTACGTGCAGCAGGAGAGCCCGTGGAGAAGCTGATCCTACTTTCGATCTGCTTCAAAGGCACAATTTCAGCGTGACACCGGCACGTTTTTCAGCGCTAAGCTCGGCTAGCCGGATATCCAGGAGTGTCTCACCTTCACGAAGAAAAAGTCTTTCGCAGGGGGCATCCACATCCCTTTGTAGTGCCTTGCTACTCAGTGGAACCACACTTCCAGCTCGTGTTCTCTTTCCGGCTTTTCAGATGGCGGTACCATGGGGAAATGCCATGGGTCCTTTGGCTTTACCACATCCAGTTCACGCGCTCCCTCACGGAAACCGAAAGAATTTTCCCAAATTCGATGGGAGCGGAAATCAAAGCATGGATTCCCACATATCTGCATTCATCATGTCATGCAGTATTTTGGATGTGACTCATGAAGATGTGTCGGTTCACCTTTTTCTGGAAACCCTACAAGGACCTGCAGCTGAATGGTTTCAGCATTTGCCAGCCGGATCTATTACCAGTTGGGCCACCTTACGGGATGCTTTCGAAGACAGATACAAGCCTTCAGAGGATGCATTTGCATTATTATCATGGATCACTCACCTGAAGAAAGAGGCAAATGAGACCATGCGCGATTTTATCACCCGGTTCAATGCACTAATCAACCGTGTCCCTGTTGCCATGCTTCCAACGCCGGAAAATCAAAAGTGTTTCTTCGTAAACGCTATGAGCTCGAAAGTTAGTTTCTTGCTCCTTCAGGAACGAGTTGCTACCTTGATTCTCGCCCAAGCCGCTGCCATTCGGATAGAGGATAATCTGATAATATCTGGCGAATTAAAAAAGGAATCAACCAAAGCCTAAATCTTTGGGCCCTTCACCCACTACTTCGTCTGATCCAACCTTTCAAAAGATGGTGAATGACTTGCTTGCATTGAAGAAGCAGTTGGCCCAGGCCTCCCCCAGTTCCTCGTACCGGGATATTCCGCGGAGGAATTTCATTCCCAACAATGTTTCACAAAGGCCGCGCCTACCTACAGCTGCTCTGCGGTTGGCGCTTGAGGCTCCTCCGGTCAACGCTCTGGCCGAAATCGAAGAAGAAGAGCAGTATTATGAAGAACCTTCGTCTCAAGGCGAAGATGATCAAGATGTCGGTGAACCGGCTGGCGACTCTACTATCGGGTATATGGAATTTGATGAGGAAGAATCTGATGAAGAAGAGGGTACCCAGGGATATGCAAGCGGACAGTCATATGCTGTTTTTACTCGCTCGCAAGGAAAAGAAGCGGAAGTTGCTGCCCATGTCCAGCAGGAGAAGGCCGTGTCAAACGTGCCTCCGATCATTGCTAAAAGAGGTAATCCTCTTCCTACTCAACTCCCTGGAAAATCTTTTACAAGGAAACCTTTTCCCCCTATCTCTCCTCCAAATCAATCCTCTCACATTCCTACCAAGACCACTAATCCTATTCCATCATCGCGAGGTGAGGGACTCATTCCCTCACCAACGCAACCCTTGGCCGCATTTGATATCATAGATCATGCAAAAAAGACCAAGATCCAAATGTCTGAAGCTGAGTACCTTCAGTCAAACCCCGAACAGCTTGTAAGATTGACCAAATATATTCAGAGTCAAGCTGTTGCATCTAAGCAGGTTTCCCCAAAAGGAATCCTTTCCACTCCCCCTGAATCCCACATAAATGTTGCTTCAACATCTGCATCAGGCAAGATAGAGCCTTTCTATCTCTCTCTCCTAATCAATGGACACAAGTTGAGTAACTGCATAATTGATTCCGGGGCTTCTGATAACGTCATGCCGGTAAAAGTCGCCCATGCTTTGGGCCTCACTCTTACCAAGCCTTTCGGCAGATGTTATTCATTGGAAACCAAGCAGGTTCCGTTGGTTGGCCAAATCAAGGACGCGCAATTTGCATTTGCGGCTTTCCCAGATAAAAGAGTAAAAATGACAGTCCTTGTTGCTGACATTCCAGCAGCCTATGGAATTCTGCTGGGAAGAAGTTTTTGCAGCGAAGTTGGTGGAGAAATTCATATGGACTGGTCTAAAGCTAGAATTCCAGTCAAAGGCGTAATGCAGACTTTGGAGCCAGAATCACAAAAGAAATACTTGGTTACCAGCTCTGAAGACCCCAAGGCCCAAATCCTTTTTGAATCATCAGGGATGGGGAACTACTTCTTATCTACTGAGACGGATAAAACGGGTGTTCTCATTCAGGAAAAGGATCTTAATGAGATCTGGACCTTGCAGTTTGATGGCAGCTGTGCAACTAGTGGATGTGGCGTTGGGGCCGTGCTGATATCTCCCGAAGAGGAGGTAATTCCTCTCTCTTTCAAATTGCAGTTTTTCAACACTAACAATACTGCTGAGTATGAATCTCTGTTACTCGGTATGCAAGCCGCAAAAGAAAGAGGAATTAAAAATCTAAAAGTACAAGGTGATGCAGAGCTAGTTGTAAATCAGGTCAAAAGGATTTACCAAGTAAAAAATGAGAGGCTCAGGCATTACCGTAATGCGGTATGGGACAGCATTGAAGAATTCGATGCTTTTTCAATAGAATCCATTCCAAGGGCTCAGAATGACATGGCCGATTCATTGGCCGTTTCAGCGTCCCTCATGCTCCCACACCCAGGTTTGAAAACAAACAAGTACACCATTGAGGTGGTTTTCCGCCCGAGCGTGCCAGACAATTCTCAGCATTGGCAGGTGTTCAACGACGATAATCAACTCATTACTTTTCTTGAAAAGGCAGAAAATTTTAAAGAATTGCACTTTGAAGGATCTACTTCCACTTGCCGTGAATCGGTCACCGATCAAGGTGACGAATCCGAAGGGAACGACGGCATATGTCAGCTCAAAGGAAATAAAATTCCAAAAGGCCTGGTTTCTCTGGAGCGCCTGTTCGACAGGCATGACTGTTTTGTAAAAAAGAAGAAGCGTGGATGACCCTGACTCATCCCCAGAAACCGAACCGGTCAATATAGGTTCGATAGAGCACCCGCAATTTGTGAACATTGGCAAATGTTGCATGCCTGAGGAGAAAGCAAAAATTTGTCAAGTTGCTGAAAAAATATATGGACGTGTTGGCATGGTCCTATGCCGATCTAAAGTCCTTTAAGCCAAAGGACGTTCAGCATGACATTCCGTTGAAAGAAGATGTCAAAGCCTTCCGCCAGAAGCAGAGGCACTATAATCCTAAGATCTCGGGTACCATCCAGGCCAAAATTCAGAAGATGTTGGATGCAAGAATCATCTTTCCTATCCATCACAGTACTTGGGTGGCAAATATTGTGCCAGTGCGCAAGAAAAACGGCGAGATACGCATATGCGTAGACTTTCGACAATTTGAACCAGGCTTCCTTGAAAGACAACTACCCTCTTCCGATAATGGATCAAGTTCTGCAAGCAGTAACTGGATCAGAGATGCTGTCCATGCTTGACGGTTTTTCAGGTTACAATCAGATTGAAGTTTCACCTGAAGATCAGTTTAAAACAGCATTCACTACTCCCTGGGGTACATTTGCCTACAGCAGGATGCCTTTTGGCCTAACTAATGCTGGCGCCACTTTTCAGCGGGCCATGGATTTTGCATTCAAAGGTATGATGGGGAAAGTCATTGTGGTTTACTCTAGATGATTTAACCGTCTTCTCTAAACAATGAAATGATCATTGTGATCATTTGGAGCAAGTGTTGGCCAGGTGCCGAGAACATGGGATTTCCCTAAACCCAAAAAAGTCTGTTTTTGGAGTCACGGAAGGGAAGTTGCTAGGGCATGTGGTTAGCAAAGAAGGAACAAAGATAGATGTCGAAAGAGTTAAGGCTATTCAAAGCCTTACTCTGCCTACAAGCAAGACTGGTGTTCATTCTTTCTTTGGAAAGGTGAACTTTCTCAGGCATTTTGTTCCTGACTTTGCTGAGAAGACCCGTCACATATTGAACATGATGAAGGGGTCACCAACTTTCAGATGGAGTGAAGAGGGAAAAAGGTCATTTGAAGAAATAAAAGCTTCCGTTGCTCATGCACCAGTCCTGGTATGTCCCAATTTCTCCAAGGACTTCATCATGTATAGTTACGCATCTGAGCATACTGTGTCCGCAATCTTGATGCAAAAGAACTTCGAAGGATGTTGAATCTCCGATCGCGTTCATGAGTTCTCCCCTCAAGCCTCACGAACTAAAAATGACTCAACTGGAAAAGCATGCCTTCGCCGTTGTCAAAGCAGTGAAGAATTTCAGGTATTACATTCTAAACTCGCATACGGTGGTGCTGGTCCCTGACACGGCGGTGAAATCAATTCTAACTCAGCAGGAGTTAGGAAGCTTGCGAGGAAATTGGATCGCAAAGGTCCAGGAGTATGACCTGGATATTAAACCAACCAAGCTAGTGAGGGGCAAGGGCCTGTGTCAGCTAATGGCTGAAAACAAAGATTCAGAAAACCCTGATGACAGGGGTGACTACACCGACGAAACACAGGACCGACAGGAAGAGCCTGATTCTCTGCCTCTGGTTCTATTTGTTGCAACTAGTGATGAATGGTACTCCGACATCGCTTTCTTCCTTACCTACGGAGAATGCCCAATGCACCTAACTGCAAAGGAGAAGCGCACTATAAAGCTCAGAGCAGGCTAAATATGTCATCTGGGATGACGGTTTATATAAATGTGGGATAGATGGCATCTTTTTGTGATGTGTTGACAAACCCCAGCAAGTAAAACTACTGGAAAGTTTTCACAATTCAGCCTGTGGAGGGCATTTCTCTTCCTCCGTAACTGCACACAAGATCATTCGAGCCAGGTACTATTGGCCGACGCTCTTTCAAGATACAGCCATCTGGGTGGCGAAGTGTGAACCCTGCCAGCAATTCGTCGGCAAGCCCAAGTTGGCTGCCTTTCCCCTAAGGCCGGTCATTATCAATGAACCATTCAGGCAATGGGGAATTGATTTTATTGGCGCACTCAATCCTCAATCGAGTGCCAGACATAGCTATGTCCTTACAGCAACGGATTACTTCACCAAGTGGGTGGAAGCCATACCTGTCAAGCATGCCACTTCTGAGGTGGTTTGCAATTTCATTAAAGAAAATATCATTGTCAGGTTCGGCGTTCTAAACAAAATCGTTGCTGATAATGCTTCTAACTTCTCCTCACAAGAAGTTATTAGTTTTTGCTATGAATATGGGATAACTTTGGCTCACGCCTCAGACTATTACCCTCAGGGAAATGGTCAGGCGGAATCCAGTAACAAGAACTTGGTGACCATCATACGAGAAGTTAGTAGATGAGAATCAGCGAATGTGGCACAAGTCTTTGTATGACGCTTTGTGGGCCGATCGTATTACTCCCAAGAGATCTCTCGGCATGTCACCTTTTCAAGTGTTATATGGCACTGATGCCGAGCTTCCCATTTCTGCGGAACTTCCTGCTCTATGCTTGGCACGAGCTATCGAAGATGAAACTTTCCAAAATTCTCTTGAAAAGAGAATCATGTATCTGGCAGAACTTGAAGAAAAGAGAGTAAGGGTGGTCGACAGGATCACTGAACATCAGAATCAAGTTAAGAGGCTTTTTGATAAGAAGGCCAAGCAAAGAGATTTTCAAGTGGGAGATCTCGTCCTTTTGTGGGACAAGCGAAGAGAGCCAAAGGGCATGCACGGAAAGTTTGATTCCCTGTGGAGAGGGCCCTTCAAGATCAAGCAGCTCAACGGAGAGAATAGCTTCTATCTCTCATATCTGGATGGAACCAAACTCCCACTTCCTTATAGCGGGTAGCATCTGAAGATCTTCAGGAAGTAGAGCTTGCTCTCTTCTTTGTACAGTTTGCTTTGTTTGTTGTGTGTTTGCTTTCGTCGTGTGTTTGCTTTTGGTTTGTTGTGTGTTTCTTTTGCTCCCCCTCCGGTCGCCCTTGTTTTTGACTCTGTTACCCAATGGATAGGCACATGAGAACTGGGATTCTCTACCCCCGAGTTTGCTCAGGGATAGTCCCCAGAAAGAGCCAGCTGTTATCCCGTAAAATTGACAAGGGCAATTTTACCGATAACCATACCGAAATTTTGTTCTGATCCCTCGTTAGGGATCCCTTGCGTTCGAAACGTTATAAAATCCCTTCCCGGGAAATCTGGTTTTTCGAACTTAGTCTTTTGAGCCTTTTTGGCTGGGCGCATGAAATTTCTATGTAACACCAACTTTTGGTGCGCCCCCTTTAAAACCTTTGGCGCATGATTTTCAGTGTCAACACACCTTTTGGTGCGCCAAAGTATGTTGAGCCTTCCCTGCGTGCGCCAAGGCGCATGCGCCTTTGTGTTGGCACAACTTTTGTTGCGCCATGTTTTGGTGCGCCAAAGGGCGCACATAACTTCATGTCGACATAGCTTTTGGTGTGCCAAAGGCGCGCTTAATTTCCTGCTGGAAAACATTTTCATGCGCCAAAGGGCGCACGCTTTTCCGTGTTGACAGCAACTCTCATGCACCCTTTAAAAAGTGGGTGGCACATTGATGACCAGCTCACCTATATATATATGTGTTTGCGCGCCCAAATGTCATTTTCACTATTCAGTAGAGCACGTGATTTTTTCTCTGAGCCTGTCAGCCCCTGCCTCGTCATTTTCAATGCGCTTGTGGACCCGATTTCCAAATTTTTGCTATTTATCCAAGTGAAGTGCTCTTTTCTCTTTCTCAGAGTTTTACGTTTCGGTTCTTCTGTGCTTAGCTGGTTTGGTTTTAGATAGTGCATAATGTTTGAGCATCCATCAAGATCCCCTCGCATGCTGTCTTCCCTTATCCCTCCCCCCTCTTTCCAGATCTGCTGGAGGAGGATGTCATGTCTAGAAAAGCATGGTTTGTAACCCTCCTAGTTTTGAAGGGCCATTTCATTTGCCCAATGACCTGTCACTAAAAGGAAATGAGGAGAAGAAGAAATGTAAACCAGAAAGACCCCTTTGAGAGTGATTTAGTTCACTGTTTCTCTCTTGCGACATCGGTGCATTCTGTCACCACCTGAACATCATAAAAGTTGCGCCCCCAATGGCGCATCTGTCCCCCCTTGCATACATGTTGATCAAACTAACCTGCGCCCTCAAGGCGCACCCATCTTTCACATGCTGCAAGTCGCTAAACTCCCGCTCCACTTTGGCGTGCAACAACCTTCCTTGATTGTGCATCCCATTTCCATGCGCCAATGGCGCACCCAACATCTATGCAACATCAGCTTTATCTGCGTCGAGTGAAGTTATAAAGGTGCAGGCGCATCCTCCTTGCAGTAACATAATGTTACATTAACCCTTCGTGCGCCGCACCATATTCCCTTTGGCGCACGAAAAGCTCATGTTACATAAACCTTACATGTGCCAAAGGGCGCACCAAATCCCAGTGCAACATGAAAAATGCCAAAGGGCGCATCTTGTCCCTATGAACAATTTCATGCGCCTTTTATAAAATGCAATCTGCAGTATGGCACCATGTGCCTTTGGCGCCAGTTTAACCTTTGCAACACGCCTGACTTCCTATGTGCCTTACCTATTTAGCCCTGTAAGCTGCAATTTTCATGCGCCCTACGCCCTGAGCCTAAAAATGGATCTAACTCTTTCTTCTGCTAACATTCCAATGAAGACCAAATGGCTAATTCAACCTTTTTGGATTGGGTCTCGCTTCTTCTTCATGCAGATCAGCAACTGAGTTCGAACGAACATATGTCTACATCCAGCAAGAGACCTACCAAACCGAAAGGAAAGGCTAAGCTTACAGAGGAAGAGATGAAATACAAATATCAGAGGGTCAGAATGCCCGAGTCACAAGCCGAATGCAGCATGGACGTCAGAGATTCAGAATTGGGGCATATCGACATGGAGGAATTCTGGGCCAGGACTCAGAAAGTTACAAGGAGTCCATGGATGGACAAATTGATCGGCAGTGCCCTGCACTTCGTCGGAGGAATCCCCGTCAGCGCCGTCAACAATGAATTTATGATGGTGGTTGCCCAGAGTTACAATAAAGACACAAGGTGTGTCAAAAACAACAAAGGCAAGGTAGTCATTAACCTCACTGCCTGTCATTTTGAGATCATACTCGGCATCCCTCACCACCGGCACTTTGTGGCCGTTAGCCAAGTAGAGTGCATCAAGGCCTGGGAAGACAATGAAGACCAGCTGTATGCAGCTAATACCACGAAAAATGCCTGAAAAATAAGAAGGTGGAACTCCTTTCCCCCTCACAGTGGGCCGATCCACCGCTCTACCCACCACAAGGTGAAGGAAATTACCTTCCTGAGCAGGAGTCTTCGGGCTTTCTGAAGCCCATTACTTCCATAAATGGATGCTGCGCTACTTGGAAACAATTAACAAGAATATCCAGGCCTACCTTTCCTGATTAGCGCAATTTTCCTCAGATCGAGGATATTTATATTGACGTCCTCTGTGAGGTAGAGCTCAGAAGAAAGGATCATTCTCAACCTAGCATTGGCAGAAATCATCCAATATGGGGTAGCTGCATTGTCCCCAAAGGCTACCAAACAACAGAAGATGAAGTAGACAAGGTATATATATGATACTACCCAGATGGGGAGCTAGATTGGCCTTTCCCGGCCATTGATAGAACTAAAGCTCCTCAGACAATTGAGGAGAGGGTCAAGGATGACTCATGGCGTAGGACAGAACATAGTGGTGCCACAGAGAAATGGGGGCCCTAATCTACTTGGGGTAGATTTCAAAACATTCCCCATTGGGCAACTTTTTGGGAGAGCCAACCACGATACCAAGAAGCAGCTTAAAGGCAAAGGTGTAGAAGGTAGCTAATCCAGCACCATTCAGGGAAAAATCCCCTGAAAGTCCTCCTTCCAGGGTGGAACAGAACAAGTCATAACTCTGGATTCGCCAGAGAAAGAAGCAGCAGAGGATAGTCCCATAGGCCCATCCACTCAGGATGTCGGCATTGCTACCACAACAGAGGTCCCTTCTATCCCTTCTTCTTCTCTTCCTTCCCCTCCTCGAGTGACTCAAGCGACCATCCCTTTGGTCGTGTCCTCTGTCCCTTCTTCTACTCTTTCCCCTGCTTCTTCGTCTATCTTCTCCTCCCTCACTGATCTGTCCTCCTCCATTTCTTCCCTCATCTCCGGGCTCCCTTCCCTTCCTATGTCTTCCGCAGCTGCAGTTTCCCTTCCTCCCGTGGACACTTCTTCGGCTATTCTCTCAATGCCGCCGCCGCGTGTTTCCACGTTTTTCCCCTCTTCTACTGTAGCTGCCTCCTCCTCTGTCTCTGGTCCTTCTTCCATAGGACCAGCCTGGATCTCTCAGCAGCTAAGCCAGCAAAAGAGGAAAGTTCCCATCGCTCCGATGGACTTTTCAGTGATCCCAGCCAAAGGGGCGAAGAAGCAGAAGCCTGTTACACGCTTCTCTAAAAGTGCTGCAGGTGAGAGAATCATGGAAATTGCATACCTCGATCCCCTCAAAGAGAAAAAGGATCTGTCTCCGACAGATTTTACTGTGGCCCAAGTCACAATGGGGACATCTTCTGAAAGTCTCCAAGGGGAAGCTCTTTCCGCGATTGATGCCCTCTTGTCAAAAGCTTCAAGAGACAAAAGAAGAGAAAAGGCTACTAAAAGAGCAAAACAAATATCTGCTCCAAGCCTTACAGAAGATGGGTAGTGCGCCTCCCACAACTACCGCCGAGACTTCTGAGCTTCTCAGCCAGGAGAAAATCAACGAATATGCAAAGATCGGTGAGCAGGGTATGGCCGTTTCCGCTTGGAGGAGCCAAATCCTCAAAGACAGTGAAAAAGTGATCGCCGAGTTCTCTGACTTATACCTGAATATCAGTAAGGCGAATAAAGAACTCCAAGCGTTAGCAGGGCCCATATTAGAAGAGCTGGAACATGCTAGACTGCAGCACGAGGCCTTCCAACAAATGTTCGACTGTTCAGTTGAAGATCTGGTCAAGTTCGTCGTCTTCGGCCATCCAAGGGCCCTCAACAAAATCATGTCCACTCTGGACTATCGGGTGGATCAGCTAGAATTTATTCTAGAAAAGATTGACAAAGTCAAGGAAGAAGCCCTGGATGCGATGCATCAAATGGAGTGAATTGTTCTCAACATGTCTCCAGGGTTGCTCACTCCTTCCTTTACCTTAAGGTCAGCTGATGAAACCATCCGGATCTTCAGGGAGATCGCTTCTCAAGGAACGGGGCCAGAGGTCACATTTGACACTGAATCTATCAACAACCTGCTGGCCTGTAGGGACTTCGTCGGGTTCCTCATTGAGGCGGAAAAGGACTTTTCCAAACTCCCAGAGAAGCTCATAGATGAGCGGGAGACTTGTGAGGCAATAAGCGATAGGCACAAGGATCCTTCTCAGGATCAACTCGGGCCAATAATTAACAAGTTTTTGGAATACCGCGCTCAGTTCCATATCTCATCACCTGAGCAGCATCAAAAGCAGGCTACCCCCTTTCGGCCGCAGGATGATGACGACGAGTAGCTTCTTCTTCTTCTTCTTCTTCTTCTTCTTCTTCTTCCTCTTCTTCTCTCTCTTCTCCGACTTTCTTGTTGGAATGTCTAAAGTATGTTGGCACAAATGATGACATCATCCATGTTGCGTCATGGGATGATGTCATCCATCAAGTTGTCAAAAGTCAACATGACTTTTAGATATTTTGTAAATATCTTTGTAAATAGGTGGTTGGCTCCTTTTTGCCTTCTTTCCTTCTCCTCTTCTATATATATTGGAATACTTGTTGTATTCAAAAGGTGGACATTTTTTAGATGAAAATAGAAGTGAGGAGAGAAAGACTTTGAGCTTTCTTGTAACAGAAGAAAAACAGCAATACAAATATTGAGGCTTTGTACTGAATACTTGTGTTATACATCAGAGCTTTCTTATGTTAGATCTGTATGTGTTTATTCTGTTAGATTCATATCTACCTTTTTGTCATTTGCTCATCAGTATTGCTTTGTTTGTTTATGTAAGTAGGTTTGGCTCTGTTTACTACCAATCCCAAAACATAAACTTCCCGACCTTTCTGCTTTGGAATTCATTTCTTTTCTTCCTTTGGACCTGCTCTTTCTTCATCCCCTCTTCCTTTCCTTTCTTTTCACAGTCGAAAACACCCCACTGGGATGAGATCCCAAACCCCCGAAGGCAGAATCTGTGAGACTTGCATAGATTCCTGCTGGTAGAATAGCAATAAACCAGTTTCACTTTGCTAACTTAAAGAGGGGCTATGCCCTACACACTGTTGGCTCGTCTATCCATAGATCTGCCCAAGCGACAGATTTTCAGACCAACAGAAACACAGGTGGAATTAATCTTGTTGGATTACTTAACTTATTCTATAGGTAATTGTTTCCTAGTGAGACTTAGTGACTTCTTTTCTATTTATGACATTGTAGCTTTTTGGGCAGTCTTTTTAATTACTCTTATTATGATTACTTGGAACATTTTATTAAAAATTAGTTTTCCTTTTTTTTGTAAAATAGTTAGATAAAAGCACAATGTCCTAATGTTATAGCGTTTATCATGTTCATTTCTCGTTGAAGTGAGTCAGGCTAATATTGTGAAGATGGATTTGTGAGTAGATGGGGGAAAAATTGTAGAAAGTTGCATTAATTTTACTGATGGATTTTTTTTTGTTCAAACACTGAATGTTTTGTAAAAAATATGGAATGGTTTTTGTGAAAACATCAAAAAAAGGCTCAATGCCTTTAGAATTATGTTTTGTATAGTAATTTTGTGCTTACCAACTGAAACCTTAGCTTCTAAATACTATTGTGAAATATATAAACCTAATCACTGCATTGTTATGAGCAGTTTTTAATGTAATACAGTAATATTGATAATAGGATAGCATTGCTTGACTAATTTGGATTACCCTTTTTGTTCTAAGTCAAGGTACTTTCAAATCATTCGTCACCGTTGGTGTGGGTGCTATGTTGAATAGTAAATGTTGTAATCATGTTTAGTTTTTCATTGTTAGGGATCTTTGTGAACTCCTTGAATTATAGATTTTTTGGTTTCAAAACCCCCCTTATTGGTTATGACAATAATGCCATTTTGGGGCATAATAAAATGGTTTGGTATTCCACATAAATTATTTACAAAAGAAATAATAGGTTGTAATCCTTTCGATGAAGTCAAGAATCTTTCAGTGGAAGATAAGCAGACTTTATCCATGTGTTTAAAAGAACTTATCTTTACTACTCTAATATGTAATAATAAACTCTAATTCTTGTTATGGGCCATAAAAAGGGTAATGAAGGTGTAATCAATGTTTGGATTTTGGAAAAAGGATAGGCCTTAGTAAGTAGGTAAGATTGATTAATAAATCATTAAATTATAACTCATCTATTTGAAACCTAATATGTATTCTTTTGTTAAACTTAACCAAGAGAAGCCTAAATGAAGTTTTCACCCAACCCAGATAAATTCCTTATTCTCAGTAAAAGACTGGTTATTACTAGTGGATTCTTGAAGATGAATTCAATATAACCCCTCTTCCTATAAATTTTTCCAAGGTAAATTATAATTCTCTCCTTGGTGTTGTTAAATGTTAATCCTTTCTCAAGGAGATCTTAGCTCCAAACCTAAATGGTATTCCATCTTAATTGGATTTTACGCTCGTACTTTCTGGTGTAAGGGAGCTTCGAAATAAGTTTCACTAGCATGAGTTTGGATGTTAGCCTTGTGGTTTTGAATGCTTCCCTTTTTTAACAAACAAATTAAAACAAATATTTTTCATATTAGAGATGACCTTAAGTTGATTAACTATTAGTATAAAAAGGAATAAATCCTATTTTGTAAGAAGAGTTGTGTGAATCATAGTGTAAGATCTCCTAGAACATAAGTTAAGTTTTGAAAGAAGTTTTAGTAAAGTAAGAAACCTTTAAAGAAATTCACCATGGGATGTTGGCATAGCAACTTTTTAACACAATGAGATCCATCTCCACCATTAGTTTGAGCTTTTAGTGTGACGGAAAATCATTTGGTATCAAAGCTAGGTGTTAAGTGCGCCAGCCCCAGAGTAGTGTGCCGAGGGTGGACCTCCTGGGAAATTTCCAGTGTCACTACCTCCTAATGTTGTTTGGGCCGATTGGGTGTATACCCGGCTCCATCATGCGGGAGGGTGTAGGCGTAACAATTGATTAACACGATGATGATCCCCTCTCCACCATCAGTTTGAGCTTTTGGTGTGATGGTAAATCATTTGGTATTAGAGCTGCATGACTTGTCGTCACATGAAAAGCTCGAATTGATGGTGGGAGAGGGATCTCATCATGTTAATTAGCTAATATGCCAACACCCCTCTCGCACGATGGAGTCGGGTATACACCCAATCAGCCCAACAACAATAGGAAGGCAGTGACACCGAGAATTTCCCGAGAGGTCACCCATCGCCACACTACTCTGGGGGCTGGCGCGCTTAACTACTTGGATCTGATACCAAACGATTTACCATCACACCAAAAGATTGAACTGATAGTGGAGAGGGATCTCATCAAGTTAATCAGCTGCTACGCCAACACCCTCCCACACAATGGAGCCGGGTATACACCCAATTGGCCCAACAACATTAGGAGGAAGTGACACCGAAAAATTTCCTAGGAGGTCACCCATTGTCACACCTACTTTGGGGCTGGCGTGCTTAACTACCTGGCTCTGATACCAAATGATTTTCCGTCACACCAAAAATCTCAGCTTTTGGTGTGACGGCTAATCGTTTGGTATCAGATTCAAGCAGTTAAGCGCGTCAGCCCCAAAGTGGTGTGGTGATGGGTGACCTCTCAGGAAATTCTCGGTGTCACTTGCCTCCTAATGCTGTTGGGGCCGATTGGGTGTATACCCGGCTCCATCGTGCGGGAGGGTGTTGGCATAGCAGCTGATTAACACGATGAGATCCCTCTCCACCAATCAGTTTAAGCTTTTGGTGTGATGACAAATCATTTGGTATCAGAGCTGCATGACTTGCCATCACACCAACAAGCTCGAACTGATTGGTGGAGAGGGATCTCATCGTGTTAATCAGCTTCTACACCAACATCTACAACAGTGATGATCAGAAAGATTGTATAGAATATGTATAAGGGTGTTTCCAGGGGTTTTATGTGAACTTGAATTAGAGGAACATTAGTTTCGACCAACATTACATTTGGTCAGACAACTGCACATCACAATTCAAGAATGCACGAATGTTTTAATTGGCTAAGTAGGATGCACAAAGAAACAAATGTACAACATATCTGGAGTTTTACTGAGGTAGGGCATGGAAAAGGATACCATGATGGTGCAAGAACATGTGTGAAAAAGATCACTTGCAAGAGAAGAGTTAAATTTCAAGGATGGTGCTAAATTTGTAGATGTAAAAAACATTGTTGATTGATGTGTCAAGAATATGGGCCATGAATCTCAAGATAGATCAACGGTTCACAGATATTTTTTGGTTGATAGAGGAACAACATCTAGAAAACTTTGAATATTGTATGATAGTTGCAGGATCAAGTGATATGCACTCATTCCGTAGTTTAGATGTAAATGTTTAGAATTTTAATACCAAGTGCATGACATGTTTTTGTATATCATGCATTGATTTTACGTGGAATGAATGTGAGTCACAATAGTGGGTGGATGAATGGACTTGTAAAACCTCTAATTCCACTCGACACACATCAAGTTACACGAGCATTATAACTTGTAGGGTCTTTAGATCAAATGACTACATCACCTGACTTTGACCAAGTCTCTAATTTAGTGCAATAAGGTGCATACATATATGTACATGCCATGTTTTATATATATAAATTATTAAATGGCCAACTCTCAATGTATTTTAAATTTGACTTCATTTTTACTTTGTGATGTACGGCACGTTTTTGAAGTTATTGCGACATAATTTAACGAAGAGGGAACAAACTACTTCTTGTCTAATTTTGTAGAGGAGAAAAAAATTAACTTCCATAGTCATTGATGGTGAAGACCTTGAGTATCCCACTAGGTCAGTGGGTAGTCACTGAAACTGGGATTTGACGATATCCTATCAAAAAAATCAAACATTTGGTTATTTGAAGACTATGAAGTACATCAAAAGATACTTCACTATTCACATTTGGTTTTTGCAACAAATATTAAATTGATCAAATATCAAGGGTCGACCATTAAACAAGAATATGTGGAAGCTTCGTGAATCAAATCATGAAGTAATTCTCGCTACTTGTCAAGAGTAGAGTTAATCCTTGCGGTTCATTGGATTGAATTTACAAAGGTATGTTCTCCATGAATTTAATTTGAATATTTACTTCAATGATTTTGTTTACATTTTTTATGATTTGATAATATAACAGGAGGGGGGTATTATAAATGGAATAATTAGAGGTAAAAACTAGAATTAAGGGTATTCTTTAATACCCTTTGAATAAAACGTGTTATACCATAATTTTTCTAAGTGAAAACCTCCATGGAGACGGCTCATCAGATCCAAAACCTCCATGTTAGGGCCCTCTATGAAATTCTATTTGGGTTTTTTTCCATATCCTTTCGGTGATTTCGTTGTCCTATTATTTACAAATGCGCGAAAATAGTGTAGTCTGAGTCAATGTAAGGCTATCAAACGCTATATTTTGTAAACGGTAGCTCATGGGACCAAACCATCTATGCCAACATGTTTGGATGGATTGGTAAATGTTATTGGAGGTTTTGATTTGGTTCCCTATGCTCCCTTTGCTTTCAGGCTACCTTGTCCGGTTGTAGTCCCTTAAGAGCCATGTGACCAAAATACTCTATATCTTTGACGGATGATTTCTTGAACTCCGTGGCACCTAGAGACGTCTTATCAGATCCAAAACCTCCATATCAGGGCCCCTCTACAAAATTATCACGTGGTTTTATCCACCTCTATTCAGTTCTCTCACTTTCCTATTGTTTACACACTCATGAAATAGTGTAGTCTGAGTCAATGTAAGGCTGTCTGACGTTATATTTTTACAAATGGTAGCTCATGGGACTAAACCATCTACACGAACACGTTCGAATAGCCTAGATAATTCTCATGGATGATTTTTTTGGTTCCCTATGCTCCACGTGCTTTCAAGCTACCTCATTTGGGCATATTCCCTTAAGAGCCTTGAGACAAAAACACGCTATATCTTCGACAGGTAAATTTCTCAGACTTCGTGGCACCTAGAGATGTCTTGTTAGATCCAAAACCTCCATGTCAGAGCCCTATACAAAATACTCTCATGGTTTTATCTATCTCTATTTGGTTCTCTTGTTATCCTATTGTTTGCAAACATGCAAAATAGTGTAGTCTGAGTCAGTGTAAGGATGCCAGATTTTTATATTTTACAAATGGTACCTTGTGGGACCCAATCCGTCTACGCAAACTTGCCTAGATGGCCAAGTGAACTTTAGTGGAGGATTTTTTTGGTTCCCTTATGCTCCTCGTGCTTTCAGGCTACCTCGTCTGGGCATAGTCCCTTATGAGCCCTGAGACTAAAATATGTTATCTCTTCGACAGGGGATTTCTCAGACTCTGTGGCACCTAGAAATGTCTCATCAGATCAAATACCTCTATATCGGGTCCCTCTACAAAATCCTCTCGTGGTTTTATCTATCTCCACTTGGTTCTCTCGTTGTCCTATTGTTTGCAAACACGTGAAATAATGTTAGTCTAAGTCAATGCAAGGCTGTCAGACGCTATATTTTGCAAATGGTAGCTCATGGGACCCAACCATCTATACCAACACATCTGAATGGCCTGGGTGAAATCTAGTGGAGGATTTTTTTTTCCCTAAGATCCTCATGCTTTCAGGTTACCTCGTTCGGGCGTTGTCCCATAAGAGCCCTGAGACCATAACACGTTATATCTTTGATAGGTGATTTCTTAGATTCTATAGTACCTAGATATGTCTCATCAAATGCAACACCTCCATGTCAGAACCCTCTATGAAAGCCTCTCTTTTTTTATCCATCTCCATTTAGTTTTCTCATTGTCCTATTGTTTACAAATGCGTGAAATAGTGTAGTCTGAGTCAGTGTAAGGCTGTTAGATGCTATATTTTACAAACGGTAGCTCGTGGGACCCAATTGTCCTATACCAACACATATGGATGGCCTAGTGAACACTAGTGGAAGATTTTTTTGTTCCCTATGCTCCTCTTGCTTTCAGGAAACCTCGTTCGGGCGTAGTCCCTTAAGATCCCTGAGACCAATACATGTTATATCTTTCGACATGTGATTTCTTGGACTCTGTGACACCTAGAGAGGTTTTGTCAGATCCAACACCTCCATGTCAAGACCCTCTACAAAATTGTC
Organism: Taxus chinensis; assembly: GCA_019776745.2. NCBI lineage: Eukaryota > Viridiplantae > Streptophyta > Pinopsida > Cupressales > Taxaceae > Taxus > Taxus chinensis. The sequence continues at coordinate 591,731,284 of CM034153.1, forward strand.
TCACCGTTTTATCCATATCTATTCGGTTCTCTTGATGTCCTATTGTTTGCAAATGTGCAAAATACTATAGTTTGAGTCAGTGTAAGGCTGTTAAACATAATACTTTACAAATGGAAGCTCTTAGCGCCAAAATGACTACGCCAATCACATCAGGGGTGTTCAGGTAAACACAAGGGGAGGCTTCTTTATAGTTCCCTATGCTCCTTGTGCTTTCGGGCTACCTCGTCTGGGTGTAGTCCCTTAAGAGCCCTAAGACCAAAACACGTTATATCTTCGACAAGTGATTTCTTAGACTTTGTGGGACCTAGAAATGTCCCCGTTAGATCCGACACCTCATTTGGGAGTTCTTGTTCAATGAATAGATTAGCTTGATAATGAATTTGATATGGGAATTTCTAAGAGCACATGGGATTTATCAATCGCCTAGTAAATCTTTCTTGTTTATTTCTAAATGGGAGTCACTTGACCTAGAGAGGTCTTGTCAGATCCAACACTTCCATGTCATGACCCTCTACAAAATTGTCTCACAGTTTTATCCATATCTATTCGGTTCTCTTGATGTCCTATTGTTTGCAAATGCGCGAAATACTATAGTTTGAGTTAGTGTAAGGCTGTTAGACGCAATATTTTACAAATGGAAGCTCTTAGCACCAAAATGACTACACCATCATGTCAGGGTGCTCAGGTAAACATGAGGGGAGGCCTTTTTATAGTTCCCTATGCTCCCCCTTGATTTTCGGGCTACCTCATCTGGGTGTAGTACCTTAAGAGCCTTGAGGCCAAAACATGTTATATCTTCGACAGGTGATTTCTTAGACTTCGTGGGGACCTAGAAATGTCTGGTTAGATCTGACACCTCATTTGGGAGTTCTTGTTCAATGACTAGATTGGCTTAATAATGAATTTGATATGGGAATGTCCTAAGAGCACATGGGATTTATCAATCACCTAGTAAATCTTTCTTGTTTATTTCTAAATTGGAGTCACCTGACCTATAGCTTAGTGACCTTCCATTCATTGATAATTTATGCTATGATAAAACCCATGGATGCTTTGAAAAGTTCCTTAAAAAAGATAGGGGTATTCATCAAGCCTAGTGAAGGGTGTGATGTGATTTCCAAATAACTTGAAATGCCTACAAATTTAAAGGTAATAACATGAATTGGACATGATTAGACAATCAAGAGTCATTGAGTGTTTGAAACATAATGTCATTACATTAGGAGACATTCTCAAGCATTGGATTAATGCATATGGAGAGATATTCTCAAAATATCAACTAATGAAAGGCATCAAATTATGACGAATCTCAGGTGTTTTAATAGGGGGAGAAGACTAAGATTCATTGAATAATGTAGTAGGTGCATGATAAGATAGGAACTAGGTACAAAGAGACCATGAGCAAGAAGAAGCGCAAGTAGGGTAAATACACATATACAAATTGATAAATTGAATGAATAATTACTCATATTAGGTAACTCTTTATATGCATACATTATATAAATATTAATTTCCATATTTTGATGCATATTATACATTGAAAATGCAAGTACATGTACATCACCAATAAATGAAAAAGTAATCCATAATGTCTTAAATATTGTCAAGTACACATCATATTAGTTTCATGCAAAAATAATCTTACAAATGTAAGGTCTCATATAAAAATATTTAGTTCCAAATAGTATTTTAATGTGCATAATAAATATAAAAATTCCAAAACAAGTCATTTACCATCAAGTTCGAATGCCATATAACCATACATACAATGTCATGCACATAGGCATACAAAAAAATATCATGTAAGACATATATTTCCTAATCATCAAAATCTATCCCTCTCTTGGCCTTGCTTGAAAAAGACCCTCCCTTAGACAAAGATGGAGATCTATGAGATGAATTTAGATCATCTAAGCCCATGCTACGAATCCTTTTCTGCTGAATAATCACCTGTAGATGAACCTGTAAATGCAAACAATGTTTTTTGTCAAAACTTAATTTATATATGTTTTCAACATTTATTTAAGACCATGCTAGAATGAAATAATTTACATAAATACACAAACTTACCGCAAGTTGTCGATCATGCCAAATCTTCATCTCACACTTAGATGATTAATCAGGAGCTCTTGGAGTACGAACAAGGGTACAAAAATGATGAGATGGAGGATTCCATGCCCTCAAAGTCAAAATGGACGGGGTTGAAGTTCCCTACATACACATAAGATCAGAAAAATCTAACATCAAAATTAGCGAAAATAGAAATAAGTACATGTAATTGTAATGACAATATTTTAACTAATTTTATTAATATAGAACTATTGTTTTTACCCCGCCATGCATGTGAATCAAATGAACAGGGCTACTACCTGTCACAGGTAACTCCTGCATATACACAATGAAGGATATTATTAACATAATTTAATAATTCTACAATGAAAGACATTACTAACATGTAATTTAACATAATATGAATTACACAAGAAATTTAACAAAATTTACATGTTGTTTGAATACCTCAGTGAGTTGTTGCGCAAATGAAATCGCATCGGCAACACCTTTCTCTACTTGTCGCAGAGATGGTGGGTGTCTAGTGAAGTCGACATCTTTATCAAACATGTATCACATTAGTTAGATGAACATAGAATAACATACATATATTTGACTTCAAAAATTATATATATATATATATATATATATATATATATATATATATATATATATATATATATAATATATATATATATATATTTGCATGTATGTGAAAATTTTACACAATTAACATTCTAAATCACCTCTGTGAATGTATGTGTACACATGTGCTCACTTCCTATGGTTGGGATGAATATTTTCCTCTCACTCATTGTAATATCAATGCATGTACATGTACAAATACAATTATTTTAAAAATTTAACATATATAAGTAAATCAAGTACTTCAAAAAAATTGTAACACACATAATAAAACATAACAAATACCTACGAAGCTGACGCCGATGATTGTAATCCAAATGTCTCACTCAAAAATGCATATGACATAGTGACATTATTATGTGCACCCCTAACACCAACTCCACCAAAATCAGTACACATGAAATTATCGTGCTCCTTGGGCCCCAAACATATGCTACCATATGATAAGAAAAGATGTGGCCTCATGCTAATACTCCCTGAGAGAATAATTTTTGCACCTCCACGAGCATCTGGATCAGAAATCTCCCTCATATGTCGAACAAGGGTTGCATATAGCCCTTGAAGCACGTGGAGTGTATCAATCTCTACTGACTCTGTCACTGCTGGAGGGACAATCTCAGGGTGAGGGGGATTTTGTGTGGGGACTCTACCCTATTGAATAGGTGAATATTGTGCACCTAGTCGATCCTATGTAAATCCTTTTCCTTAGCCCTGGAAATCTCGGAAATCAAAACAATTTGGGATCTCGTTGAGGATAAACTCGCAATAGAGTTTCCTCAGAAATTATAGTGGCACCTCGTTGTTATTGCAAGGTGAAAAATCAAACACCATCCACCATCGATCCCAAAAATTATTTTTAATCAAATTATTATTACACCGATAAATGGTAAACCATTTGCATGACAACGGAACATGCAAATTAGTGTGGGGGTCTGTGAATAAGGTGCATATGAGGTATTTTGTAATTTAGTTTTTCTTTACATCCACATATAAGAATTTGACTAAATAATAAACCCTACAACCCTCTCTGTAAGTTGTCCAATGATTAATTTTCCCTGTTTCCATGTCAACTTGAGCAAGTAATGCCTCCAATGTGTTTACAAGAGAGGCCCGGTGGGGGTTTGTATATTTTGAATTCCTCATTCTTTTGATTAAATCCTCAATTTCAATTTTGTTTTCAACTATGTGGACTGCTAAATCTTCTTGACTACTCGGGGGATGTTGAACAATTGTGGGAGGGTTGGGAGGGATGACAGGAATAGTAGGGTTTGGTTGTGGTTAATTCCCTTGACCTCGAACTATAATAATAAAAAAATCTATTCAATTCAAATTCTACTCTATAATTATCACATTTCGATGCAATTTTGAGAAAAAAATTGTGCCTACCTCTTCTCCATGGTGCATCGTTGATTCAGATCTTCCAGACGATCCAAAAACAATGGACTTTGAGCTTGAGATCCATCTGAATGACAAAACACGAGGGCACGGATAAGATCTGAAACTCGCGTTTGAGGGAGATAAAATGATATAGGCTTGGGCCTCTTTTTTTAAAATTTATAGCAAACACAATGTGTACGCATTATGGTTTGGTAAATTCCAAACCTAAGAAATTAAAATGTGGTTGCGTTATAATAGAATATGTACACGTTTTACTTTTTTGGGGGGTTTTTGTTCACTTTTTGGCTCCCCAACTTCGTGCACTTACCCTAATATAAGGTGTTATCAAGTGTAATGATTTAAGTTCATTCTAAGGTTTTCATTTTCGATGCTACAAAAAATCACACAGGAAGGGTAGTTATTGTTATCCAAAATTCACCCCTCGAGGTAATTTTGATAACATGAATCAAATTCTTTAGTCCTGAGCAAGTAGAATTGATTCAAGGCCCAAAATCATGTTTTGGGGGTCCCTTTGGCTTATCTCTAACCCCCCCCATCCAAGGGAACAATCCAACAAGTTAAAAAAATTGAAAAAATCCAAAAATTGAAGTCGCATGCTTGTTTTAATGCATTGCGAGTCTAGCGGGTGTGGATCATACCAGTGCGAATTATACCAAGGTTCGTCGTGCCAAGTTTGGAGCCAAAATACAAAGGAATCGTCCAAATCAGATTTTGTGTCCCAAACCGCACAAGTACAACAAGGAGAAAAGTACGCATGGGGCACACATCGCCAAAAATGCCGAAGTTAAAGGGAAATCGGCAAAATCAGACATTTTTGTCCCAGGTAGTCCGCGGGACAGTTAAAACGTAGGTACGCATGGGATGTGAAAAGCCCATTTTTTCACAAGTTAATGCATTGTGGGTGGTGCACAGAAATGTGTCCGCGACGGTCAAGACATAAGTACGTGCGGGACGCACAAAGGTGAAAAACTTGCAAAAGGAACCATATGTTGCAGTGAATGCGGAGATCAACGACCCTCACAACACAGTCAATGGCAGATGCACGAGGACAAGGAAGCCTAAATCAGGTGATGCCGCGATATTTTTCTTTGACACGCGGACCCGATTTTTCCGAAATAGCCGCAATGAAGAGGCAAAGTCAACGTTTGACCCCCCAAACTTCAAACAGCCATAACTTTTGACTCCGAGCTCTGATTTTCATAAAATTGGACTTTCTGGAACGAGAACAAAAATTTATTAATTTTGATGAGGGTAGATATATTTAAATAAAATAAACATATTCAGATGCATTCAATTAATGGTCATTCCCATCAAATGACAGAAAATGCCTAGCAGACCCAAAATAGCTGCTCACACTCAGAACACCATAAATTTTTCATTTCTCAACAAAATCACACAAAATTGGTACCATTGGAAACGTGGATCTGATCCCAATGTAAAAAAATCAATAAATTTGAGATTTGATGAGAAATAGATTGATATTTTTCATAAAACGTGGCTGGGTTCATGACAGTGTAATTAAGAGGCATGGTCATCATTCTTTCTCTGCTGCAGAACCTGGGATAGTATGGGGAGCATTTTTAAAGTAACATACAATCATTTCAATCCATTTAATTCCTATTACAAGATATTGAAGGATAGATTTTAGGATTTCTATTTTCCCCTTCTCTCTCTCTTCTCATTTTTCTATGAATTGGAGTGTTGGGCTCATTGTAAAGGGGAGGTAGTTTTATTGTAGCTAAGCTCTATCAAAATTACTTTGTGAATCCAATGTGTTGCAGGCCCTTGTAGTGGACTCCATACATGGTGAACCATGCCCTTATCTTGTAATAGATTGAACTGTGTATATCATGAAGCAATAAAATACAAGTTTGTGGATGCATCTTCCCCTGCTATGTTTGTTTGCACTCCTATTTCCCTTTCAACCTTCATTACAATAATATTGTGTCTATTTGTATGCTCTTGCAAGGACTCATTATTATTGTGCATGTATGAAATATTGTTGTGAATGTATTTTCCAGATTGTGGAGAACTGTTATCACCCCTTCTAGTATGCATTTTACTTCTATTTTTTCACACATTGGGAGACTACTCTCACACCCCTCCTTTTCTGGTGTATCACTGCTTTAGTGTAGGTCTTCATTTTCATGCATTTTCTCTCTTTGGTCCCTTGGAAAGTTAGATTAGGAAAGTTAGTTTTTCCTACATTAGAGTAGATTGTGGCAGGTAGTTTAAGAGCAAGAACCAACTTTCTCTGAAGGTCTATTTCAACTAAAAAGTCCCACAACTTGGAGATAGTACCCATGTTATCAAATCACACCGTGAGCTCAAGTATATGTGCTTGTGTAAACATAAGGGTGTTGTGATTCGATGATAACAGTTATACACAAAGTTTATACTAGGGTGGATTGTTTCGTTTAGATCTCTTTATTACATTTTTATGGTAAGAACAAAACTCCACCAATTATTTGATAATCAATTACACATTGGAATTGCACTATAAGCTATTAAATTCAATTTCACTTAACACAATAACAAACTTTTACAATATAAAATTAGGATCAAAACAACACTCATGTTTAGATGAACATTTCCCTTAAACACTAGCATCTTTAAAATGTTACAAAAATTCACTAATAAAGATTTCAATACTTCGTAAAATGTTGAACTATCCTCTACAATTTCACTTAACTTATATATCCAATCCCCTTTTTACATATATAAATATGAATCAAAAGAACACCTATAGTTAAATGCACATTTCCCAAAGCACCCCTAAATCTAGCATCTCATTCATATTACCAAATTTCAAAAATAAGTATTTATTGTAACATAGCAATACATAAAAATTTATTTCCATTAACATACATAAATTAATAGTAATATACATTGAATCACAACCACGTCATTTCTCCATCTTACTTGCATCCTACTAAAACCATGTGAGCATGAAATCAACGATAAATCATTGGCATGGCATCCACCTAGATCTAGCATAATTAACATTTTTAGTTTCCCATTTACATAATGATAATAATTTACATTCAAAAGGAGAGGTTTAGAGACATATATTCATTTCATTTCATTTCACTTCATCTCTTAACAAGGGAGAGAGAAAGAGATAGGGAAGAGAGAGAAACATTGTTTTTCTAAAAGTCAAATTTCACACAATAAGCCACAAGATAGAGTTTCATGCAATTATCTATAAGTGTCAATAAGTTTTTCATGCCTATTTTCTAACTTGGTAAGGGTTTTATAGTCATCCTTAATGTTTTCCTCCTAGTTGCGAAAATGTCCAAATTTTGACTCGGAGGCTAAGAAAGTGCATTCAAAAACTATCTTCCATAAGAAAATTCATGATGGGTGAATTCCTATGAGTCCACCTATATACAAAAATTCACAGGGACTGACGATATCTAGAACTAGCGAATGGTTGAACAATTAGTGAATGGTTTTCCGGAGCCACCGATCGTAATCAGTCAAGTTGCAACAACAACCAATTTTAGCTCGAGGGCTAAGAAAACCTCAACCAAAACTATCACTTCGATAGATGAATGTGCAATGAAAAATTTCGTACATGCATCTCCTATATATGGAGAATTCATTAGAGTCAACAAAACTGAGATCTGTTGAAAATGGGTTGCAAATGACGATGAGTTTTCTTGAGCCACTAGTCATAGTTGAGCCAGTTTGACCTAGTCAAACAGTCAACTTGAGGCCTACAAACACCCCTTCACCAAACTATCTAGAAGAGTGTTTTTCCCAAAACTGAAGGTTACAATAAATTTTCTTGTAAAAATACTAGAGAATTTATAAGGTTAGATAAGCATTTCATTTTTCATGGTTCAAACGGTGGTTCGAAATGAAAGCCAACTTTTCAATTTTGGAAGCTTCCTAAAAGTGCGAACATGAGTAACATGGCTGCTAGAGGAGTGGTGAAGAGAGAAAAAATAGTCAAATGAGTTTAACTAATGATTTATGATGACTCTCTACATAACAAGGAACACATATGACGCTTGACATCTCTTTTACGGGGCTCAGAATGTTGTTTTGCAAGTCTCTAAATGTGGTGTTTTTTTCTAAGGTTAACAGTAAATGAAAGAAGGTTGTGTTTAGTTAATGAATCATCTAACTTTCAATAGTACCCATGGACATGAGGACCTATTTATAATATTTTGGGTTAACATCATATAATATTGTGGTAGTAATCATGGTTGATGGTCAAATAGTAAGTCGGTTATGCAAACCACAAGGTGTAGTTTCATTATTTTACACTATTTAAGTTTGGTCCAATATCCAATTGTACAATTATCTAGTGGTTTAATATTCTATTAAAATGCAAATGAATAACCAAAGTACAAATATTTATGGAAGATGAAGGTAAGAAGACCATGCCTTGTCCTGTGAACGATGCGGTGAAAGAGGGGCTCCACGCAGGTCCAGCAGCATTTCATGAGACTTCAAAACTCCTTTAGGCATTCCTTCAAGAGGTTTCGCATGCACCTGGAACACCCATCCACTCTCCTCTTCTCAATCATCTCCTCCAAGATCTTCTAAAACAAAACCATTTGTGCACATCCCAAAAAATGAAGCATTTCATGAAACCCATTTCTTTGGGGGATTTTGTCAAACAGTACATGTTCTATGTGCATGCTCCAACATTTGCAAACATTTAAACTCAGGGCACTTGTAATTATAACATTTGACAAAAACCCTATTCATTATGTTGGGATGGATATCCACCATGTGCCAAAGCTATTATTTATCAAACCCATTTTTATAAACTAAAAATCATGGCACTCCATAAGAGGATGTCTGGCTGAGAGTGGCTAGGACTCAAGAAAATAGAGTGTTTCACCAGATGAGGAGAGGAAGAGACAAATATCACAGAGACATATGTGGGATAGGAAGAAGAAAATTTCAATGTCTGAATCAATACAGTTGCTCCAATTAAAAGATAAAGAGTAGGTTAAAAAACAAAATCGTTGTCAAGGCTATAGTGCATGTAGAATATGTGCTTAGAAGAAGAAAACAAACAACTTAACATAGTTATAAATGAATCACCTCCTATATGCCCACATTTTCTTCTTTTTCTGAATACAATATTTAAAAATATCATTGGTAGTAGCAAAACCTCTTAGAGACATTGAACAAATTCAGATACAAATATAGATCCAGATCAATCTATTTATATATAGCTTGATCACAATGCTGCCCCCATGACCATGATTCTAACTTGGATTTTCACAACACCATTTATACATTCCCAACTATCATTGTAGTGCAAGATCATGTGTTTGTGAGGCATTTTTTCACTCAAATTCTATGTACACATTGCATACATGTTTTTTGAGCCACTTGTAGCTACCACATATGGAAAAATTCCTATATCTTTTATGCTTTGATGGATTTCCATACCCTGTTTCAAAGTTCCCTATTTGGTATGACTTGGGAGGATGTTGTCAAAGCTTAGATACCCATTTGTTACATAGGTGAAACAATGTGACAGTGAGGAAATCCATGAGTACATTGTCGTAAATATCTCCCATGAGTAGTTGTCTCATTATTTCATTTGGTCAAACATTGTTACTATCTAATTACTACTAGATATCCAACGTTAACTTAGGTTGCACCTTGATTCAGCCTAGGATCCCAATAGATTGATTCAATTATTGGCAAGGATACAAGTCAGAAAATATGGCAGGATACACATTTAATATCCTCATTCCATCCCACATCCACTTGTCCACCAACACTCTTCTTCATATTTTAATTATTATTTTTGTTTGTGTTTGAATGTTGGGCACTAAATTTCCCTCCCCTTATAAGAACATTTTCCTCGATGTGACATGCCACTAGGGTAGTGAAGGAGGATAAAAAAATGAGAAAGATAACAATGACAAGTTCCATCTAGTGAGAAACATATTGTCGCTAGAACATTATCACAAGAAGTCAAGAAATTTCTATCAATTTCTTAATGTTCTGTGAAGATTGGTAGTTAGTTATATTTTACTTTATTACTCAGTTGATATTTTCCTTTACAATACTTCTTAATCTCAATCTCTTAATATTTCATTGTTTTAATATTTCAGTTTATTTATTTTTGTGGGTGCCCAAAAGAAATTGACATAAAAATAGCACACTATGGATAAACACAACACTATTGTTCACAAGACATCATGATATGCGACATCACAACAAGAACTCAACCAACCCATCCAAGAACATACAGAGTCCACACAACATAGTAATTTTCCTACACATGTTCCTTAGACATATAAATGTACTCATAACATAGGACATACTATAACAACATGGAATTCCCAAAGTGTACACATATGAAGTGTTTCACACAACTCGAACCCATAATTATAGATACATAGACTCAATATGGAAGCAACATCACAAGACATAAACCAAACTCACAAGAGTACACATAAATCATAATACCAACACCATACACCTCCCAAAGTACATCATAAAAAAAACTCCATATACCTTACTAAAGCATCACAAAAAACTATGTATACCTCACAAAGTATATACCGATGTACCTCCTAAAGGTTCCATCACAAAAAATCTTATCCCTCCCTCAAATATGTCACTCCCTCAAATATCTATCAATGTAAAATATACAAACATAAAACAATAAATTTCTCATCTCTCCCTCAAGTCTCTTATGACTCCCACAAATCTCTTATCACTCCCTCATGTAGAATATACAAAGATAAAGCCATAAATTTCTCTTATCCCTCCCTCAAGTCTCTTATCTCTCCCTCAAAGAGGTCAGAAACCCTATGGCCCTAGGCACATAGAGTCCAAACACCCCTAACCCAAGTGACATAATAACTCGTGGTTCAATAACCCACTAGTTATTTGTAACTCCTTGGGGCGTATACCCATACAATGAAGTGGGTCCACAAGTTCAACCACTCCATGGTGAATCCCATGACCCTATTCCAACATATTATGACATTATAACGATCATAACAATCCATTTCAAATGCCAAGTGGAAAAATCCAAAGCCTTGGGCTAGGCTATAAAAAAAATTAAACTTGAAACACAAATTTAAAACTAAGAAAAACAAATGGCTCAAATAGCCATAGTTAGTGCAAAAATCCACATGTTAGTGCAACAACCAAATAAAATGCCCAAAATATAAGAACACATCAATCAAGAAAATTGTCCTGGTTCTGACAAGAAAAGAGATAATGATCAATTTATGAATAAAATATTTATAGAGAAATAACACATTACAATCACTATGTGGCCTCATATGGCCACCAAAGGGGTACTCATCAAGTTGCTAACACTCAGACATATAAGACCCTCGGCTCATTAAAATAACATATCAAATAATACAACTATCATAATCTCTTCTTGAATCATCCCTCCATACTCCCACAAGGCTCAACATCAGTCAAAATCACATAGGATTGTTTGAATGGACAACCCAATAGGAAAGAGAAAGGGATGCTAGTTTGCATAATTTGAGCCTAAGGTGGTGCGCATCCACAATATACTGAACAAGCTCAAAGTATACTAAAAAGATAGAAGTGGGTTTTCAGTCTATATAAGACTCCACTTCCTCACTCATACTCGGCTCAAGATTATGAAAACATGGTCCACGGCCTCCTCTCTCCACACATACACTCTTAACGATTTCTTCCCTTAGGGTCGTCTAGTGTAAGGTTCACAACATAACACATAACTACATCACTAACACAATGGTGATTCATGCACATTAACCATAACGTCTTGCGCATGGTATATATATATATATATATATATATATATATATATATATATATATATATATATATATATATATATATACAAAGTACAACACAATCATTACTTTCACGACTTATGATATATCACATTTCCACATAATACACCCAAGGTGCAAGTACTTCACAATAGGGGTCATACAATCCCCATATTCCCCTAATTCGCAACATGAATTTTTATGCCCACAAATTTCGACGTTTAAAACCATATTAAAACCTATTAATTTAATTGGGAAAAAAAATTATTTTATTTTTTGTTTTAAAGAGGTTACAAGGATTAAAAAATACCAACTACTTTTGATTTTAATTCCCACTAATCAGGTTCCTTTTTATTTTTATTTAGTAATGATAACATTAATCCCATTGACTACCCATTCAAAGGTCCTTCTTAAGTTGATTTAATTTTATTTCCTATGACCACTTAGCACCTCTACTCCCTTATTTAGTTATCTAACCATATAATCAAATTCAAGTACTTTTTAATTATTTTATAACATTATCTAGTTGCCCATGCATAAAATCAATTTAATTAATCCTTAAAATTAAAAGCCATTTATAACATCATTTATCTAACAACAAGTGTCACAATATAATTCTAACTCTCTAATATGCTTCAGTAACCTCATTCACATATTACCCATACAAATTTATTTAAACTCATTCCCACAAAATTCCCCATCACTTAAGTGATGTAGGGTTTATTTTCAACCATTAGATTTGATCTATTTGGGCCATTAGATCTAGATTGCCCTAAATTTCCTTATGAGTTTCTTTTATCATCATCTTTTACCCTAAACTCGTTCATTTTCTTCATTTTATTTTTGCAGGTTTAGAGAAGGAGGAGGAGGAGAAGTCATGGAGACCATTGAAACTTAGGAGGGTTTACACAACTCCATTATGTAGTATTTTTTGCTAAAATAATAGATCTACCATACTCCCACTATGGGTATTATTTACCGATTTATTTAATATGTTTATTTTGAATTTTTTTATTGCACGTTGGATGGATATACATTGTGTATATTCCTTTTTGGGAAAGTATTTTATATTATTAAATTTCTGGCAAAAGCGAAGGGTTCAGCCTGATAGAAAATGGGTGCGGCTTGGTATAATAGCTATCATTTAATATACATGGTCATTGTTCTTTTTTTGAATAAAATTTAGGTTAATGGGGGGTTCGCACCCCTTCCCGAGCTGCCCCCTCGTCCCGCCACCCCCGCCACACTTTATATAATATTAAAAAGATTTAGGGGCCCCCACACATTACTTTTTTTTAATTTAAATAGACCTCCCCCCCATCTCCCACATTAATATTTTTTTGTTTCATAATAATAAAATTTAATTTTACACACACACACACATATTTAAATGTTCTATTAAATGTAAATGATTAAATTTTTGTAAGTATATAAAATTTATGAATATAAATTTATATAAATCATAAATTTTAGATACTTACACAAATTTAATCATATACATTTAATAGAACATTTAAATTGTGTGTGTGTGTGTGTGTGTGTTGCTCTATTTTAATTAATTTTTCAATTCAAACTTAGATATATAACAACTACTTCATATATATATATATATATATATATATATATATATATATATATATATATATATATATATATATATATATATAATTTGGAATAGAATAAAATCATAGTAACTCAAATGAACTCTTCAATTTCTTCCTTTCAAGTCTAATTTGCCAATTTTACCAAAAAGGGAAAATCAACACACACTTTCCATACAAAACATCATTCTTTAAAATTGAATGCATTTTACCACCTATTCAATAGATACCAAATTTGAAAATAAATTATTTTTCTAACAAAATACAACTTTGAACATCCTCATTCAACGACAACATTACAAATTTGATAAATGAAATTTACAATAACATTATTTTAAAATAAAATAATTACAACCTTCCACTCTAAGTGGGAATAATGCAATCAACTTCACAACATAAAGATTCTTCTAAATGCTCAAATAGACAAGTCTTCATTTCAATGCCTTCTCCCAACTTCATAGTATTTAACTTTATATTTCTTCATCTCTAAACATTTTGAATCACAATACAAGGAAAGGGGAGTAGGCGGCACTTTTCAACCCAACCTTTAATCCAATAAGAGGAGAACCCACCCTACTTATTGGCCCCCGAGACCCTAACCACATATCAAAGGTGAAGTGTATAGTGAAACTTTGACAATTTTCACAACAATGGCTATCTACAAAAACAACTGCATTCCACTTGAATAATACAACACAAGCGAAGCATTTAAACACACAAATACAACATTTACGAAGCTTCACAAAACCCCACACATACGCTTGACATTAAAATCCAAAGGGAGAATATGAACGATGGGATACTACCTCATTATAGCTCCCAAATGAGTTATGGGTTCCACCCAAAATACCTTCATGTGCACATCCAATTTTACATACATATAACCCTTTTTCCCTCGCAATGCATAATACAAAAAGTATAGCAAATTTATCCATTTCTGACTCCCCATAGGTGGAACTCTCCTACTCATCCTCCCTCCACAATGCCTAAAAATTTCTCCTTTTCCCTCCCAAAGTGGTTCCATGTTTCTATCTCCTACACATCTTAGGGAAATACCACACCAATACTACTCACATAATACATATACACATGCATTTTCAAAACACACAACAAATAATAATAGAACAAGGTATAGATCCATACCTTTCCATACTAGCTTCCACAATCTTAGAATCCACAAGATTTAATCCTTTCTATAACCATGCAAGAACAAAAGCATTCCTTCAAGCCCCAAGTAAGATAATCCCAAGACCAAAATTCCAAAAAATTCAAAATCAAGAAAAATGAGATAAGTAACCCCTCATTCCTCCAAATTCACATCAATAAATTGAAAAAGGAATGAGAGTTGATGAGGTGGCTCCATGATAGGATGCCACTTCATCATTCCTTCACTCCAACACAACAAGTCAAACCCCAACACCAAGGTAATTAAATGAAAATGGTAAGGTTATGACATGCCCACATGCACACTCCACATGCACCCCATACCTTTTAAGGAAAAAATAAATGTGATAAGAAGAGAAGTGACTTTATTTTCATTCTTTTACACTCTAACAAGGCATTAAAATGGTCAAAAAGTTAGCCTCATACTTCATAAGTATGGTTGTTAGATGATTATGAGAGACAAGGGACAAGGTTTACTTGTCCCACAAGCTCTCAAAAAGTGCCCTCCAAGTCAAATTTCGGGTTTGGAGAGGGAGAAAGAGTGCACACAACACAAATGCAATAAATTTCATTAATTCATCACAATGTCAAAAATCAAGAACTAACTACCCCATTTATTACCCACATTGTCACATCTTTTTTTAGTTTAAAATTTAAGTTGAATTAGCTAATTAAGACACATTAACCAAGTGTTAATAAAGTGACTAAATTTTCCCAATTATTAAAAACATGCTCCACAACAATTAAACACAAACAAAATAAAGAAAAGGAAAACATTCACCCCTTATGGCCACACATGTGAGGTCACCCCCCATGGGAAACCTCCTAACTAAGCATGCAATTACACAACATATACATTAGACATAAGTTGTCAAATTTGGTCATGTTGCAAACACCTGACATCCTTCTATGGTTGGTCCCCTATCCCGTTTCGGTGTATGATGATATAATTTTCCTGCAATCACAAACAATAATACCTTCCTTTGGCCTCAAGGCCATATCAATATGTCATGGAAATAAAAGCATATAAAGATCGTCAATCATACAATCCTCCACACACATCAAGCAATACAACACTCACATACATATATTAATTAACATCGTTGCATAATGTTGCTAAAATCATTATTCATCAAATTTACATCCAAAATTTTCATCAATTATTTGCAATCACTTAACACTTCCACTTTATTCTAGTAAATAATTCACAATCATCATTAATCCAATTTACATTCTACAATAATCATGAAATTCTCTATATCTACTATAACTCCTATCTATCTAGATACACTCAACAACCCATTACCGATCCCTAATACCATCATATTGTTAGCAATTCACAAAATCAATGAGACCACATGGTTAGTACAATACTCTGAATATATTCAATATGTCTAGCATCCAATGTCAGTATATAACCAAGTAACCATCCTAGATCATCATCATATCCTTAAATGTCCATCAAGGTCCACAATACATCCATACAGTCCAAAGTAAAAATCAGTATTTACAATAGTAATCATGATGTCCTTCGTATCTTAACAACATGCTAACTAAAATATATTAATAAGGTCCAAGTCTCTAATCAACTGAAATTAAAATCATAGTATAATCAGTGTTTAAGGAGCTATTTTGATTTATATGTCTTGAAGCTATTTGATATATGCATATACAAATATTCATGTTGAGACCACTCCTGTGATGTATTGTTATGTGAAATATTATATAGTGCTATCACATTGGGCATAGGTATATTAGCTTATGTGTCAATATAATATTTATTATATCACATTAATATGAGGATGTAAATGAGTTGTTATAGACAACTAATATCATTATAATGTTAGCAGTAAAGGTATCGTAATAATATGATTAAGGATATTCTTATTATAATGTAGCTTTAGAAATATCACTTGATGGATATTACAGTTGAGTTTCCCTAATATCTTAGAATATAAGAGCATATCCTCTTATATATATGTAATATGTCCACATGGACAATATAGACAGAAAAAAATCAATTTCATGTGTAATTTATGCTCTTGATCACTTTATTTGCTATCAAAGAATATTTAACTGTGATGAGACTCTATGCCACATTTGGATCTACCTAGATAAATTTAGGTGAAATCCAAAACTTATGGTTTTCACATGTGAGAATGAGAAATTAATTATTAAGTGCTTAGATAATAGTAATGAGTGGTGCAATTCCTCACTCAATTATTCATGCACATAGTCTTTATTTATTCAATGTTATAATTTAAAGACTTATTGTTAAAATATGTTCTGGAAACCAATTTGGATACTTCAAGTGTATCATTCTACCCTTGGAGTTCCTATGGTTTTAAATATTGGAATTTGAAGATTATAATAATCCACATCGACAGTTTTGGCATCCATTTCATCCATCGACCTATCATTTCTAAGTTCACAAGCTTTCACATTAGTTTGTAATCTTATCTATGAACAACCAACATTATTAGGAAGTTGTAGTATTTTTTAAAAGAGTGTAAATTACATACCTGTGTATGGTAAGTGCACAAAGTTGGTGGACAATTTTGTGGACATAAAAACCTGAAATAAAGGTACCCGCGATCGCGGTTCCTGAATTCTAGGTTTGGTAATTACCGAACCTAAAACTGCGATCATGGTTTAGAACCGCGAGCGCGGTTATAAACTGCGATCGCGGAACTCCGAGACAAAATTTAGTAGTCCCGCAACTCCTTATTTTTTTCATTTTTCATTTCAAACCACAATTTTTCTTAAACGTTTTTCACTCGCACTTTCAATACCACCTTAAAATTGCTCATAGAACTTTTGGATAGCGATAGATTCAACCATACCAGCAAAGACGAGGAGGTAAGTCCCCAATTGTAATCATTTTTTTGCATTTTAGGTTTTTTTTCTTACATTTTCATGGGTTTTTTGAAATGTTTGTTTATGTATACAATTTTCTTGTTTTATCAGTTGATCGAGCAAGCTCGAAATCGTGCAAACCGTCAAAACATTCCTCAAAACCCACAAAACATTTCTCAAAACCCTCCGAACATTTATCAAAACCCTCCTCCAAACATAGATCCACCTCTTATGGCTCCTTCTGTCCCCACTGAGCCAACAGGAACGCAAGATAATATCATTGCAAGAATCCGAGAAAATAAAATTTTCACTGAGAACCTAATTCAAACTATAATACAAAACCATGCTACAAATCCATCACGTATGACTTTAGCCAATACATTGCAAACATTGATTGGCGAAGTCAAGTCTACAACCAACCAAATACATAGATGGAACACCTTTAGAAGTGACTGTAGGCGGTGGTATGCAGATAAACTATCCCATGCAGTCATCAAAGATAAAAAAAAATTGGAAATGACCTCATTTGTGCATTATTTACCAACCCTAGAACCAATGCTCCCCCTTACAGTTACTTGCAAATGGTTCCCAATCCATTGGTGCCATGATGACAGAATCAAAAACAAATTTTGGGACCGATGGTGGATGGTTTTTTATTATCCACCATGAAAAAAACAATGAGGTTCCTCTTTATTTTTTGAAGAAATAATATTACGAGTTCGTACTCAATGAGGTCTCGAATTTTTTTAACTTTTCTAAATTTTTTGGTCGAGGAAGTGGCTCTGCACAGAGCAGACCTGGTGCACACATATGTCAGACTAGGATCCCCCATGCCCCAAAACCCCCACTACCTTCAGTTATCCCTCCTACAGTGAAGGAGATTGTGGAGATTGATACATTGTATGCATTGAGGGAGCTCACTAACATTCTCACCCAACATAGTGACCAGATTGCATCTGATGATGTTGGTGGAGGCACTAGTTCTAGTGCACCGCAACACTATGGATCATGTGGTGCCGTATGCACTGGAGGTGAGACATCATTTACTAGTTCACAAGATTTCTTTTCTATAGATGAGATGTTGGGGAATGTTTTTGGAACTGGTGCCACTGATATCGGTCTTTCACAAGGAAATTTCAAATAAATTTAAATTATATATATATATATATATATACAATAGTTTAATTCACATGTTTGAGATATATATATATATATATATATATATATATATATATATATATATATATTTGATTTTACATGATGTACATACATGTAAAAAACTAAATTTTTATTTTATTTTAAATAGCAAGAGCAGGTGAAGGAAACATGCTGGCGTCGACATGCTAGCTACTGCGGCTGGGCGTGTTTCAAACGTAAGTTTCAAGTTGTACAAACTTACAAATTTTTAATTTCATTTGATTGCACACTAGATTATTATTATAATGTTTCACGTGTATGTTGTACATGTATTAATATTTTTCTCTTTTATACACAAGAGCCTGTCAGGTCATCATCTACTCAGGGAACTGAAGCTATTGGCACACCTGACATGAGTTTTATGCACATTAGTAAATCTCTTTACACTTTGTTTGTAATTACTGGAAGTTCACATGTGAATTACATGCTTTGGACCTCTGTCATGTAGATTTTAATATTGATTTGTACATGTTTTTTGTATAGCTTATGATTGCTATAGAGACTCCTCCATATATGCAGATTATGGAGGCTACTGTAGATACTGCCAATAGCATATGTAGATCCACTAATTGAGGTGCAATTTTTTAAATTTGTTCAATTTTGGAGGTTCATTATTTCTTATTAAGTTCTTAAATCTACAATATCAAATTTTGTAGGTATATGTCAAATATTTAATTTGAAAATTAATTATTTGTATGTAGCTTACCCCTCGTGAGTCTATTGTTGTCCCTGACAACGCGTCAATAACAAATTGATAGGGATCATGACATTGTGGTAAGATTTCACATGCATTTTAACTAAATTGTACAAGTTTCTAAATTTTGAATGTATTTTAAAATTTTGGGTGTTAAAAACTTGTTGTTTATGAATGTGCAGGTTAGGTTGCAGGCATGCTTAGAGACACCTAGGACCACACAGATGAAATCTGTAGTGGCATCTCCCTCCACTACATCCCCAGGTCGTGGACGTGCTACTTCTAGTAGGGCGAAGAGAGGGAAGATGTTTCATGAGTAGATTTATAGTCCACTTGGATGTACATATGTGGTCATGAGTAGATTCATAGTCCATTGTATATATATAGCCTTTTGCGACCGCATGTGGTCCCATATGTACATTATGACACGTGCTTAGTTCAAGATGTACACATACATTATGAACTTATACATATATATTTTTAGAGACATGCGTCTGGAGCACACTTTGTTTGATTCTTATATATATATATATATATATATATATATATATATATATATATATATATATATATATATATATATATATATATATATATATATATATATATATATATATATATATATATATATATATATATATCCATGTGTGTTGGTTTTCATATTTATGACTTTTTCAGTTCTTCTTTAACAAGCAGTGTAACGTTGGGATGCATATTTCTTAACTTCTGCTTTATGGGTTTAGCATCTAATGGAAAACATTAATATTCATATTCTCATAATAATGCTATGAAAACATTTTTTTCTTTTGTTGAAAGTGAAGCTCCAAGATTTATCTATTATTTTTCTATATGTTCTTTGTCTTGTTTGTTTACTAATGACTCAAAGAGGATTTCACTATGAGACTTATGTTTTTTTTTCTTGCAAGGATTTTCAGAAGTAGTCTTGATTTTTCTTATACTCTTTTTATTCAAGTGTTCACACATCTGTACTTTTTATCCAAAGTATGCACAATCATCTAGGTTGATGGGAAAATATTTCTTATGATCCCCCTTCAAAATAGAATCCCTGATTCCCATGAATTCTGCAAATGTCTCATCATTATCAAAGAGACACTGAGAGATCTTATATTAATAAGGCATGTTGAGGACTTAATTTATCATCTAGACCATTCTTTTGATATGTTGCCTCCAACAATGTTAAGGGATTGACCAATGATGGAAATTTCTTATTACAAGGAGTGAGTACATTTGGAACCAAATGTTCTTTGACCCAAATCAGTTTCTGAATGGCCTAGTTGTTTCACCAGTTTCAATATGCAGATCTGTTTAGATAGGACCCACAAACCACAAGCACTATCTGACGATGAGTTACGATGAGCTCTATCTATAAGGGTAAATTTTTCTCTTGGTTATTGCGTGGGATTGGATTTTGATGAAAAGAGATATGATCGTTGGAGTCAAGGTGTGCATTAATTTCTTGAAGGTGTGTGAGATCTATGTTTTTCGACACCCCTTAACTCATAAGTGTTTTATATAATATTTTCTTATGAGCAATGGTGATTTTGAGGAGATATAGGATCAAAATTCTAGCTGGTGTCTTTTCCAATTATTCTATTAAGTTGTATTGGACTTGTTGTGGAATAGGTAGGGGATAAATGGTATTACCAAACTAGAATGTCTTGTATCCACATCACAACTTTTCTCTAAGATCCTAATGGTATTTACTTGTTCATTAGATGAATGGACACATCCTATAAGGGATTAAATTTTTTTATCATTTTTTGGATAGATGTAGGTAGTATTCCGATAGTCATTACAAGCTTGTCCATGATCTGACTTTTTGTTCTTTTTATCTCCATGGTTAGGATATGGTTATTTGAATATACCCATCTTCTCGTTAGGACCATGTCTAAATTCTTTGCAAATTGTTGTAGCAACATATCTTTATCAAATGGGTAAGGAAATAGCTTTTTGTATAGATATTTTCTATTGTGTCCTACATTTCTTTCTTGTAAAGTGGTTAGCGTATTCTTCATTGAATGCAACTCTTGTTGAATCATTTTTTCCTTTATGGGTGATATATTGGTCTATTCACTTTAGCAACTTTGAAATTTTCTTCATTAGATGGATAAATGTGAAATTCACCTAACTTTATCTTGAGTCTATCCTTGCATGTATTCCTATTCAAGTAACCTAAGGTCACTAAATTTTGAGCGAGTTTTAGTATTTGTCTTTGAATGATCTCCTCTTCGAATAAGGGATCATCTTCATCATAAAATCTAGGAGGAGGTGAGTCTTTGTGACTATGTTCAATCTTGAATCTACGTGAAGCCTTAAAGTAAGGTTTTCATGAATCACTTGTTGGTTTTGGTGGGTGATCCTCAACATTTTTTTTACGTTTTATTGAAGTGGAAGAATAACCTGTATTAAAATGGATGTCCATTTCTATGAGGGATGGTCATTTTGGATCTTCTTGCTTTGTGATTCATGGTCTTAATCACCACTTCATACTCTTGTAATAGTCTACCTCCTAACTCAAGGACTCTTGCAAGTACTTCGTCTCTATTGTAGTAAAGGAGCTCATGAAAGAAAGATAGATCTAATTTGTTTTGGTCTTCGTATGAATTAGATTCTTCTCCACTATGACCAACCAAAGGTTCCATGTCTTTGACTTGTGAGAAGAGGGTTTCTAAATATTTTCGACTGAATGGGTATGTTGAATTAAAAGGATTTACCTTTAAGTTGGGTTCATCTCATTTAGACATCATTTTTGTGATTTTTGGCATCACTCAGACTCCATGGCACCTAGAGAGGCCTCGTCTAATCCTAACACCTCGGCATAGGGACCCTCTACAATAGCCTCTCTCAGTTTTTTCCTTCTCATTTCAGTGCTCTCGCTGTCCTACTGTTTGCAAACGCGTGAAATAGTGCAGTTGGAGCTAGTGTAAGGTTGTCAAACGCTATATTTTGCAAATGGTGGGTCGTGGCACCAAACTGACTACGCCAGCATGTCCTGGGTGGCTAGGTGAATGCTAGAGGAGGTGGTTTTTTCAGTGTGCACGAAAGGGTCATTGCTTCCAGGCTACTTCGTTCAGGCGTAGTCCCTTAAGAGCCCTGAGACCAAAATATCGTTCAACTTCGACGGGTGACTACTCAGACTCTGTGGCACCTAGAGAGGCCTCATCTAATCTCGACACCTTAGCATAGGGACCCTCTACAATAGCCTCTCTCAAGTTTTTTCCTTCTCATTTTGGTGCTCTCGCTGTCCTACTGTTTGCAAACGCGTGAAATAGTGCAGTTGGAGCTAGTATAAGGTTGTCAAACGCTATATTTTGCAAACGGTGGGTCGTGGCACCAAACCGACTACGTTGGCATGTCTAGGTGGCTAGGTGAACGCTAGAGGAGGTAATGTTTCTGGTGCGCGAAAGGGTCGTTGCTTCCGGGCTACTTCGTTCGGGTGTAGTCCCTTAAGAGCCCTGAGACCAAAATATCCTTCAACTTCGATGGGTGACTACTCAGACTCCATGGCACCTAGAGATGCCTCGTCTGATCTAACACCTCGGCGTAGGGCCCCTCTAAAATGGCCTCTCTTAGTTTTTTCCTTCTCATTTCAGTGTTCTCGCTGTCCTACTTGTTTGCAAAAAGTGTGAAATAGTGCAGTTGGAGCCAGTGTGAGGTTGTTAAACGCTATATTTTGCAAACGGTGGGTCATGACACCAAACTAACTATGCCAGCACATCTGGGTGGCCAGTTGAATGCTAGAGGATGTGGTGTTTCGGTGCGCGAAAGGGTCATTGCTTCCGGGCTACTTCGTTCGGGCGTAGTCCCTTAAGAGCCCTGAGACCAAAATATCGTTCAACTTCGACGGGTGACTACTCGGACTCCATGGCACCTAGAGAGGCCTCGTCTAATCTGACACCTTGGCGTAGAGACCCTCTACAATAGCCTCTCTTGGTTTTTTCCTTCTCATTTCGGTGCTCTCGTTGTCCTACTGGTTTGTAAACACGCGAAATAGTGCAGTTGGAGCCAATGTAAGGTTGTCAAACGCTATATTTTGCAAACGGTGGGTAGTGGCACTGAACCGACATGCACCGACACATCTAAGTGGCCATGTTAATGCTAGAGGAGGTGGTGTTTTGGTGTGCAAAAGGGTCATTGCTTCCGGGCTACTTCGTTCAGGCGTAGTCCCTTAAGAGCCTTGAGACCAAAATATCATTCAACTTCGACGGGTGACTACTCATACAGCATGGCACCTAGAGAGGCCTCATCTGATCTGAAACCTTGGCATATAAACCCTCTATAATATTCTTTCTCAGTTTTTTCCTTCTCATTTCAGTGCACACGCGTAGGTATGGTCTTGTAAACACTTGGGGAGGAGTCATTTTCAAAATTTACAACATTTTCAAAATTTACAACATTTTCAAAATTTACAACATTTTCAAAATTTACAACATTTTCAAAATTTACAACTTTTTCAAAATTTACAACTTTTTCAAAATTTACAACATTTTCAAAATTTACAACTTTTTCAAACAATGAAAGCTTCTCTTAGCTTCGAGAATTTAAAATTCTCTACTAACAGTGCCAACCACGTGAAGGTGGAAGTTTTTCTGGCACCACTAACCTAAACATAAAAGTGTTAGTCAAAGAAATTTAAGTTTCAAATCAAAACCATATACTATCTATATATGTACAAAATACACAAATTTAAAATAAAATATATTCAAACTTAAATCTAGATCTTTAAACTAAAAAATTTATATATATATTGAAAAGAAATTATATATACCAGACATGAGCATTGTAAATTCATTCCAATGAACCATCAGGATCGGATCTACTCTAAATAGCAGACAAGATTGCTTCATGATCTGACTCTCGAACCTTCCAAAGAATCTTGTTATTAGGCCTTCCTCGATATCTATACAGTTGAATATTTGTCGCTAGAACTAGATGTGAATATAAGAGTATTTTCCTGTGTGTCTCAAAGTCTTCAAACACCCAAACAGAGGAGTTTTTTAATGGATATCGTCGAAGCCAAGTTCCAGTAACTACCACTGACCCTGTAGGATACTCAATATCTTCGCCATCTATAATAGGAGAAGTCAACTTCTTTCTTTCCTCGATGCAACGACATAAGAAATAGTCTGTTCCTTCTTCATTGTCTTCTGTCACAATTACTGCAAACACATGTCCTACAAAAAAATAACCAAGGTTGAACAACTCAAATTTAAATTACATATTAAAATTTCAATGGACATAACTCAATACAAAAATTAAATAAATAACCATAAATACCTTGTCGCACTAAAATCGAAATTTCGTCAAAGTCCTTGGATGTTGTAACTTCATCTGCAGAAACAAGTCGTAATGCTTGTGGAGGTTGATAACTAGGAAGTGGAGTTAGAGGCCTAAAAATCCATCCTTCCACCCATTCTTGTGAATCACACTCAGTCAGTGACAAATTTGATACAAGATGCACAAAAATATGTCAACTTTCTTGTCCATATGGCCCACGAAGTAGCATCTGAGCTACAAAATGAGTGCATATCACTGGACCCAGTGAGTGTCATACAACCCTTATAGTTAGCAATATGGTGCTCCTCTATCAACCAAAAATATCTGCGAACTATGGAATTTTCTTGAGAACCTCGATCCATGTTGTTAGTACACCATTCCACTATGCTCTTTGCATATTTTAATTTAGCACCATCTTTGTACTTCAACTCTTCTCTTGCATGTCCCTGCACCGTCATGCTCTCCTTTTCCATGTCCAGCCTCAGTGAAACTCCAAATATGTTATACACCCATCTTGACGTGCATTCTGCTCATCCAATAAAAACATTCATGCATTCTTAAACTGAGACGTGTAATTATCTGACCATATATAATGTTGTTTGAAGTGGATGTCCCTATCAGACAAGTTTCCATAAAATAACTGGAAACACCCTTGCACAAATTCAGTAGAATGAGTACAATCATCACTGATATAAAAGTGGTACTCTCTTAAAAAAATTTGATCATTCTCTATACTATCAGGAGAATGTAGAAATGCTATATGCACAAAAATGGCAACTTGTACTGAGTTGTAATATTGCGATTAAACCTCCATTTGTGGTTGCAATGTGTAATTCTCTACAAAATCGACCACTGAAACAATAGTACCAATAGGAAATATGTCTTTTCATAGCTTGAATTGTTCATCCAACCATCGAGCTCTATGTGTATGCCTCGCATACTCATAAACAATTTCATCCTTAAATTTTCTCATAAATTGAAAAATGGGCATTTATTCTGTAACTAGCTCACACCGTTTCGACTCTTTGCCATCTTTCAAATGGTATGCAACTGATTTATATTTATTAAACTCAACTAAATTATGTCCTATTGTATCTTCAATTTGCTCATGGATGCAACTTTCCAATTCAGGTAATCCGCCGCATGTACTACAACTTCCATCTAAACAATCCTGACTATAAAAAAATTGTCCAACTTCTTTTTCACAAAATATAGTAGGAATGAAATCCCGGGAAGATATTGGTGGAACTTGAACACCACATTCAAATAACATAGTTTCAGAATGAAAATTAGAATGAATACGTAAAAATTTAGCATAATGCATCGTAAATTCAACATGTTGCCTACAACAACAAGTGGTGCGAGCATGGTTGATTTTCACATAAAATGGTTTCAACATTTCAAAAAAACGTTGACTAATTTTAATTTCCATATTCTCTTGTTCAAACTTACGAAAAAATTGAGTTTTAGTCATATCTAAGAAATGCTTTGGATGTGGTTCACGATTAGTAGAACCAACTCTCTGTTTTATAACATCTCTTGTATTAGGTGAAACTCTAGTATTATCATGCCAAAATTTAATAACAACTTCTCTTATAGCATCAGAATTATTTTTGTCCTTACGCAGTGCTCTAGCAAAAAATGCCCAAAAATCGGCATTATTGAGTGATTGAAGGATATTACATCTTTCAATTACTTTCATTGGAGTTTTTTCGATTAACTTGCAACATTCGACTTATTTGCGTAATCAAATGTTGTTTTTTTATTGATTCACTTACAACACTAATAGCAAGTACACGACACACAATATTACTATCCCTAGTGTGTCTCTTGACACCAACAGTGTGATATGCATCATGAAGGTTTTCAACAATTGTAGAGGTTTGATCACATATATTAGATGTTTTCAATCCTAAGGTGTTTAATGTAGGTCTCATTTTAATCAATTTCATCAAACTAACCAACAACTGACATCTTTAAGAATCATTTAAAATTTCAAAATGATTATCCCAAATTTCAGTGGCTTTTCTTTTGATTTGTCATTTAGAAAGTTTGTCAGACATTGGTTTCAAAATGTTTTCATCAATTTCAATAAAAAAATTAGGTTTCTTACGTAAAATCCTAGGAGGTGTTTTTGTCAAATTTTTCTTGTCTATAGTTTCAACATGAATTTCCTTATTCACATTTTCACTGTCTCCTTCAATTTCAACATTTGCTACATCATGAGTATTTAATTCTTCTTCAACATTGACAGTAAAAACTTCTTCATCACGAGTATTTAATTCAACTTCAACATTGACAGTAGAAACATTACCTAGTTCTTCATTGCTTACAATAGTTGGGATTGAAGATGAACCTCTTCTAGATTCATGAAGTTTCCGCATTCGCTCAGCATTTTGAATTTTTTTGGCCTCTAATTCGTTTGGTGTTTTTTTACATAATGACTTCTTTTTTTGACTTCGTTTTTTTGTCTCCCGTGATGTTTTTCTTCCAGTGATAAGAAAAATGTGTAGAAAAAGACAGAATTTCGCAGTAATTCGTACGGTAAGGTCATAGAGTAAAAATCACATGGCAATTCAGACATTGGTATGTGTGTAAATATGATTTATGAACCGCGAGTGTGCTTTATAAACTGTGATCGTGGTTTATAAAGCGCGCTCATGGTTTATGTTTAAAAACCATGATTGCGCTTTATAAACTGCGATCACGGATCTATCTACCGAACCTAAGCCTCGGAAAATCTTTGTTTTTCCCCCAACCAAAGCTATGGAAGGTCATTATGAAGTGTGAAAGGTCAAAAAACCTCAAATCTGCTCTTCCAAAGACTTGAACCATGCTAAAAAACTGAAAAACATTTCACAAAAATGGTGCCATCGCGTAGGGGAGACTCTTAGCTTCGTAGAAATATTGCTTTTTAAAGTGAATAGAATAAGATAAATATCATTTTATAATTTTTTACTAACAATAGGTCTTTAAGACATTTTTTCCCGTGAATATTCATGTCTACGTTTAAGACTGTAACTTTTGTTTCGCTTATCAAAATATGATAAAACTTATACCATCCCAAGCATGGACAAATTCTATACACGTTAAAAAAAAATTGATTTCGATATTTTTTGATATAGTTATGGTGGGCAAATGGAAAGCGCTCCGTTTTCTAAATATTTTCAAACCACTTTCACGGAAAAAATCATAAAAAAAAAAAAAAATATTGCTAAAAAAAAATACAAAATAAAATCCATCCCAAGATAGACAACTACATCTAATGTTTCACCAAAGGAAAAAAAAAAATAACAAGTTTTGGTTATCCAAAATGTGGGCAAACGGACTACAATCTTATAAGTTTTTTCAAAAAAAAAAACTAAGTCATATAATTTTTAAGTGTTTAATATAGCTAAACTTGTCCGTTTTAAAAAAAAATATAGTATTTTAGAAACTAGATTCTGAATGCTACGATTCATATTTATATAAATTTTTCTAATTTAGAGTGCATGTATACATATATATACATGTATATATGTATATATACATGTATACATGTATATATGTATATATACATGTATACATGTATATATGTATATATACATGTATACATGTATATATGTATATATACATGTATACATGTATATATGTATATATATATGTATATATACATATATATATATATATTAAGATAAATACAAGTTGTATAAATATGATTAAAGAAAGTACATGTTAGGGTTTAAAGAAAGATTATACCTTTCAAAATATCTTAAAGTTGAAAAGAGGACTAGTCGTATATAAATAGGTAATGAAATGTATCATCAAGCCACAAGTGTAAAATATGGAAGGATGAAGCTGAGTGCGAGCAATGTTTGCATTAACGGGCGAAAACATCCAATAATTTATAGGTCTTAATTGATGAGCTATTCCCTCTATTATTTTCATCTAGATCTAAATTTTAGCACTAAAATTTTTGTTTGGATATTTACAATTGCACTTTTGTAAATGGATATGAGATTCGTATTATTAAACACCTTTGTCTCTCTAGATTAAAAAGCACATAAAAAGGGGTTAGGCTGATTTTGGTTGATTTTCCTCAAGTTTAATTGAGAACTTATTACACAATGATACTCTGAATAGTTCTCATACCAATAATATAGTTCTCTCACCTAGTGAATGTTTGCAAATGTCCAATAACAAAGATAAACCTATGAAAACTTAGAAATGGTATTTGGTGTATGTTGTTGCTTGTGATAGTGATCTAATATAGTATTGACATGAGATGTATTCACAATTGGTAGCTTGTTGGCATGATTCAAAGAGTGATAAAAGAATGTTATTCATTCTCTTAGGTATTTTGATTGTTTGATCACCCACATAGCCAAAGATGTGAGAGATGAAGCCCCTCTAATGAGTAACTTGATTTTGTTATTGTATCCTATTTGTGTTAATGGTTTTCCCACATAATTGACCCTAAGATAGGTTAGGTAACTTGTACATTAATAGTGTGATTGTTACGAGTGTTTAGGACAAAATTTTGGCTAGGGTTAGAAACATTAGTTATTTCTTCCCCTTTTGAGTGATTATTCCCAAACTTAGTTTAGGCCCTAGTCTAAAAGTGAAGCAAGGTGGCCAAGATTTTGAAGATGCATTATATATATAACATGAAGATTCATGATGAGAAAAACCTGAATAAAAGTATGACCTAATGGTATTGGAGTACTAAATTTAGTGATATACATGTAAAAATAAGTCAATTCACTGTATGAATAGGAATAGGATGAGATAAATGCCAAAGATCAATTTCTAAATTCCTTTGTTCCCAATCTAGGGTACTACACTATTAAACAATATCATATTACCTTAAAAGGGATAATGGGACAAGGATAAATCAAATTATAAAAAATGTGTTGAAAATATTTCTTGATTGTAATCAGATAACTTTTCCATCATTCTAGAGATTTTGATCATTCAAGACCATTACCTAAGAATTATTTTTTAAATAATATTTTTGATTGTCACATAATTATAGGGCATGCTTCTCATATGCATTAGTTTGAATCATAAGATGCAAGATCTCATTGATAACAATTAAATTGAAATAGAATGAACAAATAGTAATTTTCATCTAATAATGAATCACTCGCTTCACCAAATCATTATTTTCAAACCTTTACCAATCCTCTTATAAATCTTAGTAATGAAGAAAATCATCAAGTATTGTTTATTGAAGGACAAAGAAATAAAATAAAAAACACTCGAGGCTTCTCATGCTCATGCACTTAATGATTTTATTGACCGGGGAGGATAAATAACAACCAATTTGCATCTGCCTGAATTATCCGACCGGAAAAAAAAACTCCAGGGAATTCAAATGACTAATTGATACGTAAAACTGCAGTTGAATAAATTGTTAATACATAGATCCCAGGGTCGAACCCCATTAAAATGCCGGAGTAACACAAGAAAAAACTTTTGCAGTAGACCGCTGTCCCTTTCATTCCGTCTTTCCAGTAAACGTCACTTTCATCAACGTCGCCACCTTTCGTCGTTGCTGAGATTTTCTTACCGTCACCGTCTATCGTTTTCCGTTACCGTTTAACAACCTTAAGCGGCACAAAGTTTCTTGTCTCTTTCATCCACTACTGCTATCTCATCTTAAGTAACCGACAATTCTTTGATTCACGCTAACATTTCACTCCTTGCAAATTAAGGGCGATAAAACCACGAGCGAACGGCGCCGAGAATCGAACTTCGGACCTCTTGAGCAACAACAATGGCTGCCATTCTGAGAGGATACGCGCCCTTGCTGGCAGCTATAATGGGAGCGGCGGCTTTGCTAGCGGTAAACGGAACAGGTCGCGTGATGGCGCAGCCGCCATTCATGGGCTGCATCAACCCCATCGCCACCCTGTCGCCATGCCTTCCCTACATGGTCGGACCGGCTAAGCCTTTCCCTGAAGGCGACTACTGCTGCACTGTTCTTGCCAGAGTCATCGTCAGGGACGCCACCTGCCTGTGCCACCTCTTCGCCGGCCACGATTTCCTCGGCTTTCCTGTTAATCAAACCCTCGTCATCTCGCTCCCCGCCGCCTGCGATCTCCTATTTCCCCGTCCTATGCACCAGTGCAGAGGTATTTTAGAGTTCTTTACTGCGTTCTTTTCTTTTCAGGGTTTCAATATTCGAACCCTTGACCTTTGGGAAAAAAAAAAAGTAGAAATATTTCATGTCGAATTGTTCCAGTATGTTTTGATCTGGTGCATGTGTTTCCGCCTCCAAATGCCGGTGCTGTTGATCTGCCCGGCATAGCCGAATCTTTACTAAATTTTACATATTTTAGCGTCTTCGTTTAGAGTGAGGTTTTCTAGGTTTTTGGAAATCCAGTTGAAATTTTTTCTCCCGAACTTATTTGTTTCGTTTGCATTCTTTGTATCTTCTGAAAACTTTGTTTGCAGTGAAATCTTTTACATTCTTGAACATTTAGCATAATTCTATGAAAAGTATCCACACCTTGAACTGGAAAGGAGCCCCTAAGAACAACAGCACCGCGGCCTTTGTAAGTTATTATTAGACAATTGCAGCAGCCTGTGAGAGGTTTTAGGTTCTAGTCTCACTCGTGCGTAAGAATTTAGTACTGTATTAGATTTAGACTAGCAGTATTAGTGGCAATGAAATGTGGCTTGACGATATTGTACAAGCGGAAAAGCATTTTAGGAAGCGCATGGAAGATCGTAGGTTTGAGTTACAGTTGGTTAAAGAATTTAGCACTCCAACTTTCGGTATTTTTCTGAAATGCTAGATTTCAGTTCTTTAGCTGGTTGATAAAAATTTAACAACTGATGCTTATTTTAAATCATGAAAAAAATAGAGGTTTAGAGTCCTGACTGGTCCGTGAAAATTTGACACTTCAAATTTTGTGAGTGATCGAACCCTAGCGAATCCAATGCTAGAAGATAGCTACAATTTCATACCGGTTTCATTCGTGCAGAATAACTCCCTATTTCCTTTCGATTGCATCTCTCCAACTAAGATTACTGACTCGATTGTAAGTTAAATTGCGTATGAAGTAGACGAGGCGTTTTATTATCTTTCTGAAAAGAAGAAAATGGCAGACTAACTGATCAATCCATCAGTTTCATCAGTTAATGAAAGAGCCCAAGCATGAACATGGAAGTTTTCAATTTACAGTCCTAGATACCTAGCGTTGATGAAATTTAACATTTAAAAGTTTTTTCGCATACCGATAGAGCATCCCAGAATACTTATGGGAGGTCCTATGTTCGAGTCTTGACCGATCCAGGAGAATTTACCACCTTAATCCTGGCATTTCATCATACGTAAGCTCAAAATTCATCAGACTGCGTATTTCAGATTTAAATGTTGTTTTCTTGAATTTGCACATTTTTTAGATTTGTTTAACTGTTTTTTGGCTTGGCGTGAGAGAATTCAACTTTAAGCTCCACCTCCGTTCATGGCAGTTTTTAGTAGTCTGCAGCTTCCATGCCGCTGACGTCAAAATGCCAGAAAACGTTTTATTTAACATGTTATTGGCGTTTAAACGTATGTTTTGATGTATTTGGTTCCAGGTTCGAATCTCTCGCCCCCACCATTGGCTGATGTTCCCACAATTCCCGAGCGATCTCCAAAGTCCGCAAATGTTCCTACCAGATCTCCCAGAGTTGCGAAGAAAGTTGGTAGCGGAGCTGAAGCCCTTTTCACACAGTCTCTGTTTGGGATTTCTTTGGGATCAGTTTTTACCGGCATTTTAATTTTAGGCTGTTTTCTTTGAAGTTAATTTAGCGAAGCCCTGTATGTGTATTGTTGGAGATTCAGACTCTACTTTGCATACTAAACACTTTCTGTTTTACATTTGGCATGGAAAATAGTTAACAGTTAGATTTCGCAGAGTGAACGAATACCGTTGAGCTGTTATACGTCTGTTTTCGAATATTGAACGCATGATTAAAGATTTAGAAACGACAAAGAGTTGTTTTTTGGTTTGATTCCTCGAAAACATAAAAATAAATGTGTAGTCTAAAAGCTCGATATTCGATGTTGTCTGGACCATTTTTGCCTATTTTAGTTGTATTTTACAGCTTATATAAATTCTAGTTTTAGACATAAAATTTCGTTTGAACCACAGATTTGATCATTTCTATTCGTAGTAAACTAGGTAATTATTATTTTTAAATGTTTTTAAGTTATATTTTTTTATTGTTTTGAAAACTATAAATGTTTTTTTATAAAAAAATATAGAATTTAAATATAAAATTAAATTTAATGAATAGTTAGTTGACTTCAAATATCATATTTCAGAATGTTTTGAAAAGAAAAATTAAATTTGAAATGAAAAAATTACAATAATTTTAATTCATTTTTTCAACTTAAAATACAAAATAAATTATTATTACTATTTATTTTTGTCGTTTTTTACATTTCAAGTAAAAAAAATAATAATAATAATGATTTTTATAATCCGTAAAATTCAGTGATTTGTTATTTATTATAAGAATAAATTTTCAAATATTTTGTATTTATCTAAGTTTTAAATACATTATTCTTCTTCATTCTTGACAATATTATTATGTTATCTTCTAAATTTGAATAAAAAATCTCTTTTTTTTTTGTCCCTTCTTGTTCGTATTAATTTTTAATGTAGTTTATACTTCAATTGTTTATAGTGCAAATTTTAGTATTTTAACTTAAAGATCATCTATTAATTTTGATTATGGTGCCTACTTTATATGTGTGACATAAGTGGAATATGCGTCTTTATGCCTCTAAATATATTTTACATAGATTAATATAAGATATGTATGCTAGTTTGTAATATAAATATAGATATTGATATTTTAATTTAATGATCTATGACATAATCCAAGAAAAAATGAGATCTATAAAAAAAAAAAAGAATAAAATTTGTTATAAATGTAGTTGTAAATAGATAGCACAAATTATTTAACTTTAGATAGATATTATTGGAGATGGGACATAAATAATTAAACTATCATCAATTTTTCCTTTAGATAAATAAATTTTGACAGTCAAATTTAGGGCCTAGCGACCTAAATTACTTATCCTATGAGTATTTATAATTATAATTCTAATTTTTAATCAATTTTACTTAATAATAGTCTCATAGAAAATTCATGCATTAGAATAAATTGAATGTTTGTTGTTGATGAATATTGATGTTTAAGTGTCCATATAGATATTTCTAAACAGGGAAAATGTGTAGCAAATGATTTCATTGGTGATATTTGGATAGCGATGATAAATTGGTTAAAAAAAATTGGGGTAGAGATACAAATGTTTCACTTAAATACATGTGAATGAAGCTACTCTATAATTCTCAAGGCCAAGAATCCTTTACTAGTGCGGGGGATAACACCTCAATGCTCGTCAATTGTGGTGGTAGCAAATAAAAATAAGATTTATTTAGCATTGCATAGAAATAAGTCTATCCAATTCCCCCCCCTTTTTCCCGTTGTATAAAAGAATGTTGTTCAAATGTCATAATCATTCGAAAGGAAAAAATAATTGTTTAGTGATTAAAATAATTAAAATACTCACTTACTCTAATGTTTTAAGAAAAATCAAAATACCGGAATTTGTTAGCATCTTATTTTTTTTTGGTGTAAAAGATGAACGAGAATGTGTAACCTTGATTTCCACAGCTACCACATGTTGAATGATTTTAATTGCAATGTTAATATGCTACCTCAATTATCATCTTATTATAAGGTAATCATTTTCTACCTCTATTGACATATTAAAAATGCACCAAGTCCCCATTTACTACATTACACTATCTCGTTTTTAACATTTTGCAACTTCTTCAATCATTTTATGATAGGATAAATACATAAATACACTTAAATAAGCAAGAAAAATATTTATAAACATATAATTATGCTTTCAAATATAAAACAATTTATAATGTAGAGCAACAAACATTAAAGGGTGTTAGATTGATTGTTTGGATAAAGAATGATTATTACACACACACACACACACACACACACACACACACACACCACACACACACACACATGGAATCATTAAATATTGTAAATTAAACAAAGTCTCACAGCCTCGGTAAACTTTAATCTAGCGTGAGGAAGGGACCACCAAGTGCACAAGTTTCATACTGCTTCCGTTCAGCTAGTCCTTAGGATTCATACTACCTCCATATAGCTGACACACACTCAGAGATGTTGGTCGAACTACTCTGGCAACATGCAAGGACTTCAGTCAAACTATTCCCCATGCTTGTACATGCCAATAGGGGTTTGAACCTTGGACCTCCTCTTAGTATTATTTGAAAATTGTAAATCCAACTTGATTATTTTACCTTCTATTTAAAATATAGATCTATCGAGACCTTTTCTTAAGAACTGTGATGTCAATTCATATTGTGATGATCATCAAGTCTCCAATAATTATCTTAACAGATACATAACTTTGAAGCATAAGATCCACGACCTTATTGAAAGTAAGATCACATTCAAGTAAAGAGAATTGAAAGTGTATTAAATGACTTGATTTTGGCTCAATAGAACCAATCTTTCAAACATATTTACAAATCTTCTTCCAAACCATGGTGTACCTATTCATAAGAGAAAAGTGATGGTAATACATTGTGTTAGTTCTAATTCTACTTCTACAAATCATATGGACCAACCACTAATTTCTAATGCATGTCCATTTGGTGTATTCAATGATTTGGTCACAGTTACATCACCAAAGAGGGAGTTGCATGCCATTTGTTTTATGAAATTTAAATTCCAAAACCATGAGTCTTTAAGCAGACCACTATTCGTATGAGCTCTTATAGGCACATCTACATGACACATACACATGTAATCATGATTGATATATGTTCAAGTATCAATGTATGCATATGAAGACTTATTAATAGAATTGGATTTTGTAAGAGAGGCTTAGGTAATTTGTACAATAATACAATTAATACATTGGCATATGGTGAAATTACTTTGAAATCCATAAATGTTTTATATAATTATATATCGTAGAAAATTCTAAGCTTATATTGGTTTGGTTTCATGTAGTGCACGGTAATTTGGGTCTCATAATGTGTTGCTTAGGCGAACTTGAATAAATGGAATGGAACCAATACCATCTATCGTACATTAATGTCTAAATTTTACACATCAATACCAAGAGATTACCACACCTCAACACATTCGTATTATATCATAACAAGGTATAATTGAGGTAACCCTTAAAACAACACTAAAAACAAACGTCAATCTTTAGACCTCAAATAAATGAAAAAAAAATCCAAAATCTAATACCTATCCATCAAGGGTGTGCTCATAATAACCTCTCTTCTTCATATTTAGATTGAATGCCTATAAAATATCCTCTGTTTTAAGTCAATAATAAGTTTTTGGACCACATCGCTTTGCGTAGAGGTACAATTGAACATTGTGATGATACAAATGATGATGATGGTGCCAATGATTTGTCATTTTTAGAATCAATGAGACCTATTCATCTCAATATTGCATTAGATGTTGCATTTATTTCTCATTATAGATTATTATGAGAACTCCCTGTGTATTCTTAAATACAACACATGTTACCATTTCAACTAGCCACTTGTGTATGCTAAAAATCCTTCTCTTTTTTATCGTACATAGTTCTTGTCTCTTCCTCATTATACCTTTCTTGTACATGTAATTATATCTTATTTCATTTTACAATATTTGGTTTCATTTCCCCCCTTTTTTGTTTTTACTTACCTTTAATAAATGGTTTTACTCTCTCTAGCTTTCCCTTAACTATTTGGGTTCATAATCATCTCATTTGTTTTTCCAATCTAAAATTATTTGTGTTTCTTCTTGAAATTATTTATGATAGCCTTTTCTTTTATTGATTTTTCCCTTTTGTAACCTTCTTTTTTCCTTCACAATCGATTTGAGCTTCATGGATTTATTAATTTTCTTTCACTATTTATTAATTTATCATTTGTTTTAAGTCTCTCCCTTGATTTTTGTATGTCAATGATTGACCTAACTACACTATGTTATTGCATGGTTTATTCCTTGATTATTATATGATATTAATTTACATTCACTACTCCATACATTAATGTGATTATTATAAAATACTATTTTACAAGTTATTACCTTTGACACATTTTGAGTTGGGATATTGTATGCTCTATCTGGTCCATCTAATTGTATGTTATCTTATGTATTTTTTATATCCTTCATGTTTTATACCATGTTTTCATTGTACAATTTTGTGTGTGTTAGGTTTGTTTTCTTTGTAAACTTACATACACTATGTTATATTTTCTCATATACTATGGATGTCTATGTTTTTTACATTACTTATTTTATTTATGATCATTTCCTAATGGGAGCATACTAACCCTTTTACTTTATACGATACACACTAACTATATATAGAATGGATCAAATCATCTTACAACAAGTTACATTTTCCATATTTGGCACAATTGGAATCCTATAACATTTCATACTTGTTTGGGTTATTTCCCATTAGTCATAAATTTTATGACATGTTTAGCTTATGACATATACTAATTTAAAGCACACTTTCTATTGTATACATTAATTGACACACATGGAATCTACATATGTACTTGAGACACATTACTTGACTGCATTCTTGATATATGCCCTATGTTGTTATTACAACTACAATTATTTCTTACTAACATAAACTTCTCATACATTGGATTTTATTTGAATGATAGATCATTTGTTATTAAGTGTTTTCTCTAGGAACCTAAAATTATTTCAAATTATATTTAGATCATTTCTTGTTACATATTTCTCTATGCACCTTAATTCTATATTTCATGATTATAATATTACTTATTATACATTTTTCGATAAAGGTAAAAGGTAGGGTTTTGGTAAGGGAAATTCACATAGTAAATCAAAAATAGATATAAACATTATAACACAATAAATAATTAAAAAATATGATACCTAAACCCATGATTTCAAGCATAATTTTTTATAGAAAAACAAATAGTAAATTTTCAGCAAATTGGTGCTTAGAACCTCCATCTACATCATCTATATTTTTTGAGGTACCTTCTTCATTTTATGAATGGTAAACCATTCTTAATTTATATTCTTTGGGTCAAGATCACATTGAATGCATACTTCCAAGATTTTGATTAGCTACACATATTTTTGGGAGGGGTCTTCGCCTTCTTCTTCTAACTTTGACACTAGTTGAGCCACTTGACCCTCCTTCAAGGTCCCATATCTGAATATTTCATCAAATATACTTCTTCCTCCTTTAGGATATGTAGGTTCATCCTCTAATCACACCATTTTTTAGTTAAAAACTGAAGAGATATTTCACATTACCTTTTTGTAACCCACATCATGGGGAAAAGCATCCTTTCCACCATGAGGACTCACTTCAGTCCTTTGCTTTTTCAATAACAATAGTCCAAAGCCCATATGACCTAACTCAAAATAATTCTATGTTTGAAGGTAAATCACTTACGATCGAGATAATGAGACCAAGATGGTACATGCACTTAAGCTCAATATAATCTGGTAGGTCATTAGAAATGTCTAAATCAACCAAAACTGTGTGCATAGCACATTACATATTATACATATATTTACCCACATTTATTTACATATATCATGATTATGAAATTTTCTTGTTACATATTTTTCCACACATATTTGATTATTACACATTTATCCATGTACATTGATTTTTATATTTCAAAATTATTGCATACTTGTTACACATGTTTATTTGTGCACATGGGTTTCTTCCTCACTTCTCACTAAATATTGATTATCACTACTTACATACTTTATTTTTATCAATTATTTTCAAATGCATATTAACTAATAAGGAACTCTCTAACACTAGTCAATTATGTAACATCTTTTCGGCCATGTCTGTAATGTTCCCTAAATGGGATATAATGGTAATTGCATTCATATTACTTCTAGTTTCCAATATGTCTTTGTTTGGGTCAATATTGGCTCAATGGATGATGAATTATACTTGATGTAATTACATAAAGTTTTTTTTTTAAACACTCTAATATAGAGTTTTACCATGAAGGCTTGTTAATTTGTTCAAAATGGCTGGAAGGAATTCCAACCCTTATGGGTCGGCCTTGATTGGAGAGCCTCCATAGAGGATAATGAAGCAAATAGAACTACTTGAAGGTCAACATATGCTTTGGATTCTATTTTTGATGTTAGTGCCACTTGAGGATATATAAATATATGAAGGTTCATTTAAACATGTATGCATGTTTATTTTGAAGATTGATATCTTGAGTTTCTCTTACAATGTGCCTCTACTCTCCACTAAAAGGATATGAACCTTTAATTGTGTTCTCAAAATTTGGGGATGAAAACCTCCATTATTGGAAGATTAAGGAATGAAAAATCCTGAAGCTTGAGGGAAATCCCATATGGGGGAGAAATTCCAAATTACTTCAAAGTGGCTTATTATTGGGTTTTCTCTTTCTTACCCTAGGCGATTTGCATGGGTGGAGGTTTTGGTATGTTGTAGCACTGATTTCAATATTTGGTTTATTATTATTTTTGACATAATTTAAAATTTTCTAATATTAACTTTGGAGAATCTGGTAAGTAGTTTCTATTTTTCCTAGCCCTCAATTTGTCCAAATACTATTTTAATAAATTTTAATTCCAGATGTGATTTTTATAAATTTATTCAATATTTTGATGCATTTGTGATGCATAAATATTTTTCATGGCTAGATAAATTGATTTGCATAGTGAAAATGAATTTGAATCTCATAGGTGATTTCGCTACCTTAGGAGATTGCAGATTTTGTATTGGTTGATTCATTTTAAAATATTCTCATCTATTTTCAGTTATTATGTTTGTGCTTGAAGGTGTTTTCAGATATGATCAATTCATGATAACTATTAAACCCCTTTTCTTAATTTTTCAGTTTAAAAAGTTACATTACAATACTATCAAATCTTTTGTCTTCCAAGCATAAGGGTTTCTTACGAGATGAAGAGGAGGATGGGTAGGATAGATGAAAATAAAAGAAAGACTAGAGGACACATTGGACTCTCTTGCCTTCACCATGAAAATCTACATGGGGGAAGGAAATTCAAAGAGGAAATGGTTTCTTTCATAATTCATGATAGCCAAAGGGATAGGCCATTCTCATCAAGGCCCCTCTAGACCTACCGTCATTAATAAGGAGGAAATTAAACCAATGAAGAAATTAGGGTTTCCAAGGTTAATAATGTTTGTAACTAGATTTGAAGAGTATCATGCCCTTCTAGAAGGTACTCATGATGCCCTATCATTTATGAGTTTGTAGGATGGATAAAATACACAGTAGGCATTGGATCTTGGTCCAATCCTTGAGTCATACACAAGGGTCACAAGAAGGATGTCCCAACATTAAAGGAGAAGATCCCTTTCATTTTGGGAAAAGAAAGAAGATGCTACAATCTTAATGAAGAGGGAGCTAAACTTCTAAGTTCACTATGCCATGATTGAAATAGTTGTAGACACAAAATCACGCACATATTACTATTTTACTATGCCATTTAGTATGTTTTTATATGCATGAATCTTGAGAAAGAAAAGTATTCACTAGTGACACTATCTCTTGTCCAATCCATGCCCTTTGATTATTTTCTACTGTAACTCTCTTCCACATTTGTCATTTTTGTATCCACATTTGTCATTTTTTTATCCACTTTGGTCAAGTCACAAGGATCCTTGTCTGTATGTATTCTCACATTTGTATTTTTTTATCCATTTTGGTCAAGTCACAAGGATCCTTGTCTGTATGTATTCTCACATTTGTCTTCATTTATCCTAGGACACTAGTTACCCACTTTAGACACTAACGGCCCAAGTGTTTTGTGTCCATTTGGGATATTTTGTCATGTTTATCCTTTTTTCACATTTTGACATTTGTGGTCGGCCTTTTTAATTTTCTTATCCTTATATTATGTTCATAGTCTTCCTTTTGTGTCACTAGTGTTTAAAATTGAAACAATAATTCATATATATACACAACATACAAACTATTATTTGGGATGGAAATTCCAAAAGGGATATCACATCTATATAATATCACTTATATCAAAACGGACTACATTTTTGGGCTGCATACACTGCATAAGAAGGGGAAGTAGTATAATTCTATAACACAAATTTGTATCAAAGCTAGTTATAGCCCATTATCTGGGCGTCATTAGCACAAGGGAAACCTAAGGACCACTATTTCACACACAAGAAAACATAACTACATGGAATCTAAAATGTAGTGCAGTGCTTAGTACTAAGTTCACTCATCATGTGACCATTGGGGTTAATCTAACTTCACATATTACATATTTCATTCAGATTTAATGTGTTTGTGAGCTTGTGTAGGTAGCTAGGGTTTGTCTTACAGGTACAGGTGTGATCAAAACCCCAAAGTGAATTCAGAGTGACAAAGAAGATATTGGAGTAAAAACCCTTAGACCCAGAAAAGAGAAAACCTTGGAGATTTACACAGACACTGGCGCCCAGAACACACACTAGCACTGTGTGCTCCTGTCTTCCATTGGGAACTCCTTTCTCACACAGGACAGAGTTTCAGAACTCTTAATCAACTATTGTTGCATCATTTCAGTCATATCCCAGCAGGGTACATAGTCCCAACTACCTTTATATTGCACGGGAAACATCTCATTCATCTATCCCTCTTTTTTTCTTAGGGTTTATATTGTTTATAAGTACTTGAAACTTGTATATTTGTTGTATATTATCATTTTTTAATTAGTTACTCTAAAATCATATTTAATTCAATTTATATTAAATCATTTTGTGAACCCCACTCTCATTAGAACTCCTTGCCCTAGGATCCCAAACCCTCATGGCTAGCAAAAGGTACCCATATCCTAAGCATGATATGATGTATATGCACATGCAACCATTATTTGATAATGCCCCTACTTGAAATGAGGTGCTTGAGTTTTTCATTGAGAAAAGGAGATGGGAATGGACTGTTGAGCACTCTCTAAAAGGAAGGTTAGAAGTTATTTTTACCCATAAAAAATTGATTTGATCCAGTAGATTGATCCCGACACCCTGAAAATACGTTACTTATGGGAAGGTGCACGTGTTATCATGATTACATCAATGCAACATTTGGCATTGAAATTTATAATGATATGGATGAAGGGTGGAATACAGTGCTATATAAAAAAGATAAATGCAAGAATACCATCCCGCCCTCTAAAAAAATCACCAGGAGAAAACACAAAGACTTTATAGATATTGTAGTCATGTGATTCCTCTTTTTTTTTGTTGTCAGGATGGTTTCCATTCCTTGGGTGGTCATTTCTTTGTTGTTTTGTTTGTAGTTTGACATTGGTCTTGCCAGGTTTTGATGTTCTGTTGTTGTGGTTTGGCAGCACCCCTGTTTCTTGTTGTAATTTTCTTTCTTTATTGTGCTTGTTGTTTTTTGGTATGTTGTTATTCTTGAAATCTGGGCTTTGGCCTTTTGTACCTTGGGTAGGATCACAATAAAAAAACCTTGGATCGTAAATAAAAAATAATTCCACCTGCAAAATCTAAATTTATGACCTCACCTATAATCCTCAATATGATCCAAATGGTCATCCAACAAATCCTTAGTTTCCAAACCTCTGACATTTACATAGTTTCCCATGACCAAAATTTTCACCACATGTTCTCCCTCATTTCCTATTGCTATGCATTATCCTCCATCTTCCTCTTCCTGTACTATGGAAAATGATAGAATTAATATATTTTTTTCATGATGTTCTTCTTGTGATAACATGGATTGTAATGAATCTATTCCTTATATTACAAATATAAATGTAGATATTGATGTTACTTGCTATTGGTCAAGTAGAATGTAAATATATTTCTCCTACCATTTTTACTTCTAAAAATGTTGCCAATGATTTTCATGATAGCTCTATGTTAGCTCTCCTACTACTTCTTTGTATGTTGATGATACTCTTGATGGAAATCCTTGCTTACGAAAAATATGATTGATAGTGTCTTAGATTCTTATAATGATACTTCACATGTTCATGATGATGTTTTTTCCATTAAAATTGTTGAATGTGAATCTCACACGTCATTTTTATCCTCCTTCTTAAGTAATTTCTAATGATTCCAATGTGACACTAATCCCTACTCCCAATATACCTCTCACTATTTATCATGATCTACACCTAGTGACATCCGTAGAAATCTACATCCCATATCCTCCTCTCATACATTCATCCTATCCTTCCACATCCCACTCCCCCCTTCTCAGTGTTCCCATGATCACTCACACTGGTCAGATTCCACCCCCTCAATGTGCTTCTCACTACCTCAACTATCCCTCACAAGATATTCTCTCTCTCATGCATGTTATTGGTACTTTGTAAACCCAAGTTCATACCCTACCCTCCAAAGTAGAGCCTATTATGCTTCCATTGTGTTGGTACCCAAATTTATTTCTCCTTTTAGTCCTAACACGTCTCAAAGATATGGCATGAAGCTGAAAACAAAGGATCTGGTGTGTGTTCGTTGTTAGTCAGGGATATGATCTAACTGACACTCAGATTTTTGGAGAGATGATAACACTACTCCCCCACAAATAGGACTTGATCTTGTTCCTACTTTTTAGGTTATCCTTTCAACCAACTTAAGAGAACCTATTTTTTAACCCTCAAATGGGTGAAGGAGATTGAATTAGCCCTCAATTTGTGCAAATAGTATGAAAATCGGCCTTAGAAATAGATCAACACTTACTCAAATATGATTTTCACCAAGGTTTGTCAATCCAAATTATAGAGAATAATTTCAATGCAAGACAAGGGTTACTGAAGACATTTTGAATCATGATCTGTTATGCATACTTTAGTCAAATGGATTTTGATCTTCTGTGGGTATATAGGGTCCAGAAATAGGGGTAAACAAGGTAAGGATTAGTTGTTTGAAATTTGAATGATTTTTGGGTGGATTTTAGACATACAAACCAAGATCCACCAAACTCTTTGAGGATTTCAGAAAAATATGGAGAAACTTAATATAAAAAATGTATCAAAATGGTTAATCATCCCGTCAACCAGGATATGTGCATCAAATGGAGGCCTAGATCTACACTTTTCCACACAATCTTGATCATACTATCACAACATATTGAGTTGACTGAACCAATTACGCATTTAGCAATCACTATTTAATCATGACCCTAAGGTGCACCAAAGGTTACAAACAATCTCTGAAATCAAGGAAGGTAAAGGGATTTTTAATTTTTTTTTTATCCTCTTTATTAGATGAAAGCTCTTCTGAATGTGAGATTGCCAAATGCCACTAAACTATCATAAGAAATGAGACCATGTATGATCAAGAAGAGATTTTTAAACACAGAATGCAACAAGAAACAAGAAACACAAATTTCAAATGCATTCTGAAATGTAAGCATTCACATATTTTCCCAAAGACAACATTAGAATATCTAATTATCATAGGGGAATTTTTGAAAAACAAGCTTAGGCGTGTTATGGATAATACATATACAACAACTTAACATGATTTGAAATCTGATACA
This sequence comes from Taxus chinensis, assembly GCA_019776745.2. Lineage (NCBI taxonomy): Eukaryota > Viridiplantae > Streptophyta > Pinopsida > Cupressales > Taxaceae > Taxus > Taxus chinensis. Next base: position 591,775,550 of record CM034153.1, read on the forward strand.
GAGAGAGTTACCATGAGTTCTCAAGTGTTTCAACTCAAGAGAATGGCTTCTTCCCAATTTTCCCATGAAATTTTTTAGTTTTCCAGGATTTTTTAAAACTCTTCCAACCATTGCATGAAAAATTCATGTAATTATAGCCTTTCAATCTCTTCGAGCCTTCTTTCCCAAGAAAGAATATCCAAAGGATCAAATTTGTTCAAATTTTATCATGATCACAGACAGGGATTTTTAATAAACACATCCAAAAAAATTTTCCATATTGTTCTCAAAAAAGATGAATCATTGCAAAATTCACAGTCATTATCCATTGTTGAGGCACTTTTTTTCATCTTTCACCATGCAGACTCCCTTCCTTTCAATGATTTCCTCCTTATCCATCCAAATTTGCTCTGCAACTTCCTGGATTTGATATTTTACATTTTGGACGGGCTCGGGTAAATTTCACTTCAATAAGGGCTATAAAAACCACGAGCGAACGGGCACCGATAATCGACTTCGGACCGCTTAGCAACAACAAGGGGCTGCCATTCTGAGAGGATACGCGCCCTTGCTGGCAGCTATAATGGGAGCGGCGGCTTTGCTAGCGGTAAACGGAACAGGTCGCGTGATGGCGCAGCCCGCCATTCATGGGCTGCATCAACCCCCTCGCCACCCTGTCGCCATGCCTTCCCTACATGGTCGGACCGGCTAAGCCTTTCCCTGAAGGCGACTACTGCTGCACTGTTCTTGCCAGAGTCATCGTCAGGGACGCCACCTGCCTGTGCCACCTCTTCGCCGGCCACGATTTCCTCGGCTTTCCTGTTAATCAAACCCTCGTCATCTCGCTCCCCGCCGCCTGCGATCTCCTATTTCCCCGTCCTATGCACCAGTGCAGAGGTATTTTAGAGTCTTTACTGCGTTCTTTTCTTTTCCGGGTTTCAATATTCGAACCCTTGACCTTTGGGGAAAAAAAAGTAGAAATATTTCATGTCGAATTGTTCCAGTATGTTTTGATCTGGTGCATGTGTTTCCGCCTCCAATGCCGGTGCTGTTGATCTGCCCGGCATAGCCGAATCTTTACTAAATTTTACATATTTTAGCGTCTTCGTTTTAGAGTGAGGTTTTCTAGGTTTTTGGAAATCTAGTTGAAATTTTTTTCTCCCGAACTTATTTGTTTCGTTTGCATTCTTTGTATCTTCTGAAAACTTTGTTTGCAGTGAAATCTTTTACATTCTTGAACATTTAGCATAATTCTATGAAAAGTATCCACACCTTGAACTGGAAAGGAAGCCCCTAAGAACAACAGCACCGCGGCCTTATAAGTTATTATTAGAGCATTAATGCAGCAGCCTGTGAGAGGTTTTAGGTTCTAGTCTCACTCTTGCGTAAGAATTTAGTATTGTATTAGATTTAGACTAGCAGTATTAGCGGCAATGAAATGTGGCTTGACGATATTGCACAAGCGGAAAGAAAGCCTTTTAGGAAGCGCATGGAAGATCGTAGGTTTGAGTTACAGTTGGTTACAAGATTTAGCACTCCAACTTTCAGTATTTTCTGAAATGCTAGATTTCAGTTCTTTAGCTGGTTGATAAAAATTTAACAACTGATGCTTATTTTAAATCATGAAAAATTAGAGGTTTTAGAGTCCTGACTGGTCCGTGAAAATTTGACACTTCAAATTTTGTGAGTGATCGAACCCTAGCGAATCCAATGCTAGAAGATAGCTACAATTTCATACCGGTTTCATTCGTGCAGAATAACTCCCTATTTCCTTTCGATTGCATCTCTCCAACTAAGATTACTGACTCGATTGTACGTTAAATTACGTATGAAGTAGACGAGGCGTTTTATTATCTTTCTGGAAAGAAGAAAATGACAGACTAACTGATCAATCCATCAGTTTCATCAGTTAATTGAAAAAGCCCAAGCTATGAACATGGAAGTTTTTCAATTTACAGTCCTAGATACCTAGCGTTGATGAAATTTAACATTTAAAGTTTTTCGCATACCGATAGAGCATCCCAGAATACTTATGGGAGGTCCTATGTTCGAGTCTTGACCGATCCAGGAGAATTTACCACCTTAATCCTGGCATTTCATCATACGTAAGCTCAAAAATTCATCAGACTGGTATTTCAGATTTAAATGCTGCTTTTCTTGAATTTGCACATTTTTTAGATTTGTTTAACTGTTTTTGGCTTGGCGTGAGAGAATTCAACTTTAAGCTCCACCTCCGTTCATGGCAGTTTTAGTAGTCTGCAGCTTCCATGCCGCTGACGTCAAAATGCCAGGAAAACGTTTTATTTAACATATTATTGGCGTTTAAACGTATGTTTTGGTTGTATTTGGTTCCAGGTTCGAATCTCTCGCCCCCACCCCATTGGCTGACGCTCCCACAATTCCCGAGCGATCTCCAAAGTCGGCAAATGTTCCTACCAGATCTCCCAGAGTTGCGAAGAAAGTTGGTAGCGGAGCTGAAGCCCTTTTCACACAGTCTATGTTTCGGATTTCTTGGGATCAGTTTTTTACCGGCATTTTAATTTTAGGCTGTTTTCTTTGAAGTAATTTAGCGAAGCACTGTATGTGTATTGTTGGAGATTCAGACTCTACTTCTGCATACTAAACACTTTCTGTTTAAACATTGTGGGTGATGGAAACTAGTTTAAACCATTTAGATTTCGCCGAGTGAAACAATACCGTTTGAGGCTGTTATACGTCTGTTTTTTCGACTAATTGAGAACCGCCCTGATTAAGGATTTGAAGTAAACGACAAAGTTGTTTTTGGTGTTTGTTTCCTCGAAAACATAAAAATAAATGCTGTCTAAAAGCTCGATATTCGATGTTGCCTGGAACCATTTTTGCCTATTTTAATTGTATTTAACAGGCTTATTAATCTATTTTTAGCCATCCAATTTCGTTTGACACAATAAAACCACAGATTTGATAATTTTCATGAGTCGTTTCAACTAGGTAATTATGTCTTTTTAAAGTTTTTTTAACAGTTAGTCTTTTCTTTTATTTGTTTTTGCACCATCAAATTTTTTTTTCTACAACACACTCAGAATTAACATCTAAAACTTAACGATGTAATTCATAGTTAGTTTACCTTAATATCATATTTCAGAATGTTTGAAAAGAAAAATTAAATTTGTAATGAAAAATTACAATAATTTTAATTCATTTTTTCAACCTAAAATACAAATAAATTATTATTACTATTATTTTTGCGTTTTTTACATTTCAAGTAAAAATAAAATAAAATATGATTTTTATAATCCGTAAATTCAGTGATTTGTTATTTATTATAGAATAAATTTTAAAATTATTTTGTATTTATCTAAGTTTTAAATACATTATTCTTCTTATTCTTGACAATATTATTATGTATCTTCTAAATTTGAATAAAAAATCTCTTTTTTTTTGTCCCTTCTTGTTCGTATTAATTTTTAATGTAGTTTATACTTCAATTGTTTATAGTGCAATTTTAGTATTTCAACTTAAGACCCATTATTAATTTTGATTATGGTGCTACTTTATATGTGTGACATAAGTGGAATATGCGTCTTTATGCCTCTAAATATATTTACATAGATTAATATAAGATATGTATGCTAGTTTGTAATATAAATATAGATATTGATATTTTAATTTAATGATCTATGACATTAATCCAAGAAAAAATGAGATCTATAAAAAAAAAAAAGAATAAAATTTTGTTATAAATGTAGTTGTAAATAGATAGCACAAATTATTTAACTTTAGATAGATATTATTGGAGATGGACATAAATAATTAAACTATCATCAATTTTCCTTTAGATAAATAAATTTGATAGTCAAATTTAGGGCCTAGCGATCTAAATTACTTATCCTATGAGTATTTATAATATAATTCTAATTTTAATCAATTTTACTTAATAATAGTCTCGTAGAAAATTCATGCATTAGAATAAATTGAATGTTTGTTGTTGATGAATATTGATGTTTAAGTGTCCATATAGATATTTCTAAACAGGGAAAATGTGTAGAAAATGATTTCATTGGTGATATTTGGATAGCGATAATAAATTGGTTAAAAAAAATTGGGTAGAGATACAAATGTTTCCACTTAAATACATGTAAATGAAGCTACTCTATAATTCTCAAGGCCAAGAATCCTTTACCAGTGCGGGGATCAACACCTCAATGCTCGTCAATTGTGGGTGGTAGCAAATAAAAATAAGATTTATTTAGCATGGCATAGAAATAAGTCTATCCAATTCCCCCCCTTTTTCCCGTTGTATAAAAGAATGTTGTTCAAATGTCATAATCATTCGAAAGGAAAAATAATTGTTTTTAGTGATTAAATAATTAAAATACTCACTTACTCTAATGTTTTAAGAAAAATCAAAATACCGGAATTTGTTAACATCTTATTTTTTTTTTGTGTATTGTTGTAAACGATGAACGAGAATGTGTAACCTTGATTTCCACAGCTACCACATGTTGAATGATTTTTAATTGCAATGTTAATATGCTACCTCAATTATCATCTTATTTAATGTAATCATTTTCTTACCTCTATTGACATATAAAATGCACCAAGTCCCATTTACTACATTACACTATCTCGTTTTAACATTTTGCAACTTCTTCAATCATTTTATGATAGGATAAAATACATAAATACACTTAAATAAGCAAGAAAAATATTTATAAACATATAATTATGCTTTTCAATATAAAACAATTTATAATGTAGAGCAACAAACATTAAAGGGTGTTAGATGATTGTTGGATAAAGAATGATTATTACACACACACACACCCACACTGGAATCATTAAATATTGTAATTAAACAAAGTCTCAGAGCCTCAGTAAACTTTTAATCTAGCGTATGAGGAAGGGACCACCAAGTGCACAAGTTTCATACTGCCTTCCGTTCAGCTAAGTGCTTAGGATTCATACTACCTCCATATAGCTGACAAACACCTCAGGGAACGTTGGTGCGAACTACTCTGGCAACATGCAAGGACTTCGGTCCAAACTATTCCCCATGTTTGTACATGCCAATAGGGTTTGAACCTTGGACCCTCCTCTTAGTATTTTTGAAAATTGTAAATCTAACTTGATTATTTTACCTTCTATTTAAAATTAGATCTATCGAGACCTTTTCTTAAGAACTGTGATGTCAATTCATATTGTGATGATCATCAAGTCTCCAATAATTATCTTAACAGATACATAACTTTGAAGCATAAGATTCCACGACCTTATTGAAAGTAAGATCACATTCAAGTAAAGAGAAATTGAAAGTGTATTAAATGACTGATTTTGGCTCAATAGAACCAATCTTCAAACATATTTACAAATCTTCTTCCAAACCATGGTGTACCTATTCATAAGAGAAAAGTGATGGTAATACATTGTGTTAGTTCTAATTCTACTTCTACAAATCATATGGACCACCACTAATTTCTAATGCATGTCCATTTGGTGTATTCAATGATTTGGTCACAGTTACATCAACAAAGAGGGAGTTGCATGCCATTTGTTTTATGAAATTTAAATTCCAAAACCATGAGTCTTTAAGTAGACCACTATTCGTATGAGCTCTTATAGGCACATCTACATGACACATACACATGTAATCATGATTGATATATGTTCAAGTATCAATGTATGCATATGAAGACTTATTAATAGAATTGGATTTTGTAAGAGAGGCTTAGGTAATTTGTACAATAATACAATTAATACATTGGCCATATGGAGAAATTACTTTGAAATCCATAAATGTTTTATATAATTATATATCGTAGAAAATTCTAAGCTTATATTGGTTTGGTTTCATGTAGTGCACGGTAATTTGGGTCTCACAATGTGTTGCTTAGGCGAACTTGAATAAATGGAATGGAACCAATACCATCTATCGTACATTAATGTCTAAATTTTACACATCAATACCAAGAGATTACCACACCTCAACACATTTGTATTATATCATAACAAGGTATAATTGAGGTAACCCTTAAAACAACACTAAAACAAACGTCAATCTTTAGACCTCAAATAAATGAAAAAAAATCCAAAATCTAATACCTATCCATCAAGGGTGTGCTCATAATAACCTCTCTTCTTCATATTAGATTGAATGCCTATAAAATATCCTCTGTTTTAAGTCAATAATAAGTTTTTGGACCACATCGCTTTGCGTAGAGGTACAATTGAACATTGTGATGATACAATGATGATGATGGTGCCAATGATTTGTCATTTTTAGAATCAATGAGACCTATTCATCTCAATATTGCATTAGATGTTGCATTTATTTCTCATTATAGATTATTATGAGAACTCCCTGTGTATTCTTAAATACAACACATGTTACCATTTCAACTAGCCACTTGTGTATGCTAAAAATCCTTCTCTTTTTATCGTACATAGTTCTTGTCTCTTCCTCATTATACCTTTCTTGTACATGTAATTATATCTTATTTCATTTTACAATATTTGGTTTCATTTCCCCCCTTTTTTGTTTTTACTTACCTTTAATAAATGGTTTTACTCTCTCTAGCTTTCCCTTAACTATTTGGGTTCATAATCATCTCATTTGTTTTTCCAATCTAAAATTATTTGTGTTTCTTCTTGAAATTATTTATGATAGCCTTTTCTTTTATTGATTTTTCCCCTTTTGTAACCTTCTTTTTTTCCTTCACAATCGATTTGAGCTTCATGGATTTATAATTTTTTCTTTCACTATTTATTAATTTATCATTTGTTTTAAGTCTCCTCCTGATTTTTGTATGTCAATGATTGACCTAACTACAACTATGTTATTGCATGGTTTATTCCTTGATTATTATATGATATTAATTTACATTCACTACTCCATACATTAATGTGATTATTATAAAATACTATTTTACAAGTTATTACCTTTGACACATTTTGAGTTGGGATATTGTATGCTCTATCTGGTCCATCTAATTGTATGTTATCTTATGTATTTTTTATATCCTTCATGTTTTATACCATGTTTTCATTGTACAATTTTGTGTGTTAGGTTTTGTTTTCTTTGTAAACTTACATCACTATGTTCTATTTTCTCATATACTATGGATGTCTATGTTTTTTACATTACTTATTTTATTTATGATCATTTCCTAATGGGAGCATACTACCCCTTTTACTTTATACGATACACACTAACTATATATATAGAATGGATCAAATCATCTTACAACAAGTTACATTTTCCATATTTGGCACAATTGGAATCCTATAACATATTTCATACTTGTTTGGGTTATTTCCATTAGTCATAAATTTTTATGACATGTTTAGCTTATGACATATACTAATTTAAAGCACACTTTCTATTGTATACATTAATTGACACACATGGAATCTACATATTTACTTGAGACACATTACTTGACTGCATTCCTTGATATATGCCCTATGTTGTATTTACACTACAATTATTTCTTACTAACATAACTTCTCATACATTGGATTTTATTTGAATGATAGATCATTTGTTATTAAGTGTTTCTCTAGGAACCTAAAATTATTTCAAATTAATATTTAGATCATTTCTTGTTACATATTTCTCTATGCACCTTAATTCTATATTTCATGATTATAATATTACTTATTATACATTTTTCGATAAAGGTAAAAGATAGGGTTTTGGTAAGGGAAATTCACATAGTAAATCAAAAATAGATATAAAACATTATAACACAATAAATAATTAAAAAATATGATACCTAAACCCATGATTCAAGCATAATTTTTTATAGAAAACAAATAGTAAATTTTCAGCAAATTGGTGCTTAGAACCTCCATCTACATCATCTATATTTTTTGAGGTACCTTCTTCATTTTATGAATGGTAAACCATTCTTAATTTATATTCTTTGGGTCAAGATCACATGAAATGCATACTTCCAAGATTTTGATTAGCTAAACATATTTTTGGGAGGGTCTTCGCCTTCTTCTTCTAACTTTGACACTAGTTGAGCCACTTGACCCTCCTTCAAGGTCCCCATATCTGAATATTTCATCAAATATACTTCTTCCTCCTTCTAGGATATGTAGGTTCATCCTCTAATCACACCATTTTTTAGTTAAAAACTGAAGAGATATTCACATTACCTTTTGTAACCACATCATGGGGAAAAGCATCCTTCCACCATGAGACTCACTTCAGTCCTTTGCTTTTCAATAACCAATAGTCCAAAGCCATATGACCTAACTCAAAATAATTCCTATGTTTGAAGGTAAATCACTTACGATCGAGATAATGAGACCAAGATGGTACATGCACTTTAAGCTCAATATAATCTGGTAGGTCATTAGAAATGTCTAAATCAACCAAAATGTGTGCATAGCACATTACATATTATACATATATTTACCCACATTTATTTACATATATCATGATTATGAAATTTCTTGTTACATATTTTTCCACACATATTTATTATTACACATTTATCCATGTACATTGATTTTTATATTTCAAAATTATTGCATTACTTGTTACACATGTTTATTTGTGCACATGGGTTTCTTCCTTCACTTCTCACTAAATATTGATTATCACTACTTACATACTTTATTTTTATCAATTATTTTCAAATGCATATTAACTAATAAGGAACTCTCTAACACTAGTCAATTATGTAACATCTTTTCGGCCATGTCTGTAATGTTCCCTAAATGGGATATAATGGTAATTGCATTCATATTACTTCTAGTTTCCAATATGTCTTTGTTTGGGTCAATATTGGCTCAATGGATGATGAATTATACTTGATGTAATTACATAAAGTTTTTTTTTAAACACTTTAATATAGAGTTTTACATGAAGGCTTGTTAATTTGTTCAAAAATGGTGGAAGGAATTCCAACCCTTATGGGTCGGCCTTGATTGGAGAGCCTCCATAGAGGATAATGAAGAAATAGAACTACTTGAAGGTCAACATATGCTTTGGGATTCTATTTTGATGTTAGTGCCACTTGAGGATATATAAATATATGAAGGTTCATTTAAAAATGTTATGCATGTTTATTTTGAAGATTGATATCTTGAGTTTCTCTACAATGTGCTCTACTCTCCACTAAAGATGAAACCTTTAATGTGTCTCAAATTTGGGGATGAAAACCTCCATTATTGGAAGATTAAGGAATGAAAAATCCTGAAGCTTGAGGGAAATCCCATATGGGGGAAATTCCAAATTACTTCAAAGTGGCTTATTATTGGGTTTTCTCTTTCTTACCCTAGGCGATTTGCATGGGTGGAGGTTTTGGTATGTTGTAGCACTGATTTCAATATTTTGGTTTATTATTATTTTTGACATAATTTAAAATTTTCTAATTTAAACTTTGGAGAATCTGGTAAGTAGTTTCTATTTTTCCTAGCCCTCAATTTGTCCAAATTACTATTTTAATAAATATTTAATTCCAGATGTGATTTTTATAAATTTATTCAATATTTTGATGCATTTGTGATGCATAAATATTTTTCATGGCTAGATAAATTGATTTGCATAGTGAAAATTGAATTTGAATCTCATAGGTGATTCGCTACCTTAGGAGATTGCAGATTTTGTATTGGTTGATCATTTTAAAATATTCTCATCTATTTTCAGTTATTATGTTTGTGCTTGAAGGTGTTTTCAGATATGATCAATTCATGATAACTATTAAACCCCTTTTCTTAATTTTTCAGTTTAAAAAGTTACATTACAATACTATCAAATCTTTTGTCTTCCAAGCATAAGGGTTTCTTACGAGATGAAGAGAGGATGGGTAGGATGATGAAAATAAAAGAAAGACTAGAGGACACATTGGACTCTCTTGCCTTCACCATGAAAAATCTACATGGGGGAAGGAAATTCAAAGAGGAAATGGTTTCTTTCATAATTCATGATAGCCAAAGGGATAGGCCATTCTCATCAAGGCCCTCTAGACCTACCGTCATTAATAAGGAGGAAATTACAACCAATGAAGAAATTAGGGTTTCCAAGGTTAATAATGTTGTAACTAGATTTGAAGAGTATCATGCCCTTCTAGAAGGTACTCATGATGCCCTATCATTTTATGAGTTTGTAGGATGGATAAAATACACAGTAGGCATTGGATCTTGGTCCAATCCTTGAGTCATACACAAGGGTCACAAGAAGGATGTCCCAACATTAAAGGAGAAGATCCCTTTCATTTTGGAAAAGAAAGAAGATGCTACAAATCTTAATGAAGAGGGAGCTAAACTTCTAAGTTCACTATGCCATGATTGAAATAGTGTAGACACAAAATCACGCACATATTACTATTTTACTATGCCATTAGTATGTTTTTATATGCATGAATCTTGAGAAAGAAAAGTATTCACTAGTGACACTATCTCTTGTCCATCCATGCCTTTGATTATTTTCTACTGTAACTCTCTTCCACATTTGTCATTTTTGTATCCACATTTGTCATTTTTTTATCCACTTTTGGTCAAGTCACAAGGATCCTTGTCTGTATGTATTCTCACATTTGTCATTTTTTTATCCACTTTTGGTCAAGTCACAAGGATCCTTGTCTGTATGTATTCTCACATTTGTCTTCATTTATCCTAGGACACTAGTACCCACTTTAGACACTAACGCCCAAGTGTTTGTGTCCATTTTGGGATATTTTGTCATGTTTATTCCTTTTTCACATTTTGACATTTGTGGTCGGCCTTTTTAATTTTCTTATCCTTATATTATGTTCATAGTCTTCCTTTTGTGTCACTAGTGTTAAAATTGAAACAATAAATTCATATATATACACAACATACAAACTATTATTTGGGATGGAAATTCAAAAGGGATATCACATCTATATAATATCACTTATATCAAAACGGACTACATTTTTGGGCTGCATACACTGCATAAGAAGGGGAAGTGTATAATTCTATAACACAAATTTGTATCAAAGCTAGTTATAGCCCATTATCTGGGCGTCATTAGCACAAGGGAAACCTAAGGACACTATTTCACACACAAGAAAACATAACTACATGGAATCTAAAATGTAGTGCAGTGCTTAGTACTAAGTTCACTCATCATGTGACCATTGGGGTTAATCTAACTTCACATATTACATATTTCATTCAGATTTAATGTGTTTGTGAGCTTGTGTAGGTAGCTAGGGTTTGTCTTACAGGTTACAGGTGTGATCAAAACCCCAAAAGTGAATTCAGAGTGACAAAGAAGATATTGGAGTAAAAACCCTTAGACCCAGAAAAGAGAAAACCTTGGAGATTTACACAGACACTGGCGCCCAGAACACACACTAGCACTTGTGTGCTCCTGTCTTCCATTGGGAACTCCTTTCTCACACAGGACAGAGTTTCAGAACTCTTAATCAACTATTGTTGCATCATTTTCAGTCATATCCAGCAGGTACATAGTCCCAACTACCTTTATATTGCACGGGAAACATCTAATTCATCTATCCCTCTTTTTTTCTTAGGGTTTATATTGTTTAAGTACTTGAAACTTGTATATTTGTTGTATATTATCATTTTTTACATTAGTTACTCTAAAATCATATTTAATTCAATTTATATTAAATCATTTTGTGAACCCCACTCTCATTAGAACTCCTTGCCCTAGGATCCCAAACCCTCATGGCTAGCAAAAGGTACCCATATCCTAAGCATGATATGATGTATATGCACATGCAACCATTATTTGATAATGCCCTAACTTGAAATGAGGTGCTTGAGTTTTTCATTAAGAAAAGGAGATGGGAATGGACTGTTAAGCACTCTCTAAAAGGAAGGTTAGAAGTTATTTTACCCATAAAAAATTTGATTTGATCCTAGATTGATCCCGACACCCTGAAAATACGTTACTTATGGGAAGGTGCACGTGTTATCATGATTACATCAATGCAACATTTGGCATTGAAATTTATAATGATATGGATGAAGGGTGGAATACAGTGCTATATAAAAAAGATAAACGCAAGAATACCATCCCGCCCTCTAAAAAAATCACCAGGAGAAAACACAAAGACTTTATAGATATTGTAGTCATGTGATTCCTCTTTTTTTTTGTGTCAGGATGGTTTCCATTCTTGGGTGGTCATTTCTTTGTTGTTTTGTTGTAGTTTTACATTGGTCCTTGCCAGGGTTTTGATGTTCTGTTGTTGTGGTTTGGCAGCACCCCTGTTTCTTGTTGTAATGTTCTTTCTTTATTGTGCTTGTTGTTTTTTGGTATGTTGTTATTTCTTGAACATTTGGGCTTTGGCCTTTTGTACCTTGGGTAGGATCACAATAAAAAAACCTTGGATCGTAAATAAAAAAAATAATGCCACTGCAAAATCTAAATTTCATGACCTCACCTATAATCCTCAATATGATCCAAAGGTCATCCAACAAATCCTTAGTTTCCAAACCTCTGACATTTACATAGTTTCCCATGACCAAAATTTCACCACATGTTCTCCCTCATTTCCTATTGCTATGCATTATCCTCCATCTTCCTCTTCCTGTACTATGGAAAATGATAGAATTAATATATTTTTTTCATGATGTTCTTCTTTGTGATAACATGGATGTTAATGAATCTATTCCTTATATTACAAATATAAATGTAGATATTGATGTTACTGCTATTGGTCAAGTAGAATGTAAATATATTTCTCCTACCATTTTTACTTCTAAAAATGTTGCCAATGATTTTCATGATAGCTCTATTGTTAGCTCTCCTACTACTTCTCTGTATGTTGATGATACTCTTGATGAAATCCTTTCTTACGAAAATATGATTGATAGTGTCTTAGATTCTTATAATGATACTTCACATGTTCATTATGATGTTTTTTCCATTAAAATTGTTGAATGTGAATCTACACGTCATTTTTATCCTCCTTCTTAAGTAATTTCTAATGATTCCAATGTTGACACTAATCCTACTCCCAATATACCTCTCACTATTTATCATGATCCTACACCTAGTGCATCCGTAGAAAATCTACATCCATATCCTCCTCTCATACATTCATCCTATCCTTCCACATCCACTCCCCCTTCTCAGGTTCCCATGATCACTCAAAATGGTAAGATTCAACCCCTCAATGTGCTTCTCACTACCTCAACTATCCCTTCACAAGATATTCTCTCTCTCTCATGCATGTTATTGGTACTTTGTAAACCCAAGTTCATACCCTTACCCTCAAAATTAGAGCCTATTATGCTTCCATTGTGTTGGTACCCAAATTTATTCTCCTTTTTAGTCTAAGCAGCATCAAAGATATGGCATGAAGCTTGAAGATAGATGGATCATGGTGTGTGCCGTTTTGTAGTCAGGGATATGATCTAACTGACACTCAGATTTGTGGAGAGATGGTTAACACTCAAATAGGACTTGATCTTGTCCTAACTGTTTTAGGTTGTGCCTTTCAACCAAGGTAAGAGAACCTATTTTGTAACCCTCAAATGGTGAAGGAGATGAATATATCCCTCAATTTGTTCAAATAGTATGAAAACGGCCTTGGGAAAATATGATCAACACTCCAAATCTGATTTTCACAAGTTGTCAATTCCAAATTATGGAGATAATTTCAATGCAAGACAAGGGTTACTGAAGACATTTTGAAATCATGATCTGTTATGCATACTTTAGCAAATGGATTTTGATCTTCTGTGGGTATATAGGTCAAAATAGGGGTAAAACAAGGTAGGATTAGTTGTTTTGAATGATTTTTGGGTGGGATTTTAGACAATACAAACCAAGATCCACCAAACTCTTTGAGGATTTCAGAAAAATATGGAGAAACTTAACCAAAAAAAGTATCAAAATGGTTAATCATCCCTTCAACCAGGATATGTGCATCAAATGGAGGCCCAGATCTACACTTTTCCACTCAATCCTTGATCATCTATCACAAAATCTTGAGTTAGAATGAACCAATTAAGCATTTAGCAATCACTATTTAATCATGACCTAAGGTGCACCCAAAGGTTTACAAACAATCTCTGAAATCAAGGAAGGTAAAGTGATTTTAAATTTTTTTATCTCTTTATTAGATGAAATCTCTTCTGAATGTGAGATTGCAAATGCCACTAAACTATCATAAGAAATGAGACCATGTATGATCAAGAGAGATTTTAAACACAAGAATGCAACAAGAAACAAGAAACACAAATTTCAAATGCATTCTGAAATGTAAGCATTCACATATTTTTCCCAAAGACAACATAGAATAACTCAATTATCAGTAGGGGAATGTTTTGGAAAACAATCTCAGAGCTTGTTAATGGATATACATATGCAACCAACTTAACATGATTTGAAATCTGATACAGAGAGAGTTACATGAGTTTCTCAAGTGTTCACTCAGAGAATGGGCTTCTTCCCAGATTTTCCCATGAAATTTTTAGTTTTCCAGGATTTTTTAAACTCTTCCAACCATTTGCATGAAAAATTCATGCAATATATAGATTTCAATCTCCTTCGAGCCTTCTTTCCCAAGAAAATAATATGCCAAAGGATCAAAAATTTTTACAAAAATTTCTCATGATTCATAGACAGGGATTTTTAATAGAACACGTCCAAAAAAATTCCAGTTGTCTCAAAAAGAGATGAATCATTGCAAAATTCACATCATTATCCATTGTGGAGGCACGTTTTTCATCTTCAAAGCATGCAGACTCCCTTCCTTTCATTATTTCATCCTTATCCCTCCAAAATTTGACTCTGCAACTTCTGGATTTGATATTTTACATTTTGGATGGGCTAGGGTAAAATTTCACTTCAAAAACATATCTGATCCTCAAAACTGATTGCATTGGTCCTTGTAGGCACAAACAACATGAACTTGTCAAAAATTCGATGAAAATTGATGCAAAAAACACATCTCCAAACTTCCTGGAGCGTTATAGGGAAAAAATGGTGGTAGAGCAAAGATGATGCACAACTACCATAGATTCAACTTTCAACTCTTAATCTGAGCCCTCCACATGGAGAAAAACCATTGGAGATGGGATTTGGAGGTGTCTTTTCCCACTTTGCATTTTTTAAAAGAAATGGCCACGTGGTGAGATTTGATTCGACATGGGCAAAGGTTTCACACTTTTACCCTTTTGACCTTTTTATTTTGAGTGGCCACGTGGCACCATTTCATTCGATGCGAACCTAGGAGCTTCATTTTACCTTTTAAAATTTTCAGGAAAAATTGGAAAAATTTGATATTTTTCCCCGCACCTCTGCCTCATGAAAATGGGCTTGACACGTGTCCTAAAGTGGGCCCCATTGGAATCACAAACATATTCTACACATATCCACATTTTTTGGAAAGCGAAAATTTTTCCAAATTATCCTTGCGGACTCACACCTCTGATTCTGTCCTTGACACATAGTGATTGCTGAATCGTTGGGGGCCCTAGGCATTTTCTTTGCACTTTAACTCTTTTCCCAAAATTCCTTAAGGCACAAAAATACCCACTACTTCTCATCCAATCAAAAGAGGACACGTCATCATTTTCGGGCAAAATTTAGAAATTTTCTCCGCCGCTTGAATTCAGGAAGATTAGCACTTGGCATGGCCATGGGGTAATTTGAAACTTTTAGCCAAAGTAGCTAAAAAATAACAAGTTCTCAAAACGACCCACCGCTCCTCCTCCAATCAAAACATGCTGCATAAGCAACATTAGAACCAATCAAAGTAAAGCAAATCCATGGGACCAAATTCGCCCTTTTGCCAAAAAAGCAAAAAGTGATAAGTGTGTACAATTTTCCATCATCCCTCAGCCAATTAGAACAAGCCACATTGCTGATGAATTTTGAAGAAGAAACTGACGAGAAAATGACGTCTGTTTGACCATCAAAACACAAAAAAATGCAAGGGATGCCTTACAATTTGATTTTTTCACTAAGGATGACAAATTTCTCAAAATTGAACCAACTAAAACATGTTTTCAAAGCATTTTTTATCACGGAATTGGATTTTCAATGGCATACAAGTGCAAATCGATCAATTTTAAACTTCCACAATCGGGCAAAAAGGAAAAATGGCAGAGCCTGCAGATTTTGGAAAAATTAGGGCACAAAACAAGGCACACATGTAGATTTCTTTCAAATTGGGGAAAAATAACAAGTTTGTAAGCATTTCAAGGCATTCGACTGGAGGGAAAAGTTGTAGACCACCCATTTGAGAGAAAAAAAAATTTAGAGCATGCAGAAGGAAGGAAAAAATTAGGGAAAAATGGTGCAAGCTCAAAAATGGCACCAACACATTGATAATAATTCCCTTCCTAGAAATCCATTCCTAATAATATTCACAATTTCATTTTCCCCAAGTATTTCAACATGCCTACTTTCTCATGTTTCGGTGGTATTGGAAATCCCTATCTGCATCTAAAGCATTACCAACTAGCCATGGATTCTTATTCCAATGCTCAATTGTTACTAAAATCCTTTCATAATAGCCGTGTTGATCATGCTCTCCAATGGTATACTCATTTTGCTAATGGCTCTATCAGTACCTATTATGATATAGAGGATGTTTTTCTTAGACGTTATATTTCTAAAAATGGTCTTAAATCTACATATGAACTCTTTCCTTCTTTGCATTAAGGAAATAACGAACCAAACTTAGTTTACATTTTACACTTTAATTATTTCATGCATCAGTTATTGCTTCATGCTATGGATATTAAAAATGTAGTTTATCTTTTATCATGTCTTAATTCATCCATTAAAAGAAAAATTATTATTTAACACATGTGATTCATTTATTCTTTTGTGCTATAAATTTATTTATTTGGAAAAGGATTTACTTACGGATCATATTATAACACCCCCTTCCTTCTTCTATTCCTCCCTTGCTTCTAAGTCTTCCCCTCTTCTATCTATTAACCCTCCTCCATGGTCACCCTTTCCTCCTCCATGTAAGTGTCTCCCTTCCCCACCACTGCATCGACATTCACATAATTCATCTCCACCTCCTACCCATGAGTCATTGCAATTTACACATGTTGTTAAACCACATGATGTCTTATGTACCTTACTTGATAAGTAGTTAATTCACTTACCTTCCAACCAGCATCATCCCCCTCGTTGGTTACACTTCCATCATGACTGTACCTTTTGTAATTATCACCCCACCAATGGTCACTGTGACAATGATTTCTATGTTCTCCATGATTGATTCCAATAGTTAGAATATAAAGGTGTCATTGTTTTTCATTCTCTCTCTCACGAGTGCTCTCTCTCTCCTATTCCACATGAGTGTGCATCCACTACCGTTATCTTCTCTCATTCACCTCCGCCTAAGGTTATCATCCATCCACCTCCAAATATTATCATCCACCCATGTCCTCCAGAAATCCCGCCTATAGCCACATCATCTCACCCTCCTCATATTTCTACTACACCTCGTTAGCTTCCTAAGTAGCTTATTGCCCCACTTCACACCGTCACACCACCCTTATTTAACACTATTTCCTTTGATATTCAATTTTTCACCTATACACATGTTGATGTTGTTCTACATGCTCCTACCATGCATTATAGGCCACTCCACCTCTAGTAGATGACATAGATTTCTAGCTCATTACCCGATGACACACTCTTTTTCTTAAGGTTCATACATGACTGTTGAGGTAATTATTACTAAATAAACCTCATTCTCACACTAAGGAGCAATCGTTCTGCCCCCCCCCCCCCCCCCCCTCCTTCATCCTAATGACACACACACATGAACATTTTTTTGTATCTTCTCATTACACAATTATCAACACATCATTAGTTTATTCCCTTGACTCATCTACAACACATTACCATTTCCATTTTTTCTACCACATACATTCATTTCTATTTACCATATGTTATCATATTCATTATTATTCACATAAAAATCCCATTAGTCCATTGCTTGGATATTCTTTCCACGTTGTAAAAAAATTCAACAATCAACAATACATATTAAATCACCCATTCCAACAATGCATATAGAAGCCAACAAACTAAAAGTACAAACCATAACCATCACACAATATACAATTTCACATTAACAACCAATACAACATCAACATGTATTTATATATCTCATTGAAATCATAAGTTACAAAATATAATTGATGGGGGGAAGCTCCCATGCATCAATACATCATATATCATCCTCCCTATCACTATCTAAAGTCGTAGGAGCTCTAGAAGTTGAAGCTTCATCAC
The DNA here is from genome assembly GCA_019776745.2 of Taxus chinensis. Lineage (NCBI taxonomy): Eukaryota > Viridiplantae > Streptophyta > Pinopsida > Cupressales > Taxaceae > Taxus > Taxus chinensis. The sequence goes on from CM034153.1 coordinate 591,793,734, forward strand.
TAATCCTATGTCGTTGATCTCGGCCTATATATCTATCAAGTTGGCTCCATAACACGGTAAAATATGCCATCTGCTTTTCTTATAAGCTCTATAACTCCGCATACCATGTAAATATATCCTAAGCTAGGAATCATCCTCTTATGCCCTCTATCACTTGCTCTTCCTCTATACGAGCCTCATTGTGTTCACACAACAAAATATACACGTGGCTACTGGTATAGCCACTAGCTCAAACAAATGGGCATGTTTGCTCGTAATTACATGTACCTGCTCTAGCATCCCTCCTCCCCCATGAATATATGGAGGCATGTTCCACATCAACGTACATATAGAGGTATCTACAATCAATGTCCAATAAGTATCGCCTAAAATCTAACTCAAAACATTAGTTTCTACATATTTTTGCATTCATCTACTATATCAATCAAACAAGTGCTTCTAACATATGATACAAAGTTGTGCAATTGTTTTTGATCTCCAAGATCACTTTTGAAGGTGTGAGGAGAGAGCATACACACTTTACAAACCTTGCTCAAGCTAAGAAATGAAATACTTAACGAAGTTAGTAAAAAATAAAACTAAAATAACCCTAAAAATAACTGATTAGTGCTACAAAAAAATTTTAAAGTGTTAGAATGGCCAAGAAAAAACTTTTTTTGAACTTTAAGATACGTTAGAAAATGAATATTTACCTAATAATGTAAACCATAAATTTTTAGTAATTCAAAATCCTAATTTTATTATTCCATTGTGTATTTCATGTCAATACCTTTCCAACAGAAAAAAAAAAACAGAGTCATTTTGAGTTTGGGGGAAAAAGTGAAGGCCTCCAGAAGATTACTAATGATGTCTACGCCATTGTTAGTGTACCTATGCCACTGTTTGTGTACCTGCGCCCCTGATTTGGTGCTTACACCACTGATTTGGTGCTGTCAAAAAAATGACAGTCAGAGTTGTACCTGCACACACAGAATGGTATGTGTGCTCCCTTTCCTATAGGTCGCTAAAAAACATGAAATTTTTCAAAAATAATCTCAAAAATATCAAAATTTTATCAATTTGGTTCAATTTTGGCAGCACTTCACCTCCTTTGATCCTGCAAAGAGCACAAATACAAGACAAACCTAGCTTAACTAGTTATGAAACCTTATTTTAGCCATTAATACAAGAAAGGTTAGTGAAATCAAAAACTTGAAACTAATCTAAAAAAAACTTTGAAAAATTAAAAAATTAATCTAGAAAGATTGAAACTAAAAAAATTAGAAACTAAAACAAAAATCTTCAAAGTGACTCCATTAATGGAGGATGGACAAAGTGTCCCACCAGGCGTGCCAAATGTATGCAATGGAAAGTTGCACAAGCTATGGAATGAGGCAAAAGAACCTCAAAGCTTTGCTTTACTCATCCATGCACCATGAGATAAGAGCTAAACAAGAAACTATCTATGCATATATAAATTTGAAAAAAATATTCAAACCCTAGCATATATACTACTCTCTACTCCATGAAAGCTTAATAAAAATGAACCTAGTTAGATTCTAAACAATCAAATTAGATGTGGTGTTTGCTTCAATGGAGGTGAAGAGGTCTCTCTAAAATGGCTACAAGACCAAGTTAGATACCCTCCTACTAACCTACTATGAAGTTATGGATGCAATATGGAAGAGCTTCACCAATGGAGGATAACCAAGATCAAATGCCTATTAGCTTGGCTAATGCAAATGATGTCTAATGCCAATATCTCCAAATGTGAGAGAGAAGGACTCTTGAGTGAATTTGTATGTAAAGTTGTAGTTTGAATGGGTAAGCTTAGCCTTGTATTTATAGTTTTCCACTTGGGATAATTTGGAATTTGGGTACATGTGGAACTAAAGCTCAAAAATCACTTTTAGATTAGATTTAGGATAAACATGCTTTAGGCTTAGTTAAGCCAGGATTAGGCTAGTTAAATTTGATTAGCAAGTGATTAGAGACTCATTGAGGGTTGGGAGGGGTCTAGATAACCAATTGTGACTTATAGATAGCCTACGAAGCCAATAGAAGTGGTCTAGAGAGAACTAGGGAGGTTCTAAATGGTCGAAAGGAGGAATTTTTAGCTAATAAGAGAGATATTAGCCAAATAAGCTGATTATAGGAGGAATACGACCGAAAGAGTGTCATGAATGGGCATTCAAGAATGGAGCGAAGTATGGGGATTTAACGAAGTGTCGTTAATTGGTTAAATTGGATGAAATGCTAAGTGTAAGCATATTTTAGGTGTCTACAATTGAAAGGAAGTGTTGTTGAGTTCTTTGTTGTTTTGTTAGCAAGATTGAATATGTGAAAGAGAATTAATTGTAGTTGATGTTATACTCAAATATTACATTTTATTGCAAAAGAAATAATAGAGAAATGAGTTGATGTTTATGTAATTTTTAGCTATGAAACTTGATATATTATCAATCTATATCAACCTATGAATGGAAGATACATTATAAAATTAATACTACATTGAACACCAAATTCAGTATAAAGCTGTTGAAAAATGTATATTTTAAAGGTTTTGTTTTCAGGAAACAAAACCACCACTCTATACAAAGCAACGGTTTCAGAACCACCGCCTAGCAAAAATCGACGATCAATGAACCACCCCCAGGTAGGGTTGCGTTCATAGGACTGCCGGTCTGAGTACGACGACAGTTTCGCTACTTTTGACGGAAAAATTAAAAAACCTAACTATAAAAACCCAGATTGAATTTTAATTGAAATCTTATCCTTAAACCTTCAAAATGAATCTACCAGCAACTAGTAATCAGTCAAATTTAATTGTTTAAGCATATCCATCCTCTTATGGGCATCCAAAGGTGTAAATTTTCATAGATTAAATGAAATGGGGTTTTCCCCCAATTGTTGAACTCAAAGGATTCTTACATTAAATAACAAAAACAGATCCATGGTGGGATATCTACATTAAGAAAATGAGAAATCTTACAATAGTCAACCTTTCACAAATAAAACCAAAAAAAATTCTCCTTGGTTGCACTTCTTGCTCTCATGTTTTCTCCTCCTTCTCCTCTTCCAAAGCCTGCAAAACAAGAATGAGAAAATGAGGTTGTTTTAAGGCAAATAAAAATAAAAGCAAACCCATAAGGATATTTAGGGAAACCCAAATCTAAGGGCTAGGATAGATTCAATCCAATCGCCCAAATTAAACCCTACCTCACTTAAGTGGGAGGTATCTTGTAGGAATTAAATTTAATTAAAAATTACATGGGTAATGGGTTGAATAGGGCCACTTAGTGGCTAGACAAAATAATTAAACCTTTATGTTAGAAAATAAAGTAATCTTGGTGCATGATAACTAATTAAATTGATGGATCTTAGTAAATGTTTTAAGCCCTAAATATATTTTAGGAATTAAATTAATAATATTTAATTTTATAAATTTAATTCCAACTTTCACAAGCTTGTGTTGAAAGACTTTAACCAAGGAATTTATTAATTGTGGATAATGTCTAACCTTGCAAAACCCTATAACAAAAAAATACCATTATTTTGAATATTAAATTATTAGTTCTATTTTGTTTTGAGAGTTGAATTTTGTGGTTGTTACATCGGTCAGTCAACCAGCGTTGGCAGAACAGAAATCGATATCGGTCTATGAAACATAGTTACATTTCTATATTTTCAACCTTTTAAACTTAGTTGTTCAAAAATCACTTGAAAACAATAAAACAAAGATTGTAAGATGTTTGAAATTTTATAAAAATGTATAGAGATATATATAAGAATATATAAATTTGAACATATTTTTATAAATTGTCCCAGATTCAGAGTAACTTGCATCAGTAGCATAAGGATAACTGCGACCGGTTAAGAAATCGACACTAGTCACATGTGCATGAACTTTTTTTCAAAAAAAAAGAGATTTTCAACCCAAACCAGTAACTTAAATGAATTTATTGGAACAAAATGTAGATCTAATATATATATAAGCGCATATAATTTTAGTTCAACAAAAATGGATTTCCCCAAATGATTCAAATCAAGGAAATGTGAGTAAGCAAATACCCACAACCAGATTATGGTGGGATCTCTACAACAAAACAAATAGATAAATTTTCAATATCTAAACCTAAGAACAACTAAGTTAAAATACAGAAGTAAAATAAAGGAAGTCTCCTCTCATTTACAAATCTATATCTGAAAGAAAACCTCCATGGCCTCCACCTCCTTCAACCTGTAAAACACAAATGACGAAATGAAGAGATTAGGGCCAAGAAGAGAATAAAAAGGCAACATGATGATATTTAGGGATTTTATGGAAAACCTAAAATCTAAGGGCCCATACTGATTCAATCCTAGGGTAGAGATTTAATCCTACAATTTTAAGTGGTTGACATTTTTATGGGAAAGGAGTTTAAATAAAAATTTATGGGTATATTTAGTGAATGGGGCCACCTAGTGTATTAGTGAGTTTGATTAATTTGTGACCCTTTCTTTTTTGGTTAAATAAACAATTGGATTAAATGGATTAAATAAATAATATTGGATTAAATGGATTAAATAAATGATATTGTGAATGGGTATTTAGATAATGGTCTAAAAGGATTAAATTAATTAAGAATTGATATGTATAGCTAGATAACTTTACGATAGAAATGGATGTTAGGTTTAAATCAACTTAGGAAATGACCCTTATTAAATTTATAGGAAAACTAAGAGGATTAAACAATGGAAGTAATTTATAAAATATTTAAATAAAGTAATGGAACTTGGTAGAAGGATTTTAAACTGTAATGCTTTTGGGAAATAAATTAATAATATTTAATTATTAATTTGGTTCCAACTACCTTATGAATGTGTATAAATTATTACCAAGAATTTAATTGATTGTAACTAATGTTTATCTCCCTTGTAACATTTAAAATTTCAAAAAAAAATTACCCGTAGTTTTCCTTAGTAATTAATGAGGTTTGACATGATTTTGGTACATCGAGTTATGGGCGTTACACTTGGTATCAGAGCCATGGGTTCCACACTTGGACCCAGGGAAAACATGAAACATAACAGTAAACTTAGCGTAACTATAAACTTAGAACACATAACACGGTTGTTAACATAAAACGTAGGAACTTAGTAAACTCAAACAAACCTAGATGATGATGAACTAACTTTCTCCTTGGTCTTTGCATGACGCACAAACCAGAAAAGGATTTCTTACACGTTGAGTTAGATATACCACCCCCAGAGTAGGAATTCATTGTTATACTACCACATATTTTACAGACCTTATTGGAGGTCAATGCCGCTATATGCGGAGGTTCAGTCTGAGGATGACCTAGCCAGCATGACAGGGACCTGTGAAGGGAGGATCATGTCCCTCCACAGCAAAATGATGAGTATAGGGTGGAGAACTCCCATGTGGAGCCAGTTAGACTAGATTCACCACTAAGAGAGCACAAAGATAGGGCTGTGAGATCAAGAGAGAGATATAGGATCCCTAGACAGAGAGATGGCCTTGAGGAGAGACCTAGAGGAAGATAGATGATAGAAACCAATAATATCCTTGAGATACTAAAGCTTCATCCATCTCACTTTGCTGGAGATACATGAGGATTTCAGGCAGAGGCTTGGTTAGTTAGCTTGAGAAGATGCTTCAAGCCATGTTTTTGTTGTAGCAACACCAAGGCTCATGTCATAATTCATTTTCAGAGGAATGGGGCTTGAATTTGGTTGAGAAAAAAGGAGAAGAAGATCCACATAGATTTTGAGACTGTGACATGGGAGATCTTTGAGGAGTAATTCAGGAGCTGATATTTATCTGGATGATTCATTTAGTAGAGGATCAATGAGTTGTATGACCTGCAATAGGCATCTATGATAGTGATTGAGTATGAGAGTCAGTTTTTGGACTTGCTTCAATATGTCAACTACATGCAGGGTAAGAAAATTAGGATTCATAGGTTCATCAAGGGTCTGAATGTAGATTTGGGAGGGGCAGTATGCATGCATTGTCCATAGACTTTAGTTGAGGCTGTTGAGAAGGCCTACATTGTAGAGGAGAATAGGAGGAAGACTGTAACATCCCAAATTTCTTGTAAGTTAAATTAACTACTTATAAGTCTAAACTAGATTAGACGAGATCGTCATTGTGTGTAAGAATCTATTTGGTTCATTGTATCATGAACCATAGTTTCTACTGCCGGGCATGACATTGCTGAACGGGTAACCTCGCACCCACCTTGATGATCCTTCCTAACAGGATTAGGCCTTGATCTTAGATAAAACAACTCATAAATGATAGTAAATCTTTTGGTTATTGTATTTCGGTCACTTTATTTTAATCAGTTTGGTCATCTTTTATTTTATTTGACTTTTGCAATGACCAGGAAGATAATTGCCTTTGTTTTATTTGACAATGCTATATCAAACCAGTTTTATGAGAGTATTCGAATTATTATTTAAGGACTTGATGATTTTCATAAATGTTTGAATGTTTTATATGGAACATGGGAATTTGAATAATTATTATGATAACATATAGTTGGCAATATGTGGACTTATATTATGATGATTAATTTTACCATTAAAGTTAGGTAATGATTAAAATAAAAATTTAAAAAAATGCATTATTAATTTGTGAAATTATATATTTAAATCCTAAAAGGATTTGGCATGTAAATCAAAAGTTAAAAAGAATAGTAATATTTTTTTTTTTACTTAAAAAATGTGAGTTTTGAAAGAGATGCGCCTTCACCTGATATCAAGTAGGTGGCATGCATTAATGCATGAAGCAACATTGGGAAGCCTGAAAATTCTCCATTATACTATAGTTTCTTCATTATATTTTTCTTTTATTTTTCCTTTTTTTATTTTCATTCTTCCCTTCTGGGATACTTGCGTGAGTTTTGGAAGAAGGATTCAAATTGTGGGAGCCGGAAGAGTAAGATGTTGCTGATTCTGGGTTTACTTCAGGCATGAATATCTTCTCCCTTCTCTGCAACATTATTTGTAAATAATGAGGAAATACACATTCCGTTTTAAATGGAAATTAAATGAATTTTTGGACAACTTCTGATTTAATTACTTGCAAATGAAATTTAAAAAGGAAATTGATGGATTTTGTATTCTCTTAATTTTCCTTTGTGTGCTTTTAGCTAAACCTAGAAAAAATTGCAAATGGGTGTTCCAAATCATTTTTATTTTTTTTCTATTTAAATTTAATTTCTGGAAACCCAAATCAATTTCTTCCTTTTGGTTTATTACAGTCAAACAATAATTGTTTGTATGAGCAAAGTGATTTCTGGGTAGTGCGAAAAATGTTTTTACTAGGTATTTCATCATTTTTCTTGATATATTTGCTTACAGATTCTAATAATTTCTAAATAGAAAATAAATTAATGCTGGAATGAACTGAATTGGATATGTACAAGTCAATTTTCCTATAGGTATAATTTTATTACCGGATTGAAAAAAATTAGTATTACCAATATATGTAAGATGACTTAGTTTTTCTTAAAGGATTTTGTTACTGGAAGTGTTAGAAACTTATTGTTGTTATTCTATGCAAATAGACTTCAAAATTATCATCCTGTGGTATGTGGGTCAATTTGTTTTGTTGATCTGTCAGTTACCTAAAAGAACATGTTAAAATGATTTAATAAAGGTGTTTTTGCACTTTTTAGTTGGATTGTTCCTGTGTGTGTGTGTGTGTGTGTGTGTGTGTGTGTGTGTGTGTGTGTGTGTGTGTGTGTGTGTGTGTATTTTTCTTGTTTGAAATAAATTTATTGTGAATTTTATAGAGCTACTCATTACCTAGAGGGAATATGTCTAATTGGTATTTAGAAATGATGATTTCAGACAGTTTTGTTAAGCTTCTTGTTCATTAGAAGGTGAGAAAAATAATAGTTAATTTGTACCATGTGAAGCATGATTTGCTTGTGGTTTAATTAGAATTCGAATGTCGAATGATTATGGTTTGATTATGTCTCTATCCTTGTGATTAGAGTGAAACATGATTGCTGAAATAGAAATTGGTTGTTCTATTGGTGTACATTCATTGTTGTATCTTGATGTAAAACATGTAATAATACAATCTCCATTTTATTACCATGTGTTTGTTGATAAAACAACTTGTATATCATTTCATATTTTATTAAATAATTGGATCAAAAAATCACAGCAATATTCATGCTAGTTCATTTTGAACTGACAACTTACCACTACTCTAGTCTTAAGGGACAATTAGTCGTCACGTTCGGATATGCGGAAACTCATGTCTTGTGAATTTTTATCGTAGCATGGATCTAAATGAGATACTTGAATTTCAATTTTTATAAGGATGATATTCCAGAATTTTAACTGAATTTATTGGGATCGTTGACCCATTATTAATATTCAAACCTCACTATGTGAGAGTTACCATAGTAGTTATATAATTCACCTTAAAGGCATATGTAATTTATGGTTTTAATAAAGAGATGATTACCTTGTATGAAATAATATCTCACTATGAGTAAATGATAAATATTAGAAGTGAGAAATCTTACTTATCATAAATTTTTATATTTATTTATTTGATATTTGTCAATGTATGAAGTCGATAATTGAACAATTATTGTAACATTCAATTGTCTTTACCTTCTAAATTTAATAGCTATTTAGTATTGTAGTTAATCAAAGGAATAATCAAATATATATACTAATATATATTTAATTCGGTCTTCCAGTGAAACTGGTATTAATAAGTCAAGATTGTAAAGCCTATTGTGTAGAGGATGAAGAGTATCGTTATAAAAAGGTAATTTAAGGTTAAAAACCAAACATCAGGAAAAGAGAAACTAAATGGGAAGATAAATAGATGAAAAGATTCATTAGGCATATTAAGGGATAAGTACATGCAAAATGCTGAAATAGATACATTTCAGCGTAACGAATGTACTTTTCTCATGATTATCCTAGTTGGCCTTTGGCATTTATCTCGATACAAACTCTTGCAAGATAGGTTAAATTAGAAATAAAGTAAATTCAAACTATAAGATCTAGATAACTTTGAAAGGGATAGTTGTGAGGTGGTGGAAGACTTAAACTCGTAAGACTAGTGTGTTGTCTTGAGTTTAGCCATAACCTGCATGGCGGAAAACTTTGGCCAAAGTAATGCATTGATGGTTGTGCATTATCTGATCACCTAGTTCTCCAATTAAATTAAAGTTTCCAGTAACCTGATCATGGGAAGTTGAACACTGAATATGAGGTAGGTAATGGTTAGATACGGAAATACGAAGTCCAAAAAATAGCTTCGTGGTAGACCCAAGGACTTTCACATGGTTCCCATGACCTGAAAAAGGTTGAGCCAAAATAATAGTAAGCATGGTCACTCGAAGTATTAGTGAAGGGAGATCATGGAGATCTGGATACACCCTTATCAGCAGCACATGGGTTACACGGATGTTATCAGATAGATCAAAAGAAAAAATTTGATTTAAAGAATTTTATTATATAAATCTGTACGATTGCAGCTGTGTAATCTGTTTTTTATGTATGTTTAAAAAAATCCTCATTTTCCAGTTCTAGTAATTTTGAGCGTTACATTTTGGTATCAGAGCCAGAGGCTCAAACACTTGGACATTAATGGGACACATGTTTTAATAAAAATTATCCTCTTTTATAAAATAGGAAACTTTGGCTAAGCCAGAAACAAGAGCTAATATGGCAAGTGATAGTGGGGTAAATAATGATGATGTGTCAGATAATACGGCTGCTAAGTTAGAAAAAATCCTCAACCTTTTGAATGACACCCAAAAATGAGTTACTGCCATAGAAAAAAAAGGTCAAGGTGGTGAAGAAAATGAGGATCATAGGGATGATGAGCAACATGATGATCAACCCGAACACCTAAATGAAAGGGCAAATAAGAAAGCAAGGCTAGCTGCTGACTCAGCGAGGGACATTAAAAGAATATCCCCACCTGAATTTGATGATACTACTCTTCGGGATGGGGCTGAAAATTGGCTATCTGAAATAGAAAAGTATTGTGAGATTAGGGAATTTTTAGAGGAGACAAAATTAGTATGGGGAACCTACCAATTATCCCATGAAGCATCTACCTAGTGGGATAACAAGAAAATGGAACTAGGAATTGATTCTTGTATGATCACGTGGGAGCAGTTCAAGGCATACTTCCATCAAAGATGGCTACCTTAGCTATACTTTGACCAAAAGATGGAAGAATTCCAAAATCTAACTCAAGGAAAGTACTTAGTTATAGAATATTGGGAATGTTTCACTTGATTGCAAAAATATGTTCCTATGTATCAAAAGGATGAGAACTTTAGAGTGAGAAAATTTATAATGGGATTGAATCCTATCATTGGTGGTGAGGCATATGTTCATGGACCTACCTTAATGGAAATAGTGTTTGAAAAAACTATCAAGCAAGAACAAAAGCTGCGAAGTATTTATGCTTCTAAAGAGGAAAATAGAAGGAAAAATAGTAGTTTTTAAACACCAACCACAAGTAAACCAACATGGAAAAAGGGAAACAATAAGTTCAGGCCTGTTAATAAAATACGAATAGCGGGTAGAACTGTTGTCAATAATAAAAATAATGGGCAACAAGGAACAAGTTTCAGCTAGAATAAGATTGAGAGAAAAGGACCACTAGGTGGATGTTTTAAGTGTGGTGGCGATCATTTCGATAACTGTCCTCAAAGAGGAAAATGGAGTAACCATCAGAAGGGATTTATTGTAGAAAATAAAGAGGGGAAACAACATAAGATTTATGCTGCAGTCCGTAATAAGCAAGCAAAAAAACAAGTGACTCCCATTGAGACCTCAGGTAAGCTTTTTGGAAAACATGTTTCTATTTTATTTGATTCCAGTTTAACAAAATGTTTTGTTTCATCTAAAGTAGGTGATAAACTCAAAATAAGATCTAGGTACATGGAACACACTTGGACTGTACAATATAGAAATAATGTTATACATAGAGTGAAGCAGTGTTTATTTGAGGCACCACTAGAATTACCTCAGTTCCCAACAAGGTTAAACCTGTATGTGGCACCTCTTGGATCCTATGATGTTGTCATAGGTCTAAATATGTTAAGTCAACATAATTCAACCTTGGATTGCTTAGGAAAATGTGTAACCTGCTGCGATGATCAATAAAAAATAGCAAGTGTTCAGGGTGTTAAAAGAGAGTTTGTCATTAGGTAGATTTCTGCCATGTGGCTAAAAAAGGAAAAGTGAAAGGATTGGCATCTATATGCTATAAAAATATCAAATTCGGGAAAGGAAAATGAGCCTGAAATTGAAGCATTTCCCATCCTATGGGAATTTAGAGATGTGTTTCCAAATGAGTTGCCTGGACTTCCACCTAAGTGTGAATTTGACTTCACAATAGAGGTCAAACCAGCAATGGAACCAATTTCCAAGGCACCGTACATAATGACAACAACCGAATTAGTTGAGTTAAAAGCTCAATTACATGAGTTATTTTCCTTAGGTCTGATTAGACCAAGTATTTCATGATAGGGTGCATCAATAATCTTCGTGAAAAAGAAGGATGGGACCCTCAGACTTTGTATTGATTACCGAATGCTCAAGAAGGTAACAGTGAAGAATCGGTACCCGCTGCCCCGAATCGATGTTCTTTTTAATCAAATGGGGAGCGCAAAAGTGTTTTCCAAGATTGATTTTAGATCTGATTATCATTAACTATGAATCATGGATGAAGATATCCATAAAGCCGCTTTTCAAACAAGGTATGGGCATTACGAGTTTACAATTTTCCCCTTTGGTCTAATAAATGCACCTGCCACTTTCATGAACTTGATGAACATAATGTTTATGGAATACTTAGACAAATTTGTACTTATATTTCTTGATGATCTATTAATATACTCCAAGAATGAGGAAGAACATGATGAACATTTAACGGTTGTGCTAGGAATTCTTAGAAAACATAAATTATATGGAAAATTATCTAAGTGTGCTTTCTATTAATACAAAGTACAATACTTAGGCCACTGTAATAAATAAGGAAGGAATCTCGGTGGACCCTTCAAAGATCAATGCCATTATGGAATGGCCAGCACCGAAGGATGTACATGAAGTGAGAAGTTTTATGGGTCTAATAGGCTACTATCGAAAGTTCGTAAAGGACTTTCTAAGTTAGCGGGACCTATCACTTCTTTACAAAAGAAGGGTAAGAAATTTTTTTGGGACATCAAGTGTGAAGAAGCCTTTAAGGATTTAAAAGGTAGACTCACAAGTGCTCTGGTGTTAAAGATTCCAGATCCAAACAAGAACTTCTCGGTGGTAAAAAATGCTTCAGGGGAAGGTTTGGGCGGAGTACTACTACAAGATGGGCATGTGGTAGTTTTTGAAAGTAGGAATTTGAGGGTGCATGAAGTAAATTATACACCACATGATCTTGAGTTTTTTGCAATTTCTCATGCGCTATAGGTATGGAGGAACTATTTGCTTGGGAAACCTTTTGAACTCAAAACAGATCATCTTGGGCTCAAGTACATCTTTACACAACCAAATCTAAATGTAAGGCATCAAAGATGGCTAGAGTTCCTAGCAAATTATGACTTTGATATAAATTACATTAAAGGAAAAGAGAATAGGGTGGTTGATGCCTTAAGTCACAGAAAGTATAGTTTTGCTATAATTACATTAAGAACCCGGTTCAAAGATGAAATAAAAAATGAGTTAACCAATGACCCCTACTACAATCATGTTAAAATAGCTCTAGAAAAATATCCGAGAGACAAAAGGTATGATGGTTTCAAGCTAGAAACAGATGAGATTTTGTGTTATAACAACAGAATATATGTACCAGAGGGTAGAGAACTCAGAAATAAAGTTATGAGAAAATTCCATGATGTTCCCTACTTGAGACACTCAGGAGTAACAAAAATGATGGCGGACATCAAAAAGCAATACTTCTGGAAAAAATGAAAAATGATGTGATTCTTTATGTCTCACAATGCATGGAATGTCAACAAGTAAAGGCTGAACATTCACATCCATCAGGACTATTATATCCTCACAACGTGCCAGAATATAAGTGGCAAGTTATAAGTATGGATTTTTTCCAAGGTCTACCTATGTCCCAAAATAAACATGATGTTATACTTGTAGTTGTAGGCAAGTTAACTAAAGTGGCACATTTTATAGCAAGTAATTTAAAGGATAATTCATCCATACTAGCAAAGAGGTTTGTTCAAGATGTTTTCCAATTACATGGAGTTCCAGAAATAATAATTTCAGACAAGGACTCAAGGATGACTTCCAGATTTTGGCAGACTTTATATGTTGCCTTAGAGACAAAAATGAACATAAGTTCTACCTACCATCCTGAAACTGATGGTCAAACTAAAAGATCAAATCAAGTGTTAGAAGATTTACTAAGAATGTATTGCATGGATCAGCAATACAAATGGGAAGAGTATCTTCCCTTGGTTGAATTTTCCTATAATAACACCTACCAATATTTCATTCAGATGGCTAATTTTGAGGCCTTATATGGTTGTAGGTGTGGAACACCAATAAGTTGGGATAATCCTGAAGATAGAGTACTAATTGGACTTGAAATGCTATCGGAAATGGAAAAATAGGTTAAATTAATCCAAGAAAGATTGAAAGAGGCCGCAAATAGACAAAAAAATTACGTGGATTTAAAAAGAATTGACAGAAAGTTTAATGTGGGAGATAAAGTTTTTCTTAGCGGTCAAACCTAAAAAGAGTTCCATTTCATTTGGAAAGTCAACCAAACTATCTACTAGGTTTGTAGGACAATTTGAAGTCCTAGAGGTCATTGGACTAGTAGCCTACAAGCTAGCACTGCCTCTCACTCTATCCAGGATGCACAATGTATTCCATGTATCCTTTCTTAAGACATATGTACCTAATTTAACACATGTACTTAATTGGGATTCATTGCAGGTTCTGGATCCAGGGGTGATCGTTTTTTATCCTATAAGGATACTAGAAATCCATAAGTTGTACTTGAAAAACCATGAGGTTTCACGATGTAAGGTCCAGTGGGACCAATATACTGAAGAAAGTGCCACTTGGGAGAATTTGGAAGATATCCAGACTACTTTTCTGCATCTGTTTGACTAATTTTTAAGAATATATTTTTGTTATAGTGCTAAATTCAGTTTTTTCTGTAAAGAGCTAGAAAAAAAAAATCTTGTAGATAAGCTTACAACTCAATATTGGAACTAAGATACTTTTTGATGAGTAGTTATTGTTGAAGATTTTGTAATGAACCTAGAAAATATGTCGTTTAAGCAGTAATGTGTTATGTCTACAGATTATGTGACTAATTTTCTAGATATATAAGGGATGTTGTGACCTTTATGATTCAGTTGAAATTATATTGATATAAATTTTAAGCTGATTTGAAATATATTTATGTAACAAATGAATGATGGGTTTAGTTTATCTATTTATCCTAAAATCATCGAGACGATGATTATTCTAAGGGGTGGAGTATGTAACATCCCAAATTTCCTGTAAGTTAAATTAACTACAGTTAAGTCTAAACTGGATTAGACAAGATCATCATTGTGTGTAAGAATATATTTGGTTCATCATATCATGATCCACAGTTTCTGTTGTGGGGCATGACACTACTGAACGGGTAACCCTGCACCCACCTTGATGATCCTTCCTAACAAGATTAGGCCCTGATCGTATATAAAATGGTTCATAAATGATAGCAAATCTTTTGGTTATCATATTTCAGTCACTTTAGTTTAATCAGTTTGGTCATCTTTTATTTTATTCGACTTTTCTAATGACCGTGAAGATAACTACCTCTGTTCTATTTGACAATGCTATATCAAACCAATTTTATGAGAATATTCGAATTATTATTTACAGAATTATACGGACTTGGTGATTTTCATTTGTTTGAATGTTTTATATGGAACATGGGAATTCAAATAATTATTACAATAACATATTGTTAGCAATATGTGGACTTATATTATGATGATTAATTTTACCATTAAAGTTAGGTAATGATTAAAATAAAAAAAAATAAAAAATGCATTATTAATTTGTGAAACTTTATATTTAAATCCTAAAAGGATTTGGCATGTAAATCAAAAGTTAAAAAGAATAGTAATATTATTATATTTTTTTAATAGTTAAAAATATGTGAGTTTTAAAAGAGACACACCTTCACCTGATATCAAGTAGATGGCATGCATTAACGCATGAAGAAACATTGGGAAGCCCAAAAATTCTCCATTATATTATATTTTCTTCATTATATTTTTCTTTTATTCATCCTTTGTTTATTTTCATTCTTCCCTTCTGGAATACCTACGTGAGTTTTGGAAGAAGGAAGGATTCAAATTGTGGGAGCCAGAAGAGTAAGAGGTTGCTGATTCTGGGTTTACTTCAGGCATGAATATCTTCTCCCTTCTCTATAGCATTATTTGTAAATAATGAGGAAATACACATTCCGTTTTAAATGGAAATTAAATGAATTTGTGGACATCTTCTGATTTAATTACTTGAAAATGAAATTTAAAAAGGAAATTGATGGATTTTGTATTCTCTTAAGTTTCTTTTGTGTGGTTTTAGCTAAACCTAGAAAAAAAAGCAGATGGGTGTTCCAAATTATTTTTTTATTTTATTTTTTATTTAAATTTTATTTCTTGAAACCCAAATTGATTTCTAACTCTAGGTTTATTACAGTCAAACAATAATTCATTTGTATGAGCAAAGCGATTTCTGGGTAGTGTGAAAAATGTTTTACCAGGTATTTCATCATTTTGCCTGATATATTTGCTTCCAGATTCTAATAATTTCTAAATAGAAAAGAAATTAATGTTAGAATGAATTGAATTGGATATGTACAATTCGATTTTCCTGTAGGTATAATTTTATTACCGAATTGAAAAAAATTAGTGTTAACAGTCTATGTAAGATGACTTAGTTTTTCTTAAAGGATTTCATTACTGGAAGTGTTAGAAACTTATTGTTGTAATTCTATGCTAATAGACTTCAAAATTATCATCCTGTGGTATGTGGGTCAATTTTTTTTGTTGATCTATCGGTTACCTGAAAGAACACGTTAAAATGATTTAATAAAGGACTTTTTACACTGTTTAACTGGAAAGTTCCTATATATATATATATATGTATATATATGTATTTTGATTGTTTGAAATAAAGTTATTGTGAATTTTTTAGAGCTGCTCATTACCTAGAGGGAATATGTCTAATTGGTATTTGGAAATGATGATTTCAGACAGTTTTGTTAAGCTTCTTGTTGATTGGAAGGTAAGAAAAATAATAATTAATTTGAACCATGTGAAGCATGATTTGCTTGTGGTTTAATCAGAATTCGAATGTCGAATGATTATGGTTTGATTATGTCTTGATCCTTGTGATTAGAGTGAAACATGATTGCTGAAATAGAAATTGTTTGTTCTATTGGTGTACATTCATTGTTGTATCTTGATGTAAAACATGTAATAATACAATCTCCGTTGTATTACCATGCGTTTGTTGATAAAATAACTTGTATATCGTTTCATATTTTATTAAATAATTACATCAAAAAATTGAGGCAATATTCATGCTAGTTCATTTTGAACTGACAACATACCACTACTCTAGTCTTGCAAGACAATTAGTCGTCATGTTCGGATATGCGGAAAATCATGTCTTGTGAAGTTTTATCGTAGCATGGATCTAAATGAGATACTTGAATTTAAATTTGTAGAAGGATGATATTCCATAATTTTAACTAAATTTATTGGGATCTTGAACCCATTGTTAATATTCAAACCTCACTATGTGAGAGTTACCATAATAGTTATATAATTCACCTTAAAGGCATATGTAATTTATGGTTTTAATAACGAGATGATTACCTTGTATGAAAGAATATCTCAATATGAGTAAATGATAAATATTAGAAGTGAGAAATCTTACTTATCATAAATTGTTATATTTATTTATTTGATATTTGTCAATGTATGAAGCCGATAATTGAACAATTATTGTAACATTCAATTGTCTTTAACTTCTAAATTTAATATCTATTTAGTGGCATAGTTAGTCAGAGGAATAATTATAATATATATATTAATATATATTTAATTCGGTCTTCTGGTGAAACTGGTATTAATATGTTAAGATTATAAAGCCTATTGTGTAGAGGATGAAGAGTGTCGTTATAAAAAGGTAATTTAAGGTTAAAAACCAAACATCAGGAAAAGAGAAACTAAATGGGAAGATAAATAGATGAAAAGATCCATTAGGTATATTAAGGGATAAGTACATGCGAAATGCAAAAATAGATACATTTCAGCATAATGAATGTACTTATCTCATGATTATCCTAGTTGGCCTTTGGCATTTATCTCGATACAAACTCTTGCAAGATAGGTTAAATTGGAAATAAAGTAAATACAAACTATAAGATCTAGATAACTGTGAAAAGGATGGTTGTGAGGTGGTGGAAGACTTAAACTCATAAGACTAGTGTGTTGTCTTGAGTTTAGCCATAACCTGCATGGCGGAAAACTTTGGCCAAAGTAATGCATTGATGGTTGTGCATTGTCTGATCACCTAGTCCTCCAATTAAATTAAAATTTCCAGTAACCTGATCATGGGAAGTTGAACACTAAATATGAGGTAGGCAATGGTCGGATACTCAAATAAGAAGTCAGAAAGCTAGCTTCGTGGTAGACCCATGGACTTTCACATTGTTCCCATGACCTAAAAAAGGTTGAGCCAAAATGATAGTAAGCATTGTCACTCAAAGTAGTGGTGAAGGGAGAACGTGGAGATCTGGATACACCCTTCTCAACCGCACATGGCTTACACGGATGTTATCATATAGATCAAAAGAACAAATTTGATTTAAAGAATTTTATTAAATAAATTTGTACAATTTCAGCTTTGTAATTTGTTTTTATGTATGTTTTAAAAAAAATCCTCATTTTCTAGTTCTAATAATTTTGAGTGTTACATACACATCAGGCTATAGATAGAGTGAGAATTCATATTCACACATCAGGATATAGATGGTGTACATGGATCCATACACTCCTCCTTCTAACCATAGTAGCAGTAGCAAAAAACCTACCCACCTTTTAGACCTCCATAGAGATATGATGCTCAGAGAGGGAAAAGTATTGGGTCTCCTCCTAGAGGTCCCATTAGGAAACAATAACCACCTAGACGTTAGTTAACTAGAGCTCATTTTAAGTAGTTTTTATGGATGTGGTGTACATGAAAACCATTAGATAGAGTGTTCGCAGAACCTTAATAGCAAGGGTAAGGGACCTATTTTAGAGTTGACAGTTGATGACATGGCATGGAGTCATGTTATATATGCATCAATCGAGAACTACCAAGTAGAGCACCAGGGCACAATGTTGGAGACCAAAGGTAGCATTGGTGGTAATTCTACCTATATTTTATTTGATTCAGGATCTTCTGATTCTTTTATTTATCCATCATTAGTAGAGTGATGCACGTTGGTGGCAATTAGGCAAGGTCGTAGTTGGGACGTAGAGATGGCTTCTGGAGCCAAGATCCCAGTGGAATCCTTAGTCAAAGAGTGTGTATTTGATCTAGGATCCTTCACCAGGACCTTGGATATTTGCATCCTACACTTGGGATCTTATGGTATTATTTTGGGTATGGATTGGCTATTTGCACACAAGGCTAGAGTGGATTATTACAATAAATTAATCACTTGTGTAGATGATTTAGGAGTGGATTCAATGATTGTTGGGGTTAGGATGCACATCTCTATTCACACCATATTTATTATGCATCTTAAGCGATGTGCGCGACGGGGATGTCAGTTGTATGCTTTTACATCCAGTGACAAGTTGGAGGACACATTTAATGGGCCTTCACTTGATGATAATCACATTTTGAGGGAGTTTGCAGATGTTTTTCCTAGTGAGTTACCTGGCATACCTCCCCCATGTGAGATAGATTTTCATATAGATTTGGTTCCTGGAGTAGATCCTTTCTCTCACGTGCCATATAGGATGACTACCCCTGAGCTTTATGAGCTCAAGTTATAGTTGGAGGGCCTTCTTGAGAAATTCCAAATCCATCCTAGTGTATCTCCTTAGGGTGCACCGGTGATTTTTTTGAATAAGAAGGATGAATCCCTGTGATTGTGTATTGATTATAGACATCTGAACAAAGTAACGATCGAGAATCATTACCCCCTTCCACGCATTGATGATTTTTTTGATCAGATGAATGGATCTACTATCTTTTCCAAGATAGATCTTAAGTCGGGGTGCCATCAGGTGAGGATTACGGAGGAGGATATTAAGAAGATAGCCTTTTGTATGAGATATGGCCACTACGAGTTAATAGTTGTGTCATTCGGTCTAATGAATGCCCCCGCAGTATTCATGAGTTTGATGATTGGGGTATTCAAGAAATTATTGGATCACTTTGTGCTCATATTCCTAGATGACATATTTATATACTCATGCATGCGTGAGGAGCACAAGGAGTTTTCTTCGAGAGTAGTAGCTTTTTGGGAACCTAGAGAATTGTGCATTATTTCAGACAAAGGTTCAGTATCTAAGCCACATTATTTTTGGGGAAGGTATCATAGTAAATCCTTCAAAGTTTAGAGCTATCATTTATTATCCAGTACTAACTAGTGTGACTAAGGTGTTGGTGCTCAAAATAGTCTCGCCCCAATTTACCTCTAAAGATTTATTGATTTATGGCCTCTTTCTTTTTCCCCTTCCCCGTGTTGTGTCTAGTCAGTCTTTGTGGCCATTTTTAGTTTATTCCTAGGTTGTAAATCACTTAAGATTCTATATTTTGAGTCTCTCATGTTCTGTTCCTTCAAAAACTCGAGTTCCCCCATGTTTTATGTTCTCCACGATCGAGATTTGTCCTCCTTGTCATTTCTGCCCTAAGTACCTAAGGAAAATGAATGGATGTATCCTTGAAGAACGTATATTTCTATTTTATTAATGTATGTATTAGGAATAGGATGTTGTTAAGTATAATTAGTAGTGGTTTCCAATAGAAGATAATGGGCACCGTCAGTACGGTGCCGCCAATAATGTAGAGTACGGTAATAGTCAAAGTACAATAGGAATGTTGTAAAAAGTAAATATTTGTCGTAAGTGGTCCGGTAATGTTAAAATGTCAAAGTTGGGATAAGTAGAGAAGTAGGGTCTACATGATTAGGAATTAGAAATATTATATTTGTAATAAGGACAAAGAGTGATGTCATAAATATTTTGTATATTTTATTTGTGGAAAAGTCTAAAAAGGTGGAACCCATGTGAGATGATAAGGTTTATCTTATCTTAGAAGATAAGCCTACATGTAAAGGCAAGAGTTTAGGCATGGAATATGATTGGCCGGAAGAGATTTCCTATCCTATCTTAGAGATAAGGTGGATAAGCCTGAATTCCTATAAATAAAGAGGCCACCCCCCCTCATTTAGCATAGAGAGAAGTAGTGAGAAATATTGTATGAGTAAGTGTGTAAAGGAAGCCATCATTTTTGAAGGTGTGTTAAAGAAGCCATTAAGAGGTGTAATTGTGAAGTTTCTCCCATAGTTATTGTTTGAAGGCAAGTGAAGTTAATAACACTTGAAGAACCTCATGGGTGAGATTGTAACAATTTCATGTTGATATTATAATTTACACTGATATTTCAGATTTATCATTATTCCTTCTTATCATAGTCTATGGTATTCTTGTGTTATGTTTGTTGTTGTGTTTCCAGATTACATCCACCAAACTAAGAGCTGTGCATTAGTTAATAATCATAGCACGAGGAGTTCCCGGTGAAGAATTATCATAGTGCCGGATTGGTGTTGACATTTTGGTTCCGTTGCTGGGACCATTCCTCGTTGGTGGATTTTCTGGAGAAATATTCCCACTTAGTCAGAAAACATTTGGAGGGTAACCTTGTTTTTACTGTGCATAGTAGTTACCATGGTAAAGTCACTTTTTGCTGTGAATAGTATTTACCGCAGTAAAGTCACTTTTTACTTCACTTTTTACTGTGAATAGTGTTTACCACAGTAAACTCAGTTTTTTTTACTTTTTACTGTGAATAGTGTTTACCACAGTAAAGTTAGTTTTTACCGTAGTAACTTCACTTTTTATTGTGAATAGTGTTTACCACAGTAAAGTCAGTTTTTACCGCAGTAAGTCAAGTTTTACCATAGTTTACTGTGGTCATTTCTATTTTCTATTATAGTGATTCCAATTATTTGTGCACATAAGTCTTGTTGATTGTACTTGTGGGTTGGTATTTCACTGTGGTTACTTTTGGAAATGGGGAAGATTCCTATTTTTTCAGCCCAATCTAATGAAGATGCTTCCTCTTTCATTCAAGAGTTTAAACGATCTTGTATTTGTAATGGCCTTATAAGAAGGGAACAATGGACTGAATTTTTTCCTACCTTTTTGGATGGTTCAGCCCTTAGGTGGTTTGAAACACTAGGTGATAATGTGAAAAACTCATGGGATTTATTAACTGAAAGTTTTCTTGAAGAATTTGGTGAACAACAGAAATATGCAGATCTCATGATCGATATCACAAAGCTAGCCCAAGGAGAGAAGGAGAAGATAAGGGATTATCATGCTCGTGTTCTAGAGCTAAGGAGGAAGCTCGATGCCCAGATCCGGAAGGAAGGATTAGCGGATGGGTTAATGAATGGCATGGATAATCTCCTCTGTAAGCACTTCATTCTTGGGATGAAGCCAGAGATCAGACAACGAGTGAAGTATGACCACCCAGCTACCATTGAACAAGCAAAGGAGATTGCAAGAAGGCAAGAAGAAAGCATGGAAGAGGAGCCCAAAGAAATTGTTGCTAAAGTAGAGCCTACACCAGCACCTTTGGTCCAGAATCCACAACCACTCTCGGTGAGCACAAATCCTTCTCCTAGTACATCTACTGAGTATGAAGATCTGCTCAGAAAGATGGGTCAGTTAACTATTAATCTTCTTCAAGGAAAATAATTTAGTTCTCAGGGAGGAGATAGAGGTCCAAAAAGAAATATTTCTGAAGTTGTATGTTATGGTTGTTATAAAAAGGGTCATTATAAGTATAATTGTCCAGATAGAGCTTCTACATCTGGTACAAGAGATAATGATAAAGGGAAAGCACCTGTGAATTCTTTTGATGTAGTAGATAAGAGCATAAATAATGAAGTAGATGTGTTTGTAACAAAAAGAAAGAAAGAAAAAGATAACCAAGATGGAAATGATCCTAAGAAGATGAAAGGAGAAACTAGTAAGAAACATAGGAGAAGAAAGTTGGGTGTGCAGGATTTTCTGATTTCACAGGGACAAGGACCATACTCCATCTTAGACGATCTATCCAAAAGGCCTGCAAATATTACATATGGTCAACTCTTGGCTATGTCTTCTGAGAAGAGGCGGGAGCTGAAGTGGACTCAATGCTCAACGAAGGAAGGAGGTTGAGGTCCCTATTTTGGAGGCAGAGGTAGATCCCTACGCTCCACAAGCTGAGGTATTATGTAATGGTATTTCAATTCATGATGTCTTAGTTGATGGAGGTGCTGCAGTTAATGTAATGACCGAGTCTGTAATGAATATGTTGGGTTTAAAAATTGATCGCCCCTCAACACTTATGTTAAGGTCATTAAATAAAGGAAAAACTAAACCAGAAGGTGTAGTTTCAAATGTGGCAATATCTGTTATGGGTGTTGTATGTGTGGTAGACTTTCAGGTGATGAAAAATGGTACTGTTGCGTACCCAATGTTGTTGGGAAGACCATGGCTAAGGAGAGTTCATGCAAGAAACTACTGGAATGAAGGCTTCATGACACTTGGACATGGTAGAGAGAGGGTGAAGATAAACATGATCCCTCAGCATCATAAGGTAGAACCTGTGGATTCAAGTGATGAAACTGATGATTGGACATCCTCTGATTACTCAAGTACTAGTGAAGTGGACACTGAAGATGAAGAAAGTGAGGTTGATGTTTCGGTCATGGATATCCTTCCAGTCACACCGACTCATGATCCCATAAAATTATCTGAAGAAGAAATTGATGATCGTCTCCAACAAATAAAGATTGGTGATGCTGTGATGGAGAGTGAGAAGGAATCCTACCTCCAGCTCTTTCGAAGGTACATACACATATTCACTTTTGATTACAAGGAACTCCGTCAAGTAAGTTGGGTAGAACATTCTATTGAGCTGGTAGATGGTGCTAAGCCCATAAAGCAAATGCCATATAGAATGAATCCTAATTTTTCCAAGACTGTAAAAGAAGAAATAGATAAGTTGCTTGATGCAGGATTTATATTTGCTGTGGAGAATTCAGAATGGGTTTCTCCCATTGTGATCTCAATAAAAAAGAATGGGAAGCTACGCATTTGTGTTGATTATAGGAAGCTCAATAAGGCAACAAAGAAGGATCATTACCCTCTTCCATTCTCAGATCAGATTTTGGACGAAGTAGCTGGCCAGGAGTGCTATAGTTTTGCTGATGGATATAGCGGATACAACCAAGTTCGTATAGCAGAGAAAGATCAGCTGAAGACCACGTTCACCACTCCTTGGGGAACGTTTTCTTATAGAGTTATGCCTTTTGGGTTGTGTAATGCTCCAGCAACGTTCCAACGCTTGATGAATAGGGTGTTTGAACCCTACATTGGGAACTTCATCAGAGTATTTCTGGATGATTTTTGCATCTATGGGAGCAAGATGGACCACCTGCACCAGATGGAGACAACATTTCAAAGGTTAGATGAAGCACAAGCCTCACTAAACCCTACAAAGTGTGTCTTTGGATGTTCTAAAGGTGTTTTGTTAGGGCATGTTGTATCCAGAGATGGTATTGGTACTGATCCTGATAAAGTTTCAAAAATCAAAGAGTTACCATTTCCTATGAATAGAAGTAAGTTGAGATCATTTTTAGGCCATGTGGGTTACTATAGAAGGTTCATCAAGAATTTCTCAAAGATTGCACAGCCACTAACCCAGTTCTTGAAGAAGGATGTTACTTATGAACCAGGAAATAAGGCGCATGAAGCTTTTGAACAACTGAAGGAAGCCCTGGTGTCTTCACCTGTTTTAAAGAATCCAGATTGGAGCAAGCCATTCATTGTGTATACTGATGCCTCAGATGCAGCACTAGGAAGTACTCTGAGCCAAAAGGATGAAAATGGGAATGATCATCCAATTTACTTTGGGAGCAGACAAATGAGCAGTGCTGAGGTAAATTATACTGTAACTGAAAAAGAGGCTCTAGCTATCATTTTTGCTGTAAAGAAGTTTAGAAATTACTTGCTAGGGTAGAAATTTATAGTTGTAACAGATCATCAGGCTCTAAAATATATTGTCAATAAGCCTAACCCATCAGGGAGGATAGCAAGATGGATAATTTTGCTACAAGAATTTGAATTTGATATTATAGATAGGCCAGGAAAGAAGCATGTCAATGCAGATGCACTCTCTCGAGCCTATGATGGTTTAGGTTCACCTTGTGATGATGATGATTTCCCAGATGCAGCATTGTTATCTCTTGACACAATCCCTAGTGAATACATAGATATTTGGAATTATCTAAATGAATTCAAGTTTCCTGATGGTGCCAATGCAAAGACTAAGAGGAAGATTACTCAAGCCAGTCGTCCATATTCTATTCTGCATGGAGTATTATTTCGAATAGGACCTGATGGACAGTACAAGAGGGCAGTTGGACGTGATCAAGGGAAGGAGCTGATAGAAGAATTCCACAATGGTACATGTGGAGGACACTTCTCTAGACAACTTACAACAAGAAGGATCTTGGACGCAGGTTATCACTGGCCCACTCTTTTTAGAGATTGTTATAATTATTGTAAGACATGTGATATTTGTCAAACACATGGTAACCGTAAGACTTCATCAGCTCCATTATGCCCTATTCTTCCACTTGGTCCCTTTGAAAAGTGGGGAATAGACATTGTAGGTCCACTTCCAACTACCCCATGCCAAAATAAGTATATTGTAGTTGCCACAGATTATTTAACCAAGTGGGTTGAAGCTAGGCCATTGAAAACAACTTCCATGGATGAAGTGGCAAGGTTCATATATGAACGCATTGTCACCAGATTTGGTTGCCCATTAGAAATTGTAACAGATCAAGGAAGCCACTTCATTAATGAGGTGGTAGAAGCCCTAGTCAACAAGTTTTCTATTAAGCACAGGAAGGCAACAACATACAAGCCAAGCACAAATGGACAGGTGGAACGAACAAATTTTGTGTTGTGTCAAATTCTAGCAAAAGATGCAGCCTTGCAGGTACATAAGTGGGATAAAAGGATTCATGCAGCATTGTGGGCATATAGGGCAACATCAAAGTCAGCAACAGGATACTCCCCATTTCAGTTGGCTTATGGCATTGATCCAGTTCTTCCTATTGAGTTTGATATTCCCACTGTGAGAGTTATGAAAAATGAAAGGATGGATGAAAGTGATTCAGTAAAAGAAAGGTTGGTACATCTTCATTTGCTAGAGGAAATGAGGGAAATAGCGAAGGATACAAGCTATAAGAAGAAAATGAAGCAGAAGGAATACTTTGATCAAAAGATCCGTTGGTCTCCATTTCATGTGAATGACTTGGTTCTAGTATATGATTCCAGATACAAAAAAAGAAGACAGAGAAAATTTCTTCCAAAGTGGATGGGGCCCTACAAAATAGCAGCTGTGCATGAAAATGGTACATATCGACTGGAGGAATTGGATGGTACTCCCATTACAAAATGGGTCAACCATGACAAGTTAAAGATTTTCCAAGCACCAGCTTCAGAATGTCCATAAGAGTCTACTCCGAGGACGGAGTAGAAGTTAGGAAGGGGGAAAATGTCGACATTAAAATTTTCCTCCGTAATTTCTATTTTATTAATGTATGTATTAGGAATAGGATGTTGTTAAGTATAATTAGTAGTGGCGTCCAATAGAAGATAACGGCACCGTCAGTACGGTGCCGCCAATAATGTAGAGTACGGTAACAGTCAAAGTACAATAGGAATGTTGTAAAAAGTAAATATTTGTCGTAAGTGGTCCGGTAATGTTAAAATGTCAAAGTTGGGATAAGTAGAGAAGTAGGGTCTACATGATTAGGAATTAGAAATATTATATTTGTAATAAGGACAAAGAGTGATGTCATAAATATTTTGTATATTTTATTTGTGGAAAAGTCTAAAAAGGTGGAACCCATGTGAGATGATAAGGTTTATCTTATCTTAGAAGA
Organism: Taxus chinensis; assembly: GCA_019776745.2. Lineage (NCBI taxonomy): Eukaryota > Viridiplantae > Streptophyta > Pinopsida > Cupressales > Taxaceae > Taxus > Taxus chinensis. Next base: position 591,819,982 of record CM034153.1, read on the forward strand.
TAAGCCTACATGTAAAGGCAAGAGTTTAGGCATGGAATATGATTGGCCGGAAGAGATTTCCTATCCTATCTTAGAGATAAGGTGGATAAGCCTGAATTCCTATAAATAAAGAGGCCACCCCCCCTCATTTAGCATAGAGAGAAGTAGTGAGAAATATTGTATGAGTAAGTGTGTAAAGGAAGCCATCATTTTGAAGGTGTGTTAAAGAAGCCATTAAGAGGTGTAATTGTGAAGTTTCTCCCATAGTTATTGTTTGAAGGCAAGTGAAGTTAATAACACTTGAAGAACCTCATGGGTGAGATTGTAACAATTTCATGTTGATATTATAATTTACACTGATATTTCAGATTTATCATTATTCCTTCTTATCATAGTCTATGGTATTCTTGTGTTATGTTTGTTGTTGTGTTCCAGATTACATCCACCAAACTAAGAGTTGTGCATTAGTTAATAATCATAGCACGAGGAGTTCCCAGTGAAGAATTATCATAGTGCCGGATTGGTGTTGAGATGTGCCATGGTGACACGTGGCATTCTCAAAAGTCAAAAGAGGTAGGGAGGGAGACCATCACAGGAAACTTGTATTTTTTTCCTCCTTAAGGATTAAAATTTCAAAATGGCTTGCAAGCCCGATGAGGGAAATAGTCAATGTTTTACCTCAGTCAATGGCAAAGGTGCGAGCTCTCGAGGGGAAATTTGGAAAATTTTCCTTTTGAGAAAAGATAGTCAAAAGTAAAAATGGAAGTGCACAACACCACTCCAATCACATTTGGACACGTGTCTAGCTCATGTTCTAAGGATAGAGCTATGGGGAAAATTTGGAAAAAATTTCCTTTTCGAAAAGATAGTAAAATGGTAGAATCTGGTCGTGGTTCCCCTCTAATCATATTTGCAGACGTGTCTGGATCATTTTTTCAAAGAAAAGCTATCGGGAAAATTTGGAAAACATTTCCTTTTCTAAAAAGATAGTAAAATGGTAGAATCTGGTCACAGTTCAATCACGAACTTTATATTTGGGACATGTGTCAAGCTCGTTTCCCGAAGGGCAAAGGTGCGGAGCAAAATGGAAAGTTTTTCCATTTTTTCAAAAATTGTAAAAAGTCAAGGGAAGCCCCGGGGTCTGTTCTAAAGTTTGAATCTGCCACGTGGATAGCCCAAATTCAAAGAAAAGATCAACAGCAGCTGTGAGTCTAAATCTGATTTTCCCCCCATTTCTCTGAAACACATCTGGAAGTGCGAGTCTCCATGATTTCTTGGTATTTTCTACATGCCAAGTAGAGAAGGAAGTTAATGTTGATATATGAAGTTTGGTGGGAAGATCTGGAGGACATCTTTCACCATTAAAATGGTCTGACTTTCGTGCCCAATCAGATTTTTGGTTTTTCTCCTCCCGAGCACACAAGGAGCTAGATTTGACAGATTAGGGGTGGAAGTGGTTGGAAAATTGAAGGAAGAGTGATCTACCAGATAGGAAGGAGTTGAATGTGGGGAGGTATTTGATGAAATCTACCCCCTCGAGCACCAGGAGACTTCTTATAGATTTGATCCTGTGAATCACAAAAGAATCATGTTGAGCATTGGTGCATTAAATGTCTTGTCTTTTGGAGGAGAGGAGGCTCTATTGTAAATGCTATAAATGGCACAAATTTTTCTTGTAAATGGTTGGAGTGTTAGGGGTCTAGACAAAGAAATTTTTCTAAAGAAAAAGCTTGATAGAGCCCATCCCTTTTGAGAAACCATTCAAGAAGCTTGTATATCTCTTTTGTATTAAAATCTGATCATGTCAAGGTGGTTGCAAGTGTACAACTATTGACAAGCTCTGAGACTGTTCTAGAAACTTTCCCATGCTGATAGATTTAATCAAATTCAAGTTATTTTTTTGTTGTCTTGAGAAAAATGTGTTGTTTTATTTCTGAATGTATGCAAGTAGTTTTTCTTGTTTCTGTTGCAATCTTGTATTAAAATCCGATTCAATCACACAGGCCTCAATCCTTGTGATAGTTTAGTGGCATCTGCAATTCATTTCTCATAAGAGATTTCATTTGGGATTGGAATAAATGATTTAAAATCACTTTTATCTCATCTATTGACAGAGATTGTCTGTAAGCCTTTGGGTGTACCTTAGGCATGATTTGGCTTAGACCTTGATGCTTTGTTGGGTTTTCTAATCTCGAGCCTTCATGATAGAATCTCTAAGATTGTGTGAAAGAGTGCTAATCTGTGCCTCCATTGAAGCACATATTCTAGTTGAAGAAACATTTTAGCTATTTTGTGGCATTCTTATTGGATTTTTTATTTTGTAAGGTTCCTCAAGGATCTGGTGAATCTAGTTTCACCCTGCCCCACCTCCCACCAAAAATTCATTCAAAAACAACTAATCTTACCCATCCTACCCCTATTTTTCATGTGTGTATGCCAATGCACAATCCTCATCACTAAAAATGCAGAAGCAAGAAGGGTCTCAAATGTCTTTAGTAACCTTTGCCTTGTTGTGAAATATCTCCATGATCTAGAAGTGACAACTCATGAGATTCAGTGAAGTATCTGGTGTGTTGATCATATTTTCCCAAGGTATTCTCTATAAAGTTTATGCAAAAGAAAGGATTAATCATTGTTCTTCAATAACAAAGGTTACAAAATAGGTTCTCTTACCTTGGTTGAAAGGCACAACCTAAAATAGTGAGGATAGATCAAATCCTCTTTAAGGTGCTATCCATCCTCTCCACAAATCCAAGTAACAAAGGGACAGTTAGATTTCCTCCCCGGCTACAAAACGACATATATTTGTGATCTAGCTGCCTCTAAGATCCTTTTTGAATCTATGTTCTCCTTGGCTTGAATAAGGAGAAAAAATTTGGATACCAACATGTGGCACCATTGCCAGGACTTGTTAATCTGGAGTTTTATTGAGAGATTGATTTATTGATTCATTTCCAGTCGATATCTATTTATCCCGTCAACAACACCAAAACCTGTGGCATCATTTCTAGGGACTTTGTGGAGTTTTATTGAGAGATTGATTTGCTTATTCATAGCCAGTCCATATCTATTTTCAACAACACCAACACTTGTGGCGCCGTTGTCGGGGACTTGTTAATCCAGAGTATTATTGAGAGATTGATTTGCTGATTCATTTCCAGTCCATATCTATTTAGCCCATCAAAAGCACCAACACTTATGGCTGCCATTTCCAGGGATATTGTGATTTTTGTTCATCTTCAAACCCTGGTAAAATACTTCTTGTATGCTCCAAGTGCTATGTGCAGTTACTTCAGTTTTCATACCTAGTGCACTATGCTTTTATTTGATACATATGGGTAAAGAAAGGTCAGAATCTTTCCATTTCTAGTTTCTAGCATTGACAGAAATTTGACAGATCATATTTAGTGTATTTTCACAACTAAGGTGGAAATCCTTAGTGGCGACTCCCTGTTGATCTCGATTCTTAATAAGTACCAGTGTCTTAAAACTCTGTTAAAGTCAAATTTGTTACTAATATTTGGAAAGCTGGAAGGAAGAAGATCTTTCTTTGCTAGGTATCCTACTAGGACCATTGTTTCCAAAGCTAGGAAAAGCAAAATCAGAAGGAAGAAAATCCTAGAGAGTTGTGGGAGATCAGTAGACAAGAAGAGGGATCTCCATTGATGAAAGTGAATGGCCTATCATTGAAGACTTCCATTCAAGTGACTCTGAACTAGGTAGCCTCTTTGTGGAATTGAATTCTCCAACTAGAGAGGGCCTTCATTTTATTTTGAAAGGTTTGCTTCACATTATGCTCCTTTCTTTTCTGAGGTTGATAGGGATTTCCAAGAAACAAGGAAACCTTTAGGGGGTATCCATTTTGAAAATTATACTCCTGTGTTCCAAGAACCCTCTGCCCCCCATCCATTTTTCACCCCTCCAGGATCACCTCCTAAAATCAATATGGCTCAACCCAAGCCTCCATTTTTTGTAAACACCTTTGGACCTATAAATTTTGTGGGAATGGCTGGTTACCCAAATGCAGTACCTCAAGATGTAAGGAACAAAATGCCAAAGTTCCAGGGAAATAATGCTATAACTGGTGATCAGCATCTAAAGCATTTTATCAATATGATGGAAGATTTTGAGATTGAACATGAAGATGTATATATCAATTGCTATTTATCCATACCTTGGAAGAGGATGCTAGGGACTGGTATAAAGCATTGACAGATAACTCTATTGATTCTTGGACTGAGATGAGAAATGCATTCAGATTACAGTATGGTGATAGAACTGACCCTAGGTTTCTTTTGACAGAATTTGAAAATATCAAGAAGAACCCTAATGAGTCAGTACATGATTTCAACAAAAAATTTAATAAGAGCTTGAGAATATTTCCTGTTAGGATAAGACTTTTTGATGAGTCATGTTTGATCAAATATACTGATGCATTTGATAAAAAGGATTGCATATTACTTAAGAGACAAGAAACCCACAAATTTGAGGTAGGCCTTCACCATGGCTCTGCAAATAGAGAACAATATCAAGGCAATTGAAAAGCCTCCAAAAATGGAAGGTGTAAAGCTGGTTAACCCAGAAAAACCCCAAACAAGCAAGGCTGCTGATTTAGAAGAGGTTGTGAAGACTTTGGCAGGGGCTGTCAAAGATATTTCCTACAAGCTAGCCCGGGATGAGAAAGGAATTGGGCAGAGCTCACAAGGTCAACACAAGAAGCAAGTCCAAGACAGATTCAAAAATCATCAAAGATATGATGACAGAGGAAAGGGACCTGTCAGATTTGGAAATAGATAGTCCCAAGCTAGAGATAACAGAATGGTGCCTGATCCTTTGGCTGCCAGATTTACTGTTGTGGAGGAGACAAATGTCATTGATTGGTGTGAAAAATGTTTCATGCCTCATGCTCCTTGTGAAGAAGATCAACAATAAGAAGAAGAATTTGATGATAATGATGATGATGTTTACATGATAGGATGCTCCACCAGCTCACAATGAAGGGGAAACTTCAACTGAGGTGATAAGTGCTTGAACTGCTGCCACTTTTTGGGACTGCATTCATAGGGTGCATGTTCTTCCTCCCTCTCATACTTTAGAAGTAGATAATGTACAAGATTTTGAATTTCCCAATAATGACTTTGAATATTTAAGGGCTTTAATGATCAAAACGTATGATGGAGGAATCCCATCTGAGGAAGATAGATAGTTGCTGATGAATGTTTTTGTTGGTCAAGAGAGGGAATATAACACAAGAAGTGAGGCTGTTAAAGGGGTAGGGCCTCAAGCCAAGCCTAAATCCCCCTTACTTTCAAACATTCCTAAAGAGGCTCCTAGGAAAGAGGCATCTACTAAAACCCCTGCAGTTCCAAACAAGAGTCATACCCCTTCTCATGCCTAGGTTGTCAAGAATCCTATGCCACCTAATGAGTGTGTTGGGTTTCCTTCAAATACTACCTTGCCAAAGAGTTTCCCATATGATATTTCCTGAGTTTTGAGTCAAATCAAAGTCTCTGTCCCTATTTTTGAGTTGCTTAGGATTCTTGAGTAAAAAAAGAGAGCATTTGAATACTTTGGGTTGAAAGAAGAGAAGACTTCCCTAGGAAGAAATGTAAATATTGTGGAGAATCCTCAAATTATTGAAGAACCAAAATCACCACTAGCATCAAAAGAACTAGATGAACCACCTGAGGTCTATTTGGGAACATCCTTGGTGGATTCTCAAATGAATGTGGATCCATTCTTCACCACTTTGATCATAAGGGATAGACTACTGCACAACTGCATGTTTGACTCAGGGGCATCATGCAATTTCATGCCTTTAGAAGTTATGAATGAGCTAAACATCAAAGTGACAGCAGCAAATGGGAAGTGCACTACCATGGACTCCAGAGAAGTGTCAATAGTGGAATGTGTGAAGGGTTTGGTGGTGCATCTTGCAGCTTACCCAAGTAAAAACTTAAAACTTGATGTTGGGATTTGTCCTTGTCATTTCTGCCCTAAGTACCTAAGGAAAATGAATGGATGTATCCCTAAAGAATGTATTTGAGCCTTGTAACATTCCTAAACTTTTTGTCCTCGAAGAAAATTTCATTCCTTGGCTCAAATAATCATTTTTCTATTTTTTATGGTTTGATGGGCATTTCTCCTAATCAAATTTGCATCCTAACATCGGCAAGGGAGGTGGTACCTTTTGGTTGGATGCGGCTCAATTGGATACTTAGAAAAATTCATTAAAATCCTCATCTCAAAATGTGTCCACGTGGAGGCATGATGCTCATTTGAAGATCTACTTTTTGATTTTGCCTTGGAGTAGTGTCGGGAGGACACGTGGAGGCTTCCACTGCTTTGCCTAGACTTAGACAATTTTTTATGCAGTTGGAAGTAGTTTGGCAGAATAGGGCATGTGGCAAGCTCATACTCATTCAGGGTCTCCACTTTGGGCACCATCTTGAAGTTTCACCATGGATACACATTGAGAAACCACGCATGTTCAGGGACCAGCCCTTGAGTTTCGATCTAAATAAGCGCTAGGCTAACACATGGAGGCCTCCGCTCACTTTGCATTTTACTTAGACTTTTCAATGGCCAAAGGGAGATTGCCTCAGAGCATGACATGTGGTGCCTTCCGTTGAGCTTCAAGGATTTAGGTAAACCTTGCCAGAACTAAACATGTGGCGAGCCCGCGCTTGTTTAAGGTATCAAATTTTTGGGACCGCCTCAAGATGCGCCATGGTGACACGTGGCATTTTGAAAAGTCAAAAGGGTGGGGAGGAAAACCATCACAGCAAACATGGATTTTTTTCCTCCTTAAGGATTAATATTTCAAAATGGGTCACAAGCCCGATGAGGGAAATAGTCAATGTTTTACCTCAGTCAACGGTGGAGATGCGGGATCTCAGGGGAAATTTGGAAAAATTTCCTTTTGAGAAAAAAGATTCAAAAGTAAAAATGAAGCACGGCACCACTCCAATCACATTTGGACACGTGTCTGGCTCGTTTCCTGAGGGTAGAGCTTTTGGGGAAAATTTGGAAAAAAAATCCTTTTTCAAAAAGATAGTAAAATGGTAGAATCTGGTCACGGTTTTGCTCCAATCATATTTAGACATGTGTCAGGCTCGTTTCCCGAGGGTGGAGGTACAGAGCAAAATGGAAATTTTTTCCATTTTTCAAAAATTTGTAAAACGTTAAGGGGAGCACCCAGGTCTGTTCTAAAGTTTGAATCTACCACGTGGATGGCCCAAATTCGAAGAAAAGATCAACGGCAGATGTGAGTCTAAATCTAATATTCCCCCTATTTCTCTGAAACATGTCTGAAAGTGTGAGTATCCATGATTTCTTGGTATTTTCTACACACCAAGCAGAGAAGGAAGTTAATGTTGATATCTGAAGTTTTGTGGGAAGATCTAGAGGACATCTTTCACCATTCAAATGATCTGAATTTTGTGCCCGATTAGATTTTCTATTTTTCTTCTCCTGAGCACACAAGGGGCCAGATTTGACAGATTAAGGGCAGAAGTGGTTGGCAAATTGAAGGAAGAGTGATCTACCAGAGAAAGGAGTTGAATGTGGGAGGTATTTGATGAAATATACCCCCTCAAGCACTGGGAGACTTCTTGCGGATCTGATCCTATGAATCAGGAAAGAATCATGGCGAGCATTGGTGCATTAAATGTTTTTGTCTTTTGGGGAGAGGAGGCTCTATTGTAAATGCTATAAATGGCACAAATTTTTCATGTAAATGGTTGGAGTGTGAGGGGTCTGGGCTGATTTTTATAATCAAAAGCTTGATAGAGACCATCCCTTTTAAAAAACCATTTAAGAAGCTTGTATATCTCTTTTTTATTAAAATCTAATCATGTCAAAGTGGTTGCAAGTGTACAGCTATTGACAAGCTCTAAGACTACTCTAGAAACTTTCCCCTGCTAATAGATTTAATCAAATTCAAGTTATTTTTGTATTTTCTTGAGAAAAATGTGTTGATTTTACTTTTTGAATGTATGCAAATAGTTTTTCTTGTTTCTGTTGCAATCTTGTATTAAAATCTTATTCAATCACACGGCGTCAATCCTTGTGACAGTTTAGTGGCATCTGCAATTCCATTTCTCAAAAGAGCTTTCCTTTGGGATTGGAATAAATGATTTAAAATCACTTTTCTCTCATCTATTGACAAATATTGTCTGTAATCCTTTGGGTGTACCTTAGGCGTGATTTGGCTTAGACCTTGATGCTTTGTTGGGTTTTCTAACTCAAGTCTTCATGAAATAATCTCAGATATTGTGTGAAAGAGTGCTAATCTAGGATTTCATTGAAGCACATATTCTAATTGAAGAAACATTTTAGCTAGTTTGTGGCATTTTGTTGGTCTGACTTTCCAGTTTGTAAGGTTCCTCAAGGATCTAATGAATCTAGTTTCACCCTTCCCCACCTACCACCAAAATTTCATTCAAAAACAAATAATCTTACCCATCCTACCCCTATTTTTCATGTGTGTATGCCAATGCACAATCCTCATCACCTAAACATGTAGAAGCAAGCAGGTTCTCAAATTTCTTTAGTAACCTTTGCCTTGTTGTGAAATATCTCCATGATCTAGAAGTGACAACTTGTGAGAGTCAAGTCAGGTGTGTTGATGATATTTTCTCAAGGTCTTCTCTATAAATTTTATGAAAAAGAAGGATTTATCATTGTTCTTCGGTAACAAAGGTTACACAATAGGTTCTCTTACTTTGCTTGAAAGGTACAACCTAAAATAGTCAGGATAAGATCACATCCTTTTAAAGGTGTTAACCATCTCTCCAAAAATCCAAGTAATAAAGGGAGTATTATATTTCTCCCCGGCTACAAAACAACATATATTTTTTATTTAGATACCTCTAAGCTTCCTGTTGAATTTGTGTTATTGTTTGGCTTGAAGAGGAGAATAAATTTGGATACCAACATAAGGTACACAGCTTCATGGGATTAGTAGGTTACTACAGGAGATTTGTTCAAGACTTCTCAAGCATTTCTCATCCCATCACTTACCTACAGAGGAAAGGGAAGAATTTTTTTTGGTCAAACAGTTATGAGAAGGTCTTCATGAATCTGAAGGAATGCCTTACTACAACACCTATCCTAGCAGTGCCAAATTCACAAAGGGATTTATTTGTATGTATGCAGATGCTTCATTGGTAAGGATAAGAGGAGTGTTAATACAGGATAGTCAAGTTGTAGCATTCTGAGTCTCGTAAACTCAAGGATTGTGATCTCAATTATCCTAACTCATGACCTTTATCTTACGATGCAGTGGTTCTTGACTTTGGTTCGATGGTGACATTTTTTGTTAGGAAAGAGGTTCTCACTCATGAAAAAATCATTTGAGCTTACGAAACCTCTTCAAACATAGCCCAATCTCAACGCCCATCAACGACATTGGATGGAGATTTTATGTGAGTATGATATGGAGATTGAGTATGTGGAGAGGAAGGAGAATGTGGTAGTGAGACATTCCTTGAGTTGGTGGAGGCACCTTTCCATAGCTACAACAATGGGTACAGACTTGAGGACCAGGATCTTGGATGGCATCTTCCAGATGACAACTTTTACCTTTCAGTTAGAGTAGAGATTGAGTCTCAAAGATCCCTTGAGGGGAAGTTTGAGGTGTTGACACTAGATATCTAGATGGGACTTCTCAAACACATAGGTCGAGATTTATGTACCTAGAGATTGAGTTTTGTGGTAAGATATATTAGTAGAGGGTCATCATGTACACCTTATTCAGCCCAACCATGGGGTAAAGAAGATGCACAGGCTACATTGAGATTGTTATATCATTGGAGATGACTTCTGAGGGATATAGCCCAGTTTTTTGTCTCAGTGTTTGGAGTCTCAGAGGGTGAAGGTTGAGCATCAACATCTAGCTGACCTTCTTTACCCTCCATGTTATACCGGAGTGGAAATGGGACACCATTTCCATGGATTTCATATGTGGGGCTACCTACGTCAAGATATCACCATGACATGATCATGGTCATGGTGGATAGATTGATGAAAGTGGATCTCATTTTTCTTTGGTGAAGACCACCTATACATCTAGTGCAGTGGAATGAGTCTACTTGGATGAGATAGTCAGACTTCATGGGATTCTGCATGGAATATTATCTGTGACTGTGATCCTTTGTACACCTTGTATTTTTGGACTACCATGCAACATGCTCTTGGGATGAGGATTAATTTCATTACAACTTATCACCCAAAGATAGATGGCCAGAACCGAGTAAGTGAACCAGATATTAGAGGATATGCTTCGCATGTATGTTATGGATCATAGTCACGATGGGAGGAGTACCTATATCGGGTAGAGTTTTCTTATAAAAAATATTTCAGAGTTCCATCGGCATGACACCATTTCAGGAATTATATGGTAGAGAGTACAAGACTCCTTTGAGTTAGGAAAGGTTAGAGGATAGGGATTCTCTTGGGCCAGGCCATGTTACAGGATATGAGCATCAAGTCATCTTGATAAAACAGAGATTACATGAGGCACAAGATAGGAAGAAGAAGTATGCATACCATGAGGAGAGTTGACCATAGTTATGAGGTGGGCTCAAAGGTGTTTCTGAGAGTCATACCTCATAAGAGCCCCATTCATTATGAAAAAGGATCTAAGCTAGCTCTGATATTTTTGGGTCCATTTGAGATCTTGGAGCGGATTGGTCCCTTAGCCTATCCAGCTTAGCCTTGCCACCCAACTTGTCTCACATGTCATGATGTTTTCCATGTTTCTGTATTATGGAGATACATTCCAAATCCTTCTCATGTCTTGGATTAGAATGATTTGTAGGTACAGGAGCATAGGGAAAAGTGACTTTGGATCCTATGCACATCATAAAGTGTAGGACCATGGGGCCTTCGAGGGTGTGAGATTGATTAGGTGTGTCTAGTGGGATCATTATGATGAGATATTAGCTACTTGGGAGGACATCACCTTGCTACAAGCCTAGTTCCCACACTTGTTCTAAGTGACTTCCAGGAGGAATTCGAGTCTAAGGGGAGGGGGATGTAATGCCCACTCCTCTTCGACACTTACTATACTATGATTTTGATTATTTTTGAGTAGATACATGGACATTATTATTATATATTTTGATTAGCATGTTGATAGATTTTATGGATATTTTGATTATCAATATGTTGTGACTCATATTATAGATGGTATGGAATTTTAGGCATAGACAGACATTAGTATTGATGATGATCTAGTATTGTTACTTTAATGTATACTAATGTTTTGGATTCTTGACGTATTGTTATTATGTTTAGATGATCGAGACTATTCTTGTGATCTCATTGATGTTGATGAAAATGGCAGTAATTGAGATGTTTCAGAAATTGTAAACATAATTGATAGAATCTAACTTCAAGACGATTGATGATGATTTAGCTACATTGTATGATGATTTTGGATGATAATGTATGTGTGTTTTATTTATTGATGTATTTGATATGGCCTTGAGGCCAAAGGGGTATTGTTTGATTGGTTACAGGAAATTATATCACAATAAACAAGAAGGGGCTAGGAGACTAACCATGAGAAGAATATCGGATGTTTGCAACAAAGATTCACCTTGGAAACTTTGTGTTCATGATATATTGTTGTGTTATTGTTTGAGTTTTTTAGGAGGTCCCCATGGGGGGTGACCTCAAATGTGACCATGGGTTTATGTGTTTTGTTTTTCCCACTTTCATTTTATTTATTTGTGTGTGTATGTGATCTTTTTATTGTAATGTATTCTCGCTTTATTATTGCTTAAGTAATGTGCTCTTGTTTAGTTAATTAATCATGTTGATTAAGTTAAATTGAGATGTGACTATGTGGGATCATTAATTGTGGTAGATATTCCTTGTTATATTATTGATTTGAGATGGATTTTATTGATTTTAGATTTGTGTACTCAACCTCACTTTTCAAATCTCGAATTTTGGCTTTGGAGCCACTTTTGGAGGCTTGTGGGACAAGTTAAGCTTGTCTCATACCTCTTAAAATCACCCACCAACCATACCTATGATGTAAGGGGTCAAAATTAGGCCTCATTATGTGTTTTGGAAGGAAAAAGAGGTAATTAATTACTACTTTCTTACAAACTCTTTTAATTATGTCCTTGGAAGTATGGAGTAGTAGTTTGTGTGTTGAAAGGAAACTTGTCATATCCTCACCCACCCATTTATGATTCTTGGTCTTTGTCTTTGACTTGGTGAAGTGGATTGGAGGATAAGTGATGTGGAATCCTACATGAAGCCACCTCACCCTCTCCTCATTTTCTATTTATGTGAGTTATTTTAGAGTTTTTGGGGTTACTTGGTTTAGTTGCACACTTGCATATTTTTGGATTTTCTTGAGTTACTTGTTTTAGGAGCTTGGGAGCTTACTTTTGGATTTTGGCTTGGACTTGGAAGAAGCTTGAATTTTTTGCTACATAGGATTGAAAGGTTCTTGTAATGGCAAGGTAGGGTCTATACCCTTGCATTTTATTTTACTTGTTTGTGTGTTGTTTGTAAATATGAATGAATATATGATGTTTTTTGCATGTATTTGGGGTAGTATGACCTTAAGGATGGTGCAAGAGAGAAAGAAAATGGGGACCATTTTGGAGGGAGGAATAGGGAGTTTTGTATGTATATTTGGAGGGAGTTTGGTTTGGGTGTCCCACCTTGTGAAGAAAAGAGAGATTTATTGTTTATCTTTGTATGTTTTACATGAAAGAGTGATAAGAGATTAACGGAGGGAAAATAATTTTTGGTGTGTGTTGATGAAGCATTTTGGAGGTTTTAAGGTGGAAACTTAACCCACTGGGAGGTATAAAAGAGATTCCCCGATTATTTTTCTTCTCCTTTGGCTTAGATTTTAAGCCTATGTGTTTGGAAAATTGTATATTGTTGTTATTATTGTTATTGTGCTTGTATGTGTTGCAAGTTTTGTTGGACATGATTGTATGTATTTTTGAAGCCTTTGTAAAGAGTTGCCATGGATTGAAATACCTTCCCTATTTCTCCATTTTTGGGGCTTGGGGGCCAATGAGAAAGGTTGGCTTCACCTTCTCATTGGAATAAAGGATTGGGAGGTGAGTGTTGCCTATGCTCCCTGACTTGTGGTTGTGATTTGACAGATGAATAAAAAGCTAATGGATTTGTAATATATTCATGCCTTTGATAGAATTATGTATTTGAAAGACCAACAAGGAGACAGCCCTAATTTATTTGTAAATATTATCATGTTGTTTCAAATTTTTAGTGGAAGGCTTGTATACTACTTATATTCTTAAAGATGAGACTTCTTGTAAATCTAATTATTAAGACCATGTATTGGAAATATTTGAAAGAATAGAAGTTGTAAGTTGTATTTTAAAGGAAATGGATACTTCTTCTCAAATTCTGGAATTTAATCAAAAAATTTTGATCTGTGTTTTCATTTTAGAAAGTGGTCTTCCTTAAAATTGGAAATACTTTAAAAAAACATGCTTTCTGTCTCCCTTGTCCTTGTAAATGTTTTGTCTATTCTTGTTTGTAAAAAGGAAATAAACTTATACTTAGTAGATGGTTATAATTTATTCCTATATTTTAAAATTAGATACATCTGTTGTTGAAATGAACCCTTTTAGTAAAATTTTAAACAATCCTACAAAGGAAAAGTGTATATGTTTAGTTCTTTTAATCAAGAAAGAAGTTATCTTTCATTGCGCCTGTGTATTATGTTATAAATAAGTAAAATAAAAATATGTTTTCATAGATATCAATATATATATATATATATATATATATATATATATATATTGTTCAATATATATGATTATATATATATCAAATTTTTTAACACAAACTCTTCTCTACAATGACCGATGCCGTGTCAACCAACAAACATCGGTGAAACAAAAAATGAAATTAGATCTCTAAAACATGAGTTAGAGTTTCTATAATTTCAACCTTATTAATGACTTAGTTGCATTCAAAAATCCCTGTTGAAAATAATAAAACAGAGATTGTAAAATATTTAAAATTTTAAAAATATACACACGTACCCACTCACACACATATATTTATTTGAGAACATATGTACATTTGAATATATTTTTATAAAATGCACTAGAATTCATAGTTACCGACACCTGGCGAGTGTGACTAGCATGTCGGTAACACAAGTGAGAACTACGTTCAGTTAAGTGACCGACATCAATTTCTTATGCGTGAATTTTTTTTTAAATGAATAGAATTTTCAACCCAAACCATTACCTTAAATTAAGTTATTTGTACAAAATGTAGATCTAATATATGTGTGTGTGTGTGTGTGTGTGTGTGTGTGTGTGTGTGTGTATACATATATACTATACATACATACATACATATATATATATATATATATATGTATATATGTATATATGTATATATACATATATATATATGTATATGTCTATATATATATATATAAGTGCATATGCTCTTAGTTCAACAAAAAAATGGATTTCCCCAAATGATTCAACTCAAGTAGATGTAATAAAAAAAATACCTACAACCAGATTATGGTGGGATCATCTACAACAAAACAAATATATAACTTTACAATACCTAAAACTAAAGCACAACTAAACTAAAATGGTGAAGTGAAATGGTGGAAGTCTCCATCCGATTTTCATATCTATGATCTAAAAGAAAACCTCCATGATTTCCCTCCAAGTTTCCATGGTCTCCACCTCGTTCAACCTACAAAACATAAATGAACAAATGAACAAATGAAGAGATTAGCAGAAAATGAAGATGAATAAAAAGACAACATAATGATATTTAGGGCTTTTAGAGAAAACCTAAAATCTAAGAGAATCCATATTGATTCAATCTTAAGGAAGAGATTTAATCCTAAAATTTTAAGTGGTTGACATTTTTATGGGAAAGGGGTTTGAATAAAAAGGTATGGGTATTTAGTGAATGGGGCCACCTACTGCATTAGTGAGTTAGATTAAGTTGTGACCCTTTCCTTTTTGGCTAAATAAATAATTAAATGACATTGGATTAAATGGATTAAATAAATAATATTGTTCATTGGTATTTAGATAATGGTCTAAAAGGATTAAATTAATTAAGAATTGATATGTATAATTAAATAACTTTACGATGGAAATGGATGTTAGGTTTAAATCAACTTAGGAAATGGCCCTTATTAAATTTGAAGGAAAACTAAGAGGATTAAACAATGGAAGTAATTTAGAAAATATTTAAATAAAGTAATGGAACTTGGTAGAAGGATTTTAAACCGTAATGCTTTTGGGAAATAAATTAATAATATTTAATTATTAATTTGGTTCTGACTACGTTACAAATGTGTAGAAATTATTAATGGGAATTTAATTGATCGCAACTAATGTTTATCTCCCTTGTAACATTTAAACTTTCAAAAAAAATTACCCATAGTTTTCCTAAGTAATTAATGAGGTTTGACATGGTTTTGGTACATCGAGTTCTAGGTGTTACATTCTATGACACAATAATTCTTCACTTTCTTCATTATGTCAGTGCCCAAAAGTCATTTCTAAAAGAATTTGTTACAAAAACCAATATCTCTTTTAGTCACTAGTAACATATAATTAGTTTTCTCAAATTCACATCATAGAGTTTTCATTGAAAATAGAGCCTCTAATAATAATTATATATTTTAGGAAATATGGTATATTCATTTGAACTCCAGTCTCTAATTGCGATAATATTTCCAAATTACATTTACATTTTTTTCAACTTGTAATTTTAGTGGTAGATTGAATGGTAGACCTCTAATGAGTTATTCTTGTAATTGAAACCTTTGGAAGTAATAGATAAATTATGATATTATTTATACAATAGATCAATCTCACAAGGTATCCACTTGTCATTAAATTAAAAACTTGGACTATAAAAGCATGTCCTATGTTCAATAATTAGTATTGAGATTGTCTCAAAAAAGTTAGAAATGTATTCCTCTTTTCTTTATTAAGATCATTTCCACGTAAAGATGAACAACCATGTGTCTGAGTTTCAATAAGTTAATCTTTGTTTCCTCTAAAAAAATATACAAGGAAATGCTTGTTTCTAATATATCTAATCTAGTGATCGAATTTACCATTACACCCTTATTAAATATAAAAGGGAACTTAGACTACATGTGTTTCTTCATGCTCTTGTTTTATATCTCCTTAACCTCAAAGGAAGCACATAGTGATGAAAATTTTGATGGTACATTCTAAACATAATTTTTTTGGCTTTCCATGTCCATCGTAGGTGAGGTCGTTAGTGAATAGGAACAAAAAATAAACATATTAACTTGGTGTTGGGATGAATTCCACAGCTAGAATCTCTCTTCCTACGAAAGATACAACTTGAAGCTTTAATATTTCATATTGCTCTATGGATAATTTAAGAGCATTTGTTACTTCCCTATCAGAAAACTTTGTGATTACATACATGAGTATTGATGTTCATATGTCACTAGTGGAACTACTAGTAGAGGCAAAATATTATTCATCATTGACCTATACAAGATTACAATCATATATTATTTCTTTTCTTTATCACTTTCTGTAACACTCACAAAAACAACATTCTAGGAACACGCTAACACCTAACACTTATCCCGACAATTGTGACTAATTTTTTTATTTTTTACAAGAACAAGGTAAGAGGATAAAACAGGTTACAAGGATGTTAATCCCCTAGGGTAAAACAACTAGCTTACACCACTAACCTCCACTTCTCGATTACAGAACCAGGTCTAGATAAAAGGTGAACATAATCTCAATTTATCTCTAAGGTCCATAAATCAATTATTCATTAGGAAGGTACCATAGATTAATTTACATAGTTATGTGTTTTCTTCTCTTTAGTTAATGTTCAATCCTAGAAAGGTTAACCTTATGCTAATTTAATTAAATTCATTATCTTATTAACTTAGAGGCATTTATAATAACTACCTAAAGCTTGCCAAGAACTAACCATGGCTTAGCACTCTGTGGAAATTAAATGGCCCCATTCCCCAGTTACACATACTTATAAGATTTAATTTAACATTTTACATTTCTACCAAACAAAAGTAGGGTGAAACCTCCACCCTTAGATCAAATCAATCTTGGCCACTAGATACTAGGGTTCCAAACTAGCCCTAAATTTCCTTATGAGTTTTTATTAAAGCCTTTCCTTTGTTCATTTCCCCTAGTTTGGTCTATTTGTTTTGTTAAAAATTGCAGGTTGGAGAAGAGGAAGCCATGGGAGAAAAGGAGGAAGAACTATGAAGGATCATACATAGAGATCTAGTTTAGATTAGTTTAGTGGTATTTTTATCAATTTAATCTATTTCATTCAAGGATTGGGAGGGGTTTCCTCTACCAATCTGATTTTATTTCAAGCTATTTGTATTTGGGGTCCTCTATTTGGGGCAAAGCCTACCCCCATGAATATAAATGAGAAGGAATGTTTTAGATCCACCATTTATAGGTTTAATTACTTTATACAACAAGATTGGAAAATTATTTGATTATTGGTAGTTTCCTTGTTAAATTTACAGTTTGAAATTTAGAATAAACGAGTGAAAAACTTGCATAAGCGCGGATCTAAGGAATTCTATCATAAGTGATAGAATCACCTGCCTAGAGTAGACCGGCGGTCCTAGAACCGTCGCCTTGCCTGGGTGACAAACCATGGACCACCACCCTACAGAGCAACAGTTTTGAGACCGTCTGCCTTAGCCTAAGCGGTGGTTACAGGACCACCTGCTTTACGTAGGGTAGTGGTCATGTTTCTGAAAAATAGAACCTAAAAACCCAAGATCTCTCAAAAGATAAAAGTTACTAATAGGTGCTAAAATGCATTCCGAGCTTAATTTTGTACATCTAGAGTTCTAGTTTTGGGATTTAATTCTATTTGTTCATTCCTTAATTAAATCTACTCATTTTAAATTATTATCTAATCCAACAAAAAAAACACATCTACTTTACAAAGTCATTCCATTATGTTCAACTAGTCTTCTTTCCATTTCAAAAGCAAAAAGGGATCTAAATCTATTGATTTACATTGTCATTTCCTTGCTACAAAAAAGGCAACATATTAACACAACATTATACTTCAAGTTTGTTGTTTCTTTCAATTCAATACAATTTATAGATTCCAAATACTACAATAACTTCATTATACATTCAAGTTTACTATACATTCATCTTAACATTTCTCACTTCCATATTTCTTCATTCTCTTATACAATAATACAATGCCACAATGAAAGTAACTTTCCTTTATTTTTTAAACATACAATTTCAACTAAACTCTTACATAATATTTTCATTTTGATTATTTCTCTTTCCCTATTACATTCTAATGAGAATGAAATTTCATTTTTTACAATTCTACAATGAACTTCTTCAAATATTAATACACCTTGTATTTAAACATTTCCTTTAATAGACAAAAAAATTTACAATCTTCCACTTTGAGTGGGAAACAAAAATGATTCTCTCAAGAAGGTATTTCTTCAAGGAATCCAAAAAACTTCCAAGCTCCTTAACACCAACAAGAAGGCTCCATCATTATTTATTTGATTCACAACAAAAATGGGGCGAGAGGCAACGCTGTCCACCCAACATAGATATCCAATGAAGAGGAGAAGCCATCCTCTCCATTGGCCCCCAAGCCCCAACAACATTACAATGGGAGATAAATCCAACACATGGAAACAACAAGCTTCCAAAACACAAAGAAATATTTCATAATCATTTTAACCACATTCAACTCAACAATGACACAAGAAAGTAGAACATCAAAACAACAAAAACAAGGCTTAAAGCGAAAGCCAAAGGAGCAAGACCTATGGGGAGACCACTTATGCCTCCAAATGCGAATGGGTGCCCACCTTAAAGCCTCTAATGCATATCCCAAATCCCCTACATACTCTTATGCCTCCCTCAAGTACCCCTTATGCCTCCCTCAGTCTCATATGCTTCCCTCATAAAAGAAACAAGTAAGAAATGCAAGCATTCCTTATCCAAGGTGGGGCACCCAACCCAAACTCCCTCCAAACAAGAAAGTAAACTCGTATGCCTCCCTACAAGAAATCTCCCAATAGTCTCCTCCCACTCCAAACTTAGGCAATCTACCCACACCCAACAAGCATTCCAAAGAAAAAAATACTCAACAAAAGCACATAAACATAAAATAAAGCATAACATAAGTAAGCTAAAGCTCCTACCTTTCCATAATAGAGCTTTTTCTAAGAGTAAGTCTCCAAGATCCTCAAAACCAAGCAAGTATCCACAAGCTCCAAAAATCCACAAGAATTCCCAAAAATCCTCTAACTCTCCAAAATACAAGAGCACAAAATAATGAAGTAACCCCCAAAGAAGCAAAAGAACTTCAAGAAATAGAAAAGGGAGAGAGGAAGATGAGGTGGCTCCATGTACAATGCCACATCACTCATCCTCATCTCCACCTAAGAAGTCAAACCTCAACCCCAATGCACCATAAATTGGTGGGTGAGAGGAATGACAAGTTACTTACACACACAAACTAAGCCCACACCCCCCTAAGGACAAAATTAATTACTTGAAAGAAAGTGAAATAAACTTTTCATCTTTTTATCTTTCAAAAACACCCAATGGGGTATAATTTTTACCCCCCAACCCATAGTAAGGGTTGGTATAGCAATTTAAGAGGTGTGGGACAAGTTTTTCTTGTCCCATAGGCCTCCAAAATTGGTCGTTAATGCAAATTCGAGTTTTCCATTAAGGGTACAGTGTACAACACTAAAGATCTCAAGCATTCAACACACAACACAAAATCCAAGAGAAAATCAAGTCTAATAAATGAACTTCTTTTGGTCACATCTTTAATTAGTTTAGGTCAAGATTTATTAACTTTAATAAGACACTTTGACCCACTAAGATAAAGAGGAAAAACATACATCAAAATATAAATAATTAAAACAAGTAAATTACATCACTCAAAAGAAACACATACTAACATTAATAAAAGGGAAACTAAAACAAAAGACAACACATGACCCCTTGGTCATAATTTTCCCCTAACCAAATAATTCTAACACACACACAATTACATGTTGGCATGGTGAACCTTGTTGAATTCATCTAGAATTCCAATGTGGTTGGTCTCTAATCCCCCCAATGTTTATTGTGAATAAATTTACTTGCAAAAACAAAAAAAAATCCTCCTTCGGCCTCGTGGCCACATTAAAATATCTATGCCAAAATATGCAATACAAATCTAAAATCATCTATATATGAATTAATATCATCTAGGCAATTACGAATCATTTACAAATTTCTAGCAACATTTCTATCCAACGTTTCATCCATGTCAAAATGATCACAAAATTAATTCAATTATCAAAGCCTACTCATGGTGACAAAAGTATATTGCATATATATGTCATATGTTAGAAATATATATATAAATAACCATGTCCACAACATATCAACATCAATATAAAATGTCTCTAACAATCCACATGCATCATATATGAATCAAAACCAAGGACAGTTCAGTATCTCTAACATCTAATATCATACTAAATGAAAAAGCTACAACAACGTCCATAAGTGTAGTTGACAGTATCGAAATCAAAGAAAAAGGTGTCGAAGGGAAGTGGGCACTACACTTTCCCCTTCCTAGTTCTTCCTCCTTATCTACAAATTTTGCAAAGAGTCAAAGAATATTTTCCTATTCCACCATAATCAGTCTTTGGTTCCTTACCCTCCTTTACTTCTTATTCCTCTATTTAAATTTCTACCACCTCTTTTGTTCATCTCTTTTCCCTTCCTATTCACTCTTTCATCTACATTCAAGGAATACTAAAATGTTTCATCCATGATATTCACTTTGAGTAGGGTCACCTCATCTTGGATTGGAAACCGAAGTTCATTGATGTATCTCATTGTTACATGCTCATCATTGTTTTGAAAATCATCTCTTGATTATAGCCTTAAAAAAATCATTGTAAGCTTGTATTGATGACTCCTTTTTCCTTATATTTTGAAACTATGTAAAAATATTTTTATCATGATTTGAGGGCACACACTTAGCTTTTAAATTATTTCTAGAATCTTTGTCCATATTGTATTTTTCTCTTTCCCTTATCTTCTTCTAACATTCTGGATATTCTTCCACCATATGGGAGCATGAGAATTCATTTTGGATACTACAACTTTGACCCTTCATGGGTTAATCTTCTCAATACCCTCCATCTCATGGTGTTTTAATAAATTTTGAATCCAATCTATAAACACTTCTTAATTTAGTTCCCCTTTAAAATCAACAATAGTAACTTTAATCTTGGCTCCTTGTTTGGCCACATCTTTAATAAACCTTTCTCTAGGAGATGTCCCTCAATCATAAACCTTTTGAAGTTTTAGTTCTTCCTATAAATCCTCATGAGTCAATCTAGCCTCAAGGTCCTCTAAATTTATGAGTAGTTCATCTTCTACATTTCACCTCTACTTTACATTTCTTCTGCTTCCACCTTACTGGTTTACATGTAATCTCCATCAGACCATTGTGCTTTAATACCAATTAGTATAGAATTACTACTTGCAACTCTCAAACTACTACATAGATGCACATGAATACCTACAACACTCAACCAACACCTGCAACACATCTAATAGGAAAATATAGTAGCTTATTATTCAATCTAAAACAAATTTTCAATCAATTGTTATAGATTTGCAATTCCTAGGTAGTATATAGTAGAGATCAAAAATTAAAAAATATTTAACGAAAGAATATCAAAGACATTTAATAGGAAAACGTTTCCTTTTTTCAAATAGAAGAATTCCATATTTTATTCATTCCAATTCAAAATAATTTATATGTACACAAACCAAACTAAAAACAACTAACACTAAAATCCCAACCTTATACGATAATCAACTTCATTATATAATTAGCATTCTATTTGCTAAAATAAGCTACCCCTGCCCATATATGTTTAAGAGAGTGGCTACAAATTAATGTTTTTAGTTAAACATTACTGGCAACATGTTAAATAGTCATCTTAACAGGTTGGTTTAGTAAATTTGAAAAGATAAGGGTTGGGACACTTTCATACACCAAATTGTTTGCTAGCTTTAATCAAGTGTTGATTTCAAGAATTTTGTTCCTTCAAATGGAGAATTGATTAAGACATGCCCCTAAATACAAACTCTATCGTTTACCACTTTGTAAGGTGTTGATGTGAAATTAGGGTTGCAAAGAAGCATAAAGATTTCGTAGTGGCTTGTAACAAAATCTAGAAAAGTGTGCGAGATTTGCATAGGCTTAAAACTAAATGATCACATTCGCTATAGCAATTTAACAATTACAAAATGTAACCATTGTTGCTACAATTCTAACATGGCCAAAGCAATATTTACACACTTTTGACTGAATGAAACAAAAATAAAAATAAAAAGTCTCATCTAAACATATCTCTTGTTCTATATTATTTACGATTATTCAAAGTTAGTCGTCTCTTGATTCCTCCACCACGCCGTTGTATACGTCGCTTTCGTGTTATCGTTAGGACCTCCTCTTTTGGTCTTTGGCAGATATTCTGTAAACAGAGAATAAGTGCGATAAAATTTCAAGCGAAAGACAAGGAGAATCGAACCTTGGACCTCTTCTGCAATAACAATGGCGGCACTTCTGCGAGGATACGAGCCCTTGTTGGCAGCGATAATGGGAGCACTGGTTTTTATAGCGGCAACTGGAACAGACAGCGTGATGGCACAGCCGCCAGCCATGGGCTGCACCGACCCCATCGTAAGCCTGTCGCCATGCCTTTCTTACATGACTGGAGAAACAAAGGTTATCGTGCCGAGAGACGGTTGCTGCAGGGTTCTGGCCGCGGTCATTACCGGCGCCAGCAAATGCCTGTGCGATCTCTTCGCCAACAATGATTTCCTCGGCTTTCCCATTAATCAAACCCTCGCCCGCTCGCTTCCCGCCGCCTGCAATCTCCTCTTTCCCCGTCAAATTGAACAGTGCAGAGGTACTACAGAGCTCTTTTCTGCATTCTTTTATTTTAAGGGTTTCAAGGTTCGACCTTAGGAAAGTAGGTAAAAATAGAAGCGTTTCAAGTACATTTGTTGGCGTATAATCTGGTGCGGGTATTTTTCCGCCTCCAGGCGACGGTGCTGTTCATCCGCCTGGTATAGCCGAATCTTTTCTTCGTTTTACATTTTTAGCTTCTTTGTTTTTAGTCGAATCTTGTGAATTCCGAACATTCGGCTGAATAATTTCATTTTCTGGCAAGCATTTTTTATATTCTCCCAAGCATCTTTGCTTCGTTTTACATCCTGAAATCTTTGTTTTTGGTGAAGTCTTAAAAAATCTTGAACAATTAGCTGAATTATTTTTATCTCCCAAGCATCACATGGGAGATGTTTCAAGAAAAAGATCCAGACTTTCAACTGAAAAAAAGCCCCCAAGCACAGCAGCCTTGGTATCCCAGCAGCCTGTGGGAAGTTTTAGGTTCGAGTCTCACTCCGTAAAAATTTAATTGTGTATGAGAGTTGGACTAGGATTACTAGCGGCAAAGAAATGTGGCTCGAGGATATTGCAGAAGCGCTAAAGCGTTGCAGTATACACATGGAAGATCTTAGGTTTAAGTTAGAGTTTTTTGATAAATTTAGTTCGACTTCAAAAAAATCCCGAAACGGTAGCTCGATATCCTAGGTTCAGTGTCCTGGTCGGTCCATGAATATTTCTTACTTCAAATTTTTGAGTGAGAGAATTCTAGCGAATCCAATGGTAGAAGATAGCTAAAATCTCACAGAGTTTCCATTCATATGGAATAACTTTGTATTTCACTTCGTTCGCATCTACGTTTGAAGCAAATGAATGCATCTGAGAAATAAAATTGCAGAATAACTGATCAAGCCATTAGTTTCATCAGTCAATGAAAAATCCATTAAACATGGAAGTTCTCAAGTTACAGTACCAAGCGCTGATGAAAATTTAGCGTTTGAAAGTTTTTGACATGGTAATTTAACACCCCAGAGTTTATGGGAGTTCCTAGGTTCGAATCTTGACCTATCCAGCGGAATGTAACACCCTAGCCCTAACATTACACCATACTCCAAACTCAAGATTGATCGGACTGCATATTTCAGGTTTAATTGTAATTATCTTCTTGAATTTGCAATTTTCTATATGTTTTGACTGTTTTTTCGAAATTCCTCCGCCATTGCAGTTTTTAGAGGTAGACTACAAAATTCCATGCCGCTTAGGGCTAAATGCGAGAAGATGTTTAATATATTGTTAACGTTTAAAAGCAATATTCTGGTGTATTTGGTCTCAGGTTCGAATCCCGCGCCGCCAGATGCCCTTAACTTGCCGTCAGTTCCTGTGAGATCCCCAGATCAGATGCAGACGTCTCCCACTCGCAGTGATACGAAGAAAGTCGGTAGAGGAAGTGGAGCGCTTTTCAGACAGTCTCTGTTCGGGATTTTATTGGGATCAATTCTTACCGGCATTTTAACTGTCAGCTGTTTTCTTTCAAGTTAATTAACTAGATGTGCAACTCTTAAACATTTTTTTTGGACCGTGCATTCTTAAACATTTTTTTTGTTTGGAATCGAAATAGTTACAAGTTAGATGTGGCAGAGTAGATTCTCGCATAATTTCCAGAGGATGTACACTGATGCGTTTTCCTTTGTTCAATAGATATCTGCAATAAAATTTTAGAAAATAGCTTGTTTTGTGTTTGAATTTCGCAAGTTTTGGTTGTTATCCAAATGACTAAAATTGTAAAAAATGTCGTCTTTAATTTTGATATTAACCAATCACATAAAACAATATTATATACATGTAAATGCAACTCAAGAAAACAAATTCTAGTATTGATTTATTTTTGATTTATTTTTTCTTCTTTTTTTTGTATTATTAAGGGAGAGGGGTAAGTAGTGGTGCACCTCAAGTCAAGGGGTCCACAAAATCAATTTTATATTATGGAGGATCGCAATTTTTGTACCAACATGTAATCATATATTTTCTTAGCTTATATTTTTTCCTTTGGATTATTTAATTGGAGGGAAAGTCATATTTTGAATTGATTGAAAATTATAAATTTGAGTAGGCGAAATCAATACTTGTACACGGATGATAATGGTTGAACATTGGGTATTTAATAATTGTAAGTCTTATATGTCATGATGTGATTGACTACTCTACACAATTATTACGTCAAAATTAAATAACCTCTAAATACTACTATGACAACTATTGGGTATTGTGTGATCAAGACCCATGTCCATGCTTGGCATGATAAGGAAATAAGTCTCTTTATTTTTCCAATATATAAGAGAAATCACACTACACATATTTTGAAGCATCAACTACCAAAATATTTAATTTAAAAAAACTAAAATATCTTTATTGAGTGATTAAAGAATACAATTTTATTGATGAGAGGAAGATTGTATAAACATTTGGTCACATTTTTTTGTGTACATTAAGAGATGAAATAAAATGTCAAAACGTGTAGTTTCCTTGAGTCAACTTACAATAAAATTCACTTATTTTTTCATATTGTTAAAATTTTGATGTTTAAATTTTATTCTTGCAATTTAAAAAGATGAATTAGCTTGTTTTCATTGTTTCTTAAGTTATGTGATTAGAATACATTTTTTCTAATTTGAATTTTTACAAAATTAAATTTTTGTATATGTATTTTTCATATAGTTTAATCATTGTTGTTATGTAATCTCATTGTTTGTACTCATAATAATTATTATCACTTCTATAAATAATCACATGCCCCATAATCCATTACATTCTTTTCCAAATTTCAAATAAAATAAAAGAATTTTAAGATGGGTGGCACATGAAGGTGCAACATATATTATGATACCATTACTTGATCAGTGTACATTGACAGCCAAGATTCAACTTTAGCACATGGATGATGTTAGTGTAAGATTTTATTTAATTCCTTGTATTTGTTTATTTATTTTGTTATTCCTACACACATGGTTTTTCCTACACTCATGGATTAGCATGCTTAAGTTTCATTTGACTGTCATAGGTGTCATATTAGTTACATTTGACTATCATAGATGTCATATGTCATAGAAGTTACTTTTGATCGGCTATTTCAAGTATGGGAGTTACACTCCTATTATTGGTCTTTGACCACTATTTTAGGGACAATTACACATTACTCTCTTATTTGTGTATTTCCTTTTAGAGGTAGTTCAATTGATTTAGTTATTGATTCACTCCATGTGTTAAGTATTAGAATTATGTAATGCCCCGCTCCTCTTCGACACTGATTATACTATGATTTTAATTTTGGATTATTAGAGACTTGGACCTTATTAATATATTTTAGTTAGCATGTTGTTAAGAGACGAAGGACATCATGATTACTATTGTGTTTTGTTTGTTACTTTTGACTGTATGGATGTATTTTGGACCTTGATGGACATTTAAGGATGCGATGATGATCTAGAATGGTTACTTGTTATATACTGACATTTGGAGTCGTGGCGTATTGAGTATATTCGCAGTGTTGGAATAACCATGTGGTCTCATTGATTTTGTGAATTGCTAACAATATGATGGTATTAGGGGTCAATAATATGTTGTTGAGTGTATCTAGTAGAGTTATTGTAGATATAGGAAATTTCATGATTATTGTAGAATGTGAATTGGATTATTGATGATTGTAAATTATTTACTAGAGTAGAATTGAAATGTTAAGTGATTTCAAATAATTGACAAAAATTCGTAAATTTGATTATAATGATTTAGTTGCATTATCCAACGATGTTAATTGATAAATATGTGTCTATGTTGTATTGTTTGATGTATGTAGAGGATTGTATGATGGGTGCTTTATGTGCATTGATTTCCATGACATATTGATATGGCCTTGAGGCCAGAAAGTTATTAATGTTTGTGATTATAGGAAAATTGTATCATTATACACCAAAAGGGGATAGGGGACTAACCACAGAAGAATGTTGGGTTTTTCGCAACATGGCCAAATTTGACAACGTGTGTCTAATGTATATATTTTGTAATTGCATGCTTTGTTAGGAGCTTTCCCATGGGGGTGATCTCATGTGTGTGGTCATGGGTGTAATGATTTCCTTTCTTTTAAATTTTTGTGTTTCATTTTTTGGGGTATGTATTTAATTATTGGGAAAATTTAGTCACTTTATTAACACTTGTTAATGTGTCTTAATTAGCTAATCTAACTTAAATTTTAAACTAAAATGAAGCGGAGACATGTGGGTAATAAATAGAGTAGATAGTCATTGATTTGTGTTTGATGTGGAATGAATTAATTGAATTTAGGTGGTGTGTACTCTTCTTCCCTTTCCAATCTAGGATTTTTCCTTGTAGACCACTTTTTGACACTTTTGGGACAAGTTAACCTTGTTCCTTACATCTCAAAGTCATCCACTACCATACTTATGAAGTATGGAGCTTATTTTGACATTTTTAATGCATTATTGAGTGTAAAAGAGCAAATAAAATCACTTTTTTACTTACCACGTTTATTTTGTCCTTGAAAGGTATGGAGAGCATGTTGGAGTGTAATGTGTGTACGTCATAAGTCTTACATGTCCATTTAATTACATTGGGTTTATTGTGTTGACTTGTTGAGTTGGAAGGGAGGGATGATGAAGTGGCATCCTACATGGAGCCACCTCATCATCCTCACCTCCCTTTTCTATTTATTGGATGAAATTGAAGGATTTTGGGTTACTTGTCTTATTTTCTACTCTTGCACTTGTGAAATTGGGTCTTGGGTTGCATGCTTGGAGCCTTCTTTGGAGTTTCATTTTGGATTATGCTTGGTAGAAGGTGTTAAAGATTATTGGAGTAAATATTTTATGAAGCTTAATGGAGAGGTAGGATCTCCACTTTTTTTTATTTTTTTATTTATGAATATGAGTGTAAAATTTGTGCTTGTTTAAGTAATTGTATAAGTGTTGTGAATGTGATTTATTAGGGTTTTGTAACACCCACATTTTTTATGCAAAAATCCTAAGACAAAACTCAATACTTAACTAGGAAAAATAGTGAATAATTTTTTTTGATTAAAAAGGGTTGTATCATGTACTAACAACTAGGTTTAATTATTTCTTGTTTATTAAATTTCACACATCATTAAGTTGTTGAATATTAAAACTAATAATTAACATCATTAATTTACACTAAGTCCACTTCGGGATAAATCTCTTTCTAGGGTTTCCATTAATTCACCTTAATTAAAAATATCAACTAGGTCATTATTTCCTAAGTTGGTTTAATCCTTACTTCTCACATAATTAACATTATTTCCCCGCATAGGTTATCTAATTAAACATTTTAAATTTCAATTAATTAACCCTTATAAATCATAACCGGGTTACCCTTTTTATAATTATGTAATTTATCCTTAAAGGACCTAAGCCATTTATTTACTTAACATTTTAATGCTAAAGTTCTAACTTTTCCTAACCATTAATTGGCCCCCATTCAACTCAAATACCCATACTTTTAAAATTACCCAACTCCATAAAGTGCCACAACTTGAAATGTGTAGGGTTGATCCTCAACCCTTAGATTAAATAGATATGTACCCTTAGATCTAGATATTTTCCAATGAACCCTAAACATCCTTATGGGGTCTTCTTATTCATTATTTTACTCTAAATCATTCATTTGTTCCATTTTTATTTTTATTTTTTTTGCAAGTTGGAGTAGTGGAAGCCATGGCAGCAAGAAGTGAAACCATGGAGAAATTTCCTTAGTTCTAGTTAAAAATGGAGAAATCTTCCTCCATTCTTCTCTTCGTATTTTATTTTATTCAAGGGTTTGCTATTGTAAGGTTCCTTATTTTCTTATTGTAGAGATTCCACTGTGAATCTGGTTTTGCTATATATATATATATATATATATATATATATATATATATATATATATATATATATATATATATATATATATTCTTTGAGTTCATTATTTGGGGAAAACCCTATTTCATTATATCTATGATATTTTACACATTTGGATGCATGCAAGAGCATTTATATGCTTAAAAAAATGAGTTTGATCATTTGCTAGTTGCTGGTAGTTTCATTTTGAAGTTTTAAAACTTAGATTTTCTTTCAATTCAATCCATATTTTTACACAGTCATTATTTTTTATTTTTACATCAAAAGTGATGAAACTGCCACCCTAAGCAAGTTGGTGGTCATGTGACTACCGCCATGTGTGGGTGACGATCCTATGACCGTTTTCCTACCTGGGTGATGATCTAAAAACCGTTGCTCTGAGTAGGGCAGGGCCGAATTAAGGTTCCTGAGTGCCCTTAGGCAGTACTCGGAGCGTGCGCCCCCCTCCCACCCGGGACCTATTTCTCAAGATTAAGATATTGTATACAGGTAACAGAGTAACAGAAACTATAGTAATAATCTGTGAACAGTGAATGATATTGATGATTCGTGATCACTATCAGTCTATCACTGATAATTGTATTACTATCAGTCTATCTTTTGAAAATTTGGCGCAATATATTAATAATCCTGAGGAGATTACACTGTTGAAAATTTGGCGCATGTATGAATCATGATGTAGTGAGTCTGAGTCAGTGACTAGTCTTGTAGTTGTTTTGTAGACAGTAGCCTGTAGAAGTCGCACTGTGTCTGTAGACTGTACAGTGTAGTCTGTAGACTGTAGTGTCTCAGTTTCTACAGTCTGTTGAGTTCGTTGGACAAATTACAATGGAGCCTCTCAGCCTGCAGGTCCCAGGAGACTGGAGATTCAGTCCTCAGCTAATACCCCCCAAGTTCCAACTGTAAGTAGAGACTATGCGAAATGTGATCCTAGCCAACAGGCAAGCCGCGACATGATATATCTATTATTGTCAATATGAATGTAAGTCAGCGGCCCGCGGGGATAGCTCAGTTGGGAGAGCGTCAGACTGAACAGTGAAGATCTGAAGGTCGCGTTCATTCGGAGAAGACTGAAGTTAGAAGTGGAGTCTCTGTCTCATGTCTGAGCAGTGAGGAGAGCCTCTCAGAGCCACGGCCCACACCACTGCAGCCTACCCGCACGGAGGAGTCTGGACAGTCGCTAAAAGTTACAAGTATAAACAGTGACTGAGCAGTGACTAGTGAGCGATTGAATTTGAAAGTATAAACAGCGATGCTGATTGAAATTTGAAATTTGTGAATCGTGATTCCATCATTCCTCCGCCTCATGGACCGGTTTAATAGCAATTGCTTGGGTAAAATTTTAAAGCCGACTGAGTAGCCGACCCGACCTGCCGGAGGCCCGAACCTCGAATTTAGAAAAAAAATTCAAAAATTTGGCGCCCTTTATTTTGTCCGCCCTAGGCAACTGCCTAGGTTTCCTAGGGCAAGACACGCCCCTGGAGTAGGGTGGCAGTCCTAAAACTGCCACTCTAGACAGAGTGTCAATTCTGTTTCTTTAAAATGGAACCTCAAATTCAAAAAAAAATTCAAATTATTTTCTACTTAGGTTATTTTCTAAGGTAACATTAACTTTAATTAAGATGTCTACAATTCATTAGTTGATATGATGTCATATCTTTGTTTCATGACTTGAATTATCAAGTACATAGCTTTTCCATTGCAATAATGTATAAGAACAATTAAAAGATTTCCAAGTTTCAATAAAATTGTTTATAATCTATAAAAGAGATAAATGAAATTCAACCAATTACTAAGTACCATTTCCTTTTCTTTACACAACAAGAGTGATAGCCATTCCAACAAGGCAATTCAAGTATAACTTTCCTACATTATTCCAACACAACCACAACCATTTTACCAAATGAAAGCACAAGTAACTATGATACATTTCTAGATTTGATAGGAACACATTCTCAATAAATTACAACTTTCAAATTCTTCTTTCACCATTTTTAATACAACAAAACTTGATAGTAAACTCTATAAGAACTTCTATTTTTTACAATAATACAATTTTCAACAAGGCAACAATACACCCCCTTTTTCTCAATGAGCATAGTTCATTTTTCTTTCAATACAAAAATTCTTCTTTCCAACAATATGAAGAATAAGTTACAAGTTACAACTTTCACTATTTCAACATTTAAATAACATTTCAAATGTGCTTCTTTTGGCTCCAACATATCATGACTCCTTCAAACTTCATTTTTTTATCTTCCACTTCTTTAAATTCTTCAAATTATGGTTCACAATACAAGGAAAGGGGTATAAGCGACGCTCTCCGCCCAACCTATAATGCAATAAGAGGAGAAATCATCCTATTATTCACCCCCAAGCCCCAACCAAAGAACAATAATGGGTATTATGAAACATTTTACAACTTTCACACAAGACTTCTATAAGATGAATTCCACAAAATAACACATTCAAACAATACACTCAAACAATATACTCGAGAAATAATACAACTTTCCCAAAAAGCACAAAGGCTTGACAACAACAAGTCAACAAGGAGAAATGGAATATGGGAACCACCTCTTTTTTTCCCAACTGATGTAGAATTTCCACACAAAATCCTCCATGTGTACAACTCAAAACATAAGCAAACCCTTATTTCTACACTTACAGGTATGCAAATATTATATAACCATGTTATCCTTTTCACTCTCCATAGGTGGAACTCAAACTCACACTCCCTCAAAACTTCATGCCTCACATCTCCCTTTTCCCTTCCCAATGGTCCCATAAATCCATCTCCCACACACAACTTAAGGCAAGCTACCCATTCACAATCAAACATATTCACAACACTCATACAATATTCAAACAAGTGAAATTTCTATATCAAAATACATAAATAAAAAATACAATAAGAGGAGAGCCTACCTCTCCATCAAGTTTCTAATTACTTTACTCAACAAGAATTGAATCCTTCACATCAAGTTCAATCCAAGATGCAGCTCCAAGTATGAAAACCAAGACCAATTTTAAAAGTTTAATAGAAGAAAATAAGGAAATTAACCCAAAATCCTTCAAATTCATCCCATAAATATAAAAGGAATATGAGGATTATGAGGTGGCTCCATGTAGGATGTCACATATCACTTATCCCTCAACTCCAACATACAAGTCAAACACTCAACCCCAAGGCACAATTAAATTGGTGGTTGCAGAGACTTATGACAAGCCTCTTACATGATAACTCCAAACTTGCACACCATGCTTATCAAGGACATAATTTAAAAACCTGTGGTAAGTAAACAAGTGCAAAAAAATGTCACCCTTTTTACACTTAAAAGTGCACTATAATGGGGTCTATATATGACCCCCCATACCCGTCAGGTATAGTTGGTAAATGAAATTAAGAGGTGTGGGACAAGCTTAACTTGTCCCACAAGCCTACTAAAAATGGTCGTTAAGCCCAAATCCGAAATTCCCAAGTAAGGTAGGATTATGCACAAGGCTCAAAGTGCAAATACACTCAACATAAATCATAAGCATCAAAACAAGGACCAACTACTCTAATTAAATGCCGCACTTTTGTCACATCTTCCATTTTAATTTTAACTTAAGCTAAACATGATTAATCTACAATACATTAAGGAATTGTAAATCAACAATGACTAAATGGATTACATAAAAAAATAAATCACATACTCAACTAATTCAAATAAAAGAAATAGGAGAATAACTTACACACATAGCACCTATGGTCACATAAATGGAGGTTATTCCCCCTATCGGAACCTCCTAACAAATCATGCATCAACACATACATAACACTATACACAAGTTTTCCATGTTGACGGTCATGTTGTATCAACATCTAATATTCCGCTCATGGTTGGTCCTCTGAAACCTCTTTTGTTTTTTGTGATATAATGCCCCTACAAAATCAACACAATACCTCTCTGGCCTTACAGCTGCAAGCAAATCACGTCGATTTATTAATTATACCAGAGCACATTATATACAATAATCGGTCAGGGAGGAAATTAGGAAGTTTCTATCATCTATCAAAATAATCAATCAGTCTCCTGTATTGAAACTGTCCATTATACTAGCATAATATCTACTCAAATTACATTTCTAATGCATAGTCGAGTTTCTAATCTGCAGAATAATGACACGGTTTGCATCCACCCCAAAGGGACACTTTTCCGATACTGGAATCGTCATCCTCCTCAATAATTGACATTAACTTCATCTAGTGGATCATGGATAAGAATCCTAAATCCACGATACCCTGTTCAGTCCCCATATTTTCATAGTTTCATTATCGTAATTGATCAAGATATAATAATCAGAATATTTTAAGCATGAATCCAACAATAATATACATCACTAATGAGATAGTAGACGACGAGGACTGGGCATTAAAGGGTTTGGTAGCTTAAAATAGAGAATGCATGTCGTAAATTAAGGAATTTTTTCCAAAATAACTGGTGATTAACATTAACATGATAATTTTCAAATACCTTCAGTTTTAGAATTAAATAGATTTGGGATCCTTCCTACTTTTGACATGGTAGATATAACTTCCCCATCCACTCCTTTCTCAACCTAACTCCACCATCTGAAACCTCTTACACTCCTCCAAAGAATATAGTATGCACACCATTCAAAATCATTGAGGGATTGCACATTCACACCATCCCCAAAGGGTATAACATATGTACAAAAATGATCTAAAATATTTCAATGCTTCCATATCAATGGAATAACCCAAAAAAGTGTTTCGTATATTTTATTTTCCTAAAAAATATTGTGGATATTAAAGCCAATTTCAATACATTTTAAGATTTATAGATGGATAGAAACTAAAACAAAAATATCTTTATAAAAAAAACACAGGTAGATGACATGTTTTTGGCAGTAATATAGTATGATGAAATAGAGGATGGGGATGATACTCTATTTCAACCAGAACCTACAACTCACAAATGATTTCAACTTGATTAAACTAAAACAATACCAAAAAACCTTAATTCTATGTTGAATCTACAAAGGTGGGAGTGAAGGTATTGGAGAGGATAGATGAGATAAATTAAATGCTTTAGTTTTTGCAAATATATATATATATATATATATATATATAAAATGGTAAAAAAATGTAAAAGGTGGGGGGTGGTATGTAACACCCGTAAAAACAACCCACTTGAGACCCAAGAACAACCTAGGATTAGTTAGGAAAATTTATGGAAATTTTTGTTTGTTTAAGAGTGTCTACCACCAGGTTACAAGACAACAGTTGCCACAAACAAGTTTCCAGGTCAATTCTAATTTACTAGATTATATTTTTCTCAATACATGAACAATTATTAAAGATTACGAGGTCAAAACTTAGGGTTATAAAGTTCTCTTAGGTTAGGAGGGTAATTTCTCACTATACCACTCTTTGAAACAGGATTAAAAGCTTCAACTTGATTTTTCCCAAAATTAACAATCTCAAAACTTCCCTAAAACACTCCCAGTGGATAGGAAATTTCCTCGCCTTTCTAGTGATATAAATAAGTCCTCCTAACTCATCATATTTCTCAAGTTATGGGCCGACGGGCCTTGGGGTGAAAAATTTCCCCAAGAGCAGGCCCTGCGGGCCTAGGTGAGAAAATTTTCCCTAGCGGCGAGTCTGCAGGCCACAGGGAGAAATATTTCTGGGAGGAGGAGTTGGCTCAATGGGTCCACTCGAGACATTTTAGAAAATTTCCCGGACGAGGGTGAAAAGCCACCTTTGCACCCACACTCCCGCGAGTTCGCAAGTCTGCAAGGGACACATGGCACCTCCCAAGGCAGCATGGGGAAAGTGGGGAAGTAGAGATAAAATAGTTTTTAGCACCTTGAAAGAAAAAAAGGGTAAACTTCAACCGCACCTCCACCGATGCCTCGCAATTCCATGTGGCAGCTCTTGATTGGCTAAGGGCCGGCGGGGGGGTGGCGGGGGAAACTTTAGAAAATTTTCCCAAAATTTTCCCAAAACGCAAACGGAAAAAAGGAACCCACTCCTCTACCGATGCCTCATGAAGCCATGTGGCAGATCCTGATTGGCTGCGGGGCGCTGGGGTAAATTTAAAAAATTTCCCAAAATATTTCTGAGATCCTAAGTTAAAACGGGATCCACCCCTCTGCCAACACCTCGTGGTGCCATGTGGTAGCCTATGATTGGATATGGATCGGTAGGGAAAATTAGGAAATTTTTCCCAAAAAAATTTCGAAGAACTAAGGGAAAAATTCAGGCCAGCGGGCCCGCCAAGGAAATTTTTCCCAAGTTAGAATTTTTTTTTACGCCAAGTGAAGAAAAAATTTAGAAGGCCATAACTCTTGATAGAGAGATTAGTTTTAGGATAACAAAAAATTTCTAGAAATATCTCAACGTCCTCTTTACACAGGAATCATTAATTTTTTATTTTGATAAAGTTTAAGTGGTCAATTTTGGGAAAACATTCTGCAAGCTTTTACAGTGCAAACTGGTAAATTTTAACTTATAAAAATTTTGTTCAATTTTTTCATTCTTTCTCCTTCAACATGTCAAAAAAACATGGATATTTCCATTAGGAAAGTGTTAGGATATATTACAAGTGTAAAATTGTTGGATTGATTTGCATTTGAAAATTACAAGTTTCTTTCTACCGCAAAAAGCCTGCAGATTTGCCTTGGCTCGATTGGAAGGATTTCAAACATTTACTTAAGTGTTTTTAGTTTGGTTTTGGATTTTTATGGCCTCATTAAGTACAATTGATTATTTCATTTGCCTCTTATCTATTTACAAGGTTATTTCAACATTTGTTAAAGGAATTTTACAAAGTATATAGTGAATTGAAAGAAGTCTATACATTTCAAGAATAGAGATTAACTATCGCTTTTGTCATGAAATAAAACATTGAATTCATTGCATGTTGGTCTTAAATAGTTTTATTTCCTTCAATCAAATATTAAAACAAGAACGTAGTTTCTATTCTTTCCAAAATCATATATTTTAAACAGGGTAGGATAATACATTTTCTTCTCACATGTTTCAATTTTCCACTTTCCAAATAGGGATTTCATAGCGCATGTTAAACACATATTTCCAATGGAAATAATATCATATGAACAATAAAAAATACTTCCATTAATTCAAATGAAATTCTTATGAATTACTTTCCATTTGATTTCAAAATACAACATACAAAATATGTATCATTCCTTTTGTTTCCAAAAAATAGAAAACAGACTATAACTCTTTCACATTTCGAACTTCAACTTTCATTGTCAATAAAAAATAATCTTTCCATTACAATTAAAATAGAGATCATCCAATTCAAAGTGGGAAAGGGCTACAATAAGATTTCATTTCACAAGGGATTGTCAAACTGTCTTTTTCTCAGCTCCAGAACAGCAACATGCAGATTTCTCTTTCTTCCAATGTGATCACAACAAGAGCAGGGGAAAGTCAACCCTCTCCACCTAACCAAGAAATATAATTAAAAGGATAATCCATCCTTCTTCATTGGCCCCCAAGCCCTAACCACAATGCAATAAAAGATGTGATCCAATTCATGGCAACAACTGGCTTCTACAAACACACAAGTAACACTTTCACAATAAAAACACAATCCAAAACAGCATGTAGTTTACAACTACATTAAAACATGACAAAAAATACTAAGGCTTCATCAAGAAAGCCTAAGGATCAATAAACTATGGGGGATACTTCTTATGCCTCCCAAAACGGAAAATGGGTATCACCACCTGAATTACAAACCGCCAAAATATAGTATATCAAATCCCTGACATTCCTTATGCCTCCCCCAAGTACCCCCTTATTCCTCACATTTACTTATGCCTCTCCAACCTATTATGGCACCCCATAATGAGTAAATAAATGCAATTTTTTTCTTTGTAAGGTGGAACCCAAATCCCAACTCCCTCCACACTTATACCTCCCTAAAAACACCCTTGTGCCTCCCAAAAAATAAACCCCATAGTATTCTCCTAAAAAAATACTATGCCATCTACCTAACATCCCACAAACATGCCAAACATTCACACATTAACATTTACATTCCTAAAAGAAGAGCATTTCAAGAGCCAAGCTCTTACTGTAGACACCAAATTTGGGTCTTACGATGCCCTTTACCCCGTATCTCGTCCCGCAACCTAACCCTACCTCACCACGTAAAACCTTACACACCTCATGATTTATTAATTACCTTATAATTAATAAATCCACATCTCCAAACCCGCCACCTCATCTCGCCACCTCACCATGACCTAGCCCTAACCCTAAACCAACCTAATTAAGACCTATGACTTGGTCCAGACCCACATCCATGACTCATCACCCCTCACTTGCACCAAAACGAGCCAAATAATGACTTGACCAAGCCCGCAACTGATCCCTCATGAGAAAAGGAGGGAAAGATGGTTGTTTTATTAAAAATAGCCACTTTGACCTAACCGACATCGGTTCCTACTCGACCGCCGTCGGTTACGTAACCGCCATCGGTTCCCTGTTAATGACCTCCCCCAACCAAAAAGAAAGGATCTGGAATTCATTTGGGGAGGAGAAAGAGAAGTGAAACAAGCAGAAGAGGTTGTAGAGAAGAGAATTGAGCCGAAGACTGCAACTGAGCAACTGGATCCCTGTCACCCTCATTCAAGCATTGGAAAAGACTGAGGATAGCTTCATCAGCTCACTTTCCAATACCGGATCATCCCAACTAAGCCTTACTGTCGCCACCACATTCCTTGGACCTGTATATTAATCAGGAACCAGTAAGTATTATCTTGTAGTTCTTTGTTATCATTTTGCTTTAATTCATATCAAATGGGGAACTGACCACCTTCGAAAGGAAGTCTAATATTTCCTGGGCCTAAGGCAGTTCCCTCACCTATTGTCTAACTAAGATTTGGTGGTTTTGTATTCTTACTTATAGGTAGTCCTTCCCAGACAAAAAGGAGTTCTTCACAATCGATCTGAGCTCTCTACGGTACGCGCACACCTTCCCAACATTCAACAGGTATTCCTCCTAGCCCTAGAACCCTTATCTTTTTCTCAAGAGAATGAAAGGATAGAAGCAACTCTATTCCGGAACAAAATTCTGTGCGAAACATTTTGGCACGCCCGGTGGGACCCATTTCGGGTTTCTTTCTTGCTTGCTTGCTTTCATATAGGGAGCATACTTGTTGTTTCTTTCTTCTAAATATTCACAAAATATTTTGTCATTTTGGTAAAATAATTTGTCTTTCTTTAGAATCTTTGCATTAGTGAAAGTCATCTTCTTTGCTTCATCGAATATCATTTTCGATTTGGGTTTAAAACACGTACATCACATTCTTGCTTGTTGTTTTTAATTCTAGTGAACGTAGATTAAGTAATAGGTCGTACACGTGGGGGTGATATCCAAGGTATTGACAAGAAATTAATCTTACTCTCACTACACAACACATACCAAATCACATCATAATCAACACAATAGCTCAAACATCCCCCCTTCCCGTGGTATTCCTCCGCCCGATTGAGGTAGCCTTATGAGCCAAAACAAACTTGACATCTCCCTTAGGTCTCTTGTTTAGGATTGACATCATCTGGCATCTAAGGCATAAGCCCAAAGTGATTAAAACTAATCCTAGGGTTAGTCTATTGATTTGCTTGTGCATCTTGCTTGTTTTTAGTTCTGTTTCTCTGTCATACACTATTTCAGTGATCACTTCAAGACAGTTTGGTAGGCATATTAAGCATTGTTATCCCCAAACCAGCAGCTTCTTACACCCTCTCTTTGCTTTCACAATGACCAACATTGGTCCCATACTACCGACATCGGTTAACTGACCAACGCCGGTTACATTCTGACTGACATCGGTTATCTGACCGATATCGGTTACTGTGTTTAACAGTTCTTGACACACCAGTAACCTATCAATTCCAACATTTTGTTGTTGTTTTCGTTCCGGATTGATCAAATCCCTGTTGTGTCCTCTTTTCCATGGTTGTTATCACCCAAAAACAAGCAGCAGCCATGGTTTCACATGCTTGTTCTGTGCCTTTGCCTGAGTCACCCCCTTCACATCCTATGGGGAATCCTACGGATACCAGCAATTTTCCCAAGATCCTTGTAGGAGATAAGGAATTTGCCAAATTTTTGGATGCTAATCCTAGCGCCGTACAATATTATTTGTCTCATACCCCTGACCGTGCACCTGACGGTCAACTCCTCGTTGGTATGCCTATTAGTATCACCACTCACTTAGCCCCTTCATCACCTAATAACTCTGCCCTATGATCCATCTAAACCTCAACCTATAGGTTATGATGAATCTAAAATCTGTGCTTACCATCACACACCGGGACATGATGTAGAAGGATGTAAAGCTTTGAAATCCATCCTTCGCTAGTCACCTATCTCGGATAGACAGCCTAAGAAAGACAATTTATGGAGAGAGAAGCCCTTAGCTTCGATTCCTTCTCCTATACCACCTGTCCCCACCTCGCCAAAATCTATCATCATTGCAACCCCGCCTCTTAAGAACAATGACTTATCCCCACCATCCTCCTCCTCTCGTATTCATGAGATCAACATGATTAACATTGCTACTCACCATCCTCCTCCTCTCGTATTCATGAGATCAACATGATCAACATGATTAACATGACTTATCCCCGCCATCCCTGTAGGAGATAAGGAATTTTCCAAATTTTTGGATGCTAATCCTAGCGTCGTAAAATATTATTTGTCTCATACCCCTGACCGTGCACCTGACGGTCAGCTCATCGTTGGTATGCCTATTAGTATCACCGCTCACTTAGCCCCTTCCTCACCTAATAACTCCGCCCTATGATCCATCTAAATCTCAACCTATAGGTTATGATGAATCTAAAATCTGTGCTTACCATCGCACACCAGGACATGATGTAGAAGGATGCAAAGATTTGAAATCCATCCTTCGCTAGTCACCTTTCTCAGATAGACAGCCTAAGAAAGACAATTTACAGAGAGAGAAGCCCTTAGCTTCGATTCCTTTTCCTATACCACCTGTCCCCACCTCGCCAAAATCTATCATCATTGCAACCCCACCTCTTGAGAACAATGACTTATCCCCACCATCCTCCTCTCGTATTCATGAGATCAACATGATTAACATTGCTACTCAAGGTCAGAAAAACAATGGAAAAGCTAAAGAAAGCATACTTGCGGCCTCTCTTTCTCCTTTTGCCATCCCGATCGCACCACCACCTAAAGTGGTCATTCATGGACCTGCCTATCCCGTCTCTGATGGAGTTTCCCACAGCACAATGATCAAACAACTTCACCAATCTCCTGTCAAAATGACACTCTATGATCTCATTCAAACATCTGAATTACATCGACAAGCTTTAATTGAGATCCTTCAAGGGATAGAGGTCCTACCTAACAAAACCTTGCCCGTCACTTCCATTTTAACATCCAACCACATCACTTCTCTCACCAAACAACCTACCTCCACAACCACTTCTGTCCCTGTACAGCAAGCCGCTGCTGTCAATTTTTCTGAAGAAGAAATTGTCGTCTTTGGTGCAGAAGATCCTGATCCCACTCTTTTCATCTTGGCTTATGTCCGGGACATCCGGGTACGTCGTGTTATGATTGACAGGGCGAACTAGCCTAAACATCGTCTCTTCCAAAGCCTTCCAACAGATTAATATCCCTCCTAGCTGCATGTGTGCCAACCCCACCATGTTGCGTTCATTCAACGATGGCTATTACTTCTACCTTAGGCACCATGATCCTTAACATTCGTGTAGGGCCACGTACCTTACCTGAAATCTTCTATGTCCTTGAGGGAGAATTCCAATACAACATATTAATTAGGCCGCCCTTGGATCTGAGCTATGGGATGCGTTCCCTCCACCTTACATAGTTCCATCAAATTCGAGTATGAGGGGAAGTCATACACCGTTAAAGCTGATGCTTCCCCCCTTCAAAACCTGTAATATGTTATATCACCCTAATGATGTGCTTGTACCAATCAAGGCACCAATTGATCCAACCCAACCATCTACTTCGACCACGCCTCCACCATTCACCTTAACCACACTCACACCTTCAACCAATGAACCCACTGCCGTGAATACAACTTCCTTCCCCGCGGACAACATCCCAACTTCAGACCCCTTGGTAGATGTTTTTCAACGCCTTACGCTAGGGGATTACCGCTTATACAACGTTAGCACCTTTCATACCCCACAGGAGTACGGACAGTTACATGCACATCCTACCTACGACCGTCATGTGGGGGAGGTGATCTCTACGGACCACCTAATTGCCGCACCAACCTAACATATGGGGGTTTTGACACATCCTCTGTCACCTCTGAACCTCCCCTTGGTGTAGTTCCCTTCCAATCTGATTTTCGATATCTAACCAACCGTCGTTTTTCCCTCACCTTCCTGATGCGCTGTGCTTGGAAGGGTTTTGGTTTTGGTCTTTATGAACAAGGCCGACACACGATCATTCCCGTAACTACCCGCAAACACAAAGATCGTCGTGGTCTTGGATTTTTTGAACCACCTACACCGAAGAAACCTCATGTCAATTGTATCCAGGAAAATAACGAAGTCACCCCTTCTGAACCATCATCGCCCATTTTTCCATCTTCACCCACAGAGTTGATAGACCCGGAATCTATCCCTCCTAATTTTTATTTTTTTTTCCTGAATGCTATCTTCCTGGGTCCTATCACTTATCAACGCGATAGTGAAGACCCATCTTCTCTCCCCCTTTTGTATCTAGATATGATTGAAGAAGATTCACCTTCAATTAATGTTGTGGAGTGCCAGGATGATGACTCCATCCTCACCTACCTTGGTGCGGATGACTCTTATATTCAACGTGCCTTACCATCTGACACCCAAACTATGTTGAATGAATCGACTATAGAAATCAACATCCACATGGAGGACGATCCTCACATTGTAAAGATCAGAAAATCTCTTGACGCATTAGAACAAGCCGCCTTCACTACCTTCCTCCATGCCCGCAATCAAGCTTTTGCTTGGTCCTACGCTGACATGCCAGGAATCGATCCTGACATTGCTGTCCATAACATCACTCTGAAACCAGACTCTAAACTAGTTAAACAGAAACTGAGAAAAATGCATCCACGCATTGCCCTCTTGGTGAAAGAAGAGCTTCAACGCCTTCTTTCTGTTTCTTTCATCTTACCTATTGACTATCCGCAATGGATTTCTAATGTCGTACCTGTCACTAAAGTGACGGGGGGACTTCAGATATGCATGGATTTTCGGGACCTTAACCTCGCTTGCCCAAAGGATGACTTCCCCTTACCTAGCATTGATCAACTTGTTGATCTCACTGCGGGCCATGAGATGCTTTCTCTCATGGATGGCTTCTCGGGATACAATCAAATTTTGGTAGCCCCGGCCGATCAACATAAAACTACCTTCATTACCCCCTGGGGGACCTTCTACTATCGTGTCATGCCATTTGGCCTTAAGAATGCTGGTGCAACCTATCAGCGAGCTATGACTTATATTTTCCATGACATTATGCACACTATCCTCGAGGATTATGTCGATGATCTTCTTGGAAAATCCAAACATCGCAGTGAACATCTCGATGTTTTAACCATTATTTTCGATCACCTGTTACAATACTGTGTTCGTCTTCAACCAAAGAAATGTGTCTTTGGCGTCCTTTCGGGAAAAATCCTTGGCTTTATCATCTCTTTGCGTGGCATTGAGGTTGACCCAGCTAAAGTCAAAGCAATCCTAGAAATGCCCCCACCCACTAACCTCAAACAATTGCGTAGTTTGCAAGGCAAAACTCCAATCTATCTGTCATTTCATTTCACAACTCTCAGACCGATGTCAACCTTTCCATCATCTTCTTAAAAAAGACATTGTCTTTCAATGGAGCGAGGAATGCCACCAAGCCTTTGAGGCTCTTAAAGCTTATCTCTTGCAGCCACCCGTGCTTATCCCACCTCAGGACGATCACCCTTTCTACCTTTACCTTTCTGCCACCGACCATGCTGTAGGAGCCATGCTCGCACATCGTGACTCTGAGCATCGAGAACAAGCAGTTTATTACATAAGCCGTACTCTTGTGGATTACGAGACTAGGTATACACACGTAGAAAAGTTGTGCCTAGCCCTATCATTTGTGGCCACCAAACTCTGACATTACCTCCTGAATCACAAAATTTTTGTCATCACCAACGCTGACCCCATACATTATATGTACGCCAAACCTCATCTAAACCAACGCATCGCCCGATGGCTTATGCTACTCGCCGACCTTGACCTTGAGTTTGTACACCAAAAATCAGTCAAAGGACAAACTATCGCAGACCAACTCGCGGAAGCCCCTTTACCTGGGGAACAATTTACCAATTTTACTTTCCCTGATGAGCTCATCGCAACTCTTTCACTCAGTGATGTGTCGTATCCAATGACCCTCTTCTTCGATGGATCTAAATTCCTGTGCGGTGGAGGGGTAGGTGTTGTTCTCATTCCTCTTGAAGGTGAACCTATGCCTCTTTCATTCAGGCTCGATTTCCCCTGCACTAACAACACAGCGGAATACGAGGCCCTTGTTTTGGGTCTCCATGTTGCGTTACACTTAGGTGTGAAGTCTATTAATATTTTCGGTGACTCTCAATTGGTAGTAAATCAAGTTACTGGCATCTACCAATGTAAAAATGAGGAACTTCAAAAGTACAAACATTA
This sequence comes from Taxus chinensis, assembly GCA_019776745.2. Lineage (NCBI taxonomy): Eukaryota > Viridiplantae > Streptophyta > Pinopsida > Cupressales > Taxaceae > Taxus > Taxus chinensis. The sequence continues at coordinate 591,863,638 of CM034153.1, forward strand.
CGTGGATTCACTTTTGACCTTATTTTCTCATTATTCTATTCAAACCATTCCCCGCTCAACTAATAAATTTGCAGATACTATGGCTTGCTTGGCCTCGCAAATTCCGGCCTCACCAACTGACTCAGACATATTTGTCTTGGTCCAACAACTCTTTGCCCCATCTTACTTAGTTCCGGATGTTTGTATGGTAAATAATGTATCTACTGATTCGCAGGATACCTGGTATAACCAATTTCATGACTATCTTACAACCTCTGTTCTACCACCTGACCTTACTAGTAATGGTAAACGTGCTTTTCTTAAAAGTGTTTCTCATTATGTCATCATGGGGGGACTCCTCTATAAACGTGGCTTCGATGGTATCCTCCTTCGCTGTCTAACCGGCGCTGAAGTCGCTCATACCACCCAACAAATCCATGACGGACTTTGTGGCAGGCACTTTAGTGGCCTCACCATGGCCAAGCGGATCCTTCGCCTAGGATATTATTGGCCTACTCTCAATAAAGATTGCTGCGAATATGTTAAGCGTTGTGTTATGTGTCAACAACATGCCAACCTTCAACATACTCCTAGCCACCTGTTACAGGTCGCACGAGATCTTTGGCCTTTCTCACAATGGGGTTTAGACCTTATTGGCGAGATTCACCCACCTTCTTCACAGCATCACCGTTGGATCATCACGGCAACCGAATATTACACTAAATGGGTGGAAGCCGTTCCACTCATTTCAACCAAAAAATAAAAAATCGTTGAGTTCATCAATCATCACATTATCTGTCGTTTTGGTGTTCCTCATCGCCTGATAACAGATAATGGAAAATCTTTCAAAAATAAGTTGTTACAAGACCTTTGTGATAACTTTGGTATCAAACTTAGCTTCTCGTCACCCTACTATCCACAAGAAAATGGACAAGCTGAATCTTCTAACAAAACCTTAATCAAAATTCTGATGAAAGTCGTTAACAATTCTGGAAAAAACTGGCATGATCACATCCCCTTTGCCCCTTTGGGCTTATCGTACCAGCATTCATACTTCTACTAATGCCACACCATTCTCTCTAGTGTATGGTACCGAGGCTGTCTTGCCTCTCGAAATATAAATCCCTTCTCTCAGAATATCTCTTCAGGATATTCTCGTTAATGATGACTTCCGCCAAGAGTGGTTAGCCCAATTAGAGCTTCTTGACGAGCGTCGTCTTACAGCTCTTGACCACCTGCAAATTTATCAAAAGTGCATTAAGCGTGCTTATGATAAGTGAATTCATGAGCGTACCTTTAAGATTGGCGATCTTGTCCTCAAAGAGAATCAACATGTAACCAAACTAGAAAAGAGCAAACGTGGAAAATTTGCTCCTAATTGGATTGGGCCTTACATTATCACTCACACCTACGGATCAGGTACTTATCGTTTAGCTTCGCTTAATGGTAAACCCGAGCCTGAACCCCTTAATGCCTTGCATCTCTGACCATTCTACTATTGAATTTAGTGTTACATCACTTCTTATCTACCTTGCGCTCGTCCCTTGAGCTCATTTACCACCTCATACACCTTGTTTCGTGCATCTCAAAATGGAATCAAGCTCACATGGTCTGATCATCACCTCTTCTTAAAGATGCCTTCCCCTTTTAGTCTGGTCCATGACTTAAAAGTATCAAAATAACAAGTTCTCAATTATACAATTCTGGGATATTCTTGAGTCAAACTTCCCGCAAAACTAGATGCTTCATGTCAAAACAGACGTCTAGACCTCTAAGCTATAAAATAGACTGTTCCCTCAAAGGAAAGCTATATGCAAAGCCGCATCTATTATTATACACTAGACTTGCTCCCTCGAAGGACAAGCTATGTGCAAAGCCGCATCATGCTACTATAAGTAGACTGCTCCCTTGAAGGACAGCTATACAAAGTCAGCCTCTATCAGAAGCTTCTCGCATTGATCAGCTTTGTGAAGACCTCAAGAAACAACAAAATGTATATCCCATATAGACTTCCCGCATCGATCAGTCTATATCCAAAAAAATAAAAGCAGTATTCAAAAGCACTTTTGAGTCATGAACTCGTCTATCTAGGTTTGGATCTATTTCGTCAGAATAATCACCTTATAACAAGTCCTCTATGCCCCAATTATACCATCCACCTCACCTCACCATTCTTCACAAATAACAAAACTCGAGGGACGTGATGTATATCCGATATATTGTGATTATACAACTCTTTTCACCTATCGACTTCTCGCCTATGCAAGGTACCTAGAGATTCAAGCTCATCCTATGATAATACGTGATTTGTTTAGCTCTTTCCAACTATGGGACATTTTTGCCTCTTTTACCCGAATCTGGGATTATATGTTGACCTTAATCAGGACACGGTTCCCTAATGCTTGGGTAAGCTAACCCTCACTTCACCTATAACCACATCAACACCAACAACATTACTCTACCAACATCAAACTTTTACCAACCAACAAATTGCCTAACCACAACCAAATTGCCTGAATTCACCTCTCCCTGGTCCTAAGGGAGAACTACATCAGTCTGAGGCCCCTCCTTGCTTTATGCAATGGGCTATGTAGGCAGCACTTAGGAGACAGGGGGTCTCCCAAGGTTAGCTCGACCATCCCCTACCATAACCTATCATGTGTTGTGTTTTGCTTAAAAATATAAATGTTTTCGCATATTTATATTGATAACACTCACTTTTTGTCCTTTATTAATCCAAACATTCAAAACACAACCATTTCTTATTATTATCATCAACTCAAAATCAACATACATATTCAATCTTATTTAGATGTTAAACAAATACACCTTCTCTATCATCGACACGCAGGTCAGTTTCCTCATTTATTCTTCTACCCCTATAAAATTCACGTCGGCCCCCGCGCCTCATCCTGAACTAGGTAGTGATGGTGATCGTCGATGCCACTCACCTGGCCTCTCCACCCTCAAAGGGGCCACTGCTATTGGATCCTCCCACTGATCCACCAATCTCTCCTGTAACATACGAATACGCCCTCTCGCGTGGAGGAATCTTGCCTCTAGCCTCTCCACTTGTGACTGCGAAACCTCTAATAATCTCGTTGTCTCATTCACCTGTGTTTGAAGCTGGTGAACTAAACCCTGCAGGTGGTCTCTCTCTGCTGTAATCACAGCTATGTCAGGATGATCGGCCCTCTCACGTGTACCTCACAGCTCTGCTACCCACCATAATCTATAAGACTATGTCACTCCTGCATCCATTACCCTGCAATCGGCTGTTGTCTCCTCTGGTCCTTCTGGAAGTGTCGGTCGTGGCGGTGAGAGGGGTGCCTCGGTGTCGATCCTCCTGTATGGTCTATGAGCCATGGGTATATCCTGAACAAATCCAAATTGTCGCCGCACGCGATCTAGAGGAATCCTCTCGTACTCACCTGGCCTGTGTCCCGTAATCCACCTTAATCGCTCTACACCCCTCAAATCCTCGGCTATGTTTGCCGTCACCATGTAGTTCCTGTACAATCTCCAACGAATATCTGCAATTGTCACCATCTCCCACATCTGCCTATAATACTCAGCGTCATCTATCATGGTTTCGGCTCTTGCCTCTTACTCTGTCTGGACCCATCGTCTGAATCCCAACCTCTGCATTCCTGTCTCTTCTCCCTGGATTGGTCGGCCTATTGGTCGCACACACACAATGTGCTCATAGGCCCAACAATGTAATAAGTATGCACAATCCAGTGTAGTCCTATGATTTTTCCTGCATGCCCATAAACCCCTGTATAGCTCCGCAAGATATGCAGATGCCCATGCGAAAGTAACGCTACCTTCTATCATCTCACGAATAATACACATCAATGATTTTGGAAATCTTCCCCCGTCTACTCTAGGTAATGCATAATACCCCACCGCTATCATTAATACCACTGCCAACCTTGTTGCCTCAGGGTGTGCCGCAAACATTATACCATAAGTGAATGTCAAACCTTGCTGTGTCAAATCTCGTGCGGCTGGACCAAATACTGTCGTTATCGCTGCCCGCGCCACGTTAGGCCCTACCTGATACACTGGTCTTCCTGTAATTGGGAGTCTCAGAATTCGGAACACATCTTCTAACGTCATTATCATCTCCCTTGTTGGCAGAATAAAAGGTATTCTTTTCAGGATTCCATCTCTCAATCAGCACCTACAACATAGCAGGATTGCGTGTGATCCGTGAATAATAGTGGATTCCGCTTAACCCCACACGGTTTATTAATGCCCACTCAACTGGTGTTACATCTGCTCGGACCCGTGACAACAAAGCTGGCACCCTATCATTCATCCTCAACCCTGCCTGTGCCTGCACACATTAAACCAACAAACAACAAATCAACAAATAACTTCCCACGTGTTTTTTATCACAATCCGCAACTTTACACAGTAACCGATATCAGTTATAGACAACCGATACTGGTTACCTAACCAATACCGGTTATTCCTAAACGATATCAGTCACTGTCAATTCCAACCACCCCGCTCAAAAACACCACCTATAATAACTTTTGCGCTCGTTTTCCCTTCTTTGTCCCTACACACATATCTCCAACACCTGATTACCTACCCTACAACACTCACCCCATCCCAAGCTCTTGCCTATCACTTTCTTTCTACCCATTTACCTTACCACATTCTATTTATAACCATGAAAAATTTAACTCCAACCAAAAATCATATATACCTCCTGGGATGCAGCAGTTTGAGGTGGAACCTGTCTTCCCTCTCCTCTCTGCCCACTGGATGCTTCTCCTTGTTCATCCATGTTCAAAACCCTCTTCACTATTACTTGCCTTTACGCCTTCTTACTCCAAGCTCACGATCATTGTAGCTATCTCTTTCCTCCTTATCACTCAATTCTCCCATGCAACTATCCTGTATGGAAGACAACAGCCTCGCATCTTCCTATTTAACATGTTGCATGACTCTAAAAATAAGAATCTAAAATTGCCTCCCCAGCTTTTCTATTTTTAGAAAAGCTTGTTTTAACATAACCGATGTCGGTTATATAACCGGTATCGGTCAAACGTAACTAGCATCGGTTATCTAACCGATATCGGTCAGCCTATACCTATTTTGATTATATCCAGGCCTTCTATTTGTTTTTTGCAAAACTTTGGCGGTGCCCGCCTCTTTTCCCTGCATAATGACATCACTATCAACATCCATCATCATACTAAACATCAATATTTCAAAACATATGCATATCATTAAAACATCATCCACATCATTTATATATACATCACAAACATTCCAATACCATCATCACAAAAACATAAAAGCATTATAATATATGCACCAAATCCACAATTACACACACCATATGGATCAACCTCATCATCTATATATATCATCAAAACAATGTTACAATATACAAATTACCCTGCATGGGGCCTCTATCATACAAACCAAAAATACAAAGTTGGCACGCAGGCCGCTGTCTCTGTCAAAATCTCGACTCAGCTCGCAGGCCGGCCTCTCATGTCAAAAATATACTCGACTCGCAGGCCGGGGGTATCAACTATACAACATGTACTCAGCTCGCAGGCCAGTACATATAACAAACATGAATACATCAAATGAGGGCACGCAGGCCTCTATATACACACTCGGTTCACATACCAGTGTCTCTATCAAATCAGAAAAACTCAGATCTGCTCCTGGGGCCTACCAATAACTCCCTCCTCCACTCAACTAGTGCCAACTCAGCCCACAAACTCAAAAAAATCAATTCAACACTCAGACAAGCAAACGATTGACACTCGAATTGACAATGTGAAAATGACACGCCGTATTTTTTCTTTTTATAGGTTTTGACCTCTAACCGATATCGGTTATGGCGCGCCCTAGAAAACCGATATCGGTCGTCTAACCGATAGCGGTCATAACTAACCGATATCGGTTACCTACCTAGTTTACCCTAACTCCTATCCTTCTCCACCGAACTCTATTTTTCACCACATCGCCTACCCCCGGCCTTTGCTAAATAGCCTTATTTTGAATTCATGGGCCCAACCCAAGGCCGTAACCACTCAATTGGCCAACCCAAGGCCGCAGCCAATCACTTGGCCCAACCCAAGGCCGCAACAAACCAACCGGCCCGACCCAAGGCCGCAACCAATCACTTGGCCCGACCCAAGGCCGCAACAAACCAACCGGCCTGACCCAAGGCTGCATCCAATCACTTGGCCCGACCCAAGGCCGCAACAAACCAATTGGCCCGACCCAAGGCCGCAACAAACCAACCGGCCAGACCCAAGGCCGCACCCCATCACTTGGCCCGACCCAAGGCCACAACCAACCAATCGGCCTAACCCACGGCCGCACCAATTAAGTACCTCAACCGAAGCCCACAAATTTATGATTCTATCCACCCATAATGTAGCTGTTTGTTCAATCGAGCTCACCTGTTCGTGTTTTAGCATGACTAGGATACTTGAATTGATCAGCCAACCAATTTTGCTTAGACCGAGACCGTGACGTTTATCTCAACCAAACCAACCATTTGGTACTGCCGAACATGCCTAAATGTTCCAGTACCTTACCCGTTATATCCCCTAGAGCTACTTCCTATGCCTTGGATACCAGGATTATATCAACCTTGTTTGGATAAACTATCGACCTTTGCCTATGAATTGACTTTTTTTCTCTTCAATTCATGTACCCTGGTCACACTACTGCATTTCAACATGCGTCTGCCTCCTTGAACTTACCCCACCATCTTACCATCATCTCATCATAATTCACCCTTTATCAACCCTATCCCTGATTTCACGTCGCCTCAATCTGTGATAGATTTGAGGGGGATTACCTATACCCTTAACTAGGGCAACCACTTTTTATTTTTGTCAGTGCAGCTTTAAAATACAAGCTACATGACAACAAGGGGCAAATGTAGACACCAAATTTGGGTCTTACGACACCCTTTACCCCGTATCTCGTCCCACAACCTAACCCTACCTCACCACCTAAAACCTTACACACCTAATGATTTATTAATTACCTTATAATTAATAAATCCACATCTCCAAACCCGCCACCTCATCTCGCCACCTCACCATGACCTAGCCCTAACCCTAAACCAACCTAACTAAGACCTATGACTTGGTCTAGACCCACATCCATGATTCATCACCCCTCACCCGCACCCAAACGATCCAAATAATGACTTGACCAAGCCCACAACTGATCCCTGGGGATAAAAGGAGGGAAAGATGGTTGTTTTACTAAAAATAGCGACTTTGACCTAACCGACATCGGTTCCTACTCGACTGCCATAGGTTACGTAACCGCCATCGGTTCCCTGTTAATGACCTCCCCCAACCAAAAAGAAAGGATCTGGAATTCATTTGGGGAGGAGAAAGAGAAGTGAAACAAGCAGAAGAGGTTGTAGAGAAGAGCATCGAGCCGAAGACTGCAACTGAGAAACTGGATCGCTGTCACCCTTGTTCAAGCATTGGAAAAGACTGAGGATAGCTTCATCATCTCGCTTTCCAATACCGGATCATCCCAACTAAGCCTTACTGTCGCCACCACATTCCTTGGACCTGTATCTTCATCAGGAACCAGTAAGTATTATCTTGTAGTTCTTTGTTATCATTTTTCTTTAATTCATATCAAATGGGGAACTGACCACCTTCGAAAGGAAGTCTAATATTTCCTGGGCCTAAGGCAGTTCCCTCACCTATTGTCTAACTAAGATCTGGTGGTCTTGTATTCTTACTTACAGGTAGTCCTTACCAGACAAAAAGAAGTTCTTCACAATCAATCTGATCTCTCTATGGTACACACACACCTTCCTAACATTCAACAGGTATTCCTCCTAGCCCTAACCCTTATCTGTTTCTCAAGAGAATGAAAGGATAGAAGTAACTCTATCCCAGAATGAAATTCTATGTGAAACACTTACCTCTTCATGATGGAGTTTCCCAAGTTCCAAACAGTAGTTGTTTCCAAGCAAACAATCCAAAAAGCCACCAAACAACTAGCATGCAACAATCTTCAAACTTCTCCAAAAGTAAGAGCTCCCAAAACAGCAAGGAATTTGCCCAAGAATGAAGCCTCCAAAGTGAAGCAACCCCAAAACAAGGAAAGGAATTTGAATTTTATAGAAGAGGGAAGGGAAGAGGATGAGGTGGATCCATACAGGATGCCACATAACACATCCTCAACCCCAACCCCAAAAGTCAACTTCATTCTCCAATGCATAATAAATAAGTGGGTGAAAAATATGACAGTTTACTTACATACTCAAATCCAACCCACACCCCAAAGGACTGAAATTAAACCATGTAAGAGAAGTGTAATTAAAACTTACACTTAACTTACACAAATGCATTATAAAAGTCTAAAATCAATCGTATAACAATAGGTATGGTTGGTAAATGAATTTAAGAGGTATGGGACAAGTTTAACTTGTCCCATAAGCCTCCAAAATTAGCCTTCAAGGATAAATTCGAATTTCCAAGAAGATGAAGTGTTTCACACTCAAAAGTTAACTTACACATCTCTTAAAACACTTTAAATCATGGCCAACAACTCTATTAACTTTCTTATGACATATTTTAATTAATTAACTTAACATGATTACTCACAATATTACACACCATTTAATGAATAATGAAAGGGTCAATGCACCACAAAACAAACACATGCAAACATAAACAAAGGAACCAATAAATAAATACACATAGCCCCTTGGTCACATTTAAAGGTGATCCCCCCCATGGGAATCCCTAACACACACAAACACACACAAAAAATACAAGTTTCCATGGTGACCTTGTTGAATTCATCTAGAATTCCAATGTGGTTGGTCTCCAATCCCTGATGTTTTTTGTGATATTTAAACATGAAAAACATGAATACCTCCTTTGGCCTCATGGCCATATTAGAACATCCAAAATAATATAAATAAAATTTCAAAATCATCTAGATATATGGATCACAACAACATACAAGCAACCAACAAGATCATTTACAATTTTACTCAACAACTATATCATCATCAAATAATTTCTATTTCTAGGTCTACTCACAATATCCAAATATCACATGTCCGAACAACATCCATAGTATAACCATGTCAAACAGTATATCAACATCAATATCCCAAAATATCTCTAATAATCATCATGGATCATAACTGAATCGATTCAACAATAATCCATGATGTAACATCTAATCATCATACTATAATAAAGTTCATAATCATGTCCATAATATAATCAGCAGTATCATGATCAATATAAAAAAAAAGGTTTCAAAGGAAAGTGGGCACTACACCCCCCTCCCCTTAGACTCGACTTCCTCCTAGAAGTCATTGGAAAAAATGTGGAAGCTTAACTCGTAGCAAAGTAGCATCCTCCCATGTAGCTACAGTCTCATCATATACGTCCTACTGCACCCAGACTTGATCAACCTCTCTGTCCCGAAGGCCCAACGTCCTGCGATCTAGGATGTAAATGGGCTCCACCATCACCTTCCCTTAATCCTGTACCTACAATGATGTCTAATCTAACACATTAGAAGGATCAAAAACATATCTCCTAAGAGCTGAAACATGAAACACATCATGTATGCGAGACAAGCTGGGTGGCAATGCTAGACAGTAGGCCAAAGGACCGATACACTCCAAGATCTCAAAAGGACCCATGAATCTAGGAGCTAACTTAGATCCTTTTCCATAATAGATAGGGCTCTTGTGTGGCCTAACACCAATTAATACCTTCATGCCCACATCAAAACTATGATCGGTCCTATGTTAATCTACGTACTTCTTCTTCCTATCTTGTGCCTCCTGCAGTCTCTTTCTAATCAAAATCACATGTTGTTCCATGTCCCGCAACAAATCTGGTCCAAGAGAAACCCTGTCCTCTAACCTATCCCAACTAAGAGGTGTCTTACACTCTCTACCATACAAATCCTGAAAAGGATCCGTGCCTATAGAACTCTGAAAACTATTATTGTAGGAAAAATCCACCAAGTACAGGTACTCCTCCCATCTAGACTATTGATCCATCACGTACATCATGAGCATGTCCTCTAAAATTTGATTCACCCACTCATTTTTTCCATCTGTCTCGGGGTGATAAGTTGTACTAAAATTGATCTTTGTCTCGAGGGCATATTGCATGGTAGTCCAAAAATGGGAAGTGTACAAAGGATCGCGGTCACTAATGATCTTCTGTGGAATCCCGTGCAACCTGAAAATCTCATCAAGATACACCCATGCCATTTGCACTAGCTGTATAAGTGGTCTTCACCAGAGAAAAGTGAGCCTCTTTTGTCAATTTATCAACTGTTACCATGATGGCGTCGTGGTGATATCTTGACATTGGTAATCCAACAATGAAGTCCATGGAAATGGTGTTCCATTTCCACTCTAGTATAGCATGAGGAAAGAGAAGGCCAGCTGGATGTTGATGCTCAGCCTTCACTTTCTAGCACTCTAAACATCATGACATGAACTGGGCCACATCTCTACAAAGTCCTCTCCAATGATACAACTATCTCAAGGTGGCGTGCGTCTTGTTCACCCCTAGATTGGCTGAATAGGGTACACGATGTGCCTCTGCCAATATGTCCTACCTCAAGCCACCATCTCTGGGAACATAAATCTGGCCTCTGTGCCTGAGAAGACTATCTGCCTCTAAGGAAAAACCATCAAAATTCCCTTCGAGGGTCTTTAAGACTCGATCTCTACTTGAACTTCAATGTAGAAGCTGTTAAGAGGAATCTGTAGAAGAATCCTACTCCATAAATCTATGCTCACTGAGGTGGCCATAGCCACATGTCTCCATCTTCTGAGAGCATCTACCACCACATTCTCCTTCCCATTCACATGCTCTATCTCCATATCATACTCACAAATTAACTCCATCCAATGCCGCTAACAAGCATTGAGATTGGGCTGCTTGAAGAGGTGGCAAAGACTCGAGTGATTTTTCCTGAGTGTGAATCTCTGACCAAGAAAAAAGTGCCACCATCAAACCAAAGCATGCACAACTGTTGCAAGATCAAGATCATGAGTCGGATAATCAAGCTCGTAATCTTTGAGTTTGTGAGATTCAAAAGCCACTACTCTACCCTCTTGCATCAACACACCTCCAAGCCCTACTAAATAAGCATCCGTGTAAACAAAAAACTCACCCTATGGATTCAGAACTACAAGAATAGGTTTTGTAGTGAGGCATTCCTTTAGTTTCCTGAAGGCCTACTCACACGTGTCTGACAAAACAAAATTATTCCGTTTTTGTTGAAGGGAAGTGATGGGGTGTGCAATCTGAGAGAAGTCCTAAAAAAATCTCCTGTAGTAACCTATTAATCTTTTGAAGATGTGCACCTCAGTCATAGTAGTGGGTGCTGGCCAATCCATAATGGCTCTAATATTAGAAGGATCGACCGTGATACCTTCCTGAAAAATGATGTGACCCAAATATTGCACCTCCATCTGAAAGAATGCACACTTCTCCAAGTTCCCGTAAAGTTGCTGCTCCCGAAGACACTGAAGAACCTGGCGAAGGTGCCCCTTGTACTCCTCACGCGTCCATGATTAAATCAAAATGTCATCAAGGAAGATGAGCAAGAAGCAATCTAAGAAATTATTGAATACCCCATTCATCAAACTCACAAATACTGTGGGGGCATTAGTCAAACCAAAAGGTATCACTATGAACTCATAGTGGCCATATCTCATACGGAAGGCGGTCTTATGAATGTCCGCCTCAAAAATCCTCAGCTAATGGTAGCCTGACTTAAGGTCTATCTTAGAGAAATTTGTGGCTCCCTTCATCTAATCAAATAAATCATCAATGCGTGGAAGGGGATAATGATTCTTGATCATTACCTTATTCATCTAGTAGTAATCAATACACAACCACAAGGATACATCCTTCTTCTTTACAAAGATCACTGGTGCACCCCAAGGGGACACGCTAGGATGAATTAGGCCCTTCTCCAGAAGGCCCTCAAGCTGTAACTTGAGCTCGCATAGAGCTCAGGGGTAGTCATTCGGTAAGGTGCTCATGAGATAGGATTTTCTCCCAGAACTAGATCTATATGGAAGTCAATCTCATGTGGGGGTGGTAACCCTAGTAGCTCCCCTGGAAAGACATCTAAAAACTCTCTCAAAATGGGATGATCATCTAGCAATGGTCCACTAGACCCATCCTCTGATCTGTCACTGACTGTAACAGCATACATCTTACAACCCCATCGCACACACCACTTAAGCTGCATAGCAGAGATGGTGCAAATAGAAATGGGTCTCCTAACCCCCACTATCACTACCTCCACTCCTAGATCATCTTTGTAAGATATGATCTTGTGGTAACAATCCACTCTAGCTCTGTGTGCAGATAACCATAGTCCATGCCCAAGATGACTCCATAAGATCCCAATGGAAGGATACGAAGATCTGAGGTAGTGGTGAAAGGTCCCAAATCCACCACACACTCCTTAACTAAGGAGTCTACAAAGATCTTGGCTCCAGAAGCCATCTCAACATCCCAACTATGAACCTACCTAACTGCCACTAGTCTGCATTGCTCTACTAAAGATGGTGCAATAAAAGAATCAGAAGAACCAAAATCAAACAAAATGGAGGTAGGAATGCCTCCAATGTTACCTGTAGTCTCAATAACTATACTCTGATGCTCTTCCTGGTGGTTCTTGACCACTACATACATCCTATGACTGCGCCCCATATCACCAAAAGTAGGCTCTAAGATTTATGTCTTACCCTTATTATTAGGGTTATGTGGGAAGTCTCTCTAAAAATGTCCAGTAACACCACACCCAAAACAACCACCTGATCCTCTCCCTTGTGTAGCAGGTCCGGCCGGTACTTTGGAGGTCTGTGGTGTGGATCCTGATGATCCAGATGTGGTTTACTGAGGTCTCTACTGGTGAGATCCTACTGAGTGAGCTCTCTGGGAACCCTATGTCCTAATGGGACCCCTAGGAGGAGGCCCCATATTCCAACCTCTCTGTGCATCAAACCTCTGTGGAGGTCTATAAGGTGGGTGGGACTGTCTACTGCTACTGTGGTCTAAAAGATGACTGTGCTTGAACCCTTTCCACCATGAGGAAGAGGTACTGACCCCCTCAATCTGTTGTCCTGCATCTGTTGTATGCGGCTCCGGACTTGGTCTCTAGCCTGTTGGGTCTTTCCCCAAGTCTCCTCTGCTATATAGGCCTTCTTGACGGCCTCAGCTAATGTCTATGGATAATGGATCCACACTGCACCTCTAATGTCTAGATTTAGCCCCGGATGAACCTATGGATCCACACCTACTCATCCTGCATGTAATCAACATACTAGAGTAGATCCAAAAATCTACTCTCATACTCAGCCACTGTAAGAGATGCCTATGTCGAAGGTCATGAAACTCATCTATCTGTTTCTGTATGAACCTCTGTGACAAATATTTTCTCCTGGAAACACTCCTCAAAGAGCTCCCAGGTAACTGTTTCTAGAATCAACATGGAGCTTCTTCTCCTTTTTCTGCCACCAGACACCAGCTCCATCCCTCAGTAGATGGATCAACATGAACTTTCGTGTTGCTAGAACAAGGACAGAGATTGAAGCACCCACTCAAGCTCACTAACCAGGCCTCTGCCTGAAATCCACCTGTGCCACTAGAATAATGTGATGGCCAAAGCTTCAAGATCTCCCTGATGTGATCTACAGCTATGGTTTGAAGGCCCCTAGGCCTCTCTATATGCTCATCCCTAAGCCTAGGGCTCCAAGACCTCTCTCTATGTCCTGAAACTTGGTCACCCTATCCCCTTCTGTGGTGACTCTACTCTGGCTGAATCTGCATGGAAGTTCTCTCCTCCATGCTCCTCGCTAGGTTGAGGAGATACATGACCCTCAATGAAAGTGACTCTATCATGTCTGGCTGTATGTCCTCCTACTGATCCCCTGCGTAGAGCGGCATTAACATCCTGAAGAGTCTACAAAATCTGTGGTAGGATGGCTTGCTACAGCATGATCTGGTGGTGGTAAGTCTAGGTCTATGTGAAAAGACCCCTCGTCCATGCCTGCGCCTCCTACATAAATCAAGGCAAGAATTAGTTCATCTTTCTAAGTTTTATTAGTTTCCATGTTTACTAAAATATGTAATTTCTAAACTAAGTTGTTTTCTAGATTTAAAAGTGTGCTAGGTTTAAGGTTCATGTCTCAAGTTTTCTAGTGTGCCCAATGGCCCAAGATTTTGAACCACTATGCTCTGATACCAAGTGTGATTGCCAGTTAAAACAGCCCACTTGAGACCCAAGACCAACCTAGGATTAGTTAGGAAAAATTATGGAATATTTTTTTTATTTTTTTTAAAAGAGTCTACAACCAGGTTACAAGACAACAATTGTCACTAACAAGTTCCAGATCAATTCGAATTCTACTAGAATATAATTTTCTTTTGTTAACAATTATTAGAGGTCACAAGGTCCAAAATTTAGGGTTAGAAAGTTCAATTAGGTTAAGAGGGTAATTCCTCACCATACCCACTCTCTAACAGGATTTAAATATTCAACTTGATTTTTCTCAAAATTAACGCATTCAAAATTTCCCTAAACCATTCCCATTGGATTGGAAATTTCCTCACCTTTCAATGATATAAATAAGTCCACCGAACTCCTGTATTTCAAAAGTTATTTGGGCCAAAATTTTCCCCAAGAGCGGGCCTACGGGCCCTAATGTGGTTCTGCGGGCCACGGGGAGAAAAATTTCCCCATGGGCGGGTCTGCAGGTCGTGAAATTTTTCCCAGAGGAGGAGTCGGGTTAGCAGGGCCACGGGAGACATTTTGGAAATTTCCCGCGTGGCGAAAAACCACCTTTACACCCGCAAGTCCCTAGTCCACAAGGGACACATGGCACCTCCTAAGCCAACGCGGGGAAAGTGGGGTGGCGGGGATAAAATAATTTTAACACCCAAAGGCACGAAAAGGGTAAAATTCACCCGCACCTCCGTCGACGCCTCGGATGCCATGTGGCAGCTCCTGATTGGCTGCGGGTCGGCGGGCTGGTGGGGAAAATTTAGAAAATTTTCCCAAATTTTTTTTTCCCCTGCCGATAGCTCATGACACCACGTGGAAGCTCCTGATTGGCTACGGGCCAGCAGGGAAAGTTTAGATTTTTTTTGAAGCACTAAGTTAAAAAATGGGTCCACCCCTCCATTAATGCCTCGTGGTGCCACGTGGAAGCCTCTGATTGGATGTGGGGTGGGTGGGGAAAATTAGGAAAAATTTCCCAAAAATTTTCCAGAAGCGCTAAGGGAAAATTTGGACCCGTACAGGTCCACCAAGGAAATGTTTCCCAAAAAAAAAAAATTAACAGTTAGAATTATTTTTTTGACGCCAAATGAAGAAAAACTTCAGAAGGCCATAACTTTTGATAGAGAGCTCAGTTTTGGGAAAATGAGGACTTTATAGAAATATCTCGATGTCCTCTTTACACAGGAATCATTAAATTTTTATTTTGATGAATTTTAATGGAGTCAATTTCAAGAAAACGATCTGCAGGATTTACAGTGCAAACTGGTAAATTTTAACTTATAAAATTTGTTCAATTTGATCTTCTTCCTCTCTCAACATGTCAAATATACATGGAGAATTGTTCTTAGATGGATTTAAGAAGGATTTCAAGATTCAATTTGTCTGATTCGATTTGCAATTTGAAAAATTTACATCTCTTGACAGCAAAACGACTGTAAGAGGGTTGAGCCCATTTTTGCAAGGTTTGAAGGATTCTCCCTTAAGTTATTTTGTCTAATTAGCATTCATTTATAACCTATCATGTTAAATTTTAATGTTTCATTTTTATTTCTTGATTACAGGTTCGGTTGGTTCATTTCTGGTAAAAATTACAGAGTTTAACATGAAGCAGAAATGGAAACAATAAAATTAACTCAATGGTTCTTATTTTACTTGCCTTACAAATGAATTCATTTCATGCTAGTTTCAAATAGGTTTCATTCCTTCAATCAACTGATAAAGACAAGAATGTAACTTTTATTCTTTTCAAATCATGCACTTCACAAAACAGAGTATTACATTTCCTTCATACGCATTTCTTTCTTTCAAACAGAGATTACAACTCACATTTAGGTGATCAAATTCAATACAATGATGCAATTTTAGGAAGGTTATGCAATCCTTTATTGATTCCAAAATACAACTTTACAACTTCCTTCTTTCATTCTTAAATTTCATCATACATAAACACAATTTCTTGCTTTCAAAAGAACATAACAGAGTATGTCTCTTTCACATTTCAATTTACACTCTCATAACCAATACAACATCTTTCCATTACAAAACATATACAAGTTCATCCACTTCAGGTGGGAAAGGTTACAATAAGATTTCATTTCACAAGGGACTATCAATCTGTCTTTCTCTCAGCTCCAGAACAGCAACATGCATATTTCTCATTCTTCCAAATTGTGATCACAACAAGAGTAGGGGAAAGGCAGTGCTCTTTACCCAACCAAGACATCCAATGAAAAGGAGAAGCCATCCTTCTTCATTTGCCCCTGAGCCCCAACCACAATGCAATAAAATATGTGATCCAACTCATGGCAACAAAAGGCTTCCACAAACACACAAGCAGCATTTTCACAATAAAAACATAGTCTAAAACAGAATGTAGTTTACAACTACATTAAAGCATGACAAACATTACTTAGGCTTCATCAAGTAATCCAAAGGAGAAAGAAACTATGGGGGATGCTTCTTATGCCTCCCAAAAGGGGAAATGGGTATCACCACCTGAATTACAAAGCCAAAATATAGTATATCAAAACCCTGACATTCCTTATGCCTCCCCAAGTACCCCCTTATTCCTCACATTTCCTTATGCCTCCCCAACCTCTTATGGCACCCCATAACAAGTAAATAAATGCAAGCTATTTCTTTATAAGGTGGAACCCAAATCCCAACTCCCTCCACCCTTATAGCCTCCCTAAAACACACTTGTGCCTCCCACAAAATAAACCCCATAGTCTTCTCCTACACCATTCCTATGCCATCTACCCAACAGCCCACAAACATGCCAAAACATTCATACATTAACATTTACATTCATAAAAGAAGAGCATTTCAAGAGCCAAGCTCTTACCTCTCGATGATGGAGTTTCCCAAGTTCCAAACAGGAGTTGTTTCCAAGCAAACAATCCAAAAATCCACCAAAACATCAGCATGCAACAATCTTCAAACTTCTCCAAAAGCAAGAGCTCCCAAAACAGTAAGGAATTCACCCAAGAATGAAGTCTCCAAAGTGAAGCAACCCCAAAACAAGGAAAGGAATTCAAATTTTATAGAAGAGGGAAGAGAAGAGGATGAGGTGGATCCATGTAGGATGCCACATCACACATCCTCAACCCCAACCCCAAAAGTCAACTTCATTCTCCAATGCATAATAAATAGGTGGGTGAAAAATATGACAGTTTACTTACATACTCAAATCCAACCCACACCCCAAAGGACTGAAATTAAACCATGTAAGAAAAGTGTAATTAAAACTTACAATTTGACTTACACAAATGCATTATAAAAGTCTAAAATCAACCCTCCAACCATAGGTATGGTTGGTAAATGAATTTAAGAGGTATGAGACAAGTTTAACTTATCCCACAAGCCTCCAAAAATTAGCCTTCAAGGAAAAATTTGAATTTCCAAGAAGATGAAGTGTTTCACACTCAAAAGTTAACTTACACATCTCTTACAACACTTTAATCCAAGGCCAACAACTCTATTAATTACTTTCTTATGACATATTTTAATTAATTAACTTAACAACATGATTACTCACAATATTACACACCATTTAATGAATAATGAAAGGGTCAATGCACCACAAAATAAACACATGCAAACATCAATAAAAAGGGGAACAAATAAATAAATACACATAACCCCTTGGTCACATTTAAAGGTGATCCCCCCCATGGGAATCCCTAACACATCAAACACACACACACGAACAATACAAGTTACCATGGTGACCTTGTTGAATTCATCTAGAATTCCAATGTGGTTGGTCTCCAATCCCTCTGATGTTTGTTGTGATATTTTAACCTACAAAACACGAATACCTCCTTCGGCCTCGTGACCATATCAGAACATCCAAAATAATATAAATAAAATTCCAAAATCATCTAGATATATGGATCACAACAACATCCAAGCAACCAACAAGATCATTTTCAATTTTACTCAACAACTATATCATCATCAAATAATTTCCATTTTTAGGTCTACTCACAATATCCAAATATCACATGTCTGAACAACATCCATAGTATAACCATGTCAAACAGTATATCAACATCAATATCCAAAATGTCTCTAATAATCATCATGCATCATAACTGAATCAAGTCAACAATAATACATGATCTAACATCTAACATCATACTATAATAAAGTCCATAATCATGTCCATAATATAATCAACAGTATCATGATCAGTATAAAAAAAAAAAAGGTGTCAAAGGAAAGTGGACACTACAGTAGATTCATATCTACACACACACACACACACACACACACACACACACACACACACACACACACACACACACACATTTACATGTAATGAATGGTTCATTGTATTCACTTGTGTAGAAACTTACTTAAAATATTTAGAGAAAAAATTTACTAGTTCAACAATATTCTCAAGGATGAATAGATATATATTCAAATCTACCTTGCCTTTCTATTTTATTATACAAGCAAACTTGATTAGATTGTTTAAAATAAGGATAAAACTAAAATACACAATTATAATTATATATACCTATATAAATTTGTGTGTGTGTGTGTGTGTGTGTGTGTGTGTGTGTGTGTATGTGTATTTATTTATTTATTTATTATAATAATAATAAATTAAAAAATTTATATTGAAAAATGTATGACTCAGCCGAATGGGTTGTAATGGAGTAAGGTTAGTTTAATAGTTTGTGTGTCATGTAGGGATTATGCAGCCACTTTTTATTTAATCAATATACAACAAGGAGGGGGGCAGCACCCCCACCCCAACCCACATATTTATATAAGTGGGTAGGGATGGGAGCACCTCCCCCCACCCCTTACACTTATAAACCTACAACACATTACACAATGCGCCCATAAAATGAGTCATCTGAACCAATTTGAAACCTAATTAAATTATATATATATATATATATATATATATATATATATATATATATATATATATATATATATATATATATATATATATATATATATATATATATATATATATAATTAAATCCAACGTGTTCTTTAAAACAGACATTGTAAAATTGATTTAATTCAAATGCAGTTATGTAAAGAAGGCATTGTAAAATTGATCTAATTCAAATGTAAAATAGTATTTTATACACACACACACACACACTTAAAACCGTAGCCCTGTGTACATACCTCTTTGTAAATAAAATAAAAGGGGGAAAATGCCCATACCGAAATATGGAAGATTATTCAATATATATATATATATATATGCTAAAAACAATTCAACACAAGAAAATCCTAGGAGAGGGTTGCAAAAAAACCCTCCAAAATGTGTGCATCCATCCAAGAATAATGAGAAACCCTCCGTGGCTTCCTCTCCTCCTCTTTCTCCAAACCTGCAAAAGTGAAAATGAGATAAAATTAGGGAAAAATAGAAATAAGAAGAAACTCATTAAAGAATTTTAAGGCATTTTTAGATCCAATGGCCCAAATAGATCAAATCTAATGGTTGAAAATAAACCCTACATCTTTAAGTGATGAGGATTTTTGTGAGAATGGAATTAATAAAAAGGGGCATGGGTAATTGGTTGAATGGGGCCACTTAGTGGTTAGGTCAAGTGGTGACCTTTTGTGGTAAGGAATTAATTTAAACATTGTGCATGAGTATTTTAATAATGAGAAAAAGGGTGTTTATAAATAATTATTAGTAAGGTGTAGTTAAATAAATTAAATGGATCATGACTATTTTTAATTAAAAAATACTCTAATAAAGTAAATGAACTTAATGGGAGACTTTTAAATCATAAAATATTTTGGGGAAATAAATTAATAATATTTAATTATTAATTTAATTGCGATCACTTCCACAAAAATTTGTAGAATTTTAATTAATGATAAATTAATTAAATCATAACTAATGTTTACAACCCTTGCAACCTTTAAACAAAAAAAAATTACCATAATTTTTCCCTAATAAATTAGTAGGTTTTATGTGGTTTTGAACATCTAAAATTGTGGGCGTTACACTTGGTATCAGAGTCATGGGTTCAACGCTTGGACCCTGGGAAAAAATGGGAACATGACAACCAGTTAGTGAAACTTAAACCTAGGACACTTGAACCTCTAGGATTAAAATAATAATAAAAATAATAAAATTTGTTGGATTGTTGTACTCACCTAAGTGGGCGTCTTGTCGAACCGGTTAATAGAGAAATGCTAATTCAATTTGATATTCTTGTGAACTTCTTGAGTGATAGGAACTAGGGTTCCTTGCGAAGATGTTTGTTATTGGGTTCCTAGCTCTTGGTTATAGACGTGTGATGTGTTGACCCCATAGAGACCCTCCCTTATTTGGAGTGCTATTTTTTTGTGGTGCAACTCTTGGGAATTAGTGTTAGAGGTAGCATTTGGGGATTTTAGGTTGATTAGTTTTAGAGCTCCCCTTTTCTTCAGTGGTTAGATGAGTTGGTTTTTCATTTTTCCTTGTGGACTTAATCCCCATATGGGAGAGTAGATATCAGGACATGGTGTCATTTTGATCTAGTTTTGTATGTGTGTTCTTAGATCTGAGCTCAATGTATAGTACCCCTACCGGTGGCCCATGAAGGGTTGCGAAGTGAATGTGATGTGGACATTTCATGTGTTTTATATTCATAAACTTAAGTTCTTTTATCAAGGACCAACATTTTATTTTATGATTTGATTGAGAAGCTCTGAGGCTCTTCTTGTTATTTTTATCTTATTGCAATATTTTCAAAGGATTGCAATGCGGCTACTTAGCCATTTTCTTTGATTACTGAGATTTCTTGGATTTTACCTTTGATTGGTGACTCGGAGCTCGTTTGTCTTGATGGCCACTTGGCTAAATGTTGTCAAGAATGTTACGTGACCCTTTTCTTGTCTGATTGATGAGCTATGGTTCTACATTGTTTGTATTGTGATCTCTTGTTGTATGGGGGTACACCCTAGGTGTCTTGATTGTCTTCTTAGGTGCTTCAAGTCATGCCTTTGGTTTTGGAGTGGAACTTTGGTGTGTCTAGGACCTTGGAGTAACTCTTTCATCACTTAACTTTTCTAGGGAAAGATTTCTCTATGTCATGTAGTATAGTTGGTAGTTTTGACAGTGGTTGTGTGTCTTTTGCACCCTAGTAGGAGCTTTGTTCATCATCACTAATAGATGTGTTATTCGTTATGGAATTATGGATTATGTTAGGGATGGAATAACTCTTAGATAATTATAGGTTTTAGTGGGTAGTGTAGTGTCTTGTGATGTGATGGTCCACTGATGGAAATTTTGAGTATTAAATGGTTTCCTTGTTACTTTGAAAATATCAATGTTGAAATTGTAAACACCATAGGGTAAATATGAAATACCTTTTGCTTAAATAAGTGATTTTTTTCTCTTGATGACCCATAGTATAGATATAACCTTGTCTTAATATCTTAATTGTTTAAGTATACCACACTATAATCTATTAGTATTGAGTTGTGTTGAGGTAGATATGGATGCCTTGGGGTCCTTTTGGACTTGTTCTTAGAGATTTTGGTTTTATAGGTCTTAGGTATTGACCTTACTGTGTTTATGTCATGCTCTTTCTTCTAAATTATAACTCTTGGCCATAGAGGCCATGTTTGAGTAAATCAGTTGACTTTCCTCTTGATATTTTGATGTTTATTTTGATGAGGAAATGTGGTGTTTCTATGGGGTAATCTCCCATTTGTCATCTTGATTGTTTGGTTGATGGTATCTTGTGGAGGTATAATTTTTGTTTGGAAACTCTCTCTTTCTTATATAATGAACCTATTTTGAGTTTAAACCATAAGCATTGTTTTTCCCCTCATACTGATCTAAACTCCTTGAACTTGTAAAAGAAAATTGTAATCTCTAATGTGCTGCCTTCATCGTAACTCCTATTGATACTTGTGGAAACAAACTTGGATGCATGTGAGATGCATGCAATTCTTTGGTAAAACTCTTGTAAGTCTTGGTGTGTTCCATTTTGGTTAATGATCTCTTGTTTTCTATAAAATTAATAATGTGATATGCTTGACTCTTCCTACTCATTAAAATTCAATTGGTAATGTGATAAACCTGAACATATTAGAACTCTAATTGAGGGGCTTGGAATTTCAAAACTTAATAAGTAAACTGGAACATTAGGAGGAAAATGGTTCCTTACTCTAGCTTTGTAGCTTAATAGAAGAAATAAACAAAAAAAACTATGAGAAAAATGTAGCAAAGAATCCTCTTATACCTTCCATATAGAAGTAAAATAAATAGTTTTGTCACCTAATTAGAGTGGTGAGGTATCATGTCAACATTGGTAATGATCCTTAATGACACAAGATATGGGATATCATAATAAAAGGAATGCATTAATTAAGAAAACTTATAAGAAATATGCTTAATCGAATGTAACTATAACTTATGTCTTATAATTTGGATTATGGAATGAGTAATTTTATGAGATTGAGCACAAGTAAAATGTGTAAATAAACAACCTTGATTGTATAAATTGCTATTGCATGCCCTAAAATTTATAAAGGACATAATATGAAAGTTTGAACTAATTGAAAGGTTCCCTTAAACTACTGTGAGAATATCTAATCTCATTTGTGGCCTAAAATTTTGGGTTGTGATATGGTTGAGTACTTTCCATACCCCCTTTTTTATATCAAACAATAAACATATGTAAAATAGTTATAACACAAGTATATGCTAGGTCATTTTTGGACTCTCTTTGGGTAGTGCGAAGTTTTAGAAGTATGCCTAAGATTTTATATTCCCTTGTGTTGAATGAATTAATTGATATTTTCATATTGATGGACCCTATGTCCCATCATGCAAAAGGTGGAAACTATTTGAACCTTTAGGTTTGTCCTCCTACCCTGATTAATGAAACACCTTGTTGATAGTGATGTGTTCTAGCCATGTTTTACTCCCTTGAACATAAATGTGTGTGATTTCCCCTTGTTGGAGCCTTTCAGGTCATTGTACCCTTGTTTCCTCTTAGCTCGATGAGTGTATGATTTGTGGTCTTTTAGGAGTGAGTCTATATCTCTAGTTTAAGAAAGGCACCCTCCTTGTGTGTGGAATAGGTCATTGGTGACCTAGGCTTAGTGGCAAGCTTAGGAAACATATGTTAAGGATATGAAGGAATTTTGGAATCCTCTTCATTTTTCGGAACCATGATGTTGTCCCCCTTGTCCTTTAAGGAAGAGAATGGTGCAAGTTTGTCTTCATAAGTTTCTACAAGAATGTCTTGTGTGTTGCTCTCGTAAATTGTAGTTGGACCTCTCTTATTGCCTAGTTCTCCTAGCTCACTTGAGTATTCCTATGGATTATAATATTATGTTTGTGAACGTTTTAAGATTCTTTTGAGCTAGGATAGATTTAAATATTAATAAATGATTTTTTGTTAGACATAGAGAATGGTATCTGTCTTGTGTTGATATGTTAGTTTGGGAAAAGATTACTTTTTTTCAAAGTGGAAATATTATCTAAGTGTTTGGGGTTTCTAAATCAAGATTAGTGTTTGTGTGTTCGATATTTGAGTACAAATTTAAGTTATAGAAACCTTGTGGCCAAGATTATGCTTAGTATTACCATGAAAATTTAATTGAGTCCTTTGTAAGTTATAAAAGTGCTTCCAATGAATAGTTTGCATCCTTGTAAACACTTTTGCTAAATTTAGGTGTTTTCCTTGTTGTTAAACCTCATCTTGTGTGGTCCTAAATTTTCTAGACCTATGAGTAGGTGTGTTTCTCGTGCAAAATTGAGGGTCATGATTGGTAGTTGTTAACCTTGTCTAAATAATGAACATTGAAGTATAATTCAACCTAAATGGAGGTTTTATCCTTCCCTTTATCGTGTGTTGCACCCATGTGTGACTACGTGGACACCGTATGTGTGTAACCCTTCCTGTTCTTCATTGACCTTGGTTGTTATTCTTTGGGATTCCATTGGAAAATTTCCTATGTTTAGATGCTTTGTGTTGTAACTTGGTTAACCTCGTAGAGTTTACTCTGTAGAATTAAAATTTGTAAAAACTTTTGGAGGAGGTTTAGTATTGTGCCTAACAATCTCCCTTCTCTTTGTTCAATAGTGTTGGACCAAACTTGGGTCCTGGGAACCCACTTTTTTTGAAATAAAGAAATCTCGCATGAAGGGCATGGACTTCTATTCATATGCATTGGTTTCCTACCTCTTTCCATGACTTCCAGGAGGAAGTCAAATCTAAGGGGAGGGGGATGTAATGCCCACTCCTCTTCGACACTGATTATACTATGATTTTAATTTTGGTTGATTAGAGACATGGACCTTATTATTATATTTTAGTTAGCATGTTGTTAAGATATGAGGGACATCATGATTACTATTGTGTTCATATTGTTACTTTGGACTGTATGGATGTATTGTGGACCTTGATGGACATTTAAGGATATGATGATGATCTAGAATGGTTACATTTTGTTATATACTGACATTTGGATTCTTGATGTATTGAGTATATTTGGAGTATTGGACTAACCATGTGGTCTCATTGATTTTGTGAATTGCTAACAATATGATGGTATTAGGGATCGGTAATATGTTGTTGAGTGTATCTAGTAGTTAGGAGTTACAGTAGATATAGGGAATTTCATGATTATTGTAGAATGTGAATTGGATTATTGATGATTGTAAATTATTTACTAGAGTAGAATTGAAATGTTAAGTGATTTCAAATAATTGATAAAAATTTGTAAATTTGATGATAATGATTTAGCTATGTTATACGACGATGTTAATTGATAAATATATGTGTGTGTTGTATTCACTTGATGTATGTTGAGGATTGTATGATGGATGTTTTATATGCATTGATTTCCATGACATATTGATATGGCCTTGAGGCTAGAAAGGTATTATTGTTTGTGATTGCAGGAAAATTATATCATTATACACTGAAAGGGGATAGGGGACCAACCACAGAAGGATGTTGGGTGTTTCACAACATGGCCAAATTTGACAACTTGTGTCTAATGTATATGTTGTGTAATTGCATGCTTGGTTAGGAGGTTTCCCATGGGGGGTGACCTCACATGTGTGGCCATGGGTGTAATGTTTTCTTTCTTTTAATTTTGTGTATTTAATTTTGTGGTGCATGTATTTAATTATTGGGAAAATTTAGTCACTTTATTAACACTTGTTAATGTGTCTTAATTAGCTAATCTAACTTAAATTTTAAACTAAAAGGAAGAGGTGACATGTGGGTAATAAATAGAGTAGATAGTCCTTGATTTGTGCTTGATGTGGAATGAATTAATTGCATTTAGGTGGTGTGTACTCTTCTTCCCTTCCCAAACTCGAAATTTTTCCTTGTAGGCCACTTTTTGAGACTTGTGGGACAAGTTAACCTTGTCCCTTACATCTCAAAGTCACACTACCAACCATACTTATGAAGTATGGAGCTTATTTTGACCATTTTAATGCATTTTTTGAGTGTAAAAGAGAAAAATAATGTCACTTTTCTACTTACCACATTTAATTTTGTCCTTGAAAGGTATGGAGTGCATGTTGGAGTGTAATGTGTGCATGTCATAAGTCTTACATGTTCATTTAATTACATTGGGTTTGGTGTGTTGAATTGTTGTGAGTTGGAATGGAGGGATGATGAAGTGGCATCCTACATGGAGCCACCTCATCATCCTCACCTCCCTTTTCTATTTATTGAATGAATTTGAAGGATTTTGGGTTACTTGTCTTATTTTCTCTCTTGCACTTTTGAGAATTTGGTCTTGGTTTGCATGCTTGGAGCTTCTTTGGAGTTGCATTTTGGATTGTGCTTGGTTGGAAGGATTAAAGATTGTTGAGTGAATATTTTTGGAAGCTTAATGGAGAGGTAGGATCTCCACTTATTTTATTTCTTTATTTATGAATATGAGATGTAAAATTTGTTTGTTTGAGTATTGCATGAGTGTTGTGAATGTGATATATTGGGGTTGGGTAGCTTACCTTAAGAAGGGTGTGGGAGATGGAAGTATGGGACCATTGGGGAGGGAAAAGGAAATTGTGAGGCATTTGTGGAGGGAGTATGAGAAGGAGTTCCACCTATGGGGAGAGAAAAGGATAAAATTTCTATACTTTTTGTATTTTGCAAGAGGGAAAAGGGATATGTTGAGAAGTTGGATGTGCACTTGGAGGTATTTTGGGTGGAACCCCTAACTCATTTGGGAGGTAAAAGGAGATGGTTCCCATATTCCTTGCTCCTTTTGGCTTGTTTTCAAGCCTATGTGTTGTTGGAAAAGTTGTAAATATTGTTTGTGTGTGTTTATTTGAATGTGTTGTATATTGTGGAATGCATGTTTTGTGGAAGCCATTTTGTGAAAGTTGTCAAAGTTACATTACACACCTCATTATTCTTTGGTTGGGGCTTGGGGCCAATAAGGAGGATGGATTCTCCTCTTATTGGATTATAGGTTGGGTGGAGAGTGTCGCCTACTCCCTTTTCTTTGTATTGTGATTCAAAATTTGAAGAGTTATGAAGGAGTGCAAAGTTGAAGCTATGAAGTTGGGAGATGATTTGAAATGAAGACTTGTCTATTTGAACCTTTGGAAGAATCGCTATGTTGTAATTTGACCCCATTGTTCCCACTTAGAGTGGAAGGTTGTAATTATTGTATTTTAGAAGAATGTTATTGTAAAATTCATTTATCAAGTTGGTAATGTTATAGTGAAAGGAAGGAACTTAAATTGTATTTTTTTAGAAATGAAGTTATTCAAAATTTAAGATGTTTTCAAATTTACAATATGTATTGTGGGAAAATACTATTTCAATTGTAAGAGAATGAACTAAGATTCTTGTATTAAAAGTGAATGTGTTCATTTAATTTTAAAATTTATCAATTGTGTATGGTATAGTTGGAAAGGGAAATCTCAAACTTTATTTGTTGAAAAGGGACTTCATTTTATCGTTTAAGTTGTATGATTAAATATGGAAGTTAGAAATGTTTGGTATTAATATTCGTTGTAGTGTGTGTGTATGTGTATGTGTTTGACAAAAATGTGTGTGTGTGTGTGTGTGTGTGTGTACATGTGTGTGTGTATGTTGTGTGTAATGAATGGTTCTTTGTACTTCACTTGTCTAAACTAGAACAAAAATATTTATACAACATTATACTAGTTCAACTATATTCTCAAATGAATAGATTCAAATCTATTAAATTTCTATGCTTATATACAAAAAAATTTTATATTGGATTATTTAAAATAAGGATAAAACTAAAATACACAATTATAATTATATATACCTATATAAATTTAACATAAATTTTATATATATATATATATATATATATATTGAAAAACATATGACTCGGTTGACTGTCTTTAATGGAGTAAGGTTAGTTTAATAGTTGTGCACCATGTAGGGATTTATGCAGCCACTGTTTCTTTAATTAAGATACAGTGGTGTGGGGAGCAGCGCCCCCACCCCAACCCACATATTTATATTCATGGGTAGGGTGGGGGTGTCGCACCCCCCCACTCCTTACACTTTTAAATTTGTAACACATTACATAATTCACCCATAAAATGGTTGTCAGCTAAACTAGTTTGAAACCTAATTAAATAATTGTGTGTGTGCCTACACCTTTGTGATATGTGTGTATATATACATATCGCCCTATAGGGGCCACATTATTTTAAATTCGTCGTGCTCTTTAAACCAGGTATTGTAAAATAGATCTAATTCAAATGCAAAATAGTATTACACTTGAAAACCCCTAGCCCTTTGTATATACCTCTTTGTAAATAAAATAAAAGGGGAAGAATGCCCATACCCTAAATAGGGTAAAGATTATTAAAAAAAATATATATAAATGAAAAATACAATTCACACACAAGCAAACCCTAAGGGAAGGATGTAAAAAAATCCCTCCAAAATGCTCCATGCATCCATACAAGAACAATGATAAACCTTCCATGGTTTCCTCTCCTCCTCTTTCTCTTAACCTGCAGAAGTGAAAATGAGATAAAATTAGGGCAAATGGAAATTAAAAAAAAACTCATAAGGAAATTTAGGGAAATCTAGATCTAATGGCCCAAATAGATCAAATCTAATGGTGGGAATAAAAATACATAATTAAGTGATGAATGGGGGATTAAATTAAAAATGGGTAATTGGTTGAATGGGGCTACTTAGTGGATAGGTCAAGTGGTGACCTTTTGTGGTGAGGAATTAATTAAACATTGTGCTTAGTATTTTAATAATGAACTAAAGGGGATTTATAAATAAATATAAGTAAGGTGTAGTTAAATAAACTAAATAGATCATGATTATTAAATAATTAAAAAAATTCTCTAATAAAGTAAATGAACTTAATGGGAGGCTTTTAAATTGTAAAATATTTTGGAGAAATAAATTACTAAAATTTAATTATTAATTTAGTTGTGAGCATCTTATGATTGTGTAAAGTTTGTTGGTGACAATTGAATAAACGTAGTGAATATTTGTAACTGATGCAGCCTAGAATTTACCAAGAATAACCCTAGTCGCGCAGACACATCACTCAGCCTAGACTGAGCGCTCACCCGAAGTGCACAAAGGTATCGGGCCCCTCTTTAGAGTTGTTTGTGCAGGATGTGAACATGATGAAGGGTTAATGCATTCAAATCCATAAACAGTATAAACTTTCCACAGAGAATATCCTAGATCTAGATCTTAAAGAATCATGAATCAAATTGTAAACATAATGAAATTATCCATGAAATAACAAGTTACATTCACATTTGACACCATTATTCATCCAATAGACTCCATTATATTAAAACACAATGAACACAGAATCTTCTTACAATAAGTAGTACCATAATTTCATGTGCACATCAGAAGTAGCAGCATAACTTCACAATAGATCATACATATTACTATCTCTATCTCTCCTTTTTACCTACGTAGATTACTACATATTTATAAGGGTGGGGACTTGCCCTTCACCGCTTACATAATTCCCAAAATAGGTCGCATGCTGAAAATAGCCATGCGTCTTTACAATAATAGACACACATGCAAGTGCACTAATAATAGATCTCTTCTAGCTAACTGGCAGTGGTAATCCTATTATTAACTTGAACTCATGCAAAGCGCTTAGTAGATACTCTTCCAAAAATAGCATTTTTTTGCTATGCTAGTTTCCATCTGGTTGTGTGCCCCACACGCTATCTCCAAAAATAGCCCATAACCATGAAAATGGCTAAGTTCAGATTCATTCTATCTTTCACGTGTGCTTCCTTCCCTATCCTTCTGCCCATTCAAACATGCCTTGCTACCCCACGTGTGAATCTTCTATGCACCTTCTTCTTAGTTTCATACTTTGTCTTCTCAACATTACCCCACACTAAACTACATTGCCACCTCAGAAATGGTTGCCTTTTGATACTTCAAAGAATAAAGAATGGGAATGAAAGGAAATTAAATAATTACTGTACAAAGAATGAACTTTCACCCTACAACGTCCTCTATTTCAACCAGAAGAATTAACTCCAAATATTCTTCTTTGATTTCAGCCTCTAAGGTTTTCCAATCACTCAGCGTGGCTTCTGCATTTTCTGGAATATCTGATGCAATAGAATATAACTCCTCTTGCATAATCTCTTCCTTCTCATTCTATAATACTAGAACAATGTTGGACATTGCAGTCACCCTTCCTTCCAGAAGATCCATCTTCTCTGCATTATAAGCTTCCCAATTTCATCCAGCCTTTCTTTATGTGGGTCTTGGGTTGCTGCAAGGGCCTCACACTTTTTCTTGACTCAGTGCTAATCTCTCTGCGCACCCCAAAGTCTCATCCTTCATCACCTTCAGGACTTCATTGTCTTCTACCATCGTCTGGATTCTGATTACTACTTCTGGAGCTGCACAAATATTCAATGCATGGTCTTCTTTCTTTAGCTCTTCCTACAAAGTCTGGAGCAAGGCTTCATAAGATGAAATATTTCTAACTACTGAGGCCCTTGCTCTCTCTTCTTCCTGTTCAGGGTCCTTTGGTGCTAGCAATTGAATTGGTCCATCCTCAAGCACCAAATCAACTAAGGTATACACATAATGCATAGCCTGAAGGGAACCTTTTAGGTACCTTGGACTCCAAGTGTGGTATTTCCTTCAGGACATGATCGTCGATCTCCTCTTCCATGCTGATGAGGACCCCATTCTTATTTTTCTCTAGGTCCTTCTCTCCTTTTAGATGCATTATTTCAACATCTTTGGCCTTGTTTTCTTCTTGTAGCACTCTAATAGTGGCATCCTTATCTACGTTCCTCTATGCCACCTTTGTAGATACTTTTACCAAGGCATTACTTACCTACTCATCGGACATGAGAGTGGGCTTTATAGTTATGTGTATGTTCTGTGGCACCTTCTTCATTCTTCTTGACACACAAGACTCTTCACATACATCAAAATTGGGCTCGTTTATGTGACTTTGCATGGACCAGGATAACTATTTCCTTGTGTCTGTGGTTGCCATGTCTGGGTCCATCAACTCCCATCCATACAACTCCTTGAGGCCCACTGTATTCTGGAATCGGGTGTGGATATGAAAATTTTACTTATGTCCTCTTCATAGCCCATATGCAGAACATTATATTCCCCACTTGTGCACTTCGTTCTTGGCCCCTTAGGTACCTGAGCACCAAGGTTTGGAGTTGGATCTTCGATATGTTCTGAGTGGTATCATGTTCTGGTTCTCCTGCCTCTTTATCCTTTATATCTTCATCCCTAGGTTCTTCCACTTCTTCTGGTTGTATAGGGGATCCGGGCATGCTCTCTACAGACTCCTCTGCCTCCTCATTCAGCTTTAACTTCCTCCTTTTCCTCTCAGTTGTCTCTTTTTGAGGAGAGATTCATGGTAACCTCCTAACAGACTAAGGAGTTCCCATGCCTTGTGTCCTTGTTCTTCTGAACACCCTCTTGAAATGGTGCTCTCCTTGGACTACTTCTAAGTCCTCTTCTTCTTCTTGTACCTGAGGTGGGGTACTTGCTCGCTCAGTCTCTATTCTATCTGTGGGCTGCCATCTGGCCTCTATGTTCTAAGCCGACCACTATCCTCATCTTCCTCCTCATCATCTACCTCTATAACTTTTGTGGGCTTTGGGGCTGGCACGTTCTCCATTGTATGCTTTCCCTTAGGTGGCCCTAGGAGCACGAACTCATTCTCCACATATTTTTTATTCTCCATCTTGGGCTTAAGCTGAAGGTATACGAGCATTTCTCCAATGTCCCCAATTCCAAGCTTACAGGATTCATGCTTATAATGTCTGAAATGATCCTCTCAACATAAAGTTGTCCATCTTGGAAATACATATGTCTTCTTCAGAGTGTGGTAGTCACAGTCTACCTTGTCTGTAATAAAATTTAGGGGGGCACATCAGTAAAATGGTGGATTGATGCCTAGAAGTAGAACATTGTGAAGGCATATGGCAATTTTGCACCATGGGCTCCATGTCCCATCCCTCATAGTGAACCACACAATGCATAAGTGCCGGTACACCACGAACTGTACTGCCTTGCCAACTACCATAGGTAGCTCCTTGGGGATGCGCCACTCCTCTTCAAATTTCATGCAAAGTCTATCATACCACATCTCCGCCCTTTTTTTAAATGGCCCACTCATGGACCCTTCACATAAATACTTGTCAAATATTTCTGCCAGGGACTTGTTTTCCATGGGATATTCCCAAATCTTGTTCTTTGGCCAATCGGGCACTCCAATTTCCATAAATACTAAAGAAAGTAAGATAGCACCAAAACTTATCTTATCACTGTGCGCACTTCTTCGATGATGGTTTCTGCAATGTAGCCTGCTATGTTATAGACTACTCCTTGAGACATCTTCCTCGTGACATGGAGCCACATTGTATTCACATGCGACCATCTCTCCTGATCATTCAACTTGGTCACTAGATGTGCAACTGCTTGTACCACTAGGTACTTCTTCAATTTTTCAATGTCCATTCTGTATGGACCCTTTGTGTACCCCAACTCCTTCCATGTCTCCATGATTATTGCTTTATCTGGTCAGGTCACTAGCCAGGTCTACCCCTGTGCCTTTTAATCTATGTTAATGTCAAAATTAGGGTTGTTGTAATCCTTACCCTTCATCCAGAAAAATAGAAGAAGTCCTCATGGAATCTACTCATAAGCCACTGGTATAGAGGTTCATACTTGCCAAAATACAGGAGCTCATATAACTGATAGACTCCCACCTTGCTTTAATAGTTTCTCCCTAGCGTCATCATATACCAGCATATCTTCCATCGTGTACTTGTTGGTCTTTGTACTCAACAACTCATCTAATTCTTTCTTGTTATCAGAAAGTGCAGTGGTTATAATCACTCACCTTGTAGCTGCAGATATGGGAATCCCATTCTTGCCCAATTATCACACCTTATAGATACTGCATTTCTGAGAAATTACTCTCGGGAGCAATTTCAACTTCTATTTCTACTTTCTTCTTTCCTTTGGCTCCTGTGGAAGGTGTTTTCTTTGGTGCCATCTAAAAATCTCAACTTTCTAGTCCTCATGTAGTGAGCAAGTCAAAACCCTAGCTTGAATCTACATGCCCTAGTTTGAAACCATGTGCCCTATCTCTTTCTCAACGTCTTTGCTTCACTCAAACCCTTCACCAATGGGGATGCAAGCTTCTTCTACACACAAATCCACTCTCCACATCTAGTTTCACACTCTTTGCACCTCAATACTCTTCACTCAGCTCAGTCACACTTAGCTCATTCAAATTCTTGCAATCACAACAGTAAAAATGAACTTACATCACGTCCTTATATAGATTTTCAAAAATTTAGTGCATTTATTACTCCTCCACCTACCAACAATCCTCTCATTAATTGACCATTTTCACACTTTCCGCACGTGGTACATCTTCATGCCAAGCTATAACCTTCTAGCATGCCTTCCTACCTTCTGGCCGTGGACTTCTCTTCAGCGCCCTTCCATGCACCTGAGTACCTTGCCACACCTTCCCTTGGTAGTCTCCATGGCCTCTACTTACCGTGCATTATACTTGTTCCTTCGTTTATCTCCATCTATGGTCCTTGTTTGGAAGCAATCTTCTTTCCAACAACTCTCCAAACTTGAATAACACCTGTAGTAGTTTATTCCTTTATGTGTACCCATTTTTCAATAGCCACCCCACACAAATGGTATGTGCAGTCCTCTGCGCATAAAAATTTATTCAAATGGTAATTAGCTTCCAACACGCAAACTCGCTTATTACATAAAACACCAACTAAAATGACAAATCATAGTGACGAAAGAAGGAAATACATTAAGGGAATACATAAATGAAAACCTACTCTAAATGGAAACACTACCTTATTACAAACACCAAGAAGACTTATTTATAGTAGGGCTTCAACCTACTCCCATTGAAGTAACCAGGTAATAATATTCCATCAAGTGCCTCTAACTATCAAGCACATGTTTCAAGTATGTGAGTGATAACATATGGTCCCAACCAATGCACTTTAAGTTTTCCTAGATGGCACAAAAACTTAGAGTCATAAAGAAGCACCATCTGTCCTATCTCAAGCTTTTTGTCCCTGATGTGCCTTTCATGCCACGCTTTCTGCCTGGCCTTTTCTTGCTTATGAACTCCATCATGCTATTGCTCATCACTCATCCAGCTTGATCAAATTTCCAATTCATTCTTCTAATGCTTTCTCATCAGCTAGACCTCTTGCACATGTAATACATAAAGAAGGTAACATGAATTCCATAGGAAGAACTACTTTATGCCAAACACCAATTGAAAGGTGTAGCCTTGTTTAACCACTTGTATGTTGTTCTATACGCCCAAAGCATGGTAAAAACTTTATCATCCCAATCTTTCCTTCCAACATCACAAATTTTTGTCAATGTCTGGCTCAAAATATTTGTTGAAAGCTTCAACAGCCCCATTTTCCTGAGGATGATATGGTGTAGTCTTATGGTGTGCAATCATGAACTCATCCAATAGAATTCTGATTGTCTCATTCAAAAAATGTGTGCCCCTATCACTGGTCAAACTCAATGGGCATCCATACCTTGTAAGAACATTCTCCCATAAGAACCTAGCTATTGTAGTTGATGTACAATCCTTGGTAGGTGCTGCTTCTGCCCACCTTGTAAGATAATCTGTGCAAGTGATGATGTAGCACGATTTTTCTACACACATGGCTGGTGAAATAGGACCCACAAAATCTATAGCCCATTTTTCAAATGGTTTTGTACTAGGAATAGGTCGTAAAGGAATTTCATCTCTTTGTCCTGGTTTGCCAAGGCGCTGACAGTGATCACAGGCCTTACAATACACCTTATAATCCTTATACAGGGTCTCCCACCACAATCTAACAAGTATAATTTGAGCACAGTGGCATCACCTACATAGTGCCCACCTACAATACCACCATGAGCCTCTTCCATGATATCTGTGCACTCATGCTCCAATACACATCGGCACAGTACTTCATCATGGCCTAACTTGTATAGGTCACCACTAATTAACATAAAAGGTGTTGCGTGAATTGTAAGTTGTTTCTTCTCTAAGGCTTTGAGTCCTTCTGACGCCACACCTGTGCGTAGAAAAATATCAATATCCTCCAAGTCTGAAGGTGTGTGATGTAACTTGTATAATTGCGCATCTGACATTGTATCTTCAATTGTTTGTGTGTCTTCCCCTGATTGTATCCTTGATAAATGGTCTGGGCTAGAATTAATTTTCCCTGGTTTTACCACAACTGTAAAATCAAATTCTTGGAATAAGAGCACCCATCGACATATGCGCCCCTGTAAGACTAGCTTATTTACCAAGTATTTCAATGCCTTTGTGATCAGTATAGAATACAAATGGTGTTGCTAGTAGGTACTATGTATAAATTTATGTAGTGCATAGATCATTGACAAAAATTTGCTCTATAGTTGTATAATTCTTCTCTGCATGAGTTAACTTTCTACTAGTAAAATAGATAGGATGATCTATAATACCTTCTCCAAGCTGAGCCAACACACACCAATGGTCATGCCAGAAGTGTCCACATGTACATGAAAGGGTTGGTCCCATGAGGGAAAGTGTAGAATAGGTGTTGTAGTAAGTTTCTCTTTCAATGTCTCGAATGTGTGTTGTTGCAGTTCCCCCCAATAGAATGTCCCTTTTCCTTTTAGTAACTCCTCCAAGGGTGTGGTAACCTTAGCATATCCTTTGATAGAATTTCTATAATACCCAGTGTGACCCAAAAATCTACGCACCTCACTCTGACTGGTAGGTTCTTTTAGGCCAACAATAACTTCAATTTTAGTTAGATCTACCAATAAACCTTCCTTGCAGATAATATTCCCTAACAGAGTGCCAAAAGTTGTAGCAAACACACATTTTTTTATGTTCAAAGAGATGTTTAACTATCTACATATTTCAAAAATCAAGCACAAATTATCACAATGATCCTTGACAAGCCCATGCACCATCCAATCATTCAAGTAAAATTGCAAGAAAAGATCAATAAAATCCTGGAATGCTTGAACAACTATTCACGAAAATATAGTGGGCACATTTTTCAGTCCAAAGGGCATCATAGTATATGCAAAAATTCCCCATTCAGTGGTGAAAGTATTCTTTTCCTAGTCCTCCTATGCAATCCTAACCTAATGATACTCAGAGAATCCATCTGTAAAGGAATAGACTTCGCACCCTGCAAATGCCTTCTAATATTTCCTCTATGAATGGTGTAGGGAAAGGATCAGTCACACATGTAGCATTCAGCTCCCTGTAGTCCACATAGATCCTGAATCAGACCATCTTTCTTTATACTGATCACCATTGGGCTAACCCATTCTGACTCATCCAGGGGCTTGATGATTCCATACTTCAACATTTTTTAAATTTCTTCTTTGACCTTTTCACGTAAGTTGGGGTTTATCCTGTAGGGTCTCTTCCTGACTAGGCACGCACCTTCCTTAACCTTTATCTTCATTTCTCTTAATGATGCATACACTCCTTTCAATTCATGGTATCCCCTAGGAAATAAATCCTAAAAATCATGGAGCAACTCCACTATTTTTGCTACTTCAGATTCAGACCAATAATCTCTAATTATTGCCTCTTTAGGTTCAGCATCCGTACCAATATTCACTTTCTTGGTCCTCATAGGTTCATGATACATGTGCATGTGTTGTTATCTGCACTGTCCAAGACCTCGTGCACACCTATTGAATGGTCTATATCTAGTTCTTCTACTTCTTCATCATCCACTATGTAGACCATCTTCCCTTTTTCTTTCTCAAAGCAAGTGCGCTTAAGTAGTGTGGCATCTATCTTTGTTCCTGTAACAAAACACACTCCTGAGTTGTTTCCATCAAATAACTCCTGAATGAGTTCTTCCACTTTGCACTGTCTCCCATAGTTCTTTATAACCCTTAATGCCTCTTCTACTGGAGGTTTAGTAGAGAAGTAGTCAAAAGTCTGGACCATACCTATAATCAAATCTTGCCAATTTCCAGTTTCTCTATGTAGCTCTGCATATACATACCAAGTGCGTGTGCAGCCTTGTAAAGTGGAATAAAGTTTGTGCACCCATAACGAAGGTGGTAAAGCTTCCTTCCCCTCTATCTAGAGCCTCTCACATTGTTGGATGTGGTGTTGAATAGGTTGATTACCATGATATGTTCATATTCGAGTTGGTGCATTGCTCCTAGAAAACCTGAGTTGTAAGAGAAATCCTGACTTCATTCCATTCTACAAGATTATCCCTGTGAACCACCCACCAATGCACACTGTTGTCCTATGCAAGGTATATGATAGCATACTTCTTCTCTCCAACTGGTCTATCCATTGTTCCTCCATAGTGCGCAGGAATACCGTAGGGTCCCCTTCCCCAGTGTACTAAGGTTCAGGGTTGTTACCTATTCTCCTGATGCAATGAGGTTTACTATTCCATGCAAATGTGCTCCTTAATTCAATGCCCTACCAACTCATAAGTACCATGAGCCCAATTATCATAAATAAATACTTGTAGTATCACTAATAGACTATGCATCTTCCCACTGAAGGATTCCTTCTTTAGATGGCTCGAGCACTTTTGGGTCCTCGGATGGCACGTACATAAATCCTATTCAGATCTTCCTCACTCAAATTCTCAACATAGGATGAGAAATTTTCCATCTGTTAAAGGGATAATAACTCTTTCCTCCTTGTTTTCAAAACTGGTATATCCCTTGTTGAACTGAAGATCAGCATTATTTGCATAACACCAAGGGTGTCCAAGCAGAGCTGGGAAACTGTCTGCTTCTGCAAGTGCTAAAACCTCAAAATCCCCAGTGAACTTGGCCCCCTGTATAGTAATGGATGCATATTTTAAAACTCTGATAGGAGTGGCCTTAGTTTGATTAGCCATAAATAATACATTAGAAGATGGCTTCAATGTAGGTCTCCCCATCTTTACCCATGCATCTAAAGTAAGCACATTGACTTTTGTGCCTATATCAATCAATATATTGCTCAAAAGCCATCCATCCACAACAACATTCAGAGTGATTTCCTTTTCATAGTCTAAGCTATGGGGGGAGATTTTCATGTAGGATCTGTCACCCATTCTCAGTATTAGCATGCAAAGTGTTTCCCTTTAGCCAACTCCCTAGTAATGGAATAATATTCTCCTGGCGCAACATTCTACATACCTCCTTCAAGTCATCAATATCTGATTGGACCGTCTCTGCCTTCTTTAGTTCCATCTTTCATGATTGCTCCTTTAAACATTTTATTTCACCCTGAATATTTCTAAGGACCTCCATGGTCTCTTGATAAACCTCCTTTTGATGGGTATGGATCATTAAGGGTACCCTACAGATTTTTAAGGACCGAGCATGTAAAACCTCCTCTTTAGTGATGGTAGGTTTCTTTTGTAACACCTCTCTAGCACGTGCAGCTTCAGCGCGGGTAGTGATCTTTACAGGAAATACCTCAGATTCTGGTTCCAACTTGGGCATCCACTGATTTTCCACAACGCATTGTATCCTAACCATCCATGTGCCTTTGTTTTCTTGTTTATTTTGCTTACTAAGATGCTCATATAAGTCTAGGAATTCCTCATAGCTATGATTCTTTCCACAGAAAGAACATGTAATATTCTGAGGACATTCACACCTGTAGTGGTCAGGTGATCCACATGTAAAGCATGTTCCACGAGGGAATTCACCTCGTCCACCACCACATCCTCAACCTCTGAATCCTCCATGGTATCCTCGACCTCTACCATGTCCTCCATCATAGTGCCCCTCATTTTGATCATACTGCACTTGATTGTGATTCTGATCCTGATGCTCACCCTTACCCTTAGAGTTATCTGATACTCCTGTCTGTTGCACACCAATATCTATAGCATCAAGGATTTGACTAATCAACCTGTAGTCCTCTGTATCATGAGTCGTGGACCAGAAAATATTATAATAACAAGATACATTATTCTTTATCACATGTTGTAATAATGGGTAATGGCTAGCGTCATGGTTCAGGTGACATATCTCACAGTCTAGCAGTAATGAATGTATTGATCTGTAGGGACAATTATCCTTGGTGTGACCTTCCACTTCATAATTTTGTACACCAAATCCCAGTGCACATTCTCATGTACTGAATTTTTTGATAGTTTCTCCAACTACTTTGTCACAGCTGCAATATGTACCTCCAAGAATGGGCTAACTCCAGTGTCTATACTCCTGACTGCCTCAGCGTGTAATGCTACTTCAAGTGTTTCACGCAGATCAATGTATGTCTTATGTGACAAAGCCCTTCTAAAAGGTGTGATCAGACTTCCAACAAACCATTGTGCATGCTGGCTTGCACGTGAATATCATAAGAAAGCTTAGATAAAAGTGTTTTAAAATGGGCATCATACTTTTGGACACTTTCAGTAGTTCCTTGTTTAATATCCTTGAGTGCACTTATACTCTTCTGCTCAAACTCAGGGATATAGAACTCTTTAAGGAATACATATTTGAACGTTGCATAATCTACGCAAGTTTGATCAGGTTCAAACTTCTCGTACCAACTGTGTGCATCTCCCTATAATGTAGTTACAAATTGACTTGCCTTGCGCTCAAAAGTTGTGATCCATTTTGGGTGACCACAGTATTTCACACATGTGCACGTGCTCAACAGAATCTTCTATGCCCCTATACTCTGGCAGATGAAGAGACATCTCCATGTAAATATTTTGGTGCTGGTTCAGACCTTTCCCACCTGATCTAGAACCTCTTGTTTATCCTCTACCTCCAGTACCACCAAATCCACCAGAACTAGAAGCACCAACACCTCATGATCCTCCACCCATAGCCAGAAGTGGACATAAATATGTACTTCCCCGTATCCAAATAGTAGTACTTTACTTAAATCTTACACTATGCTTGGTGGTGCTACTCCTAGAAGTGAGCCCTAAATTCTATGCGCTCAAATTCTGTGCAAATGATGTAGCTAAAAAAGGTACCTCCAAACAATAATGAAGACATTTTCCCTACCATTGATGTCATTGCTATGTAACTTACTCATGCTTACCTACTTCCCAAATTAGTTTGTTGACTATTGGATGTACTAAGTACTAGAAAACCAAGCACAAGTGTTGATCCAGAAAACTCATTCTCACGCAGGTGAACACCAAGACTACCAGCCACCAGCAACTTCGAATGATAAAGGTCTTAGGACCTCATATGCAGATATGGATTCTAGATACGAACGTAGAGAAAATAGATCTGTGAGAAATAAAATAAATCTGCAAGATGGAAACAGATAAGATTAGATAATGATATATGGGGGTTGCCTGATAAAATAGATCTAGGAAGCATTAACTTCCTAGGTGGTTGTCAACCCCCGTGTTCATAAGAAAATAATGAATATCCAATGATAAGATGACATGCCAAAACTACAGAGATCTACAATATGTTGAATAAACAATATAATTAAGATACCAAACCAATACTCTGATCGAACAACAAATTGAGTGTTAGGTTGATGATATGAGACTGATAGAGCTTCACCTCCAAATACTCCACAATATGATTCAAAGTTTCACAAACAAATATTATGAATTTAAGCTTGAGAATTTCAATACTTTTCTACCTCCTTCTTAGAGGGGAAGAAAGAGTCATATTTATAATTTGAATGTGGATTAAAATAAAGGATTAACGAATAACTATAATTTGCAAAATCAATCTTGATTAAGAGGACATGATGAAGAGTTGATTTTATGGTGGGGTTCATGATGTGAGAAAAAGAAAAGGTGTGATGTGGAGTGGGGACATGGTTAGGTGTAATAGTGAAGTCATATGCTCACTTTACACTATTGATTTTTGGATTTGTTGTCAGATAGGGAGATTTTTGAATTATTGACTTCATGGGTGGGGTTAATATTTTAATAATTTGAAGGGATTGAATTTTTAGGTGGGAATTGATTTTTAGGTGAGAAGTGATTTTGACTTAAGTGGGGGGCAAGTGGGGTTGTTGATATATATATATATTATTTAATTATTAAATAGAATGATATGACTTATTTAAAATAAATTATTTAGCATAATATAATTTTGGCATGTGATAAGAGATTAATATAGTTATAATATTAATTAATTGAATATGAATTGTCGGTAGGAAATGAGATTTGAGTAAGCATGCTGAAGGAGACCAAAACATGAGGTGATACCAAATTTTGTTGTCTACATTTGCCCCTTTTTGTTGAGTGGTTTGTGATAGCAAGCCATGAGACAAAAACAAAAAGGATTAGATGAAAGATGTTTCTGAGGATGGATGAAGACATGACCAAAGGCAGGATGCCCTAGGAAAAAAAAGTATGGTGGTGACTCCAATATCACATTAGTAGAGGACAATTGCAGTCTCAACGGAGACAGACGACAATGTTCTACAGACCAGTGAGTGGGTGAAGACCACTGCAGTATGGATGTAACCCAAGATGACCAATGGATCATAGGAAAACATAAAAATATGTTCCACTTAATGCGAAAGATGTGCGCAATCCTTTGTTTATGAAGAATCGTGTGAAAAATCATGCGTCCACAAAAGGGACATGGATGAAGACAATGATGCCCCAGAACGGGGCACGAGAAAGACACAAAGTGAGTTATTTACGCCAACAAGTACAAGAATGAAAAAGGTGCCCCATGATAGGGCATGAAGATGACATAATGGGAGATGGATATGTAAATAAAATGCCCGAGGGGGAATAACCATAAATGTGCACATGATGAGAAGATGGGATAAAAGGGTGAGATAGAATGCCCTAAAGGTGTGATAAATATGATGGCAATCATGTTTCATAAGAAATATGCATAAGCGTTAGTAAATTATAAGGTAAAATAAATCTTACTTGTTCGATAAGTAGGACAAGAAGTCAAGATAATTTTGTGACAAAACAAAAGCAGAGAAAATATGCATGGATGAGTACAAGATCATATATGTGTTGGCCGTTATGGTATCCTCTAAGACAAAAATGTCCTAGGAGGATGGGATGAAATATGTGGATGATAGATGATAGAGATAAGAGAAATTGGACATGGTTGAAGTAGAAAGGACATGGTGGATGAGAGAGGTCAAATAGTAGAGAAGGACGATAAGAGAGGTGAGAAGATAGATGAAAGCACAAAAGAGAGAATAATATCAACAAGGTAGTGGAAAAAGATAAGGGTGAAATAAATAGGTAAGGTACGAGGGACTTGGAGAAAAAGAAAATAGAGAAATTTAGCAGGAGAATAAGACAGGGAGGAAGTTTAAACAAGAAGAAGACGAGATGAGGAGGAAAAAGAGATTAAAAGGGAAGTGGAATGTATAGAGATATATCATAATAAAGAAGCAACAAAGATAATAAAGAGGAGAAATGGTGGTAGAAAGAAATGATGAAGGACAAATAAGAAGACAAGAA
Source organism: Taxus chinensis (assembly GCA_019776745.2). Classification (NCBI taxonomy): domain Eukaryota; kingdom Viridiplantae; phylum Streptophyta; class Pinopsida; order Cupressales; family Taxaceae; genus Taxus; species Taxus chinensis. The sequence goes on from CM034153.1 coordinate 591,905,849, forward strand.
AATGACAGAAGAAGGGATGAAAGGGAGATGGAGATCAAAACAGAGGGAGAGAAAGAATGGATCACGAAATATATGACAGAATTGAGAAAGAAAAGTTGTGAAGAATATGAGAGAAGGACGATTGGAGAGATGAATATGTATAGTAGGAAGGAAAGATGAAGGAGATGAAGAAGATGAAGAAGTCAAAGAAGATGGGAGAGGAGGTAGAATGGAAAAGAGAAAGAAAGGCACCATGAGGAGCTAAGAAGATAGGGGTGGTAGAGAAAGAAGCTCAGTAATGGGGGGAAATGAAAATAAGAGGGAAAAAAGGGATGATAGAGCCAAAATAGGAAAGTAATTGAATATGAAACTGAACGTATGGAAATGCATGTGGATGGTGAGAGGGTTAAGAAGATGGGACAATGTTGGTGAGTCAGGTTATTAATGGAGGAGTCAGACAAAAGTGTGAGGAGAAGAGGAGATGAAGATGATACAAACGATATGAAAGAAAACCAGAGGTAGAAAGGAGGAGAGGACAACAAAGAAAATGATGAAAAGGCATATGTGATGGAGACAGTAGAGATATTGAAAAAGGTGAAGGGAAGATGAAAAGGAAATACCAACAGAGGGATGTTAGGAGAAATCCTCTGATAATGATTAGAGGGCACAATAGGAAAAAGGGAGGAAGGGAAAAGGGAGGAGGTAAAAATGAGTGAACTGGTATTAGTAGAATGGGGAGAAACGAGTCTTAGGAGAAGTCCACTGATAGTTCTTAGTGCGAGAATGGAAGATGAAATAATTTTAGATGAACTATGATAATGATGAGTAAATATGATGATAGATATGGGGAAGTATTCTAGAAAATGGACCAGAAAGAGTAAAGAAAGGAGGGCTAATGATATGTAAGAAGATAAAGGTGAGGAGAGAATGTAATGGATGAGGATGTGGATGAAGATGACAAGTAAAGATGAAGGAACAAGGCATAGTAAGAGAGGGTATGAAGTAGTCAAGCTGGATTTTAAAATGAGGGATGATGGAGATGAAATTTGAGGAAGTTTGAGATATTTTGTGTGAGGAAAAAGAGAAGGGAAGAGGATGTGTTTGTGGGGAATGACGAAAAAATATGGATGATGGGAAGATGAAGGAAAGAGGAAAGGCAAGGAGATAGATCATTCTTAAGAGATATTCTTAAGTAAGATCACCATGCCGTAGGAATGGTTAAGTAGGATCGCCAAGCCAAAGGAGAAGAATGATGAAAATACTGAGCGGTGTATACCTAAATGGAATATGAAGTGAAAGGAGGTAATAACAAGGAAACAAAGGAATGTGACATGAGTGGATTGAGGAATGTATGCAGTGCAAGATGGAGATTGTAAGGATAATTCTTCATTAGGATGCCTATGTTGTACAAGGGATGATATCAAAGCGTTAAGTAGAAGTTATGGAGTAGGAAGATGTTTCTAGCATTGAAGGGAACATAAAACAATGAAGGAATTTCTACAATAGCAGGATCTTAAGAAAGAGATGCATTGTGATTAAGAAACCTACGTGGAAAGGATGATTAAGTAGGATCATCAAGCCAAAAGAAGAATAAAATGGAAATGGAATAATAAAATATATGGTAGTAAAATAATATTAAGAGAAAAACACGAAAATAATGGCCCAGGTGGATGACACGTGAAGTATCAAAAAATGAAGAAGGATGAAGTGGGTGAGAAGAGTAGCAGAGAATGAGATGAGGTGAATTTTAGGAGAAATTTGGGTTAATAAAGGGGACTAGGAGGAAGGAATGGTCAATAGACACAATCATGAATGAGACCTTGTCCTGAATGACAGGTTTACTTCAAGTAGGGTTTTTGTGCTGTGTGGGGAATTACGTAGATGTGCCAAGGGTGGGGGTGAAATGGTGATGAAGAAGGTAAACTTGTGGGGGAAACTAGACTTTTATCGTCGACATGGATAGTGTTTATGGTGTGGGTACTAGGGGTTTGAGATACAGAAGTGGGAGAAGTTTCGTTTATGGATGTGGGTGTATGATATGGAAATGGTTGTTTAAAAATATCTAAAGGTTGATTGGATGAGGCATTCAGGTTACCCACTTGAAGTTCTCCGTGATCGATAAGCCTTTGGAAAAAATCCTTGAACATTTGACATTTTTCTATGTCATGTCCTCAGACTTGATGATATTTGTAATAGTGATCTTCTTGATACCACACAGGTCGTGGCCTAGATTCATTAACATGTTGGATAAGTGGTAGTGTGATCAAGTGTGTTGCTATCAACTTGTCAAAGATGAGCACTGTATGATTCTCCTAAGGGAGTATAATTGGGCATTGGCCATGTAAATCATTGTTGAGTCACTGTAGATGTCGAGGTAGGAGATGATATAACAATGATGGTGTTGATGGTTGTCTTTGATTTATCATTTGATATGAATGGTCTGACAAATTTAGGTTTTTGGCTTATTGGTCTTTAATTTTAAATGCCCCTGTTCTAAGGCACGTGTCTCAAGCTTGCAGGCCATGGTAAAAGCCTCTTCAAAAGTGTGAAATGATTAGATTTGTAAGGTGGAGGAAATATGCTTGGCGCAATAATGCGTGCGAAGAGCTTTATGAGGTTAGTTTGAGGTAATGGAAAAGATAATTAGATTTATCATATTACGCCATCGTGCGATGAAATCCATGATGGATTCATCTTCGAATTGGCGGATAGTACACAGGTCATTGATGGTTATTTTACATGTGATATTAATGGAGAAATACTCAAGAAATAATTGTGAAAGCTGGGAAAAATAGAAATATGGAGTACTGGGGAATATTATTATACCACTCTAAGGCAGGACCAGCCAAAGACATGGGAAAAGTACAAAACATCAAGTCTTGGTGATGCACAATGAGATAACATGTATGCTTTAATGCTCTGAGATGTTGTTGAGGGTACTCCTTATTGTTAAACTTGGCGAACTTCAGCAATTCCCAGTGTGGAGGATATGGTTTCATGGGCACGGATGGATGGATGGGTTCATTACATATATGTTCATAAGACAATGTGACTTTGGACCCTAACATAGTAGCCTCTAGGTTGGCTAACTGAACTATCAAGATTTGCATGGGGTCATTAGGAAGTGTCTATTGAGCAGTGAAAGGTGGTGGTTGGACTTGTGTATGTGTGGGTATCTGAGGAATTTGGTATGGGTGAGTGTAAGCTATGTGTGATAATTGAGGTGGTTGTTGATAGAATGTGTGTTGGTGAGAAACATGGGTATGGTGTGATTGTTGAGATTATGGAGGTTGTGGAAGTAATTGTTGAGTGGGGATGTGAGTATATGCGGGTTGATAGACTAGAAATGACACTAGTGTTGTTACAAAGGTATGGTTGGAGGAAGTTGAGAAGTAAGGGTATAGACTTGTGACATAGAAGGAATTTGTTGTCCAAATAAGGGATTTGACACATGGGATGGTTGAATAGAGGTACCAATGACTATCAGAGTTGTTGTTAGTGGTATGGATGGCAGTCACGATAGTCGTGTTGATGTGAGGAAGATTGGGCAGAATAGGCGTGACTACTTGGGTGGTCTGGTGTGCCGATGGGTTGGTGGAGGATTATGTAAAATCATGTAAGGCCATAGATTGAGGAATTTTAGAATCAGTATTATAAGGATAGACCTGCTGAAGCAGTGGTACATCTAGAGGGAGGTGTATGTATCTTCTTAAAAGATAGTCTTGAAGGGCCACAGGATTAGCGTTAAGAATCTATCTGAATTTTGGGTCCCCGAGAGGGAAGAATAAAGTACCAATAGGATCTGATCTGACAGAGGGTGGAGTGGCTGGTCTAGATAGGATGGAATGTTGGTCTAATGCCATAGTGCAGGTGAAAGGTATTGAATGATGAATATTAGTGAGAGAATGGGTGCCTGTGAGTGAGATAGGAAGAAACACGGATGATGAAGTTGTTGATGTAGTGATTGATTGGGATGAAGCACTGTGTATAGCGAGGTTGTGTTCTATATTTTTATTAGTGGATTGAGTGATTATGAGCATAAAAAGGAAATCGTTGTTTTATTAAAAAACAAGCCAAACAAACCGTTTTTTCTTTTTCAATCAAGAACATGTGTAAAATAAAACAGCTGAAAGAGGACCTAGAAGAAGGTAAACTATGTTTGGTTTCAGGTAATTTATGGCTGGGAAGTGTCTAAAATGGTTATGTTGGGTGATCAAATCCTAATCAAGGAACCACATGCAAGGAATGTCTCGATGTGTTGATTAGTTTGTGAAATTTTAGGTAGTGTGTGATGATAGGTGTGATGCAAATACTTAAACCTCTAGTTACACTATGTGAGCAAGCAGAATGCACAGGTTTGTTTTACTCCAAAATTGAAATATGGAATTTGATGCTGACAATCAACTAGGAATGAGAAAGTACAATGCAGAAAAGAGAAAATAGGGAAAACTGAAGGATACCTGTATATCGCTTTTTCCTTTTTATCTGATAGCAAGTTGAGGCAAACAAGGAGTATGCTTCAAACAATCAGGTGATAGGTTGTAAAGAGAGAAAACAACAACAGATGTTAATGAATCTTTGGAGAACATGTTCCCCCAATATTGGATTTTTCTTGATAACGTGGTATCTAAAACTGATGATCAACTGTCGGGAATGTTTGAGTAATCCAGAATTGCACCATACATAAGTACAGGAAGAGTCTGGTGAAAGATCGCTTAGGCGTATTTTTGTTTCAACGATTATCTTTGGTAGCGTAATGTCATGGTTGTAATGTTGTGAAACTCACCTGCGAATGTAGATAAGAAAATTAGTGAAGGTGTTTGATCAAATAAGAAAGATAATTTTGGAGTTCTTACGTTGTTAGGTATTAACCAAAAGGTCTAATTACGGATTTAATAACAAAAGTAATCATTTTAATCAATAAAAGGTAAAATAATAACACAATAATTATCCTAATATAATGATTTTACTTAATAGTGTTAATTACTTAAGTAACTAACAACAAAATAATTATCCTCAAATAATTATTGTAGGAATTATAGTCAACAAATCGTAGCTAATTAACTAGTAACAACAATTTCCTTATGAATCCTAATTAAAAAAAAAAATCATAACTGATTAACAAATAGATAAAATAAATATCGTATAAATTTGACGTGACAAATAATAACTAATTAGATAGTAAGTAAAACAATTATCCTATGACTTATAATGAACAAATCGTGATTCATTAACTAACAATAAAATAATTAACCTTATTAAATCCTAACTAAGCCACTAATATCATAATTAATTAACCTGATTAATATCAAAAATAAACTGGTATAGGGTCGATTCGAGTGATTTGATCTATGTGGAGTGAGGGGAGAGAAGTGGTTTGTTGGGTTGAACGGCCGAGTGGAGTGAAGCAGAGTTCAAAGGGGTGGAAACACGCAGGAGAGGGAGATGTGACAATGGGTGAGTCAATGTTTGAGGGGTGAAGGGTTGGTGGATGTGTTGGATGGTAGTGTGGGTAGAGGAATAGCTCAGGGAAGATGTTGGGCTACTGTGTGGAAGTTGTGTGAGGAGTGGAAGAAGGTGAGGGCATCAGAATCCAGGTCGAGGGAGAGCCCGTGAAAGAGGCAGCGAGAAGAGATATGTGGAGATGGGGGTTATGTGGCGAGGGGAGAAGATGTGGCTCAAGTGGGAATTACAACTCAGGCAGAGGTGGCGTTGGGAGAGGAACGGTTGGATGGTCATGTGGATTGGGAGTTGGGGTGTGAGGTGGCTGAGAGAAATGGAGATAGAGTGGGGAGAGGTGGTGGATGGAGCGGGTGATCCGATCGGCTCATGGGTGAGAGGGTGGGATAATTTATTTATTATGTTGTTATTATTATTTTATTTTTACTTTTTTATATATTAATTTTCTCTCTTGTTTATTTAAATTTTAAAAAATGAACTCTATACTACTTGTAAAATGAGAACGAAATGACGATATTTTCCTTTTTTTAGAAATAACAATAAAAATTTACACCTATTATAAAAAATTCAATAACTGATCCTTTCAAACAAAAAATCCACTTACCCCAACGATGACACAAATAACTACATGTATGAACCACAACACACAGATGGAAATAGTACTAACAATCCTGCAAGCGGGTGAATCTACAAACAAAAACTGCATAACATATATCTATATTGACGTGATGTCATATTTACAATAATATAAAATACAATAACTGTTATACATATGACATCCATACAAAGTGAGCTAGCAAAAACATGACCATAACTTGGATCTGGTCCCACCGGGCATGCCAAATGTTGATCTGAAAAACTTGTTCTCATGTGGGTGAACATCGAGACTGCCAGCCACCAATAACTTTGAATGATAGAGGGCTTAGGACCTCATATGCAAATATGGATTCTAGATGCGAGTGCAGAAAAATAGATTTGTGAGAAAGAAAATAGATCTATAAGATGGAAACAGATAAGATTAGATAATGATATACAGAGGCTTCCTGACAAAGAAGATCCGGGAAGTGTTAACTTCCTCGGTGGTTTTCAACCCCCATATTCACAAGAAAATAATGAATATCCAACGATAAGATGACATGCCAAAACTACAGAGATCTACAATATGTTGAAGAAACAATATAATTATGATACCAAACCAGTATTCCGATAGAACAACAAATTGATCGTTAGGCTAACGATATGAGACTGATAGATCTTCACCTCCAAATACTCCACAATCTGAATCAAATTTTCACAAATAAAATATTATGAATTTAAGCTTGAGAATTTCAAGAATTTTCTACCTCTTTTTCAGAGGGGGAGAAAGAGTCCTATTTATAATTTGAATGTGGATTAAAATAAAGGATTAATGAATAACTATAATTTGCAAAATCAATTTTGATTAAGAGGACATGATGAAGAGTTGATTTGATGGTGGGGTTCATGATGTGAGAAAAATAAAATGTGTGATGTGGAGTGGGGACATGGTTAGGTGTAATAGTGAAGTCATGTGCTCACTTTACACTATTGATTTTTAGATTTGTTGTCGGATAGGGAGATTTTTGAATTATTGACTTCATGGGTGGGGTTAATATTTTAATAATTTGAAGGGATTGAATTTTTAGGTGGGAATTGATTTTTAGGTGAGAAGTGATTTTGACTTAAGTGGGGAACATGTGGGGTTGTTGATTTATATATATATATATATTTGAATTATTTAATTATTAAATAGAATGATATGAATTATTTAAAATAAATTATTTAGCATAATATAGTTTGGGCATGTGATAAGAGATTAATATAGTTATAAGATTAATTAACTGAATATGAATTGTCGATAGGAAACAAGATTTGAGTAAGCATGCTGAAGGAGACCAAAACACGAGGTGATACCAAAAATTTTTGTCTACAGCAAGGGCTAGGTTTCTTGGTAGATTTAGATGTGCTCCTGTGGTCCAGGTCATCTCTGCTAGCATGCTCTCGTGTGAGGCTGAAGAGGTTTCCCTTTCATGCTTTTCTAAATGGGGGAGTTCCTGATGCTCTGGCTCCATGCCTTCTGCGTGAGCTCTAAATCCTTCGCGATCTATCTCTCTCCTTAATGCCATCCACTTTGTAATGTCACATTGCTTCTCTATCTCCCTCTCGTATGCCTCATTTTACTTAAACCATTGTTCTTCTCTCTTCCTCTCTATTGTTAGGTCTGCCATCTTTCACCAAACCTACTCCTATCCCCATGCATGGTGGGGTTTAGTTAGCCATCAGTTTTCTTTCCAAGTTCAGGGTTACCATCAAGATCTTAATTTCCATTGGAATGCCTTGCAATTAAGTTCCCCTGGGATACCGTAAAAAATGGAATTCCACTACCTCTGTGAAATAATAAGTGGAAATTGAGTACTCCAGAATATAGTTATTCAAAACACCAAAAAAGAAAGTAGCCACAACGTGCTTCCAAATCATATCAGCATCATAAAGGGCTTGAAATTTTTCTTGCTTCAAGAAAAGTGTGCCATACCTCCAATTCCTTTTAGATGCATAAGAAACTAGCCACTCGTATAGTTCTATCGGAAAAATAGCAAAGAAACTCTCATACAAACTATCATATATATTTTGTTCCACCCACATATGTGCATCAAACTCATATCTAGTGTTGAACCTCCATGTGTATTCTTCTTCTAGATTTTTTATCTAGTCCTCAACACTCGCTAGGTTCAACCGGTACGTCTTCATCACAAACCATCCTAAAAATAGCTAAAAAATAGGTCCTGAAAATGGAAACCAATTATGCAGCCTAGAATTTACCAAGAATAACCCAGGCACATTAGCACATCACTCATCCTAGACTAAGCACTCACCCAAACCATGTAAAGGTATGAGGCCCATCCTTAGAGTTTCTTGTGCAGGATGCAAACATAATGAATGGTTAATGCATTCATATCCATAAACAATATAAACTTTCCACAGAGCATATCCTAGATCTAGATCTTAAAGAATCATGAATCAAATGGTAAACATAATGAAATTATCCATGCAATAAATAGTTAGAGTCGCGTTTGACACCATTATTCATCCAATAGACTCCATTATATTAAAACACAATGAACACAAAATCTTCTAACAATAAGTAGTACCATAAGTTCATGTGTGCATCAGATCTGGCAGCATAACCTCACAATAGCTCATACATAGTACTCTCTCTTCCTCTCTCTCTCTCCTTTTTATCTATGTAGATTGTTACATATTTATAATGGTGGGGAATTTCCCTTCACCACTTACATAATTCCCAAAATAGGTTGCATGCTGAAAATAGTCATGCGCCTTTACAATAATAGACACACATGTAAGTACACTAATAATAGATCTCTTCTAGCTAACCGACCGTGGTAATCCTATTGTTAACTTGAACTTATGCAAAGTGCTTAGTAAACACTCTTCCAAAAATAGCATTTTCATGTTCCGCAAGTGTCCATCTAGTTATGTGCCCCGCATGCTATCTCCAAAAATATCCCATAACCATGAAAATGGCTAAGTTGAGATTCATTTTGTCTTTCACACGCACTTCCTTCCCTATCCTTTTGTACCTTCAAACCTGCCTTGCTACCACGTGGAAATATTCTATGCACCTTGTTCTTAGTGTCATACTTTTTCTACTCAATAGTAACCCTTGCAACCTTTAAACCAAAAAAAAATTACCGTAATTTTTCCCTAATAAACTAGTAGGTTTTATTACGGTTCTAAACATCAAAAATTGTGGGCATTACAAATTCATAAATTTTGCATCTTCCTCTTTATGGTTTCTCAATTCTTACAACTATATAGTGCATTTGTTGAGTTGGAGTCCTCACACACTCTGAGAGATGACTATTAAGATAATATGGTCCGCTAAATGGGATGTTAATGTTTGTTGTTGATTTTTCAATTCAGAATATTTTTGGCATTGATTTTGCAATTGGGAAGTTTTTTTCAATTGATTTTACTGTTGGATGAATTCAAATGTAGTCCTTATGCACAATGTTCATTGTTAAAGACATTTTTATACTTCCCTAATTTTGTAGATAGGTCCCCTAATTTTGTAGATAGGTCATTCAGTCAATTATCTCATTGTTCTTGGTTAGGAATTCATTTATGTTCATGGTTGTTTTTACTTGGAAATGATATTTTAAAAAACTAGAAAATTTCATTTCCTTCTGTGAAACTAGGTATCTACGAGATGGTCAAATATTTTCCATACAATCTCATATATGTTCTCAACAACAAATATAGAAAAATTACATGAGTTTAATGTCATTTCTAATGGCGCATTATTTGTACCTTTGACTGGACAAAAAAATGTTTTGTTTGTATTAAAAAATCCCCATTTGATCCTCTCTCGAAAGCTCTAATAATCCAAGTACTTGTTTTAGAGTAGTCTCCTTATTTCCCACCCAAACAAATGATTATTTACTAAAAGGATTAGGTATACCAAATTCCAAGATACTAATTATTGGTTCCATTAAGAATAAATAATCCCAATTCAAATGTGTCATTCCTAAAAGGGGAGGCCTTTGATTAACCAAAATGTGAGTAAATGGTAGTTAATCTAATCTAGAACGGCATATAAATATAGTAAATGAATGCAGTAAAAAAGTAAGGAAAATGACCCAAGAAACTAATCATATAAAGGTAGAAAATCTAATGTGCAAGAAGAGTGAGGAAGTGACTTGGCTTATAAGAGAAACTCACAGGACTGTGTTGCAGAATAAACAGAATAATATGGAAGCAGGAAGGACTATGCATAGGTCCCAAAAAAGGATGGATATGAGCTATCTATCTAGACTGGAACACCTAGAGAGGGACAGGAGTGCATGTGGGTGCTCTGATTTGCAGAATGGGTGCCCTGGTTTGTACAGAAGGTCCAAAACTGAGTTTCATGAGTTCAACAGGTGGTTTAAAATCCTCGTTATTTGTCACATCAAATTTGTTGCACTCCACCAGGTGTCACTGCTAATCCAAGATGAGTAGAAGACTTGCAAAAGACCCAAAGAAGAATCAAAACCCTAAAAAAAATGCATATGAATAGGTTAAACTAACCTTAGTTGTCATAACAGTGGGCTTACTAATTGAGTGCTACACTACATTCCAGACCCAAATGTAGTTCTAGTGTGTGTGTGTGTGTGTGTGTGTGTGTGTGTGTGTGTGTGTGTGTGTGTGTGTGTGTGTGTGTGTGTGTGTGTGTGTGTGTGTGTGTGTGTGTGTGTGTGTGTGTGTTTGAATCATGTGCCCTAGGTGCTCTTGTGTCATTCATACTTTTTGAAGTAGCAATAAATAACTAGATGTAAAAATGTAGTAGAATGGTGGATGGAATAGAATAGAATCCCCTCCTATTCTTGTGTGATGCAAATGAACTAGCATTGTCCTTTGTGATGGAGCTAAATGTATGTAAATGATCTCTAAATGCCTTAGATGAATGCGACCCTAGGTGGATGATAGTAGTGACTACTGTTTGGTCCCTTATTATGATCTCATAACTTTATATTTATAGGGTTCTCTTGATCTAATTTTGTAAATAACCCTGAGATAGCTGACAATCAAAAAGATAAGAAGCTGAAATGGATAGAAAACACCTAAAAAGTGGCGAGAAAGCTCAAAAATGATTGGGTGCCCCTGGGGGGGACCAAGACATCCATGGGCACCCCAATACTGGCTTGGGCACCCCAGTCAAAGCTAAAACAACGTGAAATGAAAAAATATGACTGGGCATATAGGTACATGAGGTCGGGAATGATGAAATAAAATAAATTAAGATGGCCAAAAGATGTGGGTTAATTAGTATTTTCTTCACTCAAAAACCTTCTAAATAGTAGTATGAGATTGAGACTAAATAATGTGTAAAGTACATGATTTTTTTATATATTTTCCCCCACTTTATGTTGGTGATCAAAAAGATTGGTAACATAAATTAGATAGAGATGTGTACCTAATGTCCATGAAGATTATAGTAGAAAATGAGCCAAAGGACTAGAAAATGTCTGGAATGAAAAAAATATGATGGCGCATGGAAAATAAAGATGAAAAATTGAAAAAAACATTATGAGGGTGAACCTAGGGTGGAAATGCATGTGTAGATACTGATGTGTGTGATGTACCTTCATGGTTAGTATGGTGTGTGCCACCGTGAAATGTTATTTCTGACATTGTTTTTGTTTCCCCCATTTGACTGTTTATTTCCCATACGTCTGGACCTCCAAAGAGAAAACAATCAAGTAGTCAAACATGTATGTATGTATGTGTAAAAATGCAATGTAAAAGCATGTAAATGTAAAATACACAAATGAAAATTTTCAATGGAACATGTGCACCTAATCCATGTCGAGAAAGAGATTGTAGAAGGATATCTTGCACTGTCATGATTTTTTGAGCGATCCAATGCCATAGGCAAAAGAAGTATATGGAGGAATTCCAATGTATCCTCCAACCTTTAAGTGTTTCCCTAAACATGTGTGAGGAGATATCTGTACATCCTAGTTTTTTGGGAAATCCCACGCTATTAGCCGAAGAAATATAGGGTTGAATTCCATTGTATCCTCCAACCTTTAACCGCTTCCTAGAATGTTAAGGACTACCATGTCCTGTAAAATCTACTGTGTACGGGGTTCGCAGACTAGTCTAAACCCACTCATTGTATGTAACCCACAATTCCAAGGGTGGAAAGTGCACTAAACTGAACTAGTGTAAATGTGATGTGTAGTATGTAAAAACCCCAAATGATGCCCCCCTCTTTGGGGGCGGATATGACATCGTTGATACGAGAAATGCGGCCCCAAAAGAGGACCTACCACATGAAATCTGAAAATATACCCTACAGGGGGAAGAGAATGCCCTTGGTAGAAACCAAGGCACGCACAAACAAGAAGGCTAGCCAAAACAATTGTTAGTATAAAGCATGCATGTAGAAAGCAATTTGTAAACTACACAAATAGTGTATAAGCTATCAAGAAAATTAATGTAAACATGCAAGAAGACAAATAAGCCACACAAAATGGGCTGAAAACATGGGACATCACTCACGATGTTGCAAGACACATAAGGCCATCATAGCCGCATATAAACAAATAAGTGTGAAAACCAAACAAAGGGCAATGCACGTAAACAAGCGCAAACAATAGACAAGTAAAATAAAAAACAATTATGGAAGCAGATATCCCTGCATAAAAAATGTTGCACATGAAGCACTCGTTAGCATGTTAGAAAGATAATCAGTATGTCAAAATCATGTGTAAGCAAGTAATGTAAAGTGCTAAGTACAAAATGAAACAATAGCACCTGTGAGAGATGAATGTGGATGCCCCCAACGACCAGTGTAGTAAGGGTAGAAGGTGAGCATCCATGTTGCATGTAAGAGACATGTATCTTTGATCATAACTAGAGAAAGACGTGAATGTGCATGTGTGGATGATATTGATAAATTACATAAAATTAATCTAACTAGCATGTGTAATAAAGTTACCATGAATAAGCAAAAGTTATCAAGATTAAAAGCAACCATAATATGCAGTATGTTGTGGATGGATTGAATGGAATTCAATATGGATGGTAGGATCCACGTTCCCCCCAAGTGAATGGAAATGTATGTGGTGATGTTCATTTGGTTTTCCCCCTCAGCAGTCAAGAATGAACCTTAAATGAGAGTGTGTCATCGGTAATGGTCGAATAACATGTATTGTGTCTAGCGTGTTGTGATGAGTATATATGCGTAGTGATGATGATATGAAACATATAGAATAGATGTGTGTGAACCTTATAGCTAAATCATATATCACAATAAAATGAATATATGAGTGATGATTTATCCCTAAAGAGTGTATACTAAAAGATGAATAGTAAGGTGTGGTGATGTAGCATAAAATGTATACTACTACAAGATGAATAGTAGGGAGTGGTGATGTAGCCTAAAGTGTATACCACTAAAAGATGAATAGTATGGAGTGGTGATGTAGCCTAAATCTTATACCACTATAATATGATAGTAGGGATTGGTGATGTAGCCTAAAGTGTATACCACTACAAGATAAATAGTATGGAATGGTGATATATCCTAAATCATATACCACTACAAGATGATAGAGTAAGTGACGATTTATCCTATAGCATGTGTCACTATCCTAAAAATGTCGCATGATGAAAGGTTGAATGATAAACACATGATGAATGTAAGGTCCATTTGATTTATAAACCCTTGGCAGTCGAGTATGGACCGAGGAACTAAAGTGCATCATTTGGTATTGAGTTCAGCGTGTAGAAGATGATGTAGTATGTGTATTGAAGATGATAAATGACCATGTGATGTATATGTAGTGTATAGTATTGAATGCAATATGTGTAGTGTTCCCAAAAGCATATAGTATGTAGGATGCAATGCTAGATGAGTAGGATGAAGACTAGTATGATGTGTGATGCATAGATATGCAAAGATTTAAATGGTATGGACTAAATGTAGAATGTATGACGCAAGACGTGAAACGCAATGTGTGGGGTTCATGTGTAGTTATCCCTCAACTGTCAAGTGTGAATCGAATCACAAGATCGTGTCATCGGGTAATGATGATAATATTGTATGTTGTGTGTAAAGATATAGGTGTGAAGTTATGTGAATATAAGATGTGCGTGAATGCTAGAGGGGGGAAATAAGTGTGAGGCCCCCCAAGTGTACTATGATGATGGATATCTATGCAGCAATGCGAGAGGTGTCATGTCATTTTGGGAGAGTTTTGTCTATGTCATGATAAGAGAGAGGACCAACATAATGGTAGGCTAAAGCAACAGTAGGACCATGTGATGGTGGCCAAATTTGAGGTATGTCTTTTTCATTAGTAAGAGTAGTAGCTTTGACAAAATTGATTGGTTTTATCTTATGTGGGATTGATGATATTGTAGAATAATTGATAGGAGAAGAAGGTGGACTGATTTTGAGATGTGGTTACGTAATTTAACTTGGTAATGTTGTGTATGACTTGAGATGAAGAGGTGTTACACTGATTTTTAAAGGAGGTTGTTTATGTTGACTTGGTGATTCCATAGATGACTCGAGAAGAGGTGTTGTATCGGTTTTGAGGGGTAGTTGCTTAGGCATGTCTTTACTTTCCTTAGAAATTATGGCATGATGCGCATTAGATGAATCAGATTTAAAAACCCATTGAGATGTAACAAGTGGAGAGGACCATGTAACATAACATTGTGCGGTGAATGAGATGAAATCTTGACACTCAAGATGCTTGATTCTTCATTGTAAAGCATAAAAATCACTTTCATTATGTTCATGTATTTGATGATAATTACAATATGGAAGAACTTGATATTTTGCAAGCCAATAAGAAGGATATCAATGAGTATATGGCAAGTTGATTAATTGATGAATTATGAGTTTCAGAATAATATCTTGTTTTGTAGCATTGATTGTAAACTTGAGAGGTGTGGGGAGTGGAAATATTTGAGGTGAACTAATATGAGAACATGTAAAAGACATAAAATGAAGATGAGATGTGGAAGGAGAAAAAACATGAGCTTGAGAAGCATCCTTAAGATGTTGGAATTTAGATTAAAGAGATGTAATCGTGGATTCCATAGCCTAAAATGTATCTTGAAATAAAGAATGAAGAGCTTGAATGGATTTGTAGATAGATTGATTGGGTTTTGAATCAAGGGATTCCTTATAAAGGCGACCAAAAATAGAATTGACTTGGGTAGGAAACATCTTGATAGGCATACACATAGTCTCTAGGGTTTTTTGAAGAGTGTCTTTATAAGATGGGTGTATTTGAATTAATTGAAGCAAAGAGACTTGACAGAAATTAGAAGCCATGATAGAAAATATGAGATAAACCTTAGACCAAGGGTGGATTCAAAGGTTAGGTTCACCAAAAGGATTAACTAAAATGTGGATAAATGGTATTTAATATGATCTAGAATGGCATTTAAATACATTAGATGAATGCAGTAAACAAGTATGTAAAATGACCCAAGAAACTAATCATATAAAAGTAGAAAATCTAATGCGCAAGAAGAGTGGGGAAGTGACTCAGTTGATTAGAGGATATCACTAGACTGTGTCATAGAATAAACAGAATAATTTTGAAGTAAGAATGACTATACATAGGTCCCAAAAAAGGATGGATCCAAGCTATCTATCTAGACTAGAGTGCCTGGAGAGGGACTGTGGCACCCATGGGGACTCTGGTCTACAGAATGGTCACTCAGGTCTATGCAAGAGGTCCAAAACTGAGTTTCACATGTTCAGCAAGTGGTCTGAAACCATCATTGTCTATCACATCAGATTCACTACACTGCACCAAGTGTCGTTGTTAATCCACGATGAGTAGAAGACCTGTAAAATACCCAAAGAAATATCAAAACCCTAAAAAAATAATGTATATGAATAGGTCAGACTGACCTCAGCTGCCACAATAGTGGGCTTACTAAATGAGCGATACACTAATTTCAAACCCAAATGTAGTTCTAGTGTGTGTGTGAATCATGTGCCCTAGGTGCTCTTGTTCTAGTCACACTTTATGAAGTAGTGAGCAATAACTAGATGTGAAAATGTAATAAAATGGTGGATGGAATAGAATAGAATCCCCCTCTTACACTTGTTTGATGCAAATGAACCAGCCTTATCCTTTGTGATGGAGCTAAATGTATACAAATGATCTCCAAATTCCTTATATGAATGCAACCATAGGTGGATGATTGTAGTGAATAGTTCTTGGTCCCTTATTATGGTCTCATAACTTTATATTTATAGGGTTCTCTTGATCTAATTTCGTAATTAACCCTGAGATGGCCGACCACCAAAAAGATAAGAAGCTGAAATGGCTAGAAAGCACCCAAAAAGTGGCCATAAAGTTCAAAAAGGATCAGGGCACCCTTGGTAGGACTAAGGCACCCATGGGCACCCCAGTACTAGCCTGGGTGCCCCAGTGAAAGCTAAAATAATGCGAAATGATAAAATTTGACTAGGCATGTGGGTACAAGAGGTCGGGAATGACGAAAGAAAATAAATTAAGATAGCCAAAAGACAGGGGTTCATTAGTAATTTCTTCACTCTAAAACCTTATAAATAGTAGTATGATACCAGGATTAAATAATGTATCAAGTGCGTGATATTGTCTCTGCAGCCTTCAGTGCAACATGTTGACCACTATGTTCAACATGTGGTCGATTGTGTGTAAAGTAAAAATTTGGGAATTTCCTGAGATATTTTTGAGAGAAAAGGATCCTTTCCTCCAAGTATTGTGAGGCTGACTCAAAATGTTTATGGATGAATGCAAGCTTGACCTATCTCAGATCATTTTCCACAATCTTGTCTTCAATTTTTAGGCATTGACATTTTTTGTCTCATTAAGCTACATGCTCATGCAATTTTCACCCATGACTATCAAAACACCATTCTTGAAATTTGATCTCTTCATATGGTGTTCGAATTTCTTTCTCCTCATTAGTGCTTCAAAATTCCATACTTTCATACTCACCATGAAAACTTCTTGTTTCAAATTGACTATTTTTTCTCATTTGGTATTAGGTTCCAAGCCTTATCTATAGAAAACACATCGATACAAAGAGGGGGGTGAAATAATATACTTATAATTTTTTTACTTATTAAATATTAACATTCACAACAACAACATCCATATGAGATATAACAATTGCACAACACAATATTTATGTGGAAACCCTTTTGCGAGAAAACCACATAGAAAAGACTACTTGGAGCTACTATCTAAAACTAGCAATAATAATAATTGTATTACAAATATTTGTAGGCACCAACCTACTAAGGACACTAATCCCCAATGTTAAGCACCAACTCAACTATGATTTGTGAGCACCAACCCACTAGAGATGTCAATCCCCAATGTCAAGCATCAACTCAACAATCAAAATATCCACCCACTATAGTTGCTTCTACAATATGATGATGGCATATTGATAACTTCTTCTTGTTTTTTCTGTATATCTACGCTTTAAAATTTACTTATGCACTCCTCGTTATTAAATCTTTTTCAACAACTTGATATTCTAATCTGCTTAAATTTTCTCTTCCTATTTCTTCTCTAATCCTCTTGATATTTATTCATTAACTACTCCCCTCTTATCGCTCTCTTTCATCTCTCTTCATGTTGGTAAGAAAATTTGTCGATGGGGAAAATTGGTGGATTTCCGCCAATGCTCTGGGACTAGGTCCCTTTGCTTGAATGGGGAAGCTCCATTATTTTTTTTAAATGAAAATAAAAGGTTTTTGTTGGCCTAGGTGTTGGGGATCCAACATGCCCACTCCACTACACTTGCAGAAAATGTTTGAAATTTCTTGCAAGGGAGGAATTTTCTAGGTAGGTGGGGATACGAGAGTGGAAAATTAGGAGGGGGATTAATATTTCAAGTATGAAAACTTGGATGCTTGCAAAGATTAATCAGATCATATCAATACACATAATTAGGAATATTAAAAACTTTCTAATAACACCAAGATAAGATGGAATTATGAAGACAAAGTTTCACTTAATCCCTCATCCAGAAAAGTATGAAACTCCTTTCTTCTTTATTGACATTCTCACAAATTTGTACAATAGAGGAATGGAATAACATATGAGAAAGAGAATAGATGAAAATATCCATCCCTTTTACTTATCAAGTAGTTATCTACTCTCAAACATACAAAATTAACAACCCTTTGGAATGGGGGATTCATTACAATTTATATACTTTAGAAATACTCTTCACCTACCCCCCCAGATGAATTTTCATTTGTCTTTTACAACATATGAATCTTCATATTCCTAGGAATGAAATTAAGTCCCCTTTTATTAATTAAGGGTGACTTATTACAATGTCAACTATAGTCACATTTACATGAATAGGACAAAAATGAATAATAAAAAATGAAAATTGCTACTCCCAATGAAGAAATAGAACATGAAGGAAGAGGGAAAGGGGGGAAGAGAGAAAATAAGAGAGAGATAACTAGTCTGATGAAGACACTTCCCTTATTAATTATGCTTCGTTGTCTGATGGATCTTTACCAAGTTCACTTGGAAAAATCTCCACTCATTTGAAATTTCTACCATATCAAGCCACCACAAGTGCAACTCTCTCAGACTGAGGAATGTGGACACAAATCAAGGAATCAAGCCAACCATCTGAGATGACATTGATGTTCTTGATTTTAACAAACCAATACTGATGTTTCTTTGTAATACTTGATATTGTAGCTCTTATCTAGGTGAGAAACTTTAGTGTGTCTTCATTAAATTAAATGGATTCAACAATTCATCCACTAAGGTAATCTCATTAATGGTGGGCACTCCAAGATTTTGTATTCTGGTGTTGACATCATCATGCATCTTAGGAGGTACACTCCTCATTTGATTCCAATTCATCCAGAGCACGATTCAGCATCTCATACCGAGAGACAAGAGTCCTCACCCATACCTATAAAATATTCTTAGATGGAGAATCAAATACCTACATGTGTACCAACATGTGAGAATGATCTTTACCCATCTCCACCACCATTGGGTACACTTGATCCTATGGTAAACACACACATATACTTGTACAATGAGATCATCTCTATAAGCAAGGATTTCCCTTTCTCCAAAATCTTGTTCACCCATTTATCATTGGCTCATCCTTGAATGGTGAAACACGGTGTCTTTCGAATGGAATTTGGATTGAATTTACTAATGAGAGTAACTTATTCAATTGGAAGAGATGAGAAGGCATTCGGGTCCATGAAATTTTACATGTATAAGGTGAGTATTTGCAAATGGTCTTCCAACTAATCACTTTTCTCTTTGTACTCATAATTCTTCACAAGAAGTAAAGTGGAAGACTCCTCGAATAATTTTACATCTCCCTCATGGTTTTTTGGGCCTAGGGAAATGATGTTAATCTCATATTTGGTCAAGGTTATTTCTTTAATGGGCTTGATGACCTTTTTCCCAGATACTTCAACATATTTGTTTCCCAAAATACCATTGAAGAAGTGTGAAGTTGCTTGATAAATATTTTTCTTCCTTCCCTTGACCAATGAGGATATAGTTGAGAAAATAGGGACTATCATGTATTGAATTGTATGGGCCTCCTTTGTGATCATTTCTTGTATCCAGAGAAATATCTCGTTTGTCTCAGGTTCAGAAATTGGCACGATTGTTGTCTCTTACTCAGAGTGATGAGGAAAATCTTGTACAGGAGGGGTCAGTGTAGCAGTGAACGGTGAGAAACTCTAGGACTGCTGAGGGAATGAAAGATGAACTAGATCACTCTCCCTAGCTCCATTTCTGTCAAAATATCATATGTTGTTCTAACCCTTTTGTACAACCTTTTGTAGTAGGGGGCTTTTGGTTCCACTTCTTTACGTTTTAAACTTTCACCAGAGTGAGTTGAGCCTGAAGCTTTATCTGTGACCTTTAAATAGGAGTGATGGGATGTGTGTATTTAAAGAGTAAGGAAACTGCCTGATGTGATGAGGGAACCTTTTTTATTTTTCAAAATATTTCTTTTCTCTTTTGATGATGGCATCAGTCCACTCACTTATATCTCCCGATTCGTGGATGCTCCATGTCACTTGTGGGATATGCGAGGCCTTTAGTGCTTGATATTATAGGTCATACAAATTCATGTCATCATCTTGAATGCCTTCCCCATACCAGTTAAACTTTAATATTTTCATTTTCCCAATGTTCATTCTCAGGTGATCTCATTCTTTGAATTCGAAATCATCTATGCAATTCACCCAGTAGTCTTCAATTTGTGGAACATGATATGATTCAGGGAGGTGAAAGGTATCATGATCACTTTGGATATCAAAGTCTTCCCTTGGTGCATATGAATACAAGCTCAGAGGAGAAAAGGTGGCTTTTAAGTGTGTAGCATCATTAACACTTTTACAAGAGAAGATTCTGAGAGAGATGGGGAAGTAAATGGTATTCTTCTTCCAATTCTTAAGCTTACTATGAACATGAGAAATTTGTCTACACAATTCAAACAACATGACCATGTCGTTGAGATATCATGGTATCCTTCGTAAAGAAAGATCAAAACCAGATACTCAGATGTAGGAGAAGGTTAAAAACTGTATGAAGTAGGGCCCATACCTTTTTATCATAGAAGCTACTTGTCGAGACAACCTAGAGTAAGGATTTCCTTCTAGTGACTTGATGATAAACATTGTGAACACATAGTTCACTCTCATGTAACGTTGATTGATTTCCTTCAAGACTATTTTTGGGTACCTTTCAAATGTAGGAGCCTTCTGAGAAATATTTTAGGTGAGTGTCAACCCTCTGAATGGCCTCGAGCTCGTAAGAGCATATACAAAGTATGAAGTAATTGAAAACTTCTTGGATATAGGTACTTGAATTAGTTGATGATGCAAGTTGTCACTGATTATTTTCCCCAATCTATCATATATTTTTCTTCAATGATAGTGATTATGAACAAGGTCATCCAATCATGGAAGTCCTTTTTTGTTTCTTCTCCCATTACCTGGCTCAGAAGGATGATCACATCTGAGAATCCTTCATGAAATTCAATCTCAAACAGGGACTTTCGAATGTGGGAAGGATTTATTCCTTTCTTCAATGAAAAACCCAATGTGAGGCCCTAAATATATATTTTTTATTTGTACCATTCACCTATTAAAAAAACCCTTGTGATGAAAACCATATTGTTCCAGGTCAAAATTTGTATTTGAGTGAGAGATCTCCTTGGGAGAAAGTACCGTCAGGACTAAGTTATCATCAACTCTTGTAGTTCAGGTGTTTATCTCATAATGATGGGAGTATGCCAACACTAACTTTGAACTAATATCAGATGACCACCCGCTACATACAACCCGTTCATGTAAACCTTATCCTCCACAAGTCCTCTGGGTCCACATAGCATCCTATCTTTGATTTTTTCCATATCCATGTGAGTAACATCATTGTAACCCAAACTCAAGTATTCAAATGAGAGATCTGAAATGGGCTCAAGACCTAAAAACTTGAATTTCATCCTTGATAATGGTACCTTTTTTTACTTGAAATGAGGACTTACTATTTTAATAAAATTTCCCTTTTTGGCTCCGGACCACCTTGTTTGCTATCTTGGTTGCTTTCTGAGAACCCTGCTTTGAGAAAATCTACTTTTTCTGAGAGGTTTCTATTTATAGTAATTTCTCATATAGATACTTAATATTTTTTGAGAGTACCCTTCCACATCTTGGATCGCGACAAAAACAACTTCACTAGGATTGGTTTCTTCTTTGGATATCACGTACAAACTTTCAGCTCAATCCGATCACTAGAATGGTGGAAAATAAAAAACCATGGCACAAATTCAGGGGTTTTTCACCATTAAAAATATGGGACATGCATGTATTTACAACCATATGTGTCTTGAAAGAACCTTTAAAATAATAAGTTTGCAAAAAACCTCACTTCGATCCGACCACCGGATTGTAAGATACGAATTTTTCACCTACGCGGGTACGAAGTCAATCAGGAAAAAACATGAACATGGAATGTTGAAAAAATTCTGATTTTTTAGAAATTTCTCCATTGAGATCATGAAAACATGGAATAAATAATGGAGGAAGAAAATGGATGGAAGAAATCTAGAAAAAAATTGATAGCATTCTGAGGTTTTTTGAGCATATGGAGGAAGATCTTCAAAAAACTATCTTTCTAGTTTTTTTTCTTTATGGGGGAGGGGCACATTTTTTTTCTATCCCCTTGGGAAAGGGATGAGAGGGGAAAACAAATGGGCCTTATCTCTATGGTAACAAGTGGTGGACATACGTTTCAAGAGGTGTGGGCTAGAAAATTTCTCAAAGGGGCTTACTGAGGCCTCCCAAGGTCATGTGGCGGTCCATGAGCTTACCTGGGGGAGGACACATTTTTTCCCCATTATCCCCATAGAAATGCATGAAAGGGACACAAAAGTGTGCATCAACCTCATGCTAGAACATGGCATTGGAAAAATTGACTAAGTACAAAAGGCTTACCTTGGGAAGGACCTTGAAAACGAAGTTGTCGGAGCTCCCAGAGGACTTTTTTGACAATTCTTTAATATGAATTTTACTAAAAAAATAATTGCTAAGAATAATGGGATGGGTATCCAGGTCTGATTTTTCCTAAAACATCCTAAAAAATAGCCTTATTTCTCGAGATCACGAGGTGTGCCTTCCAAGAATGAACTATGGAAAGAAATTTATGAGTCTTGTGAGAAATATGAAAATATCACCATGTAGGGAATTGAATAATATTTCCAATGGTATATTTTTTGTCCTCTAACTCATTCCAAAGCTCCTAGAATCATCTTCTAAAGCTCAGGTTATTTTTTCAACTACAAGCTCCTTCACCTTCAAAAACCCGTTGACCTGGATGTTGTTCCTAAACCTCCAATTATTTCTGAAATATGCCTAAATCACTTTCACAATGATATTAGATATTTTATACCACTTCTTGGTGAATTTGGGCCTTCAACTATGCTCTAAAAGATGTGCACCCACCTTAGAAAGGCTAAAAATAGCCATTTCTAAGCCTACTGAAAGATCTGCCTTGAGAAGCATTATCTCGAAATAACTTGATAAACATGTTTGCCTCTCTCCAAAACATGGGAAATTTTAATACCTTACGCATGAGAACTAAAAGTATTGGTATAGTCCTAATACATGGGGTGAATTGATCTAGAGCAGTGCTCGAGAAGGTCTATAAGCAAAAAATTTGACACTAAGGTAAAGTTTTCATGTTTTTGAGTTGAATTTTTCCCTTGCAAAAACACATGACAACACTTCATAACGACATTATAATACCATGAGTGTCTTCTTGAATTCACAATTGAATCCACTTATATATCATAATCATTTCATGGACAGACATGACTTTTCATGAATCGACATCCCTTTTTGAATATACATCATGAGTCATCTTTAGTATACTTTGAATTTTGAATACTTGAATTTTTCAGGACTCCCGCGAACATCCCCTACTTTATCTTGGTCTCGCAACATTCCATGACCATCACGGAAAAATCTATACATTCTTAGATTTTTCTCTTTGTTTCACAGTAATCCTCCTCTCTATTGTATTACTTACTAACTTTTAGGGATTTTCCTTTGTTGCATAGCATTATTTCAAACAAACCAACACACATTAGTTTATTCCTTCATCTCGTGAGGCACTGCTACAACCTGTGAAGCACTAAAAACACCCACAAAACACTTCATAACCCGTGAAGCACTATAAAGACCCTTGGAACACAACCCATGAAGCACTTCAAACACCCATGGAACACTTAACAATTTGCGAAGTAATACAAATATCCATGGAACACAATAGAACCAACGGAACATTACAGAACCCATGGAACACTATAAAACCTGTGAAATACTACAAAAATATTTTCTTTGGTGTGTGGCATGCAGAATTCAAACTAAATCATATTTTTCATAAGAGGCACGTATCTGTAAGAATTAATGACAATATTTCTAACTTCAGATATATTTTTCAGTATTCCTTTGGCATAAATGAAAATACTTCTAACAATAACCCCCTTTTTCATTTATGGAAACCAGCCATCTTTCATAATCTTCCATCGTGATCAATTACTCCCCCTGATTGTATTACTTCTTCTTTTGCTCCCCTGTCTTTAACTCTCCTATTTCTCCCCCTTGATGTATGACTTCTCTTATCTTTCAATTCTCCCCCTTTGACATCAATGGAAAAGGAAAAACTCTCTTCACACTCTCCCCCTGAGAATAATCTTCCACTTAATGACTTGTTGAAAAGGATACTACTCCCATCTTTTGTCTGATATATTCAAAATTTTGTTTTGTAAAAATGTCAACAATTTCTATTTTTTGTGACATTGTATTTTATCTTAACCTGTTGATCTGCAACTTTCTCTCTCAAAATATGATACTTAATGGTAATATGATTTATTTTGGAATCATAAATGGATTCTTTGTGATATTTATTCCATTATTATTGTCACAGAGTATAGAAATTGGAGAATCAAATTCTACCTTTACATCCTTCAGTGTCTATTTCATCCAAAGAACTTGTGTGCAACATGATACTGTAACAAAATATTCTACCTCAATTGTAAATAGAGAAACAGAAACTTGTTTCTTGCTCATCCAAGATACTAAATTGTTTCCCAAAAAGAAAGCATCTCCATTTTTACTTTTTATGTCATTTATACAACCAACCCAATCTGCATCTATATATGTTGTTAAAGAAAAATCTTCACCTTTTTTATACCATAATCCATAATCCAACATACCTTTCATATATTTAAGTATTATTTTAACATCTTGCACATGAGTTTCTTTTAGTGCTGCTTGAAACATATTATCATGCATACTACTTGCATTACATTTGGTCTTGATGAAGTTACATATAACATACTTCCAATCATTGATTTATAAAGAGTCTTATTTGCTTCAGGATATTTATCATCCTTTCTCAACTTACAACATGTGATCATGGGTGTACTTACTACAGTGTTATCTTTCATTTTAAAATTATTTAGAATTTCCTTAATATACTTGGTTTGTGAAATGAATATACCTTTGTAATATTGAAAAATTGTAATCCAAGAACAAATGACAACTCACCAAGCATTGAAATTTCAAATTATTTTTTCATTTCCTCAGTAAATTCTTTACACAATATTATCCTTACTTCCTCCAAAAATGATTTCATCAACATAAACAAAAATATCAGTTGATTTTCACCTTCACTTTTGATATACATATTATTGTCAACAATTCCTTTCTTGAACCCTTCTTGTTGTAGATACTTGTCCAAACTCAATTACCAAGCTTTAGGGGCTTATTTCAATCCATAAATATCTTTCTTCACCTTTCATACAAATTCCTCATTCTTTTATAATATGAATCCTTCTAATTGTTTCAATGTAGACTCCTTCCAAATTTCCATTCATAAATTCAGATTTAACATCCATTTGATAGAATTTAAAGTTCTTATAACAATAAAATGCCAAAACATACTAGTGGCTTATAAATGTGCAACATGAGAAAAAATTTCTTCCAAATCAATACCTTCAACTTGTGCATAGCCTTTTACTACTAACCTTTCTTTATTTCTTACTAATTTCCCATCTTCATTTAGCTTGTTTCTGAATACCCACTTTGCACCAATCACATTTTTGTCTTTAGGTATTGGAACAAACTCACATGTTTCATTCTTCTCTATTTTATCATGGTCTTCTTCCATTTCTTCAATCTGGTGCTTGTCTTCCTTTGCTTCAACAAAGCTTTTAGGCTCAACTTTGGACAGTAACAAGATATTTGCATGTTCTTATGCATTTTTCAACCTTCTTCTAGTTTGTACTCCAAGATTTTTGTCACCTATAATCCAATTTTATGAATTATTCTTTTGGAATGATTTGGATTTTATTTTTTGTTTCCTTTATCTCAACTTCTTCATTTTCATCTTCATTGTTTTTTTCTTCAAAATAATTAATTTTTTGTATTCTACTCTTTCGTACTATATATCATCTACATTCACATTTGTACTTTCAACAATTTTGAATGTTCTCAAATTGTAACATCTATAAGCCTTTCTCATTTGGGAATATCCAAGAAAAATACCTTCATTATATCTAGATTCAAACTTACCCAAGTCTTCGTCATCTATTTTGATATAGCATTTTCTCCCAAATACTCTAAATTCTTTTACAGTTGCAGGGCTACCCTTCCAAAGTTCATAAGGTGTCTTGTTATTATTTACTCTTATATGTCCTCTATTCAAAATATAGATTGTTTTGTTGACTTCCTTCTCTCCAAAGTTTTTCATATATTATGGATTCAATTAGGTTGTTAGAACTTGTGCATACCGATCTTTGTAGACCTACAAGAACTCAAAGCATGCAAAGTGAGAGGTATTTTCTGTTATTTTTTTAATGATTATTATGGAATAACATGGGTTACTTTCTTAAGATAAAATTATGAAGAATTTGAAATATTAAAGGCATTCAAATCTTTGGTAGAGAATGAAACAGATATGAAAATCAAGTGCTTAAGATATGACCAAGGAGGAGAATTCACTTCAAATAAATTCATAGAGTATTCTGAACATCATGGAATAAAAAGACATTATTCAGTTGTAAGAACCATAATACAAACTCTTTGAAGATTGTTACCACACATTCATTACCTTGCTCAGTCATATACCTCCAAGTTTCAACATCATTCAATGGTTAAATCTAAATATTACATAATTTTTTCCTTTGTGTAAACCCTATATCTCTTTTCCCAGTCCAAAAGGACTTATTTTTATTATTTACAACTTATAGAGGTTTCTAAGGTTCCTCATATCCTAGTACATTTCCTCAAGCATCTAATCAACTTGGTCAAACTCCTCATGGCAAGATTACCCCTTGAAAACATTACAAATAACTTCAAAAACTCATTTTCTTAGTCTTTCATGGACTGTATGCTCCTATTGACCATTTTAGATTTCTTTCCATATGCTTCCTATAATAACATACTTATTAAAGACAAATGGACCTTATTGAAAATAGAAAACCTATTCACATGAATGATCAAATCTTTTATTACCTATTTTCAATCCTTTAATGTTATGAACAATCAATAATGAAACTTATTACTATGACAACACAGTACTTGAATTCTTGATATCCACCTTCTTCATAAGTACTTTAAATCCTTTAATCACCACCTTTTTCATACCTATTATGAGTATACAATCCTTATAAAACCTGCAATCTCATTCATTAAAACACATATAAACTAGATTCATGTATGAAACACTCTTACATTCCTTCAAGAATTTATGAATCCATTTTTTGATCTAAAAATAAAATTTTACAAAGCTTATAGAGGCTCAACATTTGATACAAAGTTCCTTTCTCGTCTCTTCACCTCTCACGCACTCTTTTCCTTTCTCATTTGAATTTTTCCCTTTCTTAAAAAAGGAGAGGTAGTTGAACTCAACTCAAGAGGACCATAGCTTATTGAACTCTAACACAAGGGTGTAAACACCTCATTTGCCTCTCATAAGACCTTAAAGGACCTTTTTACATTCTTTAAGCCTTCATAATTTACATTAGACCCCTCCATTTTTGTTTGGAAATTCAAATTCTCAAAAGGAGCATTTTTGAGGGAAAACGTGCCAAGGTCTCAAATTACACAAGAAGGAACACAAGGACGATAAGAAACACTAAAAAAACACCTAAAGGGTAAAAATTTCATGAAATCCAAAAAAATATTGGTATGGTGATGCTCCTGCATCATGCGCACACTTCCTTTGGTATGTGGGTGTTTGCGATGAGTGTTTCTCTAATTTTGGTGAGACCAATCTCCCATCTTCTAAGTATCCTCATATGTGGTGTATAGATTTGATGGAAATATTTTTTGAAAACTACCGTGTGGGCAGCATGAATATTCTAATTTGATTATTCCCTTTTGTGCTCACCAATGTGTAAATCATAGAAACATTATCAACCATTAATACATAAAAACATTTCCAACGGCTTCAGTTACCTTTTGTGTGTTATTGTTGAACTCTTGAGCTAGGAATTTGGGCTAGTTGAATGCATGTTCATCATCCCACATTCTTTTGATCATGTTAATTGTGCCTAGGGATGTGTTTTTTCTCCCATACATAGCTTGCCAAAATATTTCTACTACAACGTTTTTCCAAAACTAGCATCACTTGGTTTAGAATAACTCCTAAAGGGATTCCCCTTCCCTTGTGCAGAAGACCATAGATGATCATAGTGAATCACGTCATCAGTCACCGGGTGTTTTTGAATGTGGGTATAGATATACCTTTGTTTGGTAATCAAGTGGATCTAGAAACTATTTATGTGTTGATTAGTATTGCATCTTGCGCACTAAACCAAATGGCATCATAGAAATATCAACTTGTGATTATTTGCATGAGTTCTAGATTATTTCCCAAGTATGGAAGTCTTGCAAGCATATCAAGAATCATTCCTCACAAGGTATCCTCCTTCTCTACTAGTTTCCCTTCTATGTCTTTGGTTTATATTGCAAGCCTCTTTATGGCCCAAACTTAGTTTTCTTTCTCCAATATCTTCCGGTGTGGTGGGGTCACTCCATTTCATTTTTGTAAGTGTTGTGTAATCATGTCTTCCTTATCTAAGTCACTTAGAGGAAGGAATTTAATTCCTTTTTCCTCGATCATGCCTTGAACTTTAGGTCCAATTGGATCAGGCGATTGGATCTATCATTATGTGTAAATTTGGTCAAATATATAAAAGGTGAAACACAAAAATAATCTTTACTATTAAACCATTCAGGCTTTGTGTGTATGTGAAGTTGTTCCTATATTTAAGGAGAAAAACCTACACATGTATCTCAACCTCTTTCTATACATGATTTTTTATTAATAACTTACTCAACTATATTCACTCATGTATTATTTATTTAATAACCTTATAATATGTAATTACGAGATTTGTTGTAACTCAATAACTCACTCACTCACACAATATATTAACATGAGCACTAATTACAAATATTTGTAACATTCCTCCCTTAATGCAAAAATGGTAAAAAACCAATCACACATATCGAATGTAGTTTATTACCTCTTCCTCGTCATGATATTGATTAACGTGTGCTGCCACACAACTCTCCAAAATTGTATTCTCACAGGTGGATTTTGTGGATGGATACAACAACCACCCATGTATGAGTAAGGACCCACACATATATTCATCCCCCACACCTGTACAATGATGATTTTACATAGGATTGACCAACAACCCAAACACCCAGAAATTTTTGCAAGATAACCAACAACCTAAGCATCAAGATGGTTTTATCATAACAGCCAACAACCTAAAAGGATGGTTTTACGAGACAACCAACAACCTATAAGGATGGTTTGACAAGAAAAACAACAACATAAAAAATTATCATGATGCTTTCTATTTTACACTATGTTTTTCCATCATGGGATTGCATCATAATTATTCTCATTTATTACATCACACAAAATATTGAAAACAAATTGAACACAAACAAAATAGGAACGTTGGAATATATAACATATCACAATGGAAACACACAACTGAAAAATGAGCCACTAAATCTTTGTGTGGCCCCATCACTAGTGGATGACGAGATGTTTTTGTTATACCTCCTTCCTCAACCTCCTCTATCCTCTAACATATGGTTTCTTACTCAATGGAATGTCAACGTGATGCTCAATAGTTTCAACATTGTATTTATATTCCCTCTAAAATTTGAAACTTAAATTTTTTAAGATGTTGGGTTTTCTCTCAAATGTGTCTAGTTACAAATAATTTATTTTTCAGTTTTGGACTTTGAAAAACATTCTTTTGATGGCACAACAATTAGCGACTCGTGCATTGAAGAAGAAAAAAATACCTTATTCTAAAAAAAATGATACAACTTGATTTTAAATCACTATGTGATGCAAGAGCATCCTATAAATAAGTCATAAGGACATTTGTGGGATTTTCAAATGTGTTAGTTGTATGTTATAGTTTATTAGGTGATGTATAGTTATTTTTGTTACTGGTTAGGCCTTTCAAATTTAAAATGAGGCATTTTCCCTCCAAAATGCTAATTCAAAATTGTAAAGGCAATTCTAGTGTGATTTGACGTTTTTTGTGTGTACTTGAAGCTCTTAAACATTCTAAGGATAGAATGAGATAATTTTTGGTAATTAGACACATAAGTACTAAAAAGGGATATTTCATGTAAATTCAAGGCCTTATTAGGTGAGAGTAACTCTTTATTGAGGGGAATCTCATTATGTAACTATTATGTAACTACCAAATGGGAAGGATCTTGAGTAGGAGGGGTTGGAGGAAAGATAAAATACCAAATGTAATTGAATTCCTTCATTCTTATCTGGATAATGAATCAAATGTGCAAGTTTCAAGTGAGGTTAAGGAATAAAAACTCAGTTTCTATTATTTTTTTGCATGATTTATGTGTGTTTTTGTTGTGTATGTGTGGTTCTCTTGATTTCAAAGTAGATTCTTGATATTATTTTGAACACAAGGTGTTATTATGCATCGTGTTGAGTATTTATCTCTTGTGGAGTGATTCTTGTATATCATTTCTTCATGTAAGTGTTAAAATCCTTCTTGTATATGCTTTAACTATATTGGTAACCCTATGAGATCTTGATTATGTTGTATTATAGGAGGAATAC
The DNA here is from genome assembly GCA_019776745.2 of Taxus chinensis. NCBI lineage: Eukaryota > Viridiplantae > Streptophyta > Pinopsida > Cupressales > Taxaceae > Taxus > Taxus chinensis. The sequence continues at coordinate 591,936,547 of CM034153.1, forward strand.
CTAGGATTGATGGATATTTCCCATATATGAAGGAGTGTTTTCTTTCTTGGAGCCATCTCAGTGAGTTGGTATGCTTCCATTCTTTGTGAGTTAATGTTTGATGAAGGCTTGTGCGGCTCTGCCTTAGGTAAGAAAATATTTGTGTGTGGAGACAGCCTAAGCATATGTATAGTGATCGTAAAGAATACATGTAATGACCCTTATATGATCCCCATGAAAAACCCATAGGTGTATGGCTTGAACAAACTATCATAGTTGGAGTGACAAGTCATTTGGATAGGTAAATCAAAGGAATATTAGTTTTTAGTAGAGCTTGGAGACCAATGGAGATCATTGAGTTGATTTGAGCATGTGCATGCACTAAGGAGAAGAAGTATTTGCAAGGTAGAAAACTTCACTGTTAACTTAATGGGTTTTATAACATGTTCCACGAGTAAATTAGAGAATTATACCTAAAGGAGAGAATTGAACATGGAGATTGTAAGATCTTGGTAATATGGCCCCTTTCACAATGTTGAAATAAACCTCCTTGCAAATTTTTAAGCTTTGAAATAAAATATAATGAATTTTGTGTCCAAGTATTACTTATCAGGTTGTTCTATGATGCACAGTTGGGTTAAGACTGGGGTTTGAAATCTGAAGGGTAAATTCAATGAGCATCCACCTAAAAATTGGAAGATATCATGATAAAATATTTTACTAGGGGTTAGAAGAGGAATTTTAAATCTTCATTGGTTCAGTCAAGACAAATACTTGATATTTTTCCTTAAGAAACGTTTGCACAGGATAAGACCTAATGGCTTGAGTCACTTAACAAAGGAACCTAGCTCTAAACCTTTAAGGAAGCACTGAAACTTCTAAGACATGTCAAATGCAATAATGAGAGTCTATAAACCATGGGTACATCCCTTGAAACTTCCTAAAAAATATTTTTTGCATAACAATAGGTGAATATTGACCTAGTGAGGGTTTGGGAACAAATTGCAAAAGGAGATCCACAAAGGGTTGCAAAAAGAGTTACACTATAAGATTTTACAATCTCATCAGAGGGATTGAAACACAACAATTGAAGGTAATAGACCTCGGTGGATAACTCTAGAACTTTGAATGACTAGTTGTTGTAAACAACCTGTCTTAAGAACCTAGAAGGCAGTCTAGGAGGTGATTTGGTAATCCTTGTTACTAGAGACCTTTTTGAGTAAAATTCAAGGTTCCTATTAATTTTTTAGAAGTGTTGAAATAGGTCATAAGAGCTAAGCATCACTGACAATACCAAGAAAGGATATTTGAAGGTTTAGTCAAGGGAAGGTAGCTAAGAAACTTAAGGAGAATGATGAGATAGGCAAGCCCTAGGTGAGTGTACATGAAGTAAAAAATATTTGGTGGTTGGCGTGGCATTGTGTAGTGCATAGGAACAATTTTGGAATAGGTCATTTACTCTATTAAAGACAGGTGCAATGAGACTTAGTCACATTACAAGTTTTAGCCCTTATTGGTTGTATGATCCTCCTAACATAAGAGTAAAGGTGAAGAACTTGTTTGAATCTTAAGTGATTACATGCTTGAATGTTTATTTTTCTCTGCATCACTATGACAACATACAACTTTTTGATTGGAATTTTAGGCTTTGACTTTAAATCTCAAATTTTAATATCGACATTTTAATACACACATGTAAAACTAAACATAAACAATTACAAACAATTTTTTATTATGCTTGATGTCTAAGACTACTGACTCAAATATATTGCAAATATATACATATGGATTTTTAAACCTAATAAGGAAAACCAATTTAATATTGGGTTTAATAAAAATGACACAAATCTAACAAAATGAAAAAATATTTGACCACTAATATTAAACCTAAAAACATTTGTTGAAACTGCAGAATTTTGTAAATTAAAAAACATATCTTTTATGTTTATAATCCAAGGGATGGTAGATAAATCTGAAGGTGATCAAGCTTGGGGATAGATATTTTTATGAGAAACTCAAACAAATCCAAAAGAAAAAATTAGTTGTGTCAACCTTCAATGTCCAATTCAAAGTCTTGGATTCCACAAACCGATGCAAATTAGACCATTTTGAATACTTTACAACTTGGAAAATCAATTCATAGTCATTGTCTTTCGGCATTAGAAGATAATCCAAGAAGATGGATTAATTTCATAGAGATTTTTCTCAACATATTTCCAACTACGTCGATCTCATGGGAGAATTGTTGTTGAGTTTAAAGCATCTTTCATATCTACAAATACTATTATGAGAATAATATGGTAATCACAATGGATAGAATAAATTATAATAAATATTGTTAGTATAATAAATTAGAATGTGTATTGTTGTTGGAAATAGATAATTTCTCCATGCATGCTTTTTATATTATTAGTAAAAGTAAAAAGTAAGTTGTTTTTCCATGCATATGTTAGTTTTAATTAGATGTCCCTATTTTTAGGATAAAAGAAAATAAAACAAATAGATTTGTTTTCATGAACAAAATCATGCGCTATTTGTAGATGATAGTTCTATTATTAAGGTTTCTCTATTTTTAGAGTTGTGTGTTCTATTGTTAGATGAAAGACCTCTATATATTGGAGGCAATTATAAGTGTTTTTACACACATATTTTTTTGAGCTAAAGCTTTGACAAAACAAAAGATATATGTATAGAAGTGTTGATTTGAATTTAGAATATTTTTTTATTAATTTATGTTGTTCATTTTTTATTTTCCTAATTTCTACAAATTGGTATCAGAGTGTTGTTTTTCAGCAGGTTTATAATTGATAGCAAGCTATAGATTTTATATCCAATCTACAAACACCATAATTTACAGGAAAGAATTAGGATTATTAGAGATTAACCATGATGGCACTATTTAGATCCCATGATGTGTGGGAAATTATAGAGAGTGGGTACACAAAGCACACAGATGCAGCAGCGTATAATGCACTCTCACAAACAAAGAAAGAATTAAGAAAGAAAGATGGAAAATCTCTTTTCTATATTCATCATACCATGCATGAAAGCACATAGAGTGGAAGTAGCCAGTAAAGTGCAAATAACATGGGAAACTCTCCAAGTTTTGTATCAAGGTAAAGAGAAAGTAAAAATTTCCAAACTATCAAAGGGATTTTGAAAATATTTCAATAAAAGATTCAAGTTTCGTAGAATTATTCTTTACTTTTGTATTTAGTTTAGTCAATCAAATTAAATCTCATGGTGAAAATATTGAGGACAAAAGGATTATTGAAAAAGCTTCTTAGAAGTTTGCTTGCAAAATTTGATCCTTTGGTAGTTGCTATTGAAGAAACTAAGGATCTAAGTCCATTTTTCAATTGATGAGTTTCATGCATCACTAATAAATCATGAACATTAAGGTTGAATAGATCACATGCAATTGTAGATCAATCTTTTTCATCTCAGGTATCAAGAAATCATGGAAGAGGAAGAGGAAGCTTTCAGCCCAAGAGTTAGAGGAATAAGTTCATCTAGAGGACATGCAATAGTAGGTCCATCAAAACTCAAGTGGAATATGACATAGTTAGGAGCACAATCATAATCATTTTTCAGGTCAGAGACAGGATAAATCACATGTGCAGTGTCCCTATTGCAAGAGATATGGGCACTATGCTTATGATTATAGGAGGAAAGCATTAGTATGATCAGAACAAGAAAAATCAAAATTAGGTTGGAATCTCTACTCCAAGATCCATGTTTATTGCATGCACAAAGATTAACAAAGAAACACCTTCTTTATCACCTATGTGAGTGTAATCTATCCCAAGAGAGTCCTAGTGATATGTGGTATTTGGATTCTTGTTTGCAGTAATCACATGTCAGGTAATTTTTTTTAGATTTATTTTCTAATTTGGATGAGTCAGTAAAGATCCAAAAGTTACCCTAGGGAATAATAATATAGTGAATGTAAAAGGAAAAGGAACAATCAAACAGTCTAACTAAAAATAGGGGGAGGAAAAGATTATGCAGGATGTTTATTATGTTGTAGGTTTGAAGAAAAATCTTATCAACATTTGGTCAATTGGTATAAAAGGGATACGATAGTTTACATTGAAGACAATGAATGTGTGATTATGGATAAAGCTCCAAGTACTGAGGTGATTGCTAAAATGAATTTGACAAGAAACAAAATGTTTACTTTTAATATTAGACCAACTACATCTGGAGCCCATACTAACATATCAGTCCGAGAGCTAAAGAGATTGAATCAATCTTTTCTGTCAGTTCGAAAAATATGAATTGTGGCTATGGCATCAAAAGGTTTGGTCATTTAAAATTTGGTGGTTTGAATTTATTACATAGAAAAAATATGGTGAAATAGGTGTGTCCTTTGATTCAGAAACTAGATAGAGTTTGTGAAGGTTGTATTTTGGGGAAGCAACACAGAGAGTCCTTCCTCAGTTGGCAAAACATGAAAGAACAAGTACACCACTTGAAATTGTTCACTCAGATTTATGTGGACCGATGCAAACAAATTTTTTTGGAGGTTTTTCATATGTTATGACATTCATTGATGACTATACAAGGAACACATGGGTGTACTTTTTGAGAGCACAAATCAAATGCTTTTGATATATTTCAGCAGTTCAAGGATTTAGTGGAAAACCAAAGTGGGTACTACATCAAAGTTTCTGAGGAGTGACAGAGGAGGTGAGTATGTTTCCAATGCTTTTCTAAATTTTTGCAAATATCATGGTATACACAAGTAGTTTACTACTAGGTATACACTACAATAGAATGGTGTGGTAGAGAGAAAGAAAAGAACCATCATGGAGATGGTGAGAAGTATGATGAAGGTAAAAGCATCTTTCAAATGAGTATTGGGTAGAAGCAGTAGACAAATTTTGTTTACATCATAAACATGTGTCCAACAAATTTTTTTTTGAAACATGGTTCCTCACACAAGCTTGGACTAACAGAAGAAACACAATGTTTCTCATTTTAGAGTTTTTGGTTGTGTGGCATACACACATGTGCCTGATGAGCTAAGGAAGAAGTTAGACAACAAAGGATAAAAATTCTTATCTTGTTGGATATTCAGAGAATAAAAAAGATTACAAATTGTTCAATCCAGTTACCAGAAAGGTCATAATCAGTAGATATGTACAGTTTGTTGAAAATTAGGCATGGGATGGAAGTATTGGGAAAACATTCAGTGTAGCAGCAACTATTACTCACGATGATATGGAAGATGAAAGCTATTGAGCAACAGGGTATTGTATCTTCTTCGAATCTTGGACATGCACCACAAGTTGTAGCACACGTTACACCTCCATCTATATTTAAGAGGTCTCCAAGATTTCATTCATCTTCAACCATGCAACATACACCAAAAATAACACTAGAAGCTACTCCTTCAGTAGAAAACAGTCCATCATCAGATAGCCCTTTGCAACAGAAAACAAGGAGTCTTAGTGAGATTTATAATGTTGATACAACTAACTGCTTTTTCAATTTTTGCATTATTTTTCTCAAGTTGTAGATCTAGTATACTTTGAAGAGGCTATAGACAATGAAGTCTGGGTTCAAGCCATGGATGATGAGATAGATGCCATAGAGAATAATTAAACATGGGAATTGGTAGATCTTCTAGAAGGAAGGGATGTGATAGGAATGAATTGGGTCTATAAGACCAAATATACTTGCTGATGGTAAAGTATGTAGAAACATAAAGCAAGGCTGGTTGCCAAGATGTTTTTCTTAGCAATATGGAGTATATTACAACAATTAATTTGCACCTGTAGCATGTTTGGACATGGTAAGAATGGTTTATAATAATTTCAACTCAAAAAAATGGCCTATTTATCATTTGGATGTAAAATCAACATTCTTGAATGATTTTATTGAAGAAGAAGTTTATGTGAATCAACTAGAATGTTATGAGATTGAAGGTCATGAAGGAAAAGTATACAGGTTGAAAAAAGTGCTCTATGGTCTCAAACAAGCACCTAGAGCTTGGTACAACATGATTGATTCTTATTTGATACAGAATGGTTTCAGTAGGAGGAGCAGTGAGCCTACCTTATACATCAAGATCAATGAAGAAGGTAAAATTTTGATTATTTGTTTATATATGGATGATTTAATCATTATTGGAAATCTATCTACATATTCATTCAAATCAGCTATGAAGAAAGAATTTGAGATGACAGATCTAGGCCTCATGCACTACTTATTTGGGCATAGAAGTTCAACCAATCAAAAGCTGAAGTTTTAAATTTCACAAGACAAGGTATGCTAATGATGTTTTGAAGAGTTTTAACATGTTGAATTGCAAGTCAGCGCCAACACCTAGTTACAGTAGGTTTGAAGTTAAGAAAATATAACAATAGATCATTTGTAGATCCAACATTGTCCAAAATAGGTTAGTTGGAAGTCTCATGTATTTGACAACCACAAGGTCGGATATTAGGTATGGTGTGAGCCTAATCTCAAGGTTAATGGAATCTCCAAAAGATTCACATTGGTAAGCTGGAAAAAAAGATTTTGAGGTATGTACGTGGAACTAAGAATCATGGAATTTTGTATTCAACATCAGATGAGTTCAAACTCATAGGTTACATAGACATTTGACATTGCTATGGGAATATATGATGAAAAAAAAAGCACATCCGGCTATGCTTTTCACTTTGGAACAGGCGTAGTTTCATGGGCATCAAAGAAGTAGCCCATAGTCACACTATCTTTAGCAAAAGCAGAGTATGTAGCTGTAACATGTCAGGTTGTTTGGATGAGAAGAGTGTTGAAAGATTTGAGGCAGAATCAAGAGGAATGCTACATATATTTTTGTGACAACAATTCAACAATAGTATTATCTAAAAATCATGTTTTTTCACAAGAGGAGCAAGCACATAGACATAAGGTATCACTTCATCAGGGAGTTGGTTAACAACAAGAGATTTTTTCTTGAATTTTACAGATTTGAATATCAATTTGTAGATATATTTACGAAAGCTTTGGGAAATGAATTTTTTGAGTATTTGAGAACTTATTTGGGAGTTCGTGATCCGAAATATGTCAAATCTATAAGTGCACACTCAGCTCTAGAAAAATAAAAGCTTGAAAAGTTTAATTTTTCCCCAAAAAAAGAAAAAAGGATTTTGTTTTTTACATGCTTTTATTTTTTAGTTTAGTTTTAGATGTTCTTAAGTTTAGGAAAAGCTATTAAAGAAAATAAATCAAAAGATTTGTATTACACAAAATCATGTGCTTTTTAGTTGAAGTTTTTGTTGTATATATCTTCCCCCCGGGTAGATATAGACAAGCGGAAGAATATGGAAACCAAAGAAATTCATTTTTAACCTCAGCCCATGGCGCAGGAAAACGGCGCACGACAATGAGTGTCAACATGAGAATGTATGCGCCAAGGCACAGGAAAGTGGCACACAGAAATGGATGTCGACAATGTAAAGGATGCGCCCTTGGCGCACGGAAATGGCGCACGACAATGAGTGTCAACAGGGAAAAAGTTGTGCCTTGGCGCACATAAGAGGATGTCGACACAAATGTAAATGCGCCCTTGGCGCACAGAAGAAGATGTCAACATAGAAATAGACACGCCCTTGGCGCACAGAAAGGAATGTTGACACGGAAAAAGTTGCGCCCTTGGCGCAAGTAAAGTGGCGCACGTAAACATGTGTCGACACAAACATATTTGCGCCTTTGGCGCACAAAAAGGGTTGTCGACACAAACGTATTTGCGCCTTTGGTGCACGAAAAGGATTGTCAACATGTACACGGATGCGCCTATGGCGCACCTTCAGGAGGCGCAACATTCTGAGTGCTGACAGGAAGCAGACCCTGACCCAGATATTCAGATGGCCATAACGTTTGACTGGGAGCTCCGATTCACACAAGGTTGGACTTTTCGGAAAGCCTACGGCGTCCTCTATCTAACTACGATTGTATATCTTTAATTGGGTGGGAACAAGTTCTTAAAAATGCAAAATACAGTTTGCCACTTTTGGGGTATGATATGGTCCTCACCTACCACCATAATGAGATGAATTAGATACAACCTGAGGTGGTTGGGGTAGATTTGGACTTTCTCTCTCTTCTCTCTCTCATTCTTCCTATAAATTGTAAGGAGGGGCTTCTTTCTAAAGGTTGGATATTCTTGTTTTGCCCCTCCCTTCTTCTCTTTGGCAGGTGAATCTGTGGAGTTAAAACCTCCCATTTAAAACTGTAATGCAACTTTGCCTCTTGGCATTTTGCAGTGTGTTGTATCAATCTTTGGAGCAAATTAATGCATGTCTGTGGATGATTATCAACCCTCTCAGTGTTTATTTGCATCTTCTTGATCTTTCACTGCAAATCTGGTTATCTGTGCATGATCTTGCATTACATTTTTTATGGTCTGTGTTTATTGGCAAGACAAGTGTTCTTCATTCCTCGGTGCATCACCTCTGTTAGTTTAGGTTTTATTTTCTGCATTTTCTTACCCCTGTCTCCTTGGAAAATTAGATTAGGTTTTGAGTAGACCCTCTGCATTTTTACGTGTGCATCTGAACAGAGGAATAGGAACCGGCCTTCATCCGGAGAGCTTTTCCGATTTCGCAAGGTCCCACACTTGGGAAAAGCTCCATGTTATGCAATCATACTGAGAATCTGCAACCCATCGAGTTACAGAGTCCCAGGGGTGCTGTGATTCGACACCAATAGTTTTGGCACGCCCGGTGGGACCAAGAGGTCATTCCATAGATTTGAAGGAGTTTTCATGAAATTCGGACCAAAAAATTGCAGGTTTTACAATTCCAGATTTTTCACCTTCCAGGCTGAACTTTGAAATCGATTTTTAAGGACTTAACTTGCTCGAAACAAGTCAAAATTTCACCAGCTGATAGATCTGGGGGTAATCTTCAAAAGGGTATTCCTAGAATTTTGAGATTTTGACTTTCAAAATTTCATGGTTTTTTGAATTTCAGATTTCGGGTTTTCAGAAATCTGGCGTTTTTTTGGGTTTTCGGGACTGTCATTCCAAATCAAATTCCAAACCCTAAAATCTCAAATGTGCAAGTCTTTTAAAAAAAATTTGTGTTTAAATATTATCAGGTTTTGGTGTGTAACTTGGCAAAATCTAGTCTTTTGAGGCTTGTTCTCTAACACATCTGGCGACTCCGAAGGGATAGAATTCAGCGGTGTAGCAGCAAAAGTTTCCCAGGCATATGAGAAGAATTCAAACCAGGTCTAATACTCGAGAAGAGGGGCTATTTGTCCAATTGCAACTATCACCAGGAGGAGGAAGGAGAGGAAGAAGACCACAAAGATCACCATCTCCACCTAACAGGACTTTGTCTACACCTCCACCTGGTAGGCCTTTTCTCGCATCGACCAGGGTTCTTAGGCCAATAATAATGGCACATCTACCACCGAATCCCTTTGTAAATTTCACGGGCAGTAGTCCACTTGCCCTAAATGCTCAGAATCAAATTCCATTTGCAGCACTAAAGAATATACCCTATTTTATAGGAGAAAATCATACTACTCCTATTGATCACATCTAAGATATTGCTAATGCATGTGCAATCCATGAAATAAATGAAATGGATGTTGCAGTCAAGCTGTTGGCTTCATCTTTCAAAGGTAAGGCCTTACAATGGTTTAGGAGCCTTACAGCAGGCTCTATTACGAATTGGAACCAACTTTGTTCTGCTCTTTGCAGCCAATTCGGGGAGAGGGTGAACAATTTATCTTTATTGGAACAGCTGACAACAATCAAAAGGGCTCCTAACGAACAAATGGTAGATTTCAACTTTAGATTCCAACGGACATGGGACAGGATCCCAATAGCTGTTAGACCAACTGCCGAAGGAGCATTCCTTTATTTCTTAAAGGCTATAAATTCAGACATAGCCATGATGATCCAATCAATGGGAGGGACAACACTGCCAGGGTCCTATGACACAGTGATCAGAGAAGAGAACTGTTTGATCCAAGCCGGAAAGCTTGCACCAAGGCCACCAATGCCTCTCTATCCAGACATGGGAAAGCCTACAACCAGTCAAGCACCAGAGTTGAATCCCATTCCAACTCCTAGGAATCAAAGCAATAATGAGGCGTTGACTTCTTCAAATACTTCAAAGGAATTGCAGGAGGTCATGAAACAATTGCAGAACCTTGGAAATGAGCTTGTGACTATCAAAAGACAACAAGCTCAAAGTGCTAGACCGTATCAGCCTCAAGCACAGTACCAAGCTAGGCCCTCATACCAACAGAATAGACCACCACTGCCTCAGGCTATCAAAACCAGAAGCCAAGGACAGCCTCAAGCTGCCAGGCCATTTCGGACCGTATGATCCAAATGCAACGACGTCCTCAAGAGCCTTGGTTCCAACACAAAATAACATGGCACAGGAGTACGACTGGTGTTACCCTTGCAATCTACCTCACAATCAGTCAGCATGTTTCAATGGTGCACTGAATCAGGCCTTGATGGTGCAAACCATTGGTGTTGCTCAAGAACCAAGCCAAGAAGGAGAATCAGCAGCAAGAAACACAACAAGAGGGACCTCCGACAGAAACCACATTGGCAAATTGGCAAACGGAAGACTTCTGTGGAGTTAACCAATAGCCTTTTCAAGGCGTGGCTGCCAACACACGGTCAAAGAAGAGAAATATAGGAGAGGGACAACCATGTAATCCAGTTGTTTCTCAACCCACTCTTACACAACAAGGGGTCAGTAGACCAAACGCAGCTCCAAATGTGCAGAATCAACCTAAGGTACCTGTTGTAGCAACACATGCACCTGTTCAAGCTCCAGAAAAGGTTGCGCCAAGCAAGGGACAGCAAAAGGACAATTCATTCCCCTTCAACATCATCGATCAAATGAAGAAGACACATGTGAACATTTCCATGTGGGAATCACTGGCGATCCCAGGGCAATGAGATTTATTGCAAGCTGCAATGGCTAATTGGTCTGCCACAAATGTATCAAACCAGGGACATGAGAAAGTTCTCACTAATGCAGTGCAACATGATGGGGGCCAGACAAGGAAAAATTTGAAGCCTCCACCATTCTATGTTTCGTTGATTGTTGGAAACCACTTGGTACACAACTGCATGATTGATTCTGGGGCAAGTAGTTCAGTGATGCCGAAGCAAATAGCGGATCAGCTGGGTTTGAAATATGAGCCAGTGCTGAAAGGAGTGGTACAGCTAGATGGAACGGCAGTAGGAACAGTTGGGGTCATCAAAGGGTTAAGCCTAACACTACATTCCTGTCCTAATGTTACAGTTCTACAAGATGTGTCTGTGATTGACCTTCCACCACTCTTTGCGTTGTGTCTATCAAGAGACTTCACTGCAAAAATCGGTGGATATTTATCTGCAGATTGGTCGCACATGATTTTTAGGACAAGGTACGGAGCCAAAGCAACAATCAGGTCAGAACCAATTGCCCATTTCCATATTGAGCCTCATGTACCAAATCCTATCAATGCAAATTGCTCGGTTTTTGATCAGGAGGAGTGTTCAAGTGATCTAGAAACAGATACTAAGGTCGAGAGAATTCCTTATTTAACTTTGGATGAATGGGCAAACAAGAGTCATGAATTTGACCCATACAAGGAAATTGAAGAATCTGAATTGGGCGTGTATTGTATACACGAAGAAAATTCACCCATTCCTGACATCATTCAGCCTGAACAAAAGAATGAAAACAAAGTTTGGAAATTATTTTTTGATGGTTCGAGAAGCAGACAAGGTGCTGGAGGTGGTGCAATGTTGATTTCACCACAAGACATCAAATATTTTTCAGCTTTTTGTTTCCAGTTTTCCTGTTCAAACAACACGGTTGAATACGAAGCATTGATTCATGGAATTCATTGGGCCAAGAAAAGGGGCATAAAGAACTTGCAGGTGTTTGGAGATAGCTAGCTAATCGTCAACCAAGTTAGGGGACAACATGCTACAAAGAACAACCTGCTGAAGGAACTACAAGAATAGGGTATGGGACCTCATTGAGGATTTCGAAGCTTTCAGCATTGTGTCCATACCCAGGAAGAAAAATGAAGCCGCAGATAGGCTCGCAGCAGTTGGAGCGACATTTGATGTGGTTGACAGCATCAGGAGAGAAAAAACGCAGCCACACATCCATGTGATTGTGAGGTCAGTAGTTCCAGATAACAACACAAGCTGGAAAGTGTTTGAGAACGATCAACAAATCGTCAATTTCTTACAAGAAGAGGCTGAATTTTCAGCTAGGAATCAGGACAGATTAGAGCAGCAGTATGGGGATCAAGTAGTACAGCTGCAGACAAACAAGCTTCCTAAGGGTTTGGTAACATTGGAGTCTATCTTCAACCCTAATGACCAGTTTCGTAAGGAAAAGGAAAACATACAGGTCAAGAGAGAAGATTCAGAGCTAATTCCGGTTGGGGAAGACAAAACACTTCAAATTGGCAAAGTGGCCACTAAACAGGAGAAATCAGATTTCATACAACTTTGCCAAGAATTTCCAGATGTCTTCGCTTGGAGCTACGAAGACTTGAGAGGATTCGATCCAAATTTGGCACAACATACCATAGAATTGGATCCAGATGCTAATCCCGTCAAGCAGAAACAGAGACCGGTCAACCCTCAAATTGAGCCTCTAATGAAGAAAGAGCTAAATAAGTTGATAGAGGCAAGCATTATATTCCCGATCAAGCACTCAAGCTGGGTTGCAAACTTGGTTCCGGTCAGGAAGAAGAGTGGAGAAATCAGGTTGTGTGTAGATTTCCGAGACCTCAACAGGGCATCTCTCAAAGATCATTACCCACTTCCTTCAATGGAACAAATATTGCAAGTAATATTCGGTTCAGAGAGGTTCTCTCTCCTAGATGGCTACTCAGGGTATAATCAGGTAATGGTAAAAGAAGATGACCAGTTCAAGACAACTTTCACCACCAAATGGGGGGACCTATGCCTACAAGAAGATGCCATTTGGGCTATCAAATGCTGGGGCCACTTTCCAAAGGGAAATGGATATGGCATTCAAGGGGTTGATCAATAAAATAGTTTTGATATATCTTGACGACATCACTGTATTCTCAAAAAATGCAGCGGATCACCTCTATCATTTGAGGCAAGTATTTCAGAGGTGTAGAAGATTTGGGGTATCATTGAATCCCAAAAAATGCATATTTTTGGCTCACGAGGGAAAACTTCTAGGCCATATTGTTTCAAAGGAAGGGTTGATGATTGACCCAGAAAGAGTTGAAGCAATTCGAGCATTGCCATTGCCAAGTCACAAGAAGGCTCTTCAAAGCTTCTTGGGAAGGATCAATTTTGTCCGCAGGTTTGTTCCAAACTTTGCAGCTCTTGCGAAGCCAATAACATTGATGTTAAAGAAGAGCATGGCATTTAAGTGGACATCTGAAGGCAAGGCAAGTTTTGAGGCAATAAAAGAGGCTATATCTCAAGCCCCAACTCTCGTCAATCCAGACTTCTCTAAGGAATTCATGCTATATGCCTTTGGTGGTGGAGACACAATTTCTGCAATCCTGGTACAACAAAACAAAGAAGGGTTAGAACAACCAGTTGCTTTCTTCAGTCAAAGCTTGGAGGAATACGAAAATAGGTACTCTTTCATTGAAAAGCATGTCCTTGCGGTAATCAGAAGCTTAAATAAATTCAAGCACCTAGTCTCAAACAACAAGATCCAATTATTAGTCTCTCATGCGGGAGTCAAGGACTTCCTTCTAAACAAGGATCTGAATGAGAAACGTGCAGGATGGATAACTCGTGTCATGGAATATGACATCGAGATCAAGGTCACCAAACTAGTACGTGGGAAGGGACTATGTGAGCAGCTAGCCTTGAGTCAGACAAGTTGAAGCTAGTGATGAAAAGGAGACTACCTTGATACTATAGGATGGTCAAGAACAAGAAAATGATGACGTGCCTACTCCTTGTTGGACTCAAAATATGATACACTTCCTACAGATAGGCCTATGCCCTTCCAGAAATGAGCAAAGCAAAGAGGACATACTTCAGATTACAAGCCATTCCATATGTGCTTGTTGATGGTGTTTTGTTTAAGAAAGACATCAATGGAGTTCTATTGAGGTGCATTGGGATAAGTCAAATTGAGAGGGTGTTACGAGATTTTCATGATGGAGATTCTGGAGGACATTTTGCCCCACGAGTAACAGCTCTCAAAATAATGAAGGCAGGGTATTATTGGCCGACAGTCTTCAGTGACTGCTATACATGGATAAGAAAGTGCAAGAAATGTGCACTCTTCACAGGCAAAGAAAGACAAGCAGCACTTCCATTGGACTCAATTCTGGTTGACCAACCATTTATGCAATGGGGATTGGACTTCGTCGGGGTCATTAATCCAAACTCAAGCCAAGGCCACAAGTGGATTCTCACGGCAACAGACTATTTCACCAAGTGGACCGAAGCAGTAGCGCTCAAGGAAGCAAATGAGTCTAACATACTAGACTTTTATGAAGGAATAGTAACCAGGTTTGGTGTGCCGTCCACTATCATATCAGACAATGCATTGGCATTTATAGGTTCCAAAATTACAGAATGGGCTGTTAAGAATGGAATCTACTTGAGCACCTCTTCAAATTATTACCCGCAGGGTAATGGACAGGCAGAGTCCACAAACAAAAATTTGCTAAGAATCATCAAGAGGACTCTGGATGAAAATCAAAGAACATGGCATACCAAGCTAAAATCAGCATTATGGGCTGACAGAATAACACCAAAGAGGTCTATAGGTAATTCCCCTTATAAGTTGGTCTATGGAAAAGAGGCAGTATTGCCTATATCATTAGAACTACCTGCATTAGAATTCATGAAGCAGTTGGAGTTGGCTGAGTTCGAACCAATGGAGGCTAGGTATGCAGAGTTGATGGAATTGGAAGAAATTAGAGAACATGCAGTTCAAACAATTGAGAAAGATCAGGCCTTAGTGAAAAGATGGTTTGATAAGAAAGCAAGAGCAAGGACCTTCCAGGAAGGGGACCTAGTTCTGAAATGGGATGCAGATCGGGCAAAACCAGGAAGGCATTCCAAGTTTGATGCCATTTTGGAGTGGCCCCCTACATGGTCACAGGATGTAAGAGTAGTAATGCCTTCCAATTGTCTACATTGGACGGAGAAGAACTTTCGATTCCTGTCAACGGAATCTATCTTAAACATTTCTACTGAAAAGAGAAAATTTCTACCCTTGTAAATATTAGCTTAGATTTCAATTCCTCTAAGTGTGTTTGCACATTGTCTTGTTGTAGTTAGGTTTCAGTTTCCCTAAGTGCTTTGGCACAAGTTTCATTGCTCTCAAGGTTGTTTCTATAGTTCAAAAGTGCTATCGGAGAAGGAGTTGCGGTTTTAGGCTCGGGATCAGAGATCAAGTTGGTTTCAAGTATTGCTTATGACTCCATGCCCAATGGATTTCTAAAAGGGCCACTGATCTTCTACCTAGCAGGCAGGATGATCCCGTTGAGTCGCCAAATTGTTGTATATATCTTCCCCCCAGGTAGATATAGACAAGCGGAAGAATATGGAAAACCAAAGAAATTCAAACCTCAGCCCATGGCGCACAAAAGGGGCGCACGACAATGAGTGTCGACAACAAAATGGATGCACCCTTGGCACACAAAAACGGCGCATGACAATGAGTGTCAACATGAGAATGTATGCGCCAAGGCACAGGAAAGTGGCGCACAGAAATGGATGTCGACAATGTAAAGGATGCGCCCTTGGCGCACGGAAATGGCGCACAACAATGAAGTGTCAACAGGGAAAAAGTTGCGCCTTGGCGCACATAAGAGGATGTCGACAAAAACGTAAATGCACCCTTGGCGCACAGAAGAAGATGTCAACATAGAAATAGACGCGCCCTTGGCACACAGAAAGGAATGTTGACACAGGAAAAAGTTGCGCCCTTGGCGTAGGTAAAGTGGCGCACGTAAACATGTGTCGACATAAACATATTTGCGCCTTTGGCGCACAGAAAAGAGTGTTGACATGCAAATGATTTGTGCCTTTGGCGCACAAAAAGGGGGTGTCGACACAAACGTATTTGCGCCTTTGGCACACGAAAAGGATTGTCAACATGCACACGGATGCGCCTATGGCACACCTTCAGGAGGCGCAACATTCTGAGTGCTGACAGGAAGCAGACCCTGACCCAGATATTCAGATGGCCATAACGTTTGACTGGAAGCTCCGATTCACACAAGGTTGGACTTTTCGGAAAGCCTACGGCATCCTCTATCTAACTACGACTGGATATCTTTAATTGGGTGGAAAAAATTTCTTGAAAAGGCAAAATACAGTTTGCCACTTTTGGGTTTTGATATGGTCCTCACCTACCACCATAATGAGATGAATTAGATACAAACCTGAGGTGGTTGGGGTAAATTTGGACTTTCTCTCTCTTCTCTCTCTCATTCTTCCTATAAATTGTAAGGAGGGGCTTCTTTCTAAAGGTTGGATATTCTTGTTTTGCCCCTCCCTTCTTCTCTTTGGCAGGTGAATTTTATGGAGTTAAAACCGTCCCATTTAAAACTGTAATGCAGCTTTGCCTCTTGGCATTTTTGCAGTGTGTTGTATCAATCTTTGGAGAAAATTAATGCATGTCTGTGGATGATTATCAACCCTCTCAGTGTTTATTTGCTTCTTCTTGATCTTTCATTGCAAATCTGGTTATCTGTGCATGATCTTGCATTACATTTTTTATGGTCTGTGTTTATTGGCAAGACAGGTGTTCTTCATTTCTCGGTGCATCACCTCTGTTAGTTTAGGTTTTATTTTCTGCATTTTCTTACCCCTGTCTCCTTGGAATATTAGATTAGGTTTTGAGTATACCCTCTACATTTTTACGTGTGCATCTGAATAGAGGAATAGGAACCCGGCCTTCATCCGGAGAGCTTTTCCGATTTCGCAAGGTCCCACACTTGGGAAAAGCTCCATGTTATGCAATCATACTGAGAATCTGCAACCCATCGAGTTACAGAGTCCCAGGGGTGCTGTGATTCGACACCAACAGGTATTTTACATGATCTAGAAAACATCCTTTGATGGCATAATATATTGTATTTGGGAGATGGTAGATTTGTACACCATTAGAACTTTTCAAAGATAAAGTTGAAGGATGATAATGCAGAATAATAGTTTCTATGGTAGAATGTTATCCTCAAAAAAATATTCATAATCTGGACTACCCTTATTATTGTGTCGAGCATAAATGGGAATTTTGGGTTCCACAATCAATATTATACCAATAGAGACACCTTGGATAAGCAGGATTTGTAGCCTTACTGTAATCGAGACTTTACCTTTTGTCTACAAGTCTTCGATGAAAAATCCTCAAACTTTAAAACTACACATTAATCTTACTAAATATAACTCTACACACATCAAAACATCCTAAAAACTAACAAAATATTTTTCTCACAAGAATACTATCATGTACAAGGGAAAATAGGATTATATTTTCCCCTCACAAATTCATTAACCTTCTATGAGATAGAAAATTAATGCTCTGATACCAAATGTAAATTTGGTCAAATATGTAAAAGGTGAAACACAAAAAAATAATCTTTAACATTAAATTAGTTTGGATTTACATATATATAAGTGAATTTGTTTCTATATTTAAGGATAAATACCTCCAAATATCTCTCAACCTCTTTCTATACTTGAGTCATTATTAAATCACTCAACTATATTCACTCATATGTTATTTGTTTAATGACCTTATAATATCTAATTACATGAATTTTATCTCCAAAAAAAATTACTCACGCGAGATATTAATGTGGGATTTAATTAAAAATATTCATAACATTGTATTTTTCTACTTTCCTTCTCAAGTTAGGTCTATGGATTTCAAGCTCCCAAAAGTTTCAGATTTCTTTAAATTTCTTGGCAACTTCTTCTTAGTTTCAAATTGAGCACAATGTTTTTAACTCTTTCTCCAATCTATCACCTTCTTATATCCTTTTTGGATGTGATGTGGTCATTTTTTATTCATTTATCCTTTGATCTACCACCTTAATTACTTTTACCCGTTGGAGATTTGGCTTGAAAGTGCACCGACTAGCCTCTTTAGTTCACTTGCTACAAAATTTTGCTAACTTGATGTGTCGGCAGTATAGATTGGTGAGATGGTAATGTTCCATCCTTCCAAATTTTTGTATTTAATTTTTACCTCGTTTAATTACTTGTTTTCTATGTGATTTCCTCATACTTATCCATTTTCTCCAATTTTATTTTTTCTTTGGTTCTTGCATTCTTATTTTTGGCCATTTGGAAGGTGATATTTTGAATCTTAATTTCTCTACACACACTAAAATACAAACTAATGAAATACACAATACATCTGCCTACCATACTTTCTTGAAATTTGAAAACTCCTACTCTAACTCATGTGTCGAAGGCACTTATCATCATTTTCTTTCCATTTTCAAGAGTATCCATTGTAGGCTTTTAACCTACACCCATTGATTCTTCTAGGTAACATGTTCCCCTGTAGATCTGACAATACAATTATGCCCTATTTGGTGATGTGATGAATGATATAGGAGCATTTCCACCTGATGCACAATTTTCTTGGGTGCGCTTTAAATTTACTTTCATATACCAGCACCATTTTCCCATTTGAAATTATTTACTATGAAGATTCTAATTATGCCAGGATTTTTAATTTTGTTTATGTGCCTCCTGATTCCATTGCGTAGTTTCCCTATGTTCTTCTATTTTTTTCCAATCTAGAAAAAAAATTTGTATAGACTCTTTATCTCTTAGTTGTGTGATTATCGCAATGAATAGGTTTGGCACAATGTATTCTATCAGCATTATTACTTCTATTTTGTAGACCAATTAATAGTGGGTTTTCATATACTTTTGTAATTTGTTTTGTATTTCCAAAATAATGTCGTAATTCTATCTTATCTTCCCAATCATCCCTTTGAACATTGAAAATATTTGTAGTCACTCTTTCCAAGACTCAGTAGCCTCTTCTTTTCATTTTTCTTGTGGGTGGTATGTTGTGCTCTGATGATGTGCAATCATAAACTCTTATGTAAGGATTTTGATTGTGTTGTTTAAGAAGTGTGTTCCCATGCCGTGCTAAATAAATTTTATGGGCATCCATACCTAGTTATGATACTTTCACATATAAATTTGGTTGTGTCCTTCACTGCGCAATTTGGTGTGCTTATGGCTTCAACCCATTTTATGAAATAACTATTTGTCATGATTATGTATCTAACTTATGAAATTATAGATGGTGGATGAATCAACCTAATAAAATGTATTTCCCATTTTTCAAATGGTTGTGTGGCTAAAACTATATTGAGTGGCATTTCATCCTTTTGATTAGGTCTCCCTATTCTCTGAAAAATATCACAGTGCTTCGCAATGTGGTGTGCATCTTGAAACAAATTTGGCCACTAAATTCCACTCTATAAGATCTTTTTCATAGTCAATTCACATGTTAAATGTCCTCTTATTATGTTGGTATATGCTTCTTGCAATATTGCTTCTCTTTCATATTCCAATGTGAACCTACACAATACTTCATCCTTTCCCAATTTATATAGAAATCCATTTAGAATTATATATGGAAAGGATTTAGTCATAAATTGCTTCTTCTCCTTCAGTGAATAGTGATATGGTAAAATCCCATGCTGAAGGAATTGTGCAATTTCCTCGAGATGTTATGGGATTGTGATAACCTGAAATAAGTGTGTATTTGGTGCATCTTCATCCAACTCCTTGGGTTCTTCCCCTATATTGATGCGGCTTAGGTGATATGGTCCTACATGTTCTCTTATTGGCTTGACATTTATCTTAATTTTGTATTCTTGGTATAACATAAGCCATATTGATATTTTTCCTCCTAATAATGTCTTTTTTACCATATATTTCAATGCCTAGTGGTCTATGTTGAATTCAAATGGTGTTTCCAAAAGGTATTCATGAAACTTTCAAAGTGTGAAGACCATGGCTAGATCCTCCCATTTTATACTCGTATATTTTTTCTCTACTAGTGAAAATTATTGACTTGCAAAATGAATTGGATGATCAATTGCTCCTTCTCTTGGTTACACAAGGATTGATCCAATTTTGATTCTTGAAGCATTGATGTGTACATGAAAAAATTTGGTCTAGTCTGGAAAAACTAATATTTGCACACTAACTAGCTTTTGTTTAAGTTTTGTGAATATCGTTTAGAAATTTGTTGTCCATTCAAATTTGGCCCCTTTCAATAGTAACTACTCCATAAGTTACATAATAATAATATGTCTTGCATAATAATAACATATCCCCTTTTAAATTTTACGTAATATCTTGAATACTTGAGAAATTCATGAACCTCATAGGGGTTTATGGGAGGTTTAAGGCCATTTATAATTGTTTTTTTTTCTTACTCTACCAAAATCCATTATTTGTAAACAACATGTCCAAGTAAAACTCCAAAATGGGTACAAAAAAAATATTTCTTCAAATTTAATGCAATGCACAATTTTCTACAGTGTTCTAACATATGACATACTCTAGATATGTTCTCTTTGAATAGAGATAAAACTATCCAATCATCCAAATAAAATTCAAGGAAATCATGTATGAAATCTATAAACGCAGTGACCACATCTTGGAAAAAAAATGCGGGTGCATTATTTAATCTAAAATGTATCACCCAATATGAAAAGCTATCCCATTTCATTGGGAAGGTATATTTTTCTTGATATTACGTAATTGCAATATGGTGATAGCCATTGAATCTATTTCTAACAGAGTACACCTTGTGCCCTACTTCTACTTATATAACAACAAAAGGAGGATCATACTTGCCTAATTCCATGACATCATCAAAGAAAAATCTTAAGACTATCTCAGTTAAGAATCCATTTGCTTCTTTAAGTAAGTCTCTTTCATCTCCTCTTGATAAATCAGTTTCTACTTTTATTGATCCTAACAACACACACACAAATCCTAATCATGTCAAGGTTTTAGTAGTTCATGATGTTCCTACCACTTCTTCACCTTTTGACACTATTGACCATGTTAAGAAAGCCAAAATTTAAATTTTTGAATCTACGTACTTGAGAACTCATCCTAAACAATTTGATAAACTTTTCCATTTTATCAAAATAATTAGTTCAAATTCAAGTTCCAAAAATTCCACTGCCAAATAACTACCCCTCATTCCTCATACCACTTTTTCTCATAACCTTCTTGCTTCCACATCTTCCACTTCTAGGAAGGTAGAGCCTTTCTACCTTGCTTTGATATTCAATTAATATAAGCTAAATAATTTCATTATTAAATTTGATGCCTTTGACAATGTCATTCCCACAAAAGTTACCAAATATCTTGGTATCTCCCTCACTCCCGTTACTAGCCATTATTACTCCATGGAAACCAAAGAATTACCTCTTTTCAGCCAGGTCAATGATGCTCAAGTAGCATTTGTATATTATTCTAACAATAATATCACAATGAAAATACTTTTAGCAGACATGTCAACCTCCTATGGTATGTTGTTAATCTGAAGCTTTTGTAGGGATGTTGATGGAGATATACAAATGGATTGGTCATATGACACCATTCCATTCAATGGTAAAATGAATATGTTCCTTCCAATAAGGAAAATGAAATACATGGTACAAAAACTAAATGACCCAGGGGTGCACATAATATTTAAAGATTCATGATATGGAAAAATTTTCATAGCCTTAGAGGAATATGTTGAGTTGCCCATGTTGAAGGAGGAGTATCTAGATGTGATGGAGCCAATTAAAAAGCATCATGATGATTTGATGGAGCTAGAATTTGAGTGTGTACTTATCATTGAGTATGGATACAGGTTCTCTACATGGTGGTGATGAAGACTTTAGATATCTTGACTTATAACAAAAGAACCTGAGATGATGAAAAATGTAAATCATAAAAAAGAAATGACATCAAATGATTTTTTAGTAGGTGAATCCCAAATTTCCAATCATCTTCCTAAGGTCCAACATGAAGGATTGTTTGGTGAGTATGAAAATGATTGTGAATTTGAAACCTTCTTTTTCCTACTGGGAGAAGATGAAGACCTTCTCAGTGAAGAACGAATAAATGGAATGGTGTTTGATTATCCCAAGGATGATTCCATTCAATATGAAAACCTTCTCAATGAGGAATATATGAATAAGAATATGCTTGAATCTTTCAAATTTGACTCTACTCAAGGAAAGGATGTTTTCATCATGGAAATGGACTTTGAATCTCAAAATGGCCAAGATGAAGGAGATGATGGTTTTCATTTTTCATATCTGACCTTGCGCTCATTTTCATTCTAAGAGGATGAAGCATTATGCACATCACATCATAGTGAGAAGCGGGTCAAAGATGATAAAATTGGTAAGAATAATAGATGTTTGGAGAAATTGAGAAACATGGAGCATCAAGAGGTTTGTGACATGTCAGGACGAGGGGTGGAAAATATATTCACCAACTTAATTAAATGTAAATTTAAACACTACATAAATAAATAAATGTAAATAAATTCATAAAATATAACACAATAATACATTACATAAAATATAATCATAAATAAATGTAACACAACATAAATAAATGTAAATAACACATAGAACACAGAACACTAGATATAACGTGGAAAACCCCTAAATGGGTAAAAACCACGGAGAATTAATACACTATGTGAGAAACTTTTACATCCAATAGTCCAGTAACTCCCTCCTCACTTATATTGTTTGTATTTACAAGGATTTACCTTCATATTCCCATTGGAATATTATTATTTTATTTATGATCGATTGAACTAAATTTTTCTGAATATTATCCATGGTCATATTTAAATAACCTGAAAGGTTGTGACCTTCTTAAATGATGGGGCATGCCCTGATTTAATTAGTTAGTTAATTAGATTAACTAACCACCTAATATAAATTTTATATTGAATAATAAGAATATAGATTATTCTATATTATTTAAATATAAACTAAATATTATGATACACTTAATATTATAGTTCTAACATGACATTGTTCGGAATATCAAAGTGTCTGCCGAGAACCAGCTCATAAATACCATTTCCATGAAGCAAATAACAAATCAAATTTAAATTCCTATCAAATTTCATAAGCGTCGGTGTGAAAATGGTAAGCTTGATGTGACCAAAACTCATTATTGTATTATCAATAGAAGATCAGAAGTCGAGATGAATTTGTACATGGATAAGTGGATGGAAATAAGATATCAAAATAATAAATGCAATGAGTTGTCTAAATAGACCTCCACTTATAAGAAAAATCATTCAAAATTTCTCAAGAAATTAAGAAAGGGGTCATATTTCAGTGAACCTATCATTGGATTTATGGAACAAAGGCATTTGGTGATACCTGTGCATGGGTAAACATTCAGTAAGAATGAGTGCTATAGTGAAATTGGGTTAACCTTCCTATGTACCATAGGTGATGTAGGTTTCCCTTCTCGTTGTGCATTTCCTTTTTTTGTTGTGTTTTTTTGTTTGTTTCTTGGTTGTGTTTGTAGCTTTGCTAGTTTTTCATATGGTGATTCCATGGCCCAATGAACAAGGCACTATTTTTCTACCCCGTGAGATACATGTAGTTCTTCGTTACCCCTTACAATCTAATGTCCCCGAGCTAGATCCAATTTTTTTCAAGAAAACTTTCTAGCATGCAAAATTGAAAAATTTGGCCATGATAACTAAGGCCCCACTTAAAACTTTCCTCTCGCATTCAATGTGAACCCTCCCTCTGGCTTCTAGATCAGAGGAACTTCCTAACAATACTTTTAAGTGTGTATTATGTGTAGGTATGTATGCCTAGGGTGATTGGATAAGTCACTGAGATTCAGGGAGAAACAAATATCTTTGGAGGCCTAGAAATGGCCATTTTTGGCCATTTTGCAACATCTGAACACCCTCCGGAATCTTTTAAGGAAAATTTAAACCATAAAATATATGTGTGGTAGATAAATGAAGTGATTTGAGGTAGTTTAAGGAAAATCTATGGAATGAATTGATGTCAAGAACAAGTTAAGCAAAACCGGGTTATTTTGGGCACATGGAATGAAGGCTCCAACGGGGAAAGTCAACTTGTTCAGATGATTTTGGGAGTTCTAGGAGGATTTGGAATCTCATAAAATACTCAATTGAATTTCTTGGAATTATCCACATTATGGAAACATAAATTTTTGTTTAATCCTTCAATATTATTTGTCAAGCCATTGTTGTTGCTCCTTCGTGTTAAAAGGGTGAATGGTGAAAAAATTCAAATTTCACGCAAAATTGACTCTTGATAATGTTTGAGATGATCTCAACGGGTTATTTGGAGTCAAAATAATATAATGTTTGACCCCAAAACATCATTCCATGCTCTCGAGGCCAAAAAATCACTCTTGGTGTCCTAAAAGCACTTGGTGGGTGACATAGTGTTCCAAAAAGCTTGGAGAAGTAATTTTCACTCTTAGTATCCCCTTGGTTATCCCTGAGTTGCAAAGGGGACAAGGGGAACACAAAATTACACTCTCCCTATGGATGTTATGCTTTTGTCAGTTAAAATGTGTGACTTGAGTGGATAGGTGAGCAAAATACAAAAATAGACCACTTTTTCATGATGGGGACCCCCTTGGCACATTTTGAGAACTTTTTGTCTCTTTGTCTTGTCCCCAAGGTGTAAATGGGACACAAAATTGTGCTCCCTCATCTCAACTAGCCCCAAGCTACATCAATAACCTTTTTTTAGTGCCTGAGTGCTAATTTATAGCTCCTTGTATATCACCCACATGAAACCACAAGGTGACACTTGTCTAGATCTGATGAAAAGTGCACTTTGGTTTCCCTTTTTTCCCTTTCATCCATTTTTCCCATATTTTTTAGGGTACAACCCAAGCTTCAACCTCCACCTGACCCGAGTTAATCTTACTTGAGTCAAAATTTAGTTAATGTGTACAAGTGAGAACAAAAAGCTTCATATTCACACATTTAGCAATTTTTATGTTTTAAAGCTTCATTTTTCCTCCAAAATCTCACTCTCCTTTCTATTATGTTGCTAAAAATATTCCAAATCCCTCATATGCTAAAAATGGAAAGTTGGTCATATATCCCAAACCCCTTCTTCAATTCTCATGAGATTGTAACAGCATCTCCTTAAAAACACCTTTCAAATGAATCCAACCTTGCATCTAATGGTGTTCTACATTATTTTTAATGTATAGAAAAAGTTTCCTAAAATAAAAACTCATCTTTCATATCTAAAGATTTCTAACCATTGAAATCCTCTAAAAATTGGAGCAAATCCTCCTTGTGAAATAACACAAATTTTGAGACCAATTTTGTTCCATTCTGACACTGGGAAGACCCAATTCTAAAAATAGTAAGCCTTCTTAAGACTTACTATCTATAAATAGTAATTACTGCAAATAGTTAATTCTCATAGTTTTCATTTCCCCTTGCACATCATGGAAACTCAAAAGTTTCAAATTAAGAAACTGGTAACTAAAATGGACTTCTCAAAATAAGGCTTACGAAAAATAGTAAGTGTCAAGATATTGGTCAAAAAACAAGGATGTTGTGCCTCTCTTGCTAAATAAAAAGCACTTGGATATGTTTGAAACAATGAAAAACATCATAGTGACTTAACATATTCATGATTTCACATTATGCACATTCAGTTGAATGAAGGAGTAATTCTTTTATTTGGAGGACATGACCTTTTCCAATGAGTAAAATATGATAAAGAAGATGTTTGAGCATCATGGGGTTGATTCCATTCAAAAAGGAAACATCTGTGTCACAGAAGTGAATTTTGAAGCCAAGAAGAGAAAGGTGATGATCTCCATGTTTAAACTCCAACCTTGTGTTTGAAAAGGATCATCATATTTCCATATCAATGCAAGTCTCACTGTAGTGTTTCTAAAAACTCATTTTATGCCTTGGAGTGTGTCCACATCTCACAGGAGGATTAACTTTCAATCGCAATGTTCCAACTCAATAGGAGGTCAAGGGCAGGAAGCTTCATTCATGGAGAATTCACTCAAAATCCATCAGAAGTAGGTTTTTCGTCAACAATGAGCTTTCTCGTTGTAGTGTGATTAACTAAAATGAGGATTTTAGAAGTTAATCTAAGAAGTACAACAGTAAATAAGATCTAACCAGACAAGGAGAAATGACCCAAGCAACTAAGAAAGTAGATGTGTAAAACCCTAGAGTGCAAAAAGAGTTAGAAAGAACTCAGCTGATTCAGATGAGCTTGCTGGATTGTGTCATAGAGATGGCTAGAGAAATAAGAGGAGGAAACAACTATGTACCAAAGTCCAGAAAAGTGTAGATTTCTAGGCAATCTGAGTAGGACCGGGACACCTATGGATAGGTACATGGGCGCATGTGGGTGCCCTAGTCTGATATATGGCTGCCCTGGTCTATGAAAAACCTTTGTAAACCTCCTCTGAGGTGTTGTTAATTGATCGCATGTGTTCACTTCTTATCACACTAGCCTCCTTGGACTATGCAATATGTCCCTAGAAATTAGAAATGAAGATAAGACCTGCAAAACCCCAAGACAAACATCAAACCCCTAAAAAATACATATGAAGGGGTCTGATTGTCCTCAATGGCCACAATGATGGACTTACTAACTGAGTGTTACACTACATCTTAGACTCGATGTAGTTCTATGTACTTGTGTGTGTAATCATGCCCTAGGTTCTCTTGTGTCAATTGCACTTTGTGAAAGTAGTGAGCAATAACTATATGTAAAAATGTAATAGAATGGTGGATGGAATAGAATAAACTTCCCTCCTTATGCAGTGTGATGTAGATGAACCAGCCTTGTGCCTTGATGATGGAGCTAGATGGATGCAAATGGATTCTTTGATGGATGTAACCTTAGGTGATGATAGTAGTGCTTAGTGTTTAGGTCCCTCATTATGGTCTCATAACTTTATATTTATATGGTTCTCTTTTTCTAATTTCGTAATTAATCCTGAAGAGGCCAACCACCAAAAATATAGAATGCTCAAATGGCTAAAAAGTGCCCAAAAATGGTGGGAAAGTGGAAAGAGGATCAGGGTGCTAGTACTCGACTAAGTACTAGGGCACCTGTGGGCGCCCTAGTACTAGCTTGAGCACCCCAGTCAAGGCTAAAATGGCGTAAAAAGATATTGGGAAAATAGACTAGGTAAGTATGTGTTGAAGGTCGGAAGTGACAACATAAAGTAAAAGTAAAATGGCCAAAAGACAGGGGTTAATAGTACTTTCTTCACTCAAAAACCATATGAATAGTAGTATGATACCATGACTAAATAATGTCTAAAGTGCATGATTTTGTGTCTACATTTTCCCCCACTTTATGTTGGTGAGTGGAATAACGCTGGTAACATAAAGTAAATAGAGATACATACCTAATGTCCATGTAGAGTGATGTAGAAAGCATTTCGATGGACTAGACAAAGCGTGAAATAAGAAAATAGTGAAGCGTGGAAACTAAAGATGCAAAAGTTTGAAAACATGGTGAGAGTGATCCTAGGGTGGAAATGTGTGTGTAGTTACCAATGTGTGTGATGTACCTGCATGTTAGTATGAGGTGTGTTTTGCCGCAAAATGTTGTTTTTGTCGATGTCATTGTTGTTGTTGATTGTTTGCTTCTCATATGGACAAACTTGCAAGGAGAAGACAATCAAGTAGTCAAATACGTACATATATATGTCAAAAATGCATGTAAAGATGCATGTATATAGAAAAAAATTATGTAATGGAAATGAAAAATGTAAAAGGAAAATGTGCACCTGATCCATGATGAGAGAAAGAGTGTAGAAAGGATATCTTATACTCCAAGTTTTTTGGGCGATCTCACACCACCATGGCTGAAGAAGTGTAGGGAGAAAGTTGCATTATTCTCTAACATATAACTGCTTCCCTGAAGAATGTGTGAGGAGATATATGTACTACCTGGTTTTTTGGTGATCCGACGCCACTGGCCAAAGTAGTGTAGGGAAGAAATTTGTTGTATCCTCTGACCTGTAACTACTCCCTAAAATGCTAAGGACGACTTGTCCTATAAAATTCATTGTGTACGGGGTTCATAAACTGGTCTGAACACACTCGTTATATAACCCACAATGCCAAGTCCAGAAACTAAACTTGTAACACTCAAAATTACAAGAGCTGGAAAATGAGGATTTTTTTAAACATAAAAGCAAATTACACAGTTGCAATCGTACATATTAATTTAATCAAATTCATTAAATCAGATTTGTTCTTTTGATCTATCTGACAACATCCATGTAAGCCATGTGCAGCTAAGAAGGGTGTATCCAGATCTCCACGATCTCCCTTTGTCACTACTTCGAGTGACAATGCTTACTATCATTTCGGCTCAACCTTTATCAGGTCATGGGAACCATGTGAAAGTCCTTGGGTCTACCATGAAGCTAGTTTCTTGACTTCGTATTCCGGTATCTAACCATTTCCTACCTCATGTTCAGTGTTCAACTTCCCATAATCAGGTTACTGACAATTTTTTTAATTGGAGGACTAGGTGATCAGACAATGCACAGCCATCAATGCATTACTTTAGCCAAAGTTATTCGCCATGCAGGTCACGGCTAAACTCAAGATAGTACACTAGTCTTATGAGTTTTAAGTCTTACGCCACCTCACAACTATCCCTTTCACTATTATCTAGATCTTATAGTTTGTATTTACTTTATTTCCAATTAAACTTATCTTGCAAGAGTTTATATCGAGATAGATGCTAAGGCCAATTAGGATCATTATGAGATGAATACATTCGTTATGTTGAAATGTAACTATTTCAGCATTTCGCATGTACTTATCCCTTAATATGCCTAATGGATATTTTCATATATTTACCTTCCTATCTAGTTTCTCTTTTCCTGATGTTTGATTTTTAACCTTAAATTACCTTTTTATAACGATACTCTTTCATCCTCTAAAAATTAGGCTTTACAATCTTAACAAATTAATGTCAAGTTTACCAAAATGCCGAATTAAATATAATTAATATATATTTAATTATTCCTCCGATCAACTACAACACTAAATAGCTATTTAATTTAGAAATTAAAATACAATTGAATGTTATAATAATTGTCCAATTTTAGCTTCATACATTGATAAATATCAAATAAATATATTTTACAATTTATGATAAGTAAGACTTCTTAATTCTAGTATTTATCATTTACTCATATTGAGATATTATTACATACAAAGTAATCATCTCTTTATTAAAAACATAAATTACATATGTCGTTAAGGAAAAATATATAATTGATATTATAACTCTCACATAGTGAGGCTTGAATATTAACAATGGGTCCAAGATCCCAATAAATTCAGTCAAAATTCTAGGATATCATCCTTCTACAAATTGAAATCCAAGTAACTCATTTAGATCCATGCTACGAAAAAACTTCTCAAGACATGAGTTTCCGCATATCCAAATGTGATGGCTAATTGTCCTGTAAGACTGGAGTAGTGGTATGATGTCAGTTCAAAATGAACTGGCATGAATATTGCCTCCATTTTCTAATGCAATTATTTAATAAAATATGAAAGATATAAATGTTGTTTTATCAACAAGCGCATGGTAATACAGCTGAGAATGTATTAATACATGTTTTCCATAAAGATACAGCTATGAATGCACACAAATAGAACAACCAATTTCTATTTCAGCGATCATGTTTCCCTCTAATTACAAGGATCAAGACATCCTTATTTAATCTTCAAACAATAGATATTTGACATTTAAAATTTTACATAAATTGTAGGAACAATATGATTAAGAAGAGTAAATTTTTTTCCTTATTTTTAGTAAGTTACCATCACACAAAAAAAATAATCAAACCATAATCATTCAACATCCGAAT
The DNA here is from genome assembly GCA_019776745.2 of Taxus chinensis. Classification (NCBI taxonomy): domain Eukaryota; kingdom Viridiplantae; phylum Streptophyta; class Pinopsida; order Cupressales; family Taxaceae; genus Taxus; species Taxus chinensis. Next base: position 591,966,440 of record CM034153.1, read on the forward strand.
TCAAATTATAACCACAAGCAAATCATACTTTACATGTATAGATTTAAATATTATTTTACTTACCCTCCAATCAACGAGCAACTTAACAAAACTATCTGAAATCAACATTTCCAAATACCAATTAAACATATTCTCTCTAGGTAATGAGCATCTCATCATATCATCCAAGAACATCATTAACAAAGAAAATAAAACATAATATTTTCAGTCAATGAGCAGCTCTATAAAACGTCAAAGAACAACATTAACAAAGAAAATAAAACATATTATTTACAGTCAATGAGCAGCTATGTAAATCATACAAGAACATCATTAATACGGAAATTAAAACATATCATTTATAGTCGATGAGCAGCTCTACAAAATGTCCAAGAACATCATTAATAAAGAAAATAAAACATATTATTTTCAGTCAATGAGTAGCTCTATAAATCGTACAAAAACATCATTAATAAGAGAAATAAAACATATTATTTCCCGTTAATGAGAAGCTCTATAAAACATACAATATATTCATTTCCAAACAATCAAAACACATTTTTCTTATATATATGAATAGCCCAAGTAAATAGTGTAAAAACACCACAATTACATCATTTAAACATGTTCTTCCTGGTAAACGAACAGCCCAACAAAACAATATAGCAACACCTTGATTACATCATTTAAACATACTCTTTCTAGTAAAAGAATAGCTAATAATTTATTTCATAAGATATCATTATATTAAACCCAATCATGCCACCAATTACTCCTTGGTACAACTCGGTCAAGTTGTCATGGCTTTCATGCCCTTACCGAGACAAGTAATTTCTTTTTCACAGTCATGCAAGAATCCAAGTCATATTGTTAGGCTGGAAGTTACAGGCTAAAAGCCATTTTTTTGTAGTTATTCACACATAACAACACACCCTCATTTATACATGAACCGATTTAGATGCCCAGAATAAAAATTTCTAAAAAATGCAGCCCTATAAGAGCTTTGACATCCACAAATTTTCATTCAAAAGATCTCAATAAATTAAAAATTTGACCTGCATATAATAGCCAAGAAGAAAAAAAATACAAAACCCCAACTAGTTGCATATCCATATCAATTTGGTTACCCAAATCGATTCATTTATGCAAATCGATTTGTATACCCAAATCGATTTGGGTATCAAATCGATTTGTTTACAGAAAACACACAATCAAATTTATGTTAACAAAAATGAAAACCCACGAGCACAAATCGATTTGAAACACACAAATTGACAAAAACATTTTCCTTCTTCCAGTACAGGAAAAACCCAAATCTTTCTTTTTTGGTACAATTTATTTTAATGCAGAGAAGGAATTTTAACTTTCATTTTATTTTTATTTTTGCATATCACAACCCAAAACCCCATCTACTCTTTTTTTCTGGGTTTAGCTAAAACCACACAAAGAAAACTTAAGAGAATACAGAATCCATCAATTGTCTTTTCAAATTTCATCTCCAAGCAATTAAATCAAAAGCTATCCACAAATTCCTTTGATTGCCATTAAAACAGAATGTGTATTTCCTTACTTCTTTTACAAATAATGCAAGAGAAGGGAGAAGATATTCATGCCTAAAGTAAACCCAGAATCAGCAACCTCTTACTCTTTCAGCTCCAAGAAGTTGAATCCTTCCTTCCTCCAAAACTCACGCAGGTATCCCAGAAGGGAAGAATGAAAATAGACAAGGAGAAATAAAAGAAAAAATATATAATGAAAGAAACTATAGTTGGGCAGCATATTCGAGAATTTTTGGGCTTCCCAATGTTGGCACATGCATTAATGCATGCCACATACTTGTGCCATGTGAAGGTGTTTCGCTTTACGAAACCCACGAATTTTAAATATTAAAATTAATATTATTTTTTTTAATATAACTTTTGACTTACATGCCAAATCCCTCTAGAATATATATTACTAATTTTACAAATTAATATTGCATTTTTTTTAAGTTTTTTTTATTTAAGTTGTTATCCAACTTAATGGTTAAGTTAAAATTAATCATCATAATACAAGTCCACATATTACCAACAATATATTATAATAATAATTATTTGAATTTCCACGTTCCATATGAAACATTCCAATAAATGAAAATCACCAAGTCCGTAAATAATAATTCAAATATTCTTATAAAGTTGGCTTGACATAGCATCGTCAAATAAAACAGAGGCAGTTATTATTTCAGTCATTGCAAAAGTCGAACAAAACAAAAGATGACTAAACCGATTAAAATAAAGTAACTGAAATAAAAATAACCGAAAGATTTGGTATCGTTTATGAACCATTTTACCTACGATCAAGGCCTAATCACGTTTAGGAAATATCATCAAGGTGGGTGCGGGGTTACCCGGTCAGCAGTGTCATGCCCCGTAGCAGAAGCTGTGGGTCATGACACGATGAACCAAATGAATTCTTACAGACAATGATGATCTCGTCTAATCCTGATTAGACGTAACCGTAGTTAATTTAACTTACTAGAAATTTGGGATGTTACAAAACTTAACTATACTGTTATAGAAATGTTGTGTGATATGTAAAACCCCAAATGATGCCCCCCTCTTTGGGGGCGCATGCGACGTTGCTGATAGGAGAATGCGGCCCCAAAAGAGGAACAACCCCATAAATTGTGCCCTACATGTGGAAGAGAATGTTCTTGGTAAAACAAAGGCACACATAAATAAGTGGCTATAAATAATTGTTAGTACGAACAAGCATGCATATAAAAGACAAGTGTATGCTACGCAGACAATGTATAAGTTAGAATGCAAGTAAACAAACAAGAATACAATCATAGATTGCCAAAGTGAGTTGCAAATATGGGACACCACTCACGATGTCGCAAGACATACAAGGTCATAATTGTTGTATACAAATAAACAATTTTTCATACCAAACAAAGGGCAAGGCCCACATACAATAGTAAACAAAACAAACAAGTACAAATAACAAATAGCCATGGAAGAAAATATTCCTACAAACAAATGTTGCGCATAAAGCACCCATTAGCATGTTAGAAAGATAACCCGTATGTCAAAATCATGTATAAGCAAGTAATTTAGAGTTTTAAGTACAAAATGAAACAATATTACCTATAAGAGAGGAATTTGGATACCCCCAGCAACCGTTATAGGAGTGGTAGGAGGTGAGCATCCCTACTACGTGTGAGAGACATGTATCTACGATCAAAACTAGAAAATGATGTGAACACGCATGTGTGTATGGTAAAGATAATGACATATAATAGAACTATCTAGCATGTGTAATAAATGATCATGAACAAGAAAATGTAAGCAAGAGTAAAAGCAACCAAGATATGCAACATGTTGTGGATGGAAGGAATGGAATGCATAATGGATGGTAGGAGCCACATGTGTCCCGAGTGAGTGGAGTTGTATGCAGTGAGGTTCATTTAGTATGCCCCGTCAGCAGTCAAGAATGAACCAAAAATGAGAGTGCATCATCGGGAAATGGTTAAAGTGTGTGTTATGTCTAATGCGATGTGATGAGTGTGTATATGTGATGAGGATATGCAACCTAGATAGTATGTGTGTTTGACCCTATAGTCAAAGCGTATATCACGATAAGATGATCTTAGGAGTGATGATGTAGCCTAAAGTGTATATCACTACAAGACGAAGGTATAGGTGACCATTTAGCCTATAGCATATGCCATTAACCTAGTAATATCGTATGATAGCATGTCGAATGATGAATTTGTAAGTATAATAAGGTCCATTTGATTTACAAACCCTCGGAATTCAAGTATGGACCAAGGAACTAAGGTGCATCATAGGTTAGTGAGTGCAGCACGTAGAAGACGAGGTAGTATGCATGATGATAATAGATGACCATATGATGTGTAGAATGTGCAATATATGATGTATAAGATGTAATTCAAGATGTTTTTGTAGAATAAAAGTGTAAGTTGTTCATGATGTAAAATGAGGCGTATGTAATGCTAGACTCGTATACTATGAGAGTTTTATACATGTATGATGAAGACTAGTATGATGTATGATGTGTAGATGTACAAATGTCAAAATTATGTAAACTATAGGATGTGTGATGTAAGATGCGCGATGTGTTAAGACATGGTGTGTAGTAACTATTGTGCAGTGTGGAGTTCATGTATAGTAATCCCTCAGCATTCAAGTGTAAACCATAGTATAAGAGTGTGTCATTGGGTAATGATGACATAGATGTGTATGCGAAAATGTGTATGCTAGAAGGTTGATGTGTGGTATGAAACGTGTGTTGATGCTAGGGTGGTGTGGGAAGGGTAATAGATGGCATGCCCCCCAAGTATGTGAACGAAGGAGGTCTAGTCAAACGACACTAAGTGGATCGATATAGGGAGTAGTTTTCTTAACAAAAGTGATGGGACACTGAGGTGGTAATGTTGTCGATAACTTGAGTGGAGGGGTAGTTGATTTAACAAAATGAATGAAAAATGGAAGTGGAGTGGGATGGCTAGAAATCTTGAATGGTGGAAACTTTGGTTGTATTGATGACGCTACCAAATACTTGATAGGAGAATAAGGTTGATTGATTTTGAGAGGCAGTTACATTCTTTGACTTGGTAATTTTGTAGATGTCTTGAGAGGGGGAGGTGCTATATTGATTTGGAGAGGTGGTTGTTTAGGTGGTGTTTGACTTTCTGTAGAAGGTACATTAGAAATGGTGGCATGATGCTCATTTGACATAGAAGGAATAGATTTAGGAACCCATGTGGATGTAACATTTGTAGATGGGCATGCAATAGAATTTTGTGCAGTGAATGAGATAAAGTCCTGACGCTCAAGATGTTTGATTCTTCAGTGTAAAGCGTAGCAATCATTGTCATTATTTCCATTGATTCGATGATAATTGCAATAGGGACAACCTTGATATTTTTATATCTGATAAGGAGGATAATAATGAGTGGGTGGTAAAGTGATCAATTGACAACCAAGGAGCTCATTAAGGAGGTCATGTTGCTTAGTATTGCGATAAAAGATGAAATATTGCGATAAAAGATGAAAGGTTCTAGTAATGGTATAACTTAAGGCTCACTAATATGAGCACATGTAGCAGGCATAGTAAGCAAGAATGAGGTGCTTCTTAGAAGAAGAAAAAACATGAGCCTAAGAAACATCCTTAAGATGTTGGATTTTAGATTTGAGGGATGTAATCATGGATTCCATAGCCTTAAATTTGTCTTGAAATAAAGAATGCAAAGCTTGGATTGACTCCAATAGGAGTTGAGTAGATGAAGGGTGACTAGGACTAGGGTTGTCATATAAACAATCAAATATAGGACTTATTTTGTGTGGCAGCGTATCTTTTGTCCGATATATGGTATCTAGGGATTTTTGAAGAACAACTTGGTAATGAGGATACATCTTAAGTAAATCAAACAAAGAAACTTGAGGAACTTGAGAAGCCATGATAGAGAAAAAATGAGGACCCTGAGCGTGAAGATCGAGTACGGGTTCACCAAAATGATTAACTAAAATAAAGATTTTAGAAGTTAATCTAAGAAGTACAGCAGTAAATAAGAGCTAACCAAATAAGGATAAATGACCCAAGAAACTAAGAAAGTAGATGTGTAAAACCCTAGAGTGCAAAAAGAGTTAGAAAGAACTCAACTGATTCAATGAGCTTGTTAGACTATGTTGCAGAGATGTTTGGAGAAATAGGAGGAAACAATTGTGTTGAAGTCTAAAAAGTACAAATCTGGGAAATCTGAGTGGACTGGGATGCTTAGATACGTACAAGGGCACTTATGGGCATTTTGGTCTGATATATGGGTGTCGTGGTTTGTGAATAATATCTGTAAACCTCCTCTAAGGTTTCGTTAAGTTATCACATGTGTTTGCTTCTTGTCACACTAGCTTTGCTAGACCGTGCGATATGTCACTGGAAATCAGAAATGAAGATGAGACCTGTAAAACCCCAAGACAAACATCAAACCCCTAAAAAATAAAAAGTACATATGAAGGGATCATACTTTCCTTGGTGGCCACAATGGAGGACTTACTGAGCATTGCCCTACATGTCATACCTGATGTAGTTATATGTGTTTGTGTGTGCAATCATGCCCTAGGTGCTCTTGTGTCAGTCGTGTTGGTCTGAAAATCTGTTGGTTGGGCAGATCTATGGATAGACAAGCCAACAGTGTGTAGGGCATAGCCCCTCTTTGAGACAGCAAAGCAAAACTGGTTTATTGCTATTCTACCAGCAGGAATCTACACAAGTCCTACAGTATTCTGCCTTCAGGGGTTTGGGATCTCGTCCCAGTTGGGGTATTTCCAACTGTGAGCAAAAAGGGACGAAGGGAAGAGAGGAAATAGGATAGTTCTGAAGGGAGAAAAGAAATGAATTCCAAAGCAGAAAGGTCAGAAGGTTTATGTTTTGGGATTGGTCATAAATGGAAAACCTACTTGAATAAACAAACAAAGCAATACTGATGAGTAAATGACAAAAAAGTAGAGATAGATCTAACAGAATAAACACACAGATCTGACATAAGAAAGGTCTGATGCACATAACACATGTATTCAGCACAAAGTCTCAATATTTGTATTAATGTTTTCTTCTGTTACAAAAAGTACAAAGCCTTTTCTTCTCACTTCTATTTTTCATCTAAAAAATGTCCACCACCCCTTGAATACAACAAGTATTCAAGTATATATAGAAGGAGAAGGAGAGAGAAGGCAAAAAGAAACCAACAACTAATTACAAAATATTTACAAAATATCTAAAAGTCAAATGTTGACCTTGGGGCAACTTGGTGGATGACAACATCCCATGGTGCAACATGGATGATGTCATCGTTTGTGTCAACATACTTTTAAATATTACAAAAATGGAAAGAAATCCAAGAGGAGGAAGGCTATTTGTCGTCGTCCCGCGGCTGGAAGGGAGTATCATGCTTCTTCTCAGGAGAGGAAATGTGGAATTGGGCCCGGTACTCCATGAATTTTCTAACCATCGGTTGAAGTTGATCCTGGGCAGGACCCTTGGTGTGATCGCCGATGACTTCACAAGTCTCCCTGTTCATCTCTGAGCTTTGTCTGGGAGTTTGAAGTACTCATTTCCTACCTCCATCAGGTAACCTACATGAAGTCGCGGCAAGCCAGAAGGTTGTTGATGGATTCCGTGTCAAAAGTAGCTTCTGACCCTAACCCTTGCAAGACGATCTCTTTGAAGAGCCGAATGGTTTCATTCTGCCTTCCTCAAGGCATATGATGGAGTGAGCAAGCCTAGAGACATCCTTAGGACAATTTTCTCCATTTGATGCATTGCATCCAAGGCTTCCTCCTTGACTTTGTCTATCTTCTCCAAGACAAATTCCATCTGATCGACCTGGTAGTCCAAAGCAGCAAGGAATTTGTTGGGTGCTCTGGGGTGATTGAAGACGCCGAATTTCACTAAGTCATCGACTGAGCAATCGAGCATCTTCTGGAACGTCTCATGTTGTAACCTAGCATGGTCCAACTCTTGGGAGATAGGTCCCGCAATTCACCTGGAGTTCCTTGTTCGCCTGACCAATATTCTGATATAGCTCCGTGAACTTTACAATTACTTCCTCACTATATTTGAGGATCTGGTCTCTCCAGGCGGATACTGCCATGCCTTGTTCACCAATCTTGGCGTATTCATTTATCTATTCCTGGCTAAGGGCCTCAGGAGTTTCTGCGGCAGTTGTAGGAGGTGCACTGCCCATTTTCTGTAGGGCTTGGAGAAGATGTTTGTTTTGTTCTTTTAGTATTCTCTTCTCTTCCTTTGCCTCCTCAAGATTTTTGCAAAGGGCATCTACTACAGATAAGGCCTCTCCTTGTAGGCTCCCAGAGGACGTTCCCATTATGACCTGTGTCACTGTATAATTTGTAGGAGACAGATCCTTTTTGTCTTTTGTGGGATCAGGGTACATAATCTCCATTACTCTTTCACCTGACGCACTCTGAGGGAAGCGGGTTATTGGCTTTTGCTTCTTAGCTCCTTTTGTTGGGATGACAGAGAAGTCCATTGGTGCAATGGGGACTTTCCTCTTATGTTGGCTCAGGTGCTGGGAGATCCATGCTAGACTTAAGGGAGTGTGACTAGAGGGGGAAGAGGGAAAGGAGGAAAAAGAAGGAGCGACTACAGTGAACTCAGGGAAATGGGTTGAGATACTTGGCGGTGGCATTGATAAAGAAGCCAAAACTCCAACGCTCACAGGGGTAGGAGTCACTGTAGGAGAAGAAACCGTGGGGACGGAAGGGATCTGAGAGATAAGGGAAGAAATAATGGGGGACAGCTCCGTGAGGGAAGAGAAGATGGAGGAAGAGGAAGGGGGAACAGTAAAGACAGAGGAGGGACACAACTAAAGAAGTGGGAACTTTGAGTGGTGAGGAGGGGAAGGAGGAGTGGGAGTAGGTACGGTGGGAACAGCAGTGGCAACATCCTGAGTGGATGTGCCCGTTGGAACACTTACCGCCTGCTCTTTCTCTGGAGATACCAGGGTTATAACCTGTTCCTGGGCGGCAGAAGGAGGACTCTCGGGAGCTTGCTCTTGAGTAGCACTTGATCCCCCTTCCTTGTCTTTCCCTTTGCCCTTTGGAAAATGCTTTGGCCTGGCAGGTGCATTACTTAAAGGAGACATGGTGAAGTCTACCCCTAGGTAGATGAGACCATTAAATCTGCACCAATGTTCTGTAGAGCTGTAAAGTGCCTTTGACCCTTTCCTCAATAGTTTGAGGTGCCTTCTGTCAATCTGCAAATCAATCTCGTATCTAGATGACCTAATCTTCTTGATCAGTTGTTTGGTAACCTTTCGGGGACAATGGCCACACCATACTGGATGATTTCTGCTAGGGCCAGGCAAGAGTGATCTTTTCTCCTGAGCTTGACCTCGTGATACAAGTCGATGTATATATCCTCGATCTATGGGATGTGGATCGGATCGAGCTTAGCCTTTGGGAGGTAATTGTGTGGATCAAAGGTCGGCCTTGCTGGGAAATTGTGCTTTAAATTAAGCAATTCCACTTCTGCAAACATCTCCCGGGCCTTGGTGTGAGAAGTGCAGGTGTATCTATGCCCACTGTGAGGGGGAATGGAGTTCCACCCTTCTTTCTTTTTAGGCACTTCTCATGATATGTGATGAGCTGTCTGGATAGCTCCAATAGGACCAGTTTAGGGCCTGCATATCTTGGTAACTTTGTGGGCTCCCCCAAGAAGTTGGCGGCTCTAAGATAAGTAAAAGTGGGGAATTACGTAAACAACGCCCCCCACTTCTCTGTTGCAGTCACTATGCTCTTGGTCATTCGACCGTGAGTCATATTGGGCCTCAATAGGTAGATGATGACGTAGAAGAAGGCATCATTGATCTTACTGAACTATGGGATGTTATTCTCCAGTCTCAACTCTGGATAATATTCATATATTTTCACCTGGGGCCATACCCCGCATCGACTTAGTGTCAGATAGTCTCTTTCCGAGGCAGTAGCGTAGACCACGTAGGAGTTCATGTAGAATCTCCCCATTGTTGAGAGTTGCTGGAGTTGCTCAGAGATAGTGCTGCTGATGATCTCTGCCCACTCAAAACGCTGATCAGGCACATTTTTTTTCATAGTTTCTAGATATCTGAGCATCCATTTGTGGAAGTAATGGGCATCAGGAAGCCCAAACACCCTACTCAGGAAGGTAATGGTGTCGCTCAACTCCTCCGAAAATTCACTGAGATGAATAACCTGGGGCCACCTGGTTATTACCTTCTTGTTTTTTAGATATACTTCGTTCATTAGCTGCATGCACTTGTCTTCATTTTCATCCCATGCCTTTATGCAGTCTTCTTGGGTTATCGCCACAAAGTGCCGGTGGTGGGGGATACCTAGCATGATTTCAAAGTGCCGGGTAGTGAGGTTGATTATAACCTCACCCTTCTCATTCTCGACACACCTTGTGTCTTTATTATAGCAGCGGGCCACCACCATCATGAATTCATTATTTACTGCGCTTACGGGAATTCCCCCAGCGAAGTGTAGACCACTGCCAACCAGTTTTTCCATCCATGGACTGCCTGTGACCCTTCTGGTTCTGACCCAAAAATCTTCCATGTCAATGTGGCCAAGTTCAGCATCCCTGATGTCTAAGTCACACTCTGCATGGGACTCGGGCATCCTGACCCTTTGATACTTATACTTCATTTCTTCCTCTGTGAGTTTGGCCTTACTCTTAGACTTGGTCGGCCTCTTACTTGATGAAGACATATGAGATTCCGAGTTCAGCTGCTGATCTGTAAGAAGAAGCGAAGTCCATCGTAGAAGAGCCATGTTAGCTGTTAGATTATCCATCAAAGCTTCATAGAAAGAAGAGTTAGCAATTTAGAAGCTTTTGGGCGCAGGGCGTAGCTATACTGTAGGCTATAGGGTCAGAAAAGCAAGGCGCACTGGTAAAGAGTGTTGCATGGAAGAAAACAGTGCCAAGGGCGCATGGCACAGATGTATTACACACAACATTCAGTGTTGGTGTCGAAGGATGTGCGCCTACACCAAAATAAAGGCTTTTGAAAAGGGCGCAGATAATTCTGGTGTTGCAAGGTTGTAAGATGCGCCATTGGCGCAGGTATGGATCATGTTGCAACAAGTTATGGTGTGCCAAAGGGGAACGTAGGTTTGAATGATGCATCATTGAGTTAAGGTGTGCTTTGTTTTTAGCTTTAGCGCGTGGCACAGAAAAGTTTACATGACATAAATGTTGTTGTAGCCGAAGTTGCGCATGCGCCTTGTTTTTGGGTTTTGAGGGTTTTATAAGGCGTGAGGGAGAAACGTGCATGTAGACAAGGATAGTGCGCCCCTTGGCGCAACTTTTTTTTGTGCAACAGAGATGGCGTTTGCGCCAAAGGAAAACTGCGGGTTTGGATATGTAATAACTTTAGATTTTCTCTTTTTTGATTGGTTTTTGTGGTTTTTTGGCATCTTTCAACATGGATTTGGACAGTGAGGTGGAACAGAGCAAAGAGGATCTTGGATTCATTTCCTGAGACAAAAATCCCTCTAGGCCAGTAGAACTGGAAGGAGGGTAAAACTAGTTTGGGGGGAGAGAAGATTGCAAAACGGGCTGGAGGGTGCATATTGTTTCTTTAGATTCATTTCTTTGTTTGTTTTTTAAACAAAACAACCCCACAGACAACCAAACCAAAACAAAAACCATAAGAAAAGCAAGGACCACTTACCCGGAATATATAGAATGAAAGAAACGATGCGGGGTCCACGAATGTGACGTAAAGCGACATGGGGATGACAGGAGTGCTGACAGGTGCAGAGGAATAAACTTTTTCACGTGTTTTCAATCGTGAAAATGACAGGTCGGATGCGCCTATTTATAGCAAAAGGTGTAATAAATGCGCCACCAACTTTTTCAAAGGGCGCACCAAAACAGGGGCCAACACGAAATTATTTGCGCCTTTGGCGCGGATTATGCGACTGTCGACATGACTTTTTCAGCGCCTTGGTGCACCGTTTAAGGGCGCAACAATTTTAGTGTCGATAGTGTGGCGCATGCACCTCGGCACAGGTTAGAAGGGCACAACATGGCAAGGCGCAACATTTATAATGTCGACACTCCAAAGGATGTGCCAAAGGAATAGAAGGGGGCACAAATTCATTTGATGTTGCATGAACAAAATATGCACCCAGCCAAAAAGGGACCGAAAATGACTAAGTTCGAAAAACCAGATTTTTCAGAAAGGGATTTTATGTCGTTCCAAACGCTAAGGGACCTAGGTGGGGAACCGAAACAAAATTTGGTATGGTTACCTGCAAAATTGCCCTTGTCAATTTTACAGGATAACAAGTCACACTTTTTGAAAGTAGCGACCAATAACTATGTGTAGAAATTTAATAGAATGGTGGATGGAAGAGAATAAAATTCCCTCTTATGTAGTGTGATGTAGATGAACTAGCCTTGTGCCTTGTGATGGAGCTAGATGGATGCAAATGGAGCCTTTGATGGATATAACCTTAGGCGATGATAGTAGTGCTTAGTGTTTGGTCCATCATTATGGTCTCATAACTTCATATTTATATGGCTCTCTTGTTATAATTTCGTAATTAACCTTGAAGAGGCCGACCACGAAAAATATAGAATGCTCAAACGGCTAGAAAGTGCCCAAAAAGTGGGTGGCAAAGTGGAAAGAGGATTAGGGTGCCCCGAATGAGACCAGGGCAGCTATGGTTTCCCTAGTACTAGCTTAGGCACCCTACTCAAGGATAAAATGATGCAAAACGACAAAAACAGCCTGGACAAATATGTGTTAAAGGTCGGTAGTGACGACAGAAAGCAAAGTAAAAATGGTCAAAAGATGGGGGTTAATTAGTAATTTCTTCACTCAAAAACCATATGAATAATAGTATGAGACCGGGACTAAATAATTTGTAATGCCCCCTTCTAGGACATCGAAAAACACATCAATCCTGACTAAAATTTTGGGGTAAATTTTTTTTGAATGGTAAATACTAACAAAACTAATCTGATTCCTATTATTATTTATTTTAAAGTAAATTGGTTCACCCAATTTCTAAATCATTAGCCCAAAACACTTTTTTTTTATTTATTTATTTATTTATCTAACCTCTATTAAGTTTACTAAAGATAACCAAGTAAGAATCTACACCCATTTTGAATTAATTTGATTTCCCCCTTTTTGTTATACACACACACACACACACACACACACAACTTTTTTTTCCATTTATAATTTCAAAAGAAATACCCATAGCTAAAAAGTATATAGGGTTAATTGTGGGCCATAGGATAAAAGAGATCTGAGCCCTTAATCTAATTTTACTCTAAGGATGCCCTAAACATCCTTATATTCTTTTCCTTTCTTTCCCCTTCTCATTTTTTTTTTCATTTGTATTGTTTGAAGATTTCAAACAATACCATTAACATTTATCTCTCTTTTTTTTGTGTTTGTTTTATTTGTGTTGTGTTACAGGCAGGAGGAGAGCAACTGCCATGGACAGCAATTGGGAGGGGGATAGCGCGGAGCTCGGCGGGCAGGGAGGGTGCTGGTAGGAGGCGCGGCGGCGACCGGTTGGGGCGCGGCAGGGGCCGGGGCAGGCTTTAGAGGAGGCGGGGCAGAAAGAGGGACAGGGGAGGGCGCCACAAGCGGCGGAACGGATAGTGGGGTGGCGGCTGCATAGAGGATGGGGGTCCGTGCGGCCAGCGCCCCCCACGGCAGTCACAGGGTTGTGGGGGGGGCGTTCGGCCCCCCCTGTCATTACTTTATTTTATTTTATTTTGTGACAGTTCGGCTGGGGGGGAGGCGCCGACCCTCCCCCAATACTATTTTCTTTTTTTTTTGTTTTTTAATTTAATAAACAATAAAAAAATGTTCTAGTATATATATATGTGTGTGTGGTGTGTGTGTGTGTGTGTGTGTGTGTGTGTGTGTGTGTGTGTAAGATTTAGTAACGATATATATATATATATATATATATATATATATATATATATATATAGGTGCATATATAGATTTTAAATGTATATATATATATATATATATGTAGAATTTTAATCCTCTTTATTTAAAACATATTTCCATATACTAATATAAAATTTTAGTCCATTGGAGGTAGTGCATTTGTAAAACTACAAAAAAAATACAGTTTTAATATATAACAACCAGCAAACTCAGGTTCTTTATTTACTAAGTTACAATGATTAATTTGGGTTACTCTATATTTAATGTGCAAAGAAGATAACCAAGTATTTTCTGATAGAAATAAGACTTATTTCTAAAAGGAAAACTCTTCAAAGTAGAAAAGTTAATAAACCAAATAAGGTTGTTTAACTAAGAAGCACAACATTAAAACTTCTCATGGGAATGATATCTAAACTTCCAAGAAACCTTTCATGTAAAAGTTAAACCAAGGACAAGATTTCTTCAAGAGAGGAGCATAACCCAACAAACTAGAGTGTCTTTTATTTAATCTCTTTTTTTTTTTACAATTACTTTTTCAATAGTAGCATACTTTGGAAAGATTTTACAACCGCTACAGTAGGAATAGTAACATTCTATGAGGCAAGAATGATTTACATACAGATCTGTTTTCTTGACATAATACTATCACTGTTTACATGGTAACAAAGATGTTAGGAAACCATTTACAACCTTCAACAACTAGAGTTCTCTTTTAAAAATGTAAGGAGACAAGAGTTTCATCACAATGACAGATTCTCTCTCATAGTAGAGTAGATAAGATAACTCCCATTACATACACGTTCACAAGCCATGACTAAAAAGGAAGTTAACTCCCAAGTAGCATTTAGAAGCAAACACTTGCTTGAAATGAGTATACAAGTGACCCCCAAATGTGCAAAATGAAGGATTTACAAAGAGGCATGTAAACTCTCACATACTATATTCCACAAGAGGACCACATGCTAAAAGAAAGGCAAAAACATTTTCCAATAATAGGAGAGAGAACAATATAGGCCATGCCACCATAATGCCACTTCAACAATCTTCAAACTTAAGAGCTCCAAGTATCTATGTCTTCCAAAAAACCATGCAAGGAGAAAGAAAAGAGCTTGTTTGCCACCCAACCATAGGCATCATCACATGCCTATCCCCAAGGTTGGGATGCATGTTAGCCTCCCCCTAAGCCCATGGGAAAGAGGATAGCTACCAAAACTTGCACAAGATGAAGGGTAACACTAACAATGAATACAAGCATACAAAGATAAAGTTTACACATAACAAACAAGACTCCAAAATCTACAAGGAGGAGAACCCATGTTCATCCTCAAAATGAGCGAAGAGAGGAGAAAGTTCTCCAAAGTTATACATCAAAATTTCTTTGCACATAATAACATCCCCATATCCTCCTTATTGCTCCTAATCAAACCAAGCCCTCCTTATTGTTCCTAATCAAATCAAGCCCTCCTTATTCCTCCCCCCTTTCTCCAAATCCTTCTTGAAAGGATTTTCAAACCCCAAAGGGGTTTCCTTACCAAGAATGGGGAAGGAGATTCAAGCCAAATGAATCAACTTCCCCCACCTTAACCATTGAGGGGAAAAATAATAAGACTCCTCAAGGCTTGTCCATCAAGCCTTGAGGATTGAGAGGGAAAATTCCCTCTCTCTCTTCCCCCACACTCCAAAACTCCCATCATGTCATATGATGGAGGGAGTAACACACAAGCAAGATGACCAAAATCAACATATCATACAATTAACAATCTCCAAGCAACCAATCCTAATAACTAAAAGGATAAAGCAACACAACAATAAAACATAGAGAACCTACCTCAAGG
This sequence comes from Taxus chinensis, assembly GCA_019776745.2. Classification (NCBI taxonomy): domain Eukaryota; kingdom Viridiplantae; phylum Streptophyta; class Pinopsida; order Cupressales; family Taxaceae; genus Taxus; species Taxus chinensis. The sequence continues at coordinate 591,981,746 of CM034153.1, forward strand.
AAAGCTCTCCAAAAAGCTTTCCTAGCTTCAAGTTTCTTCACACTCTTGACTCCAAGCAATTCCCAAGCTCCCAATTCTCCCAAGCATCCAAAAGCAAGAAGTTCCAAAAAAAGTCCCTCTCAATCTCCCATGGATGGGAATTTGAAGAGGAGTAAGCAAGCATCCTCACCAATGAGGGGGTGACATGTGTCACCCCTCTCCCTCCTCATGGTCAAAGATGCCAAAACAAAAGAGAGAAAGGGTAAAATTATCTTTTTTGCCTTGTTCTCCCAAATTCCCTTAAATGTTAGCAAGACAAAACTAGTGGCACTTTCGATAAACACACAAATCCACATCCCTTACATGGATGTGACAAAACAAGGGGTAGAAAGGGAGGGAAAACTCCCTCTAGCCTTGAAAACAAGCCCCCCTACCCATTAGGTAGGGTCCAAGGGCTCATTTTTTGTGATAGGGGGGACTCCCAAGCTACAAAGGGGTCCCCAAAAAATGCCCAAAATACCCTAATTTCGGGTTTTGCATTTTTGGCACAAGGGTAGAGGGTGTGGGGACCACCCAAGGGTCTCACATGTGACCCTAAACCCTTGTGATTAAGAGACACATTAAGCATAATCCACATTTCAAATGAAAAAAGATTTATTAACTCCCAAAACAAGTTTACAACTTAACCAACTACCCTAACCAAAATTAATAAATCAAAACACAATACATTACATACATTGGGGTCACTCATAGTGCCCAAAATTAATAATCATCTATCCTAAGGCTTCACACAATGAACAAGGCTATGACTCAGCCCGTGGGCTGCTTGTGCAAGATTGAGTAGTTGGCCTGAATCCCACGTTCTCCTGTAAACCTGTCACCTGCACACTCATTGCACACATTAACCGCACCTGTCTGATACAATATAATTAAATGACATAGTAAGATATCAATGCATGCTAAACTAACCTAACATCCTACTTAAATCAAGATGCGACAATCGTGCACAATTATATTCCATATTCCAAAAGTTAGACAAGATGATAAAGTGACATATAATCCCACCATGCAACAACTATCCATCAATATAATTAGGTTCCCAGCACATCATATTCATTAGTTTCCATGTCATAACAAGAAAAAGCGACAATAAATAAATTAGGCTAAATTGGCGTTGTACGCCTGAATGTCACACATGTCTAATAAAATCAAATATCAAAATATAATGTCCAAGATATCACCAATACCTGTCAAAACATGTCTATGAGCAAATAAACAACAAGCTACTGAGCTATAAAAAGTTGTGGGCACTACATCCCCCTCTACTAAAATTAGACTTCCTCCTGGAAGTCACTGAAAGAGGTAGGGATATCTAGCCCTCAAAGGTATCGCATCCTCCTAGGTAGCTACTGTCTCGTCGTACCGGTCCCACTGTACTCTAACCTGGTCCAAGTCTCGACCCCGAAGGGCCAACCTCCGGTGCTCCAGTATGCGTACGGGCTCCAATCTCCACTGTCCTCTATCCTCTACCTGTAATGCCGACCAATCCAAGACATGAGAAGTATTGGGTACATATCTACGTAGTACAGAAACATGAAAAACATCGTGGGCTCGTGCAAGGCGTGATGGCAAAGCTAGGCGATAGGCAACTGGACCGATGACCTCCAAAATATCAAAAGGCCCCACAAAACGAGGCGATAGCTTAGAACCCTTTCCATAACGGATAGGACTCTTATGTGGACAAACCCTCAAGAAGACTTTGTCACCCACTGAGAAGTGACGATCAGTCCTCTTGGTGTCTGCATACGCCTTTTGGCGTGCTCTGGCCTGCTCAAGACGTTGTCTAATCAACACAACCTGCTGCTCTAAATCCTGAAGATAGGCTGGTCCCAGAGATGATCTTGTCATCTAGTCTATCCCAACTCAAAGGTGTCCTGCAAGGTCGTCCATACAAAGCCTGGTAAGGAGCCATACCAATGGAACTATGATAACTGTTGTTGTAGGCAAACTCAACTAGATGCAAATAATCTTCCCATTTCCTCTGCTGATCCATGACATACATTCTCAACATGTCCTCTAACACCTGATTAACCCTCTCTGTCTGCCCATCTGTCTCTGGATGATAAGCTAAACTGAAATTGATCTGAGTACCCAGAGCGGCCTGAAAAGACGTCCAGAAAACTGAAGTGTAGATAGTATCCCTGTCATTGATGATGGTCTTCGGAATCCCATGCAACCTAACAATGTCCTCCATAAATACTTTGGCAATGGCCTGTGCATTATAGGTGACCCTTGGTTGGCAAAAAATGCACAACCTTAGTCAACTTATCCACGGTGACCATAATGGCGTCATGACGATAAGATGACATAGGAAGTCCGACTATGAAGTCCATGGAGATCACATCCCATTTCCACTCAGGAATATCATGAGGGTGTAAGAGTCCTGCGGGATGTGAATGCTCTGCCTTGACCCTCTGACACTCAAGGCATCATGCAAAAAAATTTGCTATGTCTCGTCGAAGACCTGGCCAATAATATAACTCTCTCATATTAGCATGCATTTTCTTCACTCCTGGATGTGCCACATATGAGGCTCGATGAGCCTCTGTGAGGATGAAGCTACACAGATCACCTGACTTAGGCACGTAGATGCACCTGTGGAATCGAAGCAAACCATCTGTCTCTAAAACAACACCCCGAATATCTACCCTCTAAAGAACCCTGAGACTCTAACATCTTTTGTAGCTCCCTCATAAAATCTGTCGTCTGGAAGGTGCTCGAGAATCCTGCCTCTCAAATCTGACTGAAGAGTCAAAGAAGCAAGCACATGTTGTCGTCGACTAAGTGCATCTGCAACCACATTTTCCTTCCCTTTGATGTACTAAACCTCCATGTCATACTCACATAGGAACTCCATCCAACGCCGTTGGTGAGCGTTGAGGTTTGGCTGTGAGAAGATATGCTGCAAACTCCGGTGGTCTGTCCTCAAAAATGAAAGGCCTACCCAAAAGGAAATGTCACCAACGCACTAGAGCATGTACAACTGTTGCAAGCTCCAAGTCATGAGTAGGGTAATTAAGCTCGTAGTCCTTGAGTTTACGAGACTCAAAAGCAATAACTCGACGCTCCTGCATAAGAACTGCTCCCAAACCCTCTAGTGATGCATCAGTACAAACAACAAAATCCTCTGTCGGGTCTAGAACTGCTAAGATGGGTGCCGTGGTTAACCTTTCCTTAAGCAACTGAAAGGCTTGCTCACATTTTTCTGACCAATCAAACTTCTTCCCTTTCCTCTGAAGAGAAGTGATAGGGTGAGCAATCCTAGAAAAGTCCTTTACGAACCTACGGTAATACCCTGCCAAACCCATGAAACTCCTCACCTCAGTGACTGATGTGGGTGCTGGCCAGTCCAAGATAGCATGTATCTTAGAGGGATCTACGGAGATACCCTCACCTGAAATGATATGACCCAAGTACTGAATCTCTGTCTGAAAGAAGCTGCATTTTTCCAAGTTCCCATACAACTTCTGCTCTCTCAAAACCTGAAGTACCTGTCTCAAATGCTCCTCGTGTTCCTCCTCGAAACGAGAATAAATCAAGATGTCATCAAGGAACACCAAGACAAAGCGATCCAGAAATGTCCTGAATACTCCATTCATGAGGCTCATGAAGACAGCTGGGGCATTGGTCAACCAAATGGAACCACTGTGAACTCATAATGCCCATATCGTGTGTAAAATGTTGTCTTATGTATGTCTGCATCTGAAATGCGCAACTGATGATACCTTGACTTGAGATCGATTTTGGAGAACACTCTCGCTCCCCGCATCTGATCAAACAATTCATCAATCCTAGGGAGCGGATAACGGTTCTTTATTGTGACTTTGTTGAGCTGCCTGAAGTATACACAAAGTCTGAGAGAACCATCCTTCTTCTTCACAAATATGACTGGCGCTCCCTAAGGAGATACACTAGGGCGAATGAGACCCTTATCTAACAACTCCTCTAACTGAATCTTGAGCTCATGAAGCTCTGGGGTCGTCATCCGATAAGGTGCCCTAGAAACTGGTGCTGATGTACTAAATCAATGGTGAAATCCACCTCTCTGCGGAGTGGTAACCCTGGAAGCTCGCCTGGAAAAATATCTGCATACTCCCTTGAAACTGCATGATCATCTAAAGGTGAATGCTCTGGAATGCTCTCAGATCGATCACTGATGGTGATAGCAAACAACTGACAACCCTTACGCATGCTCCGCTTGAGTTGCTTAGCCGATATCATGCGCAAGGAGATAGGTCTCTGCATCCCTGATATCACAACTGAACTTCCAAGATCATCCTGACACTCAATGACCTTTTCTCTACAATCCACCTTAGCTCGATGAGTCTCGAGCCAATCCATACCCAAAACTACCTGATAGGAACCTAAAGGGATAACTCGGAGGTCAAGAGTAGTGGAGAAGGGCTCCTAAGTCAAGTACGCAACTCTCCACATACAAGTCCACGGTGAGTTTGGCTCCATAAGCCAACTTAACCTGCCAACTATCTAGTTGCCTAGCCACCACTAGCCCACACTGGTCCACTATAGAAGGTGATATAAAGGAATCTTGAAGCACTTGAATCAAAAAGTACTGAGACAGAAATACCCCTGATAGTACCTGTCGTCTCAATGACCGTGGCCTGATACTTGGCCTGGCGGTTGTCAACCGCTACATATACCCGATGGGCGCGTCCTACATCACCCACCGTCTGCTCAGATCTAGCAGCTCTCTATGCATCCATGGTATTGGGTTTGTGCGGGCACATGCGCACATAGTGGTCTGGAGATCCACAAATAAAACAACCTCCTGTACCCTTCTGAGATGGGGTCCCTCCTGTACTCTGGTGTACTGATCCTGCCGATCCAACCCTAGCAGACTGCTGAGTGCGAGCTGGCTGTGTCTGCTAAGTGCCCTGCCTCCTATCTCTGGCTCCACTAAAACCACCTCTAGAAACACCTCTCTGAAATCCATGTGTCTGCCTAGCCCCCTATTGCGGGTGGCCCTGCTGCTGTGTCCTGTCGCTGAGGGTGCGGTGGGGCCCTCGTGGCTGCTGGCGGAGGCCAAAATCCTCCTCTAGGGGGTGGTGCAGTACCTCGTGACCTCTGACTCTAGAAGGCCTGTATTCTCTCCTGAAACTTGCTCTTGTTCCTATCACGATGCTCCTGTGCCTTGGTCCTGTTCTCCTCAGCTAAGTAGGCCTTCTCAACGGCCTTCTCAAGTGTGGGAGGAGATAGCATCCGAACTGCTCCTGTTATGTCTGCATTAAGCCCTCGGATGAACCTGTTAACCTGCAATTTCTCATCTTGCAGGTAATCCACATACTGTAGAAGATCCAAGAACCTGCTCTCATACTGCGCTACTGTGCCAAATCCCTGTCGTAAGTCATGAAACTCATCGATCCTCTTCTGAACAAAATGCTCTGACATATAACGCTCCCTGAAAACGCTCCTCGAACAACTCCCAAGTCACTGTCCTCTCGAGTCAGATGGAGCTTCCGCTCCTCATTCCTCCACCAAACGTCTACTGCATCTCGGAGGAGGTGTATGGCGAACCTTGCCTTGACGTTGCTCTCGTAAGAGTGCAAGCCGAAGCAACTATCCAAACTAAGGAGCCATGACTCAGCCCCAAAACCATTTGTAGAGCCGGGTATGTGTAAGTGGGCGGGCTGCAAGCGAAAGAAGATTCTTTTTTTTGTTTTTCGGTCAAAATGAAGGATCGGAATGCCCTATTTATAGCCAAAAGACAAAATAAATACCCACTAACTTTTTCAAAGGGGCGACACCAAAACAGGGGCCAACAGCGGAACTTTTTGCGCCTTTGGCCGCGGTTATGCGAGTTAAAACATGACTTTTTCAGCGCCTTGGCACACCATTAAGGGCGCCAACATTTAAGTGTCTGATAGTCGGGGGAGCAATGAAACTACGGCACAGGCGTTTTTAGAAGAGAAAAAACATGGCAAAGGCGCAACATTTGCAAATGTCGGCACACTCCAAAGGATGCGCAAAGTGAATAGAAGGCGGGGCACGAATTAATTTGATGGGCATGAATAAAAAATATGCAACCCAGCCAAAAAGGATCCGAAAGACTAAGTTCGAAAAAACCAGATTTTCCGAGAAAGGGGATTTTATGTCGTTCCCCAAACGCTAAGGGACCCTAGGTGGGACTTGAAACAAAATTTGGTATGGTTACCTGCCAAAATTGCCTTGTAAATTTTACAGGATAACAAGATAGTAGTCGCACTTTTTGAAAGTAGTGAGACCAATAACTATGTGTAGAAATTTAATAGAATGCTGGAGGAAGAGAAATAAAATTCCCTCTTATGAGTGTGAGTAGATTGTGAACAAAATAGCCTTGTGCCCTTGTGATGGAGCGAGATGGATTGCAAATGGAAGCTGTTTTTGATGGATATAACTTAGGCGGATTGATAGTAGTGGCTTAGTGTTTGGTTCCATCATTATGGTCTTCATAACTTCATATTTATATGGCCTCTTGTTATAATTTCGTAATAACCTTAAGCGCTGACCACGAAAATATTATAGAATGCTCAAACGGATAGAAAAGTGCACAAAAGTGTTTGCGGTGGCAAAAGTGGGGAAAAAAGAGGATTATAGCGGTGCCCCGAATGAGATGGCCAGGCAGCTATGGTTTCCTAGACTAGCTTAGGCACCCTACAAGGATAAAATGATGACCAAAACGACAAAAACACCTGGACAAATATGTGTAAGGGCTCTGGTAGTTTGAAAGTGACGACAGAAAGCAAAGAAAGAAGTTTAAAATGGCCAAAAGATGGGGGTCATTAGTAATGTAGACACTAAAAAAACAGATGAATAAGAGTATGAGACCCGGGACTAAATTAATGGTAATGCCCCCCTTCATAGACATCGAAAAAACACATCAAATCTGATAAAAATTTGGGGTAACATTTTTTGAATGGTTAAATACTAACAAAACTAATATGATTTCCTATTACATTATTTATTTTAAAGAAATTGGTTCACAATTCTAAATCATTAGCCCAACACACTTTTTTTTTATTTATTTATTATTTATCTAAACCTCTATTAATTTACTAAAGATAACCAAAGTAAGAATCTCACCCATTTGAAGATTAATTTGATTCCCCCTTGTGTTATACACCACACACACACACACCACACAACTTTTGTTCCATTTATAATTTTCAAAAGAAAAAAGAAATAACCCATAGCATAAAAGTATATGGGTTAATTGGGAGCCATAGGATTAAAAGAGATCTGAGCCACCTTAATCTAATTTTACTCTAGGTGCCCTAAACATCCTTATATTCTTTTTACTTTCGTGCAACTGCTCAGTTTTTTTTTCATTTGTATGTTTGAAGAGTTCAAACAATACCATTAAACATTTATCTATCCTTTTTTTTGTTTGTTTGTTTTATGGGGGTGAGGGGGGAAAGGAAGAGGCATGAGTAAAAGGAATGCATTTGGAAGGAAAGAAACGGAGGGAGGGGGAAGATTCGAGAGGAGCCATAGCCCGGACGTTCGCGGAAGGGGAGGGGAGAGGGAGAGGAGACTGTCACCGCTTCGCCAATATTCTGTTATTTCAGGAGATGGAGGAAAGCGGCCGGGGACAGATGGAAGGGGCAGGCAGGAAGGAGGGAGAGGATGGAGGGTCGGGGGGAAGCATCAAAAGAGGGAAAGGGTGATGGGGAGAAAAAAGAGGCAGAGGAAAGGAAAGGGTGTCTGTTGGGGGAGGCGGGAAAGAGGATGCGGGAGGGAGGAATGCAACCTAATGCGCCCCCCACGGCAAGTCATCACAGGGTTTGTGGGGGGGGCGTTCGGCCCCCCCCCCCTGTCATTACTTATTTTATTTATTTCTGTGACAGTTCGGCTGGGGAGGGAGGCGCCGACCCTCCCCCAATACTATTTTTTTTTTTTGTTTTTTAATTTAAGAAAAAGACAAAAAAGGGTAGAGGATGAGATTAGTAGGGGGGTGGGTGTGTGGGCGGGCGGGGGGGGGTGGTGGGGGGTGTGTGTGGGGGTGTGTGTAAGATGTAGTTAAAGAATATATATAAGATACTATATATATATAATATATATAGAGATATATAGGTGATATCAGCTTTTAAATGTTAGCTATATTATATATATATATTAGAATTTTAATCTCTGTATTAAAACCATACCATATACTAATATAAAATTTTAGTCCATTGAGGTAGTGCATTTGTAAAACACAAAAAAAATACAGTTTTACTATAAACAACCAGCAATCAGGTTTTCTTTATTTACTAAGTTACAATGATTTAATTTGGGTACTTATATTTAATGTGTGCAAAGAAGATAACCAAGATTTTCTGATAGAAATAAAGACTTAGTCTAAATGATGAAATTCTTCAAAGTAGACTACACTTTAATAATATGATATTTAACAAAAAAAGCCAAACACATTAAAACTTTCTCATGGGAATGAAAATCTAAAATTTTCAACTTTCCTTCATGTGTTAATTTTATCAATATTTTTAGAGAGGGGGAGCATTATTGCAACAAAGAGAGAGTGTCTTTCATTAATAAGTAGTCACATAAACAATTAGATTCTAAGTAAGTAACATACTTTTTTAAGTTGTCACATAAGCAAGGAAAAGTGCAAGGAAACAAAAAGAAATTAAGATTTGTTTTTTGACATATGCTATCAATGTTTAAAGGTAACAAGGTGGTTTTGTGAGGAAACCCAAAACTTCAAAAGATGTTTCTTTTATAAATTGTAAAATACAAGGTTATATTAAGATTTCAGGTAGATGATATGTACTTCATTACTTCACCTCCACAAGCTTGAGTTATCTGGTGTAACTCCCAAGTAGCATCAAATCAAAATATTGTCATAAATAAATAAGGATACAAACAGTGAGAAATAAGGGAAAAATGGAGGTAGTGGAAAGCGGACATGATAAACTATCAAGACGGATGTTAACAAAAAAGAGGGGGTTAAATTACAAGGAAAGTATAACAAGGAAGAAGGGAATAAGGTAACAATAAGAGCACACATAATCCAACCAATCAACTGAGAAGCCATCTTAATATGGTTCCCAAAACCATGCAAGGAGCAGAAAGAAAAAAGAAAGAAAGAGGCTTGTTTGCAACCCCAACATAGGCATTCATCACATCCTAATCCCAAGGTTGGGGTGCATGCTAGCCTCCCCCAAGCCCATGGGAACAAGTGATTAGATACCAAAACTTTGCACAAGGTGGAGGGTGTATTAAAACAACAATGAACTGAAACAAGACAAAAAAATAAAGTTATACAATAACACAAGACTACAATTTTACAAGCGAGGAGAACCCCATGTTCATCCTCAAATAGGAGGAAGAGGAAGGAGAAGAAAAAGTTCTCCAAAGTTATACATCAAAAATTCTTTTGAACATTCATAAAATCCCCATATCCTCCTTATTGCTCCTAATCAAACCAAGCCTCATTATTGCTCCTATAAAACCAAAAGGCCCTCCTTATTCTCCCCCTTTCTTCCAAACATCTTTCTTGGAAGGATTTCAAACCCATATTATTTAGTGGGTGTTCTCTCTTACCAACTCTGAATGGGGACGGATGATTCAAGCCAAATGAATCAACTTCCCCAACCTAACCAAGAGGGGAAAAATTTCATAAGAATCCTCAAGGTGGCAATCAAGCCTTGAGGAGTGAAGGGAAAATGCCATCCTCTCTCTCCCACACCCAACCTCCCATCATGCATATGATGGAGGGAGTAACACAAGCAAGAAACGAACACTTCTAATTCAACAATTAACAATTTACAGGCAACAACCAACAACAAAAATAAAGCAAACACAACAAATAAGACATAAGAGCCTTACCTCAAGGAAAGCTTCCAAAAAGCTTCCTAATTTCAAGTTTTCCACTCTTACTCCAAGCAAAATCTCAGCTCCCAAACACCCAAGCATCCAAGCAATGAAATTCTAAAAAAAAGTCCCTTTCAATTCCCATGAATGGAATTTAAGAGGAGCCAATACAACCTCCTCACAAAATGAGGGGGGACATGTGTCACCCTCTCACTCCTCATGGTAACAAAAGATGCAAAACAAAAGAGAGAAAGAAAGGGTAAAATTATCGTTTTGCCCTCTTCTCCAAATTACCTTAACTGTTAGCAAGACAAAACTAGTGGCCAATTTGATAAACACACAAATCACACATCCTTACAGGGATGTGACAAAACAGGGAGTAGATTAGAAAGGAGGAACGGAAAAACTCCCTTAGCCTTGAAAACAAGCCCCCTACTTCACCATTAGGTAGGGTCCAAGGGCTCAGTTTGGATTAGGGGGAATCCAAGCTACAAAGGGTCCCCAAAAAGCCCAAAATACCCTAAATTCGGGTTTTGCATTTTGCACAAGGGTAGAGGGTGTGGGGACCACCCAAGGGTTCACAGTGACCGAAACCTTGGGATTAAGAGACACATTATTAGCTAATCCACATTCAAAAGAAAGAGGAGCTATTTATTAACCCAAAACAAGGTTTACAACTTAACCAACTACCCTAAAAACCAAAATTAATAAATCAAAGCGCAAACATACATTTGGGGTCACTCATAGTGCCCAAAATTAATTAATCATCTTATCCAAGGCTTCACACACAGTGAACATGGCTAGGACGTTAGCACGTGGGCCTGCTTGAGGTAGTTGGCCTGAAATCCCACGTTCTCCGGTAAAAACCTGTCACATGCACAACTCGTGCACACATTAACCGCAACCCGTCCGGGATACCAATATAATTGAATGACATAGTAAGATTCAAGGCATCTAACTAACTAACATCATAATGAAATCAAGATGCGACACGTGCACAATTATATTCCATATTCCAAAAGTTAGACAAGATGATAAAGTGACATATAATCCCAACCATGCTAACAACTATCCATCAATATAATTAGGGTTCCAAGCACATCATATTCATTAGTTTCCATGTCATAACAAGAAAATGTGACAATAAAGAAATTAGGCTAAATTGGCGCTATAAACGCCTGAATGTCAACACATGTCTAATAAAATCAATATCTAAGATAATGTCCAAGATATCACCAATCCTGTCAAAACATGCCTATGAGAAAATAAACAACAAGCTACTGAGCTATAAAAGTGTGGGTACTACATCCCCCTCTACTAAAATTAGACTCCTCCCTGGAAGTCACTGAAAGAGATAGGGATATCTAGCCCTCAAAGTATCGCATCCTCCCAGGTAGCTGCTATCTCATCGTACCGGTCCCACTGTACTCTAACCTGGTCCAAGTCTCGACCCCGAAGGGCCAACCTCTGTTGCTCAAGTATGCGTACGGGCTCCAATCTCCACTGTCCTCCGTCCTCTACCTGTAATGTCGGACCAATCCAAGACATGAAAAGCATCAGGTACATATCTACATAGTACAGAAAACATGAAAATACAATCGGGGGCCCATGCAACGGCGTCAGGGTGGCAAAGCGTAGGCGATACGGCAACTGCGACCGATGACCTCCTAAATATCAAAGGACCCCACAAAACGAACCCCAATGAGGCAATAGACTTAGAACCCTTTCCGTTAACGGATTTAGGACTCTTAATGCGGACGAACCCTCAAGAAGGACTTTGTCACCCACTGAGGAAGTGCGATCAGTCCTTCTTGGTGTCTGCATACGCCTTTTGGCATGCTCTGGCCTGCTCAAGACGTTTGTCTACTCAATTACAACCTGCCTGCTCTACATCTGAAGATAGGATGGTCCCAAGATGATCCTGTCCTCTAGTCTGTCCCAACTCAAGGTCTCTTTGTCCTGCCAAGGTTGTCACATACAAGGCCTGGTAAGGAGCCAGCATACCAATGCAACTATGATAAGTGTTGTAGGCAACTCAACTAGATGCAAATAATCTTCCCATTTTCCTCTGCTGATCCATGACATACATTCTCAACATGTCCTCTAACACCTGATTAACCCCTCTGTCTGCCCATCTGTCTCTGGATGATAAGCTGACTGAAGATTGATCTGAGTACCCAGAGCGGCTGAAAAGACGTCCAGAAAACTGAAGTGTAGATAGTATCCCTGTCATTGATGATGGTCTTTCGGAATCCCATGCAGCCTCACAATGTCCTCCATAATACCTTGGCGATGGCCTGTGCATTATAGGTGACCTTGGTTAGCGAAAAGTGCGCAACCTTGGTCAACTTATCCACGGTGACCATAATGGCATCATGACGATAAGATGACATAGGAAGTCCCGACTATGAATTCCATGGAGATCAATCCCATTTCCACTCGGGAATATCATGAGGGTGTAAAAGTCCTGCGGGATGTGAATGTTCTGCCTTGACCCTCTGACACTCAATGGCAACGTGCAACAAAATCTGCTATTGTCCCGTCGAAGACCTAGCCAATAATATAACTCTCTCAGATCGGCATGCATTTTCTTCACTCCTGGATGTGCCGCATATGGGGCTCGATGAGCCTCTGAGAGGATGAAGCTACGCAGATCACCTGACTTAGGCACGTAGATGCGCCTGTGGAATCGAAGCAAACCATCTGTCTCTAAAACACACCCCGAATATCTGCCCTCTAAAGAACCCTGAGACTCTAACATCTGTTTAGCTCCCTCATAAAATCTGTCGTCTGGAAGGTGCTCAAGAATCCTGCCTCTCAAATCTGACTGAAGTGTCAAAGAAGCAAGCACATGTCGTCGCCTACTAAGAGCATCTACAACCACATTTTCCTTCCCTTTGATGTACTAAACCTCCATATCATACTCACATAGGAACTCCATCCAACGCTGTTGACAAGCGTTGAGGTTCGGCTATGAGAAGATATGCTACAAGCTACGATGGTCTGTCCTCAAAATGAAAGGCCTACCCAAAAGGAAATGTCGCCAACGCCACTAGAGCATGTACAACTGCTGCAAGCTCCAAGTCATGAGTAGGGTAATTAAGCTCGTAGTCCTTGAGTTTACGAGACTCAAAAGCAATAACTCGACGCTCCTGCATAAGAACTGCTCCCAAACCCTCTAGTGATGCATCAGTACAAACAACAAAATCCTCTGTCGGGTCTAGAACTGCTAAGATGGGTGCCGTGGTTAACCTTTCCTTAAGCAACTGAAAGGCTTGCTCACATTTTTCTGACCAATCAAACTTCTTCCCTTTCCTCTGAAGAGAAGTGATAGGGTGAGCAATCCTAGAAAAGTCCTTTACGAACCTTACGGTAATCCCTGCCAAACCCATGAAACTCCTCACCTCAGTGACTTGATGTGGGTGCTGGCCAGTCCAAGATAGCATGTATCTTAGAGGGATCTACGGAGATACCCTCACTGAAATGATATGACCCAAGATACTGAATCTCTGTCTGAAAGAAGCTGCATTTTTCCAAGTTCCCATACAACTTCTGCTCTCTCAAAACCTGATAGTACCTGTCAGTACCTAAATGCTCCTCGTGTTCCTCCTCGAAACGAGAATAAATTCAAGATGTCATCAAGGAACACCAAGACAAGCGATCCAGAAATGTCCTGAATACTCCATTCATGAGGCTCATGAAGACAGCTGGGGCATTGGTCAACCAAATGGAACCACTGTGAAACTCATAATGCCCATATCGTGTGTTAAAAATGTTGTCTTATGTATGTCTGCATCTGAAATGCGCAACTGATGATACCTTGACTTGAGATCGATTTTGGAGAAACACTCTCGCTCCCCGCATCTGATCAAACAATTCATCAATCCTAGGGAGCGGATAACGGTTCTTTATTGTGACTTGTTGAGCTGCCTGAAGTATACACAAAGTCTGAGAGAACCATCCTTCTTCTTCACAAATATGACTGGCGCTCCCTAAGGAGATACACTAGGGCGAATGAGACCCTTATCTAACAACTCCTCTAACTGAATCTTGAGCTCATGAAGCTCTGGGGTCGTCATCCGATAAGGTGCCCTAGAAACTGGTGCTGATGTACTAAATCAATGGTGAAATCCACCTCTCTGCGGAGTGGTAACCCTGGAAGCTCGCCTGGAAAAATATCTGCATACTCCCTTGAAACTGCATGATCATCTAAAGGTGAATGCTCTGGAATGCTCTCAGATCGATCACTGATGGTGATAGCAAACAACTGACAACCCTTACGCATGCTCCGCTTGAGTTGCTTAGCCGATATCATGCGCAAGGAGATAGGTCTCTGCATCCCTGATATCACAACTGAACTTCCAAGATCATCCTGACACTCAATGACCTTTTCTCTACAATCCACCTTAGCTCGATGAGTCTCGAGCCAATCCATACCCAAAACTACCTGATAGGAACCTAAAGGGATAACTCGGAGGTCAAGAGTAGTGGAGAAGGCTCCTAAGTCAAGTACGCAACTCTCCACATACAAGTCCACGGTGAGTTTGGCTCCATAAGCCAACTTAACCTGCCAACTATCTAGTTGCCTAGCCACCACTAGCCCACACTGGTCCACTATAGAAGGTGATATAAAGGAATCTGAAGCACTTGAATCAAAAAGTACTGAGACAGAAATACCCCTGATAGTACCTGTCGTCTCAATGACCGTGGCCTGATACTTGGCCTGGCGGTTGTCAACCGCTACATATACCCGATGGGCGCGTCCTACATCAACCCACCGTCTGCTCAGATCTAGCAGCTCTCTATGCATCCATGGTATTGGGTTTGTGCGGGCACATGCGCACATAGTGGTCTGGAGATCCACAAATAAAAACAACCTCCTGTACCCTTCTGAGATGGGGTCCTCCTGTACTCCGGTGTACTGATCCTGCCGATCCAACCCTAGCAGACTGCTGAGTGCGAGCTGGCTGTGTCTGCTAAGTGGCCCTGCCTCCTATCTCTGGCTCCACTAAAACCACCTCTAGAAACACCTCTCTGAAATCCATGTGTCTGCCTAGCCCCCTATTGCGGGTGGCCCTGCTGCTGTGTCTGTCGCTGAGGGTGCGGTGGGGCCCTCGTGGCTGCTGGCGGAGGCCAAAATCCTCCTCTAGGGGGTGGTGCAGTACCTCGTGACCTCTGACTCTAGAAGGCCTGTATTCTCTCCTGAAACTTGCTCTTGTTCCTATCACGATGCTCCTGTGCCTTGGTCCTGTTCTCCTCAGCTAAGTAGGCCTTCTCAACGGCCTTCTCAAGTGTGGGAGGAGATAGCATCCGAACTGCTCCTGTTATGTCTGCATTAAGCCCTCGGATGAACCTGTTAACCTGCAATTTCTCATCTTGCAGGTAATCCACATACTGTAGAAGATCCAAGAACCTGCTCTCATACTGCGCTACTGTGCCAAATCCCTGTCGTAAGTCATGAAACTCATCGATCCTCTTCTGAACAAAATGCTCTGACATATAACGCTCCCTGAAACGCTCCTCGAACAACTCCCAAGTCACTGTCTCTCGAGTCAGATGGAGCTTCCGCTCCTCATTCCTCCACCAAACGTCTACTGCATCTCGGAGGAGGTGTATGGCGAACCTTGCCTTGACGTTGCTCTCGTAAGAGTGCAAGCCGAAGCAACTATCCAAACTAAGGAGCCATGACTCAGCCCCAAAACCATTTGTAGAGCCGGTGTAAGTGGGCGGCTGCAAGCGAAGAAGATCTCGGATCACACTACCTGTATCTCGATCCTGACGATGCAATCCAACAGGCGAAGGGAGTCGCCTATCCTCAAATGGTCCCTCGAGACTGTGTGAGCGGCTACGACGGAACGAGGCTACCCTCTCGTGATGAACGGAAGGGCTACGTGACCTCTCCCGCCTCGGTGTATCATGCTCTGGTGGCTCTGAATGCGCGTCCTCGCCTATCAGCTCCTCGTCTCCCAATGGTGTCTCCACTCTTGTCTCTTGCGGCTGTGGTAGGCGCTGCTCCACAACGCCTATCAGCTGGCGCAAGGCATCTAATATCCGAGGCCCAAAATCGGGCGCTGACGGCTCCTGCGTAGATGCACTATGCCCCATACCTCTAGTTGATCGTCCTCGCTTGGGCGCCATCCTGCGCACGAGGTGAGCGAGACATTTATTAATTTAAAATTCAATGGTGACGGATGTTTTATTTTAACTGTTTATTTTTATTCATTTAGTTAATTTTGTGTTGTTAAAATTAACATTAACCATTTTAACTAATTACCCAGTGGTCCGCGAGCGCGAACCCCAAGCTTTGATACCAACTGTAATGCCCCCTTCTAGGACATCGAAAAACACATCAATCCTGACTAAAATTTTGGGGTAAATTTTTTTTGAATGGTAAATACTAACAAAACTAATCCGATTCCTATTATTATTTATTTTAAAGTAAATTGGTTCACCCAATTTCTAAATCATTAGCCCAAAACACTTTTTTTTTTAATTTATTTATTTATCTAACCTCTATTAAGTTTACTAAAGATAACCAAGTAAGAATCTACACCCATTTTGAATTAATTTGATTTCCCCCTTTTTGTTATACACACACACACACACACACACACACACACACACACACACACACACACACACACACACACACTAAACTTCTTTTCCCATTTATAATTTCAAAAGAAATACTCATGGCTAAAAAGTATATAGGGTTAATTGTGGGCCATAGGATAAAAGAGATCTGAGCCCTTGATCTAATTTTACTCTAAGGATGCCCTAAACATCCTTATATTCTTTTCCTTTCTTTCCCCTTCTCATTTTTTTTTTTTTCATTTATATTGTTTGAAGATTTCAAACAATATCATTAACATTTATCTCTCTTTTTTTTGTGTTTGTTTTAATTGTGTTGTGTTACAGGCAGGAGGAGAGCGGCTGCCATGGACAGCAATTGGAAGGGGGATAGCGCGGAGCTGGGCACGTGGGGAGGGTGCTGATAGGAGGCGCGGCGGCGACCGGTTGGGACGCGGCAGGGGCAAGTCGGGAGCGACAGGGGCCGGGGCAGGCTTTAGAGGCAGCGAGGCAGAAAGGGGTACAAGGGAGAGCGCAACAGGCGGCGGAACGGACAGTGGGGCGGCGGCTGCACAGAGGATGGGGGTCCATGGGGGCAACGCCCCCCACGGCGGTCACAGGGTTGTGGGGGGGGTTCGGCCCCCCCCTATCATTACTTTATTTTATTTTATTTTGTGACAGTTCGGCTGGGGGGGGGAGGGGCCGACCCTCCCCCAATACTATTTTCTTTTTCTTTTTTGTTTTTTAATTTAATAAACAATAAAAAAAGTTTTAGTATGTGTGTGTGTGTGTGTGTGTGTAAGATTTAGTAACCATGTATATAAATATATATATTTAAATATATAGGTGCATATATAGATTTTAAATATATATATATATATGTAGAATTTTAATCCTCTTTATTTAAAACATATTTCCATATACTAATATAAAATTTTAGTCCATTGGAGGTAGTGCATTTGTAAAACTACAAAAAAAATACAGTTTTAATATATAACAACCAGCAAACTCAGGTTCTTTATTTACTAAGTTACAATGATTAATTTGGGTTACTCTATATTTAATGTGCAAAGAAGATAACCAAGTATTTTCTGATAGAAATAAGACTTATTTCTAAAATGAAATCTTCAAAGTAGATAACTTAATCTAAGTATGAATATTCAACAAAAGCAAAACATTAAACTTCTCATGGGAATGAAATCTAAATTTTCAACTTTCCTTTCATGTGTTAATTTTATCAATATTTTTAAGAGAGGAGCATATTGCAACAAAGAGAGTGTCTTTCATTTAATAGTAGTCACATAAACAATTAGATTTCTAAGTAACATACTTTTTTAAGTTGTCACATAAGCAGGAAAGTGCAAGGAAACAAAAAGAAATACAGATTTCTTTTCTTGACATAATGCTATCAATGTTTACAAGGTAACAAAGGTGTGAGGAAACCAAAACCTTCAACAACTATGTTTCTTTTATAAATGTAAATACAAGAGTTATATTAAGATTTCAGGTAGATAGATTATTTACTTCATTACTTCACCTCCACAAGCTTGAGTTATATGGATGTTAACTCCCAAGTAGCATCAAATCAAATATTTCTAAAACAAGTCTACAAGTGATACAAATGTGCAAAATGGAGGATTTACAAGGAGATGTAAACTCTCACATACTATGTTCCAAAGAGGATTACATTACAAGAAAGTATCACAAGGAAGGATAAGAACAATAAGAGCCCATAATGCCACCAATCCAACTTGAGAGCCATCTTCTATGTCTTCCCAAAACCATGCAAGGAGAAAGAAAAGAGCTTGTTTGCCACCCAACCATAGGCATCATCACATGCCTATCCCAAGGTTGGGATGCATGCTAGCCTCCCCCAAGCCCATGGGAAAGAGGATAGCTACCAAAACTTGCACAAGGAGGAGGGTAAAACAACAATGAAACAAGCACACAAACATAAAGTTCACAATAACACAAGACTCCAATTTACAAGGAGGAGAACCCATGTTCATCCTCAAAATAGCGAAGAGAGGAGAAAGTTCTCCAAAGTTATACATCAAAAATTCTTTGCACATAAAAACATCTCCATATCCTCCTTATTGCTCCTAATCAAACCAAGCCCTCCTTATTCCTCCCCCTTTCTCCAAATCTTTCTTGGAAGGATTTTCAAACCCCAAATGGGTTTCCTTACCAAGAATGGGGAAGGAGATTCAAGCCAAATGAATCAACTTCCCCACCTCAACCAATGAGGGGAAAAATAATAAGACTCCTCAAGGCTTGTCAATCAAGCCTTGAGGATTGAGAGGGAAAATTCCCTCTCTCTTCTCCCACACTCCAAACTCTATCATGCCATATGATGGAGGGAGTAAACACAAGCAAGAAACGAAAATCTACATTCAACAATTAACAATTCCAAGCAATCAACCTAACAACAAAAACTAAAGCAACACAACAATAAGACATAAGAGCCTACCTCAAGGAAAGCTTTCCAAAAAGCTTCCTAATTTCAAGTTTTTCCACTCTTAACTCCAAGCAAATCTCAAGCTCCCAATCACCTAAGCATCCAAGCAAGAAATTCCAAAAAAAGTCCCTTTCAATTCCCATGAATGAGAATTTGAAGAGGAGCAAACAAACCTCCTCACAAATGAGGGGGTGACATGTGTCACCCCTCTCCCTCCTCATGGTCAAAGATGCCAAAACAAAAGAGAGAAAGGGTAAAATTATCTTTTTTGCCCTCTTCTCCCAATTCCCTTAAATGTTAGCAAGACAAAACTAGTGGCACTTTTGATAAACACACAAATCCACATCCCTTACATGGATGTGACAAAACAAAGGGTAGAAAGGGAGGGAAAACTCCCTCTAGCCTTGAAAACAAGCCCCCCTACCCATTAGGTAGGGTCCAAGGGCTCATTTTAGTGATAGGGGGACTCCCAAGCTACAAATGGGTCCCCAAAAATGCCCAAAATACCCTAATTTCGGGTTTTACATTTTGGCACAAAGGGTAGAGGGTGTGAGGACCACCCAAGGGTCTCACATGTGACTATAAACCCTTGTGATTAAGAGACACATTAAGCATAATCCACAATTCAAAAGAAAGAGGAGTTATTAACTCCCAAAACAAGTTTACAACTTAACCAACTACCCTAACCAAAATTAATAAATCAAAGCGCAATACATTACATACATTGGGGTCACTCATAGTGCCCAAAATTAATAATCATCTATCCTAAAGCTTCACACAGTGAACATGGCTAGGACTCAGCCCGTGGGCTGCTTGAGTAGTTGGCCTGAATCCCACGTTCTCTTGTAAACCTGTCACCCTGCACACTCATTGCACACATTACCGCACCTGTCCGATACAACATAATTGAATGACATAGTAAGATATCAATGCATGCTAACTAAACTAACATCCTACTGAAATCAAGATGCGACAACGTGCACAATTATATTCCATATTCCAAAAGTTAGACAAGATGATAAAGTGACATATAATCCCACCATGCAACAACTATCCATCAATATAATTAGGTTCCAAGCACTTCATATTCATTAGTTTCCATGTCATAACAAGAAAATGTGACAATAAAGAAATTAGGCTAAATTGGCGCTATACGCCTGAATGTCACACATGTCTAATAAAATCAATATCTAAATATAATGTCTAAGATATCACCAAGCCCTGTCAAAAACATGTCTATGAGCAAATAAACAACAAGCTACTGAACTATAAAAAGTGTGGGTACTACATCATGTCTAAATTGCATGATTTTTTGTCTACATAGTGCAAGAAAAAATTAGTTTTGAAAATGTGAGAAAATAAACAAACTTGCTTCCCTAATCTAATATTCTCAAACAATACCTCAGACAGAGCAATGGATTGAAAAGGGGAGAGACAAATATCTGCACTTACCTACAAGTTGCAAACCTCCTCCTTTGGTGTGTTGGATTTTCTTTTGATGTAATTTTGTTTGCTTGAACTTGGATGTTTTATATTTGTGTGGACAAACTTTGACAACACCTCTCCTTGATTGTGTTTGGATTACTTGATGAAGATGATGATTGATATATTGGATGTTAGAGTGATGATATAATGGATTGATTAGATAAAACAAAAGAGGTTTATTATGGATTAAATAACTTGGATCTCGTGGAGGAGGAGAGCTCAATTTATAGCTGAGGAGTGGAGGATTCAATGGATATGATGAAACCATGTTGAATTTGGATCAATGGTGGAGAATGCATGAGAAGAATGGAGAATTTTAGAATTTGAGAGAAGTCTCTGTTGAATTAAAAATTCAATGAAATGAGGGAGATATATTTGAATTTTTAAATATGAAAGAGGGAAATTTAGAGAGGCGCTTCTAGAAATAGAAGCCTCTAGATTTAGAGGTGGAGGATGTTATTAGTTTTACGATTATATTAGGTTGATAAAATATGAATAGATGTGAGATTACATGGAAAGGCTAGGTGTAAGGATGTGTAGAATATGTGGGTATGTGGGTAGGAATTTTAAATTCTTGGAAATTGATAATAGGGATTATTGGTGGGATAATAGGATATTATTAATGAATTAAAGGATTATGGTTTGAGATGGGATATAATAATGAAATAAAAGGATTTGGGATAAATGATAAATGATGATAAAATGTTAAAGGGTGAATATGATAAAATGGATTAATAATAATTAACCTTTTGATTAATTACTATATGGATTTAGATGATGTTGTTGGACAAATTAATCGTAATTAATTATGTCGACATTTTAAATGTCTACACCTGTCTTTGGATTTCACTACTCTATCTTATTTTCTCTCCCCCTCCCTCTCTATCTAGCATTATATTTCTTCATTGGAAATGTACTTTTTCATCTTATTCACGTAAGTGACTTAAATTTGCATTGTAAAAGTCCCTTTTCAAAAATAAGAAAAGGACTTAGTTTCATTCCTAGAGAATTTGAAAAGTCACATGGTGGTGAGATGAAAAGTCACATGGGGGAGAGGAAGAGACATTTTGCAAGCTATAAATTAGAATGACTTTTCCATTCCAAAGGATCCTAATTTGATTGCAATTGTCAATTAATGCTCAAGCATTGTAGTTGATTTACAATTAGAGATTTCACCAAAAATTACCAGCTTTCTATTAAGCATTCGCGTTCTAGAGAGATTAAGAAATCATTTGTACATTTTTATTTTCTAAAGCTAGCATTTCGTGTGGAACACTTTTTGAGTATCTTTGTGTCTCCCCCTTTCATACCCTTAAAGACCTCTTTTTGGGTGCTTGAACTTGATATTTGAAGCACCCATGACACTCTTGGTTGTCGAAAGCACCTTGTGTGCTATTATGCCCTTCTTTTGGTCATCTCCAAGTCAAGGTGTGCATTTCATGTACTTTTTGTTTCACTTTTAGTTTTTTGATGTCAAATTTTCCACACCACTATAATCTGAATTTGATTTCAATTGTCAATAAATACACGAGCATTGTAGTTGATTAAAACCTAAAGGTTACTTGAGAATTATTTGCATTCTACCAAGCACTCAGATGTATTATAAAGAGATCAAGCAATCATTACAACATTTATGATTGTGTAATGCTAGCATTTCATATGAAGAACTTTTGGCACAGGAACCAGGGTTTTATACATTTTTAAAATTATTTTCATTTATGATATTTATTACTTCGTGACATATTGATAGTGGCTTCCACCATGATGTAAGAACATCCTTGGATTACTGAAAATCTTGCATTAACCAAAAATAATTCCATTTTTTGGGTTTTTACCTTTATGTTGTTCATGTCCAAAGGCATTTCTCTACAAGAATGGTTACATATATATAATCATTAATCTTGTATGGAATTTACCTTCAAAGGAAATAGTGCACGTGTGCAATGACTATGCTCTAAGGCTTTCCCTTGATTATTCAAGCCAACACGTTGAAGCTTTATGTTTTTACTAGAGTGTTTCCTTCAAATATTGTTTGTAACATTTGACTCTTTGTTATAACGGATTTGGCCATAGTAAAATCCGGTTTGGATTATACTTTGAACCCTGCATTGATGCAATAACATCCAAGGGATACAAACAATCTTACATCACCCAAAAACAAGTAGGAGTGTGTTCATGTAGACTAGGTTGTGTATTTGTCATTTTGGAATGGTTGAGTTGATCCATGGGAAGAAACAACATTCTAACACTTCAAAGATAACAAGTACATAAGAGGATATTAATATTAGGCATTAACATGGTTAGCATTCAAGTAGTGGATGTGTCTATTGAAGACTTAAAAGTGATATGTTTTGTAGTAGAGAAAAAAATCACGGGGCATGCATGAAAACCAAAACATGATTGCATATTTTGATTGTCCTCAAAAAATTATGCACTTACAAAAAACGAAACTGGATTTTGAGTTCATATGCAAAAGTTACGACCACTAGACGTTTCAAGGATTTTTAGTGGCAAAACCATTAGGGGTTTTGCAATCACCACTTTGCATAATGCATCAAATTGAAATATAATGCCCCAAAACAATTATATCTCTTCTTGAGCATTGTTATCCAAAATTAGCCCCCCATGCTATTTTGGGTGTTTTAACAAGTCATGGGCAAAACCTTCATCTTCTAGCACTCTTTCTAAGCCTTTTGTGAAGAAGAGTTGGTCAAATTTTGGTCAAAACAAGACAGGGCAATGAGTTTTAGTGTAGAGCTGGAGGAAGAAAAAGACGGCCATTTTTCTGCCAAAATTACCCTTTGGTCGGCAAAATCGGGATTTGAAGGAACTTGAGGAATGTTCCTTTGTTCCTCTTGTTCCCCGCTTCCATCCTTACACCAAATTCCCGCTTAAAACACTTAGAATCCACAAAGTTGGTCTTCATTGGCACAAATGGAACAATTTCATCGTTCCCTAAGTTCCCCACAACTCTGTTAGGTCCGTAATGGACAATTCATCGGTGAAATCAGGGTTTACATGCATAAATGGAAATGTCCCTATGTTCTCTGCATTCCCCGCATACTCGCACAAGCCGATGAAGAGGAACATGGCACCTATAATCAGATAAATCGAGGGTTTAAGGCACAGTTGCAACCATTCTCATGTTCCATAATTTCACCAACTAGCCAACGAGTAAACAGAGAGAAAGGGGCAGGCACAAAGTTGTAAAGTCGGTCACCATGGGAACAATGGGAACTATTCCCATGTTCTAAAGGTTATCCACCCACCTGATTCACTGCAAAAGAAAGGACAAGGTAAAGCGATCGGACATGTCAGGCCAAACAAGAACTATGGGAACGGTTCATGAGTTCAATTGGTGCCCCAAAACCCCATCATCTCCGCACAAGGGAACAAAGTGTTTAAATCAATTTTTAAAGGCCCATGGGGAATTGTTTTGAGGTTCTGCATGTTCTCTAAAACCCCGCAATCCCCGATTGTTATATTTTTTCAAGGGAAACCCATGAAAACACCGGTTTTGGAGGGTGAAAATGCATTTTTGTGCTTTTACATGCATGCAACCACTTAAACCACCAGATTTTAATGCTTAATGGCGCTCATGCCTTGTCTTGTAGCTCCAATGGCATGCAAATTGAAGGAAGAAAGGGATGCACATGCTTGGACCAGTAAAAATGATGGCATTTGGTCCTTGGTAGGTGAAATGGGCCATTTATGGATGTATGGTGTGCCCTCTCTCTTTCACTCCTCTTTTCTCTCCCCCTTTCCCAATATATTTTGCAAATCTCTCATTTGTAAAGGGTTGGACTCTCTCAATTTGCAAGGGCATTGTGCCAAAATGTTATTCCAGACAGATATGGGTTACAGACCTTCATTTTGGGCTTCTGCAATGTGTTATTGTGTCGTGTACTTCAATTGTAATGGTCTGTGCATACTTCTATTACAATAAAATATGGTTGTGTGGCTCTTTCTCTGCCCTAGCTATGTTTTTATTACATTCTTGCATTTCCATTATTGTTGTAGTGTGTTATGCATGTATTTCTCCTTTGCAGGTTTCATTTTAGAAGTGTTTTATGTGCAAAATGGAAGGGTAAGGTGTAGTTTTCGTTTGTGTCACACTTATCTAACCTCTCCTTCTGCATGCCCTCTTTGTTTTCCCTCATGGAGAGTGTCTATCCCCCTTTTCTTGGTGTTATCCTCTATTTTAGCTTTGTTTGTTTGTGTTTTCCCCTCTCCCTTCTCTCTCTCCTTAGTTACTTGGATGTGTTAGAATAGGCTTAGCTTAGAGGTAGTTTAGTGTTAGCCTTAGGAAATAGGTAGAGGAACCAGCCTTCTTTGAAGGTTTGTCACAAGATGCAAGGCCCCACACTTGAAGACAACCTTATGCTAGCTAAAAGTATTGATCTTCTATGATCCAATCAAGGGTGCTACTTTTGTGTGATAACAAGCATTTCTAAGGTTCTTGCGAGCTCGAAGGGACTCTAAAATGTCAAGAATTAGCAAAGGAATTCAACTTGTTGGAATGGTAGTTTGGAAAGCAAGGGAAAAGAAAAAGAGTTGGAAAGGACTTGCATCGAAATAGTTGGAGCTGGATGGGAAGGTGGGTGCAATCCAAAACAAAGAGACTTTTCCAAGTCCAAAGGGATTGTATCGTATTGAGTTTCATCTTCATCTATGTTTTCAATTAATCAATAAAGCATAGTATGTGTGTATCTAAGAAATGTTGTGAATTCAATGAAATGTGGTTTTTGGTTTCTAATTCTAAGTGTAAGTTCAGAAGCTCTAGAGTGTTAGGATGGGGAGTAAGGCAACCATTAATTTTGTCTCCTCATTCCCATTTTCATCATGCATGCTTAATACATAGTGACCAAGACCACACAACTAAGGTTTAGTACTTGTAGATTCTATTAATCATGTGGGCTTTATTTCCTTCCAAAGCTTTGAATCCTACGAGCTTAATATTGCTTATATTCAACACCACCTTCTACTCCATTGATGAAGGTTCGCTAATTGTTGATCTTACACGAATTAATTGAGCAAATGTAAGGAGATTTCATCATGGTTTTTCATTGAATATTAAAAGGGTGGCAATATTTCAATTTCAAACGTGGTGGGTTCTATGGAAGGAAGTAATATTTAGGCCTTGGCCACTATAATGGGAATGAAGTGCTATAGTATATGAATAATTTGATCATCTACCAAGTTGGTAAAACAAGGTAAGATTGAAGGTGGGAAATTTGACAAATCCTAACAAGCAATGCAAAAAAGGTCCGCAGACCATTGATCTTGCTCATACCAATGGAACAAACATAAAAGGATTCCATTGTACCTTTTTGTTTAATATTAAGGGTGACAACCTTTTGATAATGAACTCGGAAGGTTCTATGGAATGGAGTCACTATTTTGGCCATGCACTGTCGAGCGAAATAGAATGTCCTCACAAACTTTTGCACCGTTCAATTATGTGCCACATTGGCAATATGGAAAGAGATCAGAGGTCAACTAAATCAAAAATCCTAACAAGATAAATATGGTCTACATACCATTAAGATCATCATGTGGAGAGCAATCAAAACTCTTCAACTTTTACGTAAGATGGAAGGCACCAAATTTCCCTTAACCATGGATTCTGCCTCCATCATGCATATGATCTTTAACGCTTGTGAGTGGTTAAGAATATGCTTACCCAACAATGATTGGCTAGAAGGAAATCAATTGTTCCCACAATTATAAGAATTGGAGTTGCCAACCAAGAACAATTAAAGAAAAAGGAAAACCAATCCTTTCAATTGGTATTCCAAGATGAAGGGTTAATTGTCTTTGATATGATGTGGAAGAATTAGAAAAATCACAAAGGGGAGCAAGAGAATTTTTTGTTTGTTGTTTTCCTCGAACCCAGCTAACCTTCAATATGTGCCCATCAAGCTCATATTGTTTCCCTTAAGCTTTAGATATCACGGCCATTCTAGGACAAGGAGAAGAAAGTTTGTTTTGCAAGTTACATGTGTCGCAACATGCAAACTAAATCAAGGAAAGATAAGACATGGACCGGGGGTAACACAAACATCAAATAATTTGAAACCATTATGTCACTTGTCTAAAGCAACACTATGCTAATATCCCGAAAAGGTCAAAATTAAGGGCAATTCGGATTTCTACGAAATCTTTTTGACAAAATGCAGAATTCTGATTTTATGACAACAAACTCTTAATTTCCAAATTATGACAGTAAGTAAAGAATTTTGATTTCTTTCAATTATTATCCAAACAATCCATTCCAAAGATACCCAGATGTTTCAAAATGCTTAGAAATTTATAAAAAGTATTTAGGAACAAAGAAAGGATTTTTCCAGCCACCGAATGATTTTATTTATTGCAAAAACAACTAAAATCTTCAAATTTTCATACCTAGAGACATGGAATTGAAACTCACATAATAGTTGAAATCGATCTATGAAATTTTAGCAAACATAGACAATTATGGCAGAATTTTCCAGCAATGCAATCATGCAAAAATGTTGTTCCCAAATTCTACAAGGGATCACCCAAGCTGGAATGCCCTCAAATGGCTCCAAAAATGTTGTAACCCAACTACAAATGGAAATGGGTGGTTGTCCCACACCCAAAAAGTCCAAAAATTTGATTTCTCTTTGATGCCCTCATTGTAGATGGTGCTCTAGCACTAAAAACAGTTCTACATCTCTGACAATACTGATTGAAGCACGATTGCAACCTTTGTATGAGATTACCATTGAAAATATTGAGGAGCTACGTCCTCAAATCTGAATATTACTGAGGGTTTTCATCCCCAATAGCCTACTAAGGATGGTTTTCGTCCTCTATGGCTGAAAGTGAAAGCAATGCATCCATCTCTCCAGTACAAGTGATTTCATATTATTATAAATGATCCTCAAATGAATCCCCAAACCTCCTTTCATAACCTCTCATTGACTTTTTCCAAGTTGGGCATTCCATGTGGGACTAAAAGTGACTTTTAATTTATAGTGTGACGTCCTTATTTATATTTTATTAATATGAATGCACTTTATCATAAAATCACTTTTAATATAAAACATAAGTGTTATATTCTCACTTTATCATAAAGCCACTTTAATAATAGAATATAAGTGTCTTTATATCATAAGTTACTTTTTAGCACTTAGGTTAAATTATTAATTTTATTTATAAGAGGGGATATTACAAATGGTTGGTTGTCTTTGATATGATGTGGAAGAATTAGAAAAAACTCAAAGAGAAGCAAGAGAATTTTTTGTTGGTTGTTGTTCTTGAACTTGGCTAACCTTCAACACATGCCCATCAAGCTCGCATTATTTCCCTTAAGCTTTAGATATCACAGCCATTCTAGGACAAGGAGAAGAAAGTTTGGTTTGCAAGTTACATGTGTCACAGCACGCAAACTAAATCAAGGAAACATAAGACATGGACCAAGCTAGCACAAAACATCAAATAATTTGAAACTGTTATGTCACTTGTCTAAAGCATCATTGTGCATTTGTCTCCAATCAATTGCAAATCCTTGGGTAAATTTTGCAATAAGTTTTGCAGAGCACTTCCAAATTTATATTCAAGCAAATTGTTGATGGGTTTCGAACAATTAACTAAGTACTATCATTGTATTGTGCATGTGTTGTGACACTTAATGTACTTGGATTATTTGTGTTGCATTTTGCTATAATCCAGTAATCCATATTACAATCACAAGAACGATGTATTCAAAACTATTTTCTAAAATTCACCTAGTTATCTTTACTGTAACTATCATGTAAACTTCAACAATTTTGCCTCGTCCTCGCTATCTAGAGAACAAATCTATCAACTATACCCATGATAGATAACCTATGAATTAGAAACCTAATATTTGTTGCAGCTAGCTAAGTGTAAATCTGCATTCCCTCTAGTTGCAACTTACCATAATTGTAAAAGTTATTTTTAGCTTTAATGACAATGGCTTTAAGGATAACTTCCATACCTATTTTCCTCTTCAACTTGAAACACAAATACTCCAACTTCCTTCCTTTGTATGTTTTCTTTAATTATAGTTGCAGCTTACCATAGTTGTAAAAGTTGCTTTTTTAATTCTAATGACAGCCATCGAACTCAATGGCTTAAAGGAGGGAAATTTCCAATCCTATGTCCTCTTTATCTTGAAATCCAGCAAACCCAACTTGCTTACCTTATCCATATATTTAACATGAGAGCCTAAAGAAGGCTCTTGGGTGCATATCCACTTTAAGAACAATTTGGATCAAGAAAATCGAGTTTGGATCCTAGAAGTAAATTATAGTAGTTACTAAAATTGCTTTTGAGTGTTAACTCAAAAAACGCTCAAACAATTACATTAATAAACATTGGGTGTTGCCCTTGCTTTCTAGACTTGCAAGTGTCAATCATCCAAACCTTCCTACGATCAATGTGTGATAACAAGAGATGATAATACATGTAAACTTTCATGAAGCGTCTACAGAGTTATTTAAAACTACCAAAGTCTTTGTTTATCTAATTCAATGATTTTTTGTATAAACCAACATTGCTTTGCACCTTTGTTTATGCATCCAAAATCTTCTCGATGGTCAGCAATAGAATCAATAAATGAATTTGTATTGTGAAACCGTTTGTAACTTGATTTGTTGGCTTCCATTTATCCTGTGGAGTTTCTTTGTCATGTTTGACCTCCATCCCCTCCCCTTTGTCCGGTTGATTCTTGATTTTTAGAATCCTCCCGCCCCAAAAAGAAAGCATTAATTTAAAAGAAACAGGTTACATGCTTCACATGAGGACCTACTAAGCTTTTGGCTCAAGGATCGATGGTGCTAGAAAACAAAGTCGTATGATATGTTTCAATGGATGCCACTTTTCCCTATAGTTGCAGCTTACCATAATTGTAGAAGTTGTTTTTAGCTTTAATGACAACCATTGACCCTGATGGCTTAAGTAAGGATAACTTCCATACCTATTTTCCTCTTCAACTTGAAACCCAAATACTTCAACTTCGTTCCTTTGTCTGTTTTCTTTAATTGTAGTTGCAGCTTACCATAATTGTAAAAGTTGTTTTTTTTTCTATTTTAATGACAACCATAGAACTCAATGGCTTAAAGGAGGAAAATTTCCAATCCTATGTCCTCTTCATCTTGAAATCCAGCTAACCCAACTTGCTTACCTTATCCATATATTTAACAAGAGAGCCTAAAGAATGCTCTTGGGTGCATATCCACTTTAAGAACAATTTGGATAAAGAAGATCGAGTTTGGATCCTAGAAGTAAATTATGGTAGTTACTAAAATTGGTGTTACTCAAAAAATGCTCAATCAATTACATTAATAAACATTGGGTGTTGCCCTTGCTTTCTAAACTTGCCAATGTCAATCATCTAAACCTCCCTACAATCAATGTGTGATAACAAGAGATGATAATACATGTAAACTTTCATGAAGCACCTACAGAGTTATTTAAAACTACCGTAGGTCTTTGTTTATCTAATTCGATGATTTTTTGTATAAAACCAACATTGTCTTGTACCTTTGTTTATTCATCCAAAATTTTCTCAATGGTCAGCAATAGAATCAATAAATGAATTTGTATTGTGAGATCGTTTATAACTTGATTTGCTGGCTTCCATTTATCCAGTGGTGTTTCTTTTGTCCTATTTGACCTCCATCCCCTCCCCTCTGTCCTGTTGATTCTTGATTTTTTGAATCCTATCGCCCCAAAAAGAAAACACTAATTTAAAAGAAACAGGTTACATGGTTTACATTGAGGACCTACTAAGCTTTTGGCTCAAAGATCAATGGCACTAGGAAACAAAGTCATGTGATGATGTTTCAATGGATGTCGCTTTTCCAACAAATTTAGTGTTTGTGTGGGTGGATGTATTTAATATCTGATGATTGACACCTTTTGGTTGTACTTCAAGATAGAATAAACATTTGGTTAAAAAGTAGGTTGTAACAACAAAGCCAAAGTTGCATTTCCTGTCACCATCTTAATATATAGATTAAACAACTCTAGAAAGATAACCATATCCATGGTGATTTTGAAGCTTAAAAGACAAGCTTTTGAATGACACCACAGGTTTCCAAGTAATGTCCAATATCCGAAGCAAAACATTTCTAGAAAGCATATCACAGATACATACCCAGGTAATGTCCAATTTCCAAAGAAAAACATTTCTAGAAAGCGTTTCACAAATACATACATACCTAAGCAAGAGGTCAAAGTCCTATTCATACCCAGGTTGTCCCCTGTAACTAGGAGTGGCCTCATTTGAAAATTTTACAAGAGGAGCAAATGAACATATCTAAAGATCGTAGTTGATAGATATTACTGAGATTGAACCTATGGTCCAATTATTCATATGGTGGCCTCTTATTTGCATAAACCATGGATATTGAAAAAAATACTCCCTATTCATCTGCGTTTGAGAAGAGAGAGAGACGACCACAAGCTCTGTGTTACACCTTGCTAATGCTTTTGATTTCAATCTTTTAGGGTCATTTGACCAACAGCTACAAACTCATAAATAAGCAAATGAATGCTTGCTCCTCCAACAACTATATGTGCCACTCCACAAGTTGCACATCCATTGTCATTTTTCGCGCTAACTCAAACCATGATGGCATCAATTGGTCTAACAAGATGATAGTCTCCAAACCAGACATGATTTGTCTTCATTTCCACCCTAAGCTCATAATTTTTTTTATTACAGGAAATACAGCCTTCTAGAATCACGTCCTAGAATTCTTCTGGAGGCCAAATCCAGTAAATTACCTAGATGACGTATGTCTAAAACAGGAGGCTGGATAGAACAACCTAGCTTTCCCTACAGAATTTTGTAAGATCTCTAACAAGAAACCTCAAGAAGTTGTATGGTAAAAATCGGCCATGATTCACTTTCATTTACATCCTGAGTTTACAAACTCATTGTCTCAACAGCATACTTGAATAGTTCAAATTGTATAAGCATCAATGTGTTTCAAGGGCTCATTACAGAGTAAAGAATGGAGGAATAGAATTTTTAAAGTGCCTTCATATAATACGGCAGTCGGAAACTGGCCCATTATCACACCACTTGATGTCCAGATATTTTTTAAAGCATCACCTTTACCACCCCTTATGTATACATCTTACAGATTGCTCTTTCACAAACACTGAGGACGTTGACACCCAACAGTGAAATGTAGTTGCTGCCATCTACACAGTAAGATTCTCTCTGATACTTTGGATTCTTGTGGACCTTTCTTGTTTTCCTAAACAGATGAATATATAAAAACTAGTGGAAAAAACATCAGCTTGGTCTGGAAATTCAACACTTGATTCCAAATTTAAACATTAAGAAGATAGAAAATAAGATACGACTACCCTGCAGAATTGTTGGTCTCTATGTTGCATGGTACCATCTCCATGATCTCGGTAATGTTTTAAGGCACCTCAACTTGGGAGATTCATCAACATACTACCTAAAATTTTTGCATTGAGATCAGATTACAATGAGTATATTATGGCAGAAGGTTAAATGGATACATTGACATTTGTCATCATTTTGAAACCACCAGAAAACAACTATCGTCCATGCTACTCACCATTGATCTGGAGTTAAATAAATAATATTCCATGCACTTCAGTAAGAACATGATGAATGACAACCCCAGACAAAAATATAGATTCATGGAATTGGGGAGACAGTCTTCAAGAAAAAGGATGGTTCACATGTATGCCAATTACCATGACACCAGGGCAATTATACCAACAAAGAAGACAAAACCTTTAGAGGGCAATTATACCAATTATGCCAAATGACTTGCGCCAAAAAAAGAGATATAACAACTTATATTCGCAAATGTAATTACTCCGAGAGGCGTTCTACAATGGTAGGCAACACTATAATGGAGTGTTCAAGTCGTGTAAGAATAAAGCCAGATTCGGAAGCCTGGTCAAATAATGGAATCCTTGAAAATAAAGTTATGCAGATGCCATATATGTGCATACCAGTATAAGAAATTTATTTGATTGCAATGCTGATATAAACCCTACCGACAAAGCTGCATCTCTCCACCCTAACAGAATGCAGTTTATATTGACAATTAGTGTGTAGACAATATCATGTGAGGAATACATTGGACAAAAAGTATGCGAGACCTGCAAACACAGCATTTACTTGTTAGAAAGATATGAAGGATTTTTAATAGGTACTGTTTCACAGAGCTAAATATAACAAAAAAATAAGACAGCAAACCAGTTTCTTGGTATAATACCCACGATAGGTTATAAAATAATTCTAACTGCCATGGTATGCAAAATGAAAAGCATGAATTCTAAACGAATACTCAAACTAAATCATACAGACCAATTAATTGTATGCATACATGCAAACAGTTGAGACATTTATGCACCGAAAAAACTGAACTGATGATGACATTAAATTACAATGATACTCTACGCAACTAATCTATTTTCGTTTTGAAGCTCGTTTGCCATGGCCCTTCTTTGGTGGTCCTTTTCCTCGTCGCTTCCTCATTTCAAGCTTTTCCAAACGCCTGAAAAGAGAAATCAAATTAGTAAACATGATGCCTTCAAATCATGAACATTTATGAGTGCAGTTACTCAAGCAGTTCTGCATAGATTATTTGTAGTGCCTTCTAAAGCAAAAAATCTGTCAAGATTCCGTGCATAACTCCAAAAAAAAAAAATTAATTTATCATTGTGTAATATGGGTACGTCTGTTTTAAAAAAACAAAAGGAAATATTGTTAATTTTGATAGAACATACAACCATCCCAGCTAAACCCATAAAATAAAAATACAAAAAACAACTCAAGGAAGAAATTTCTAAAGAAACTCATCGTTTAGTCATTTTTCAGCTTAACTCCTTTTATTTTCCCTCTTCATTTATATCTTGGTGATAAAGCTTAAGACAGATATCATACCCGGTTTGAAATTTCCATCGAAGGTGGGGTCTCAAATTGGTTTTCTCATCATCAACTTTTAGTTCAGATTCTAGTAAAGTTTTCACCTAAATGATGTTGACCACCGTATCTTTTACTTGTTCCTAAGTGGAAAATCAACGTTTACCATATCAAACTGACATTTCAGAAAGTCCTGCTTAACAGGATCCAAGTCTTCAGTTGCCATGCAAAACCTCATACACCTCTTCTTCACAATTCTCAGACCCTTTGGCAGATTTGTTTAGTGCCCCTTCCTCTAATTGAACCTCTTTGGCCTGTATGTATTTATCACTACAGATCTTCCCCTCATTCTTCAAACTAGCATCCCCTTTCAAAGAATTAACTTTCTCCTAATCCTTTTCTTGTGCCGGCTTCCCCTCCCAGAGAAAGAAAGCTCCAAAAGTCGGCAATCAACATTAACATGTCCATTTTGCTTACAACTTCTCAAGCAAAAGAATGCATTATAATAATACAAAATATTCTTCCATTTAAAACCTTGTATTTCTATATCAAACCCACAAGGAAGCCTTTTTGCAAAGTCATTTCGATAAAAAGGTTAGCTTGTAACATCAATGGATGGAAAACACCCCAGAACTTTCCTATATGATTACCAATGGATTTTAGAACTTCATTGACCAAAAACCATTTGCTGAATCAGAAGTCTTGTCCATATTGATATGGTTTTAAATTCCTAGGTGTTTGGATTACAGCTAAGGTTGTCACTGCTCCATACACAAGGCTGAGTTACCCCAGAACCAGGAGCTGTCTTTGAAAGACTGATGATATTTTAGCTACAGGTGAGTAAAGAATAGTAGTGACCCTAGGGAGTGAATAGAAAGTTCTGAAAATAAGTGAGGCCCAACATTGGCAAGGGGACTGAGAGGTGAAGGGAAACATGGTTAGGATAGAAAAAGTTTCCCGTAATACTCTCAAAGAACCATTTCAAATACTTTCAAAGAACCACTTATTGATAGTAGGATAATTTAGGATTTTATTTACATACATTTCTAGCTGATTATAAAGATATGGAAATCCTGCTTGAAGACAAGCATCTCGGCTCAGATGTTAAAATTCTCGTCTCCAGAGGGCTTATAAGCAAATTTAGTGGCTACTAATCAGGGTTTCATAGATCAAATGATGATTGTTTTGGATTTGATCCCATCATTTCACATCCGTTTCTAGCTGATTATAAAGATATGAAACTCCCACTCTAGACTGCAAGGAAACGGCAAGTACCCCCCCCCCCCCCCCGTACCAGGCCTGATACGTACCGGGTATTGGTACTGGTACCGATATGCTGTGGGTACTCTGTGGATACGTACCCACAGGCCCTAGGTACTTCCCGGGTACAGAAATCCGTACCCGGGACATACCCAGGGTCTGTGGGTACGTACCCACATGGTTTTTTAAATTTTTAAAGTGCAAAAAAAAAAAAAAAACTTGAGGGCTTTGACTGGAATTGAACCTTGGAAAGTTCGTGTGAGATTCAATATTGCCAATAGGCTCAAGAGAGATGAAAATGACTTCATTTGGTGACTTACTATTTCGGTGCTTTCTTGTTGCTCCTCGTGGGTCCTTTATTCTTCAGTCAATTTGGAAGGCATTGGAACAAGTGAAGCACTTGGTGGTTGGGCAGCCTATCTTCTCTTCCCTACAAATCGATTTTGTCGAATCTGAAATATAATGACAAGATCCTTGCCTTGACAAGAGGCTGCTCTGCCCTCCTTTGGTTTGAGGAAGGAATTAAAATATCTCATGACTAGTACAGATTTGGGAAGTGGATGGAATGGACAGACCTTAAAGCTTTCTATAAGCTTCCTCAATCTCAGTTCAGAATGTATACACTGTACAGTGCTCAGAAATGCTTTCACAACAACTCTATGAAAAGATTGCCTTCTCCCCAAACCTTTCCCTGGGCCTTAACAATAAGTGGAATGTTTGAGCCCATTAGTAGATGGACTCATAGATTTAATGTTTTGTGGTCTTCTTGTATTGAGTCAAAGAAATCTTGCTTTAGATAGCTTCTGATTCATAATAAGCTTCTTGTTGGCTTCGAATATTTTATAGGTTGTTGAGACTATAAGCCTTTAAATTTTTATATGTATTTTTATTTTTTACTTTTTAAAAATATATTGTATGAACGTACCCACAACATACCATACCCGAGGTTTTTTAAAAAAATTCCGTTTCAGCATACTGTACCCGTACCGAAACAGTCTAGATGTCCCACTTGTTAGAATATGCAAAGAGAAGAAAGAACTCAGAGAAGGCAAACTGCACTGTTCAAATGACACAGGCAGAGGTTTATTTATATGTGAAGAGGTGGTTACAGAGTGGTTGAACAATTACCAACCAAACAACTACATAACTGTTTTACATGCTATATAAAGTGCTATATTTTAACACTCCCTCTTAATGACTAAACCGGAAACAAGACAAAGTTTGTCCCGAAATTTTACAAATTTCCTAAAGCCCATATGTTTAGTCATTACATCTACAGACTGTGCCATAAGTTGTACTTTAAAATCAGCAGTCCATGACTGTGTTGCGGTTGTCGAATGAAGAATAACCGCAAAACAAAAATTTGGTCCCATGAACAAAGGATATGGCAAGTGATCCACCGGTTCTCTGTTACGTGATTCATTGACCAATGATGAATCACCAATGGCTAAGAGTGTCAGCCCCATCTCTAGAGTGCTAAAATCAAAACCTCGAAGACATGGATTGAAAAGTCTATTCCAAGCTTGTGTAGCCTGCTAGAGTCTGTACAAAGACTCAATTATCCTGCAATCAAAGCCACCTCGATCACGTCCTTGCACCACCATGCAGTGCTCATCCAACTTTTTCAAGAAGAGAAATGTGACCATCTGTGCAGTAGGAGTTAGAACCAACTATGCAATAGTAGGAGAAATAACCATCTCCATCTCAGTAGTGGTCTCCGTCTCAACAGTGGTAGGAGTGAGAATCAACTCCTCGTCTATTTGCTCATCTATCCCCCTCTGTTGGGAAAGATCGTTCACAACACAATGACCAAACTATTCATGCTCTATTGTCCTTTGAGCAAGGACCTCTGAGTGAGTGGTTGGGCATGCCATCTCACCATGCATCATCAGTGCATTTGGAATAGTGGAGTCTCCGTCCACAACAAATTGCTCTTCAAAATGAGGAAATCCATCCTCCCAAGGCATGTCCGCCTCCCGTACACCTGGTATAGTGGATACTCCCTCCACAATAGGTGCATGTAGGTTGACTGTATTCAAGTCAACAGATTTGTGAGGAATGACTTCCTCCCAAGGCATTGCAGCCTCCTGCACTTCCTGAATGGTGGAGTTTTCCTCCACACGTGCATTCATGTCGATCACAGCCGGATCAACAAGCCAATACTGACCACCTTCCCCAATACCAAGGGCAATTATCCGTCTCTGTTTCACATCAGAGACAACACACTTCTTTCCACAGAAATCCACAAAAATATTGGGTTTTTCAGTCAATTGACGAATAGATAGAAGATTCTTTTGTAAAGAAGGTACATATCTAACATTCCGTACCAATAATTTATGAGCATTATTCAATACAATGCATATATCTCCTATCCCTTCTACAGCAAGTGATTCTCCATCAGCTAGTACTACTGATTCAAAACAAATATTTGCAGTGAATGAAACATACCAATCCCTACGACATGAAAAGTGTGCAGACGCACCAGAGTCAATGATCAAGCAACTGGTACCACTATCATTCGAGCATGATGTCATAAGACAATAAAGAGCATGCCCGTCATCCGAATCTCGTTCTCTTGCAACTGCTTCCACATGTTCCTCATCACATGGCTTTTTGTTCTGCTGCGAAAGATCATACTTCCGCTTTCGGCAATCCTTCTTGACATGCCCAACCTTGTGACAGTAATAGCATGTGACCTAATACCAAGTGGACGACTTACCAAATTGACGTTTCCACTTTCCCTTTGACTGAGTGACAAGAGCACTCTCTGAATGGTCACAATTAGATTCTGCCTGAAGTTGTCTCCACTCCTTTTGCAACAAGTAAGAACTCGCCTTGTCAAACGTGAGTGTTTGACTTTCAACCATTAAATGGAGTGCCTCCACAAGTGACTCATACGAAGAAGGTAAGTTGTTCAAAACCAGAGCCACTATATCATCGTCGTCCACCTTTTTGTTGATGAAGATAATTGGTCTCGGAGGTATTTCATCCTAAGTAGGTGCTCAGACAGCGATCCACCTTCTTGTAACTTTACAGAAAAGAGCATATTCTTCAGGTATGAAATTTGATTCGTTTCTGACGTCTAATATTTACCCTTCAAACTGACCCACGACGTGCTTGCCACAGTGGCATTCCGCACTTCCGGTATCATATCATCCGACACCGACAACTTGAGAAGCAATAACGCTTCCTTATGACGTTTGTCATAATCCTCGAAGTTTGTCATTGGTCGACTTTCATCACCCTTGATTATTTTATCACAATCACAAAACTCCGCGACCGTTAAAATCTTATAACTCCAAACATTGAAATCAGTGCTCGTTAATTTTTGTGTCTCTGGCAAAGTCAAGTGTGACATATTTGCCATGTTATTATTCCAAAAGAACGGAAATAATAAACTAATAGTTTTGCCCACACTCAATAAAATAATACTTATTCCACCAAGTATTACTTATTCCAACAAGTAATATTAAAATATGCAAATCACCCAACTGTAGTTGTTTGTATTAAAATATTATTACTTATTCCTCCAAATTTGATTATTCAAATGCAAGGTACCTTTGTTGGAGAAATGAATATTACTTCATCGACTTTTCAGAAGGAAGAATAGAAACCAAATGATGCCCACGAATCCTTCGAGAATATTAACACCTTTCTTCACACGATTTCTACTCCAACAACTTAGCATTCGAATGCCCTCCACTTCCAGGATTATTTGCGACTGGGTATACTTTTGCAGGATCTGGATTATGTTGTTGATGTTACCAGCCATGAACAGGATGCCATCAGCCACGAACAGGAGGCTTTTCTGCCCCACAGTTATAGCACTTACAGCCACGAATTCCTTTAGAAGACTGGATTTCTGCGACTTTTGCAACTACGTTTTTCCTTCCCACGGTTTTCCTTCACATGACAGGTTCCAGGAACCCACGATTCTGCCTTTTGCGACTTTGTGCTCTCGTTTACCCACGAATCACAATTTCCTGGGCCTTGAACCACAAAAACCGACTGTATCTGCCTTGAAAATAAAACAGCCTCGAATGGTCTTCCTTCTCTGCCCTCAAAAATGCAAATAAGCCAGGATTTGATTTTGTAACCGTCGTTTTTCCTACATGACTGTAGATGCAAGTAGTTTGTGCCCTTTCCAAACTGTGACTGGGCTTCCTCAAACCATTTGCAACATTTTAACACCACTAGAAGACGAGCACCTCAACTAGGATGTTAGAATTCTCGTCTCATAGATCAGGGTTTCATAGATCAAATGATGGATAGCAGCAAAATTGAAATTGAAAGGTGTGTACACAGATTTTTTACTCAAGGTCTTTTCCTTCTGGTTTTTTATCAATTGAAGAGAGGGAAACATCTTCACGAGCAAACCTACAACTTCTGGAGTCCTTATGCCTTTTGAGAGGATTTGAGAAAAACCGGGGAAAACATGTGTGGACAGCTCCAGCAATCATGGACAGATCCTTAGCCATGTACGTTTGTGTCTTTCTGGGGATTGACATGAACAAGCCACTCCCAAAGGTCACTGTTCTCAAGTCCAAGGAAGTTGACCCAGACAGTTGTGTGAGGATTTATCATTTAGATGCCATCTTTGTCACAAGACACGCTATCTATCATCTAGAAAGGGAGTGCCTTGAGATATCTACCGAACAGCGTGTTGTAACCCCCAACCCTGACCCAGAGCCTAATGATGTTGATGAATATGTGTTTAAACAGCCGATAAATATTGCAAAACAGGTCTAGCAGATTTGGAAAAATTAAGGATCGAGCTTTGAATCAGGTAGAATATGGTTTTGAGTCATTTTAAAAAGTTTGTAAAGCTACAATTAGCAAGGCCAGAAGAAAATAACATCCTCTTATCCTCCCCTGCAAGCGGACAAACCCTTTTGAGAGGATTTCAAAAAACGGGAAAAACATGAGTGGACAGCTCCAGCAATCATGGACAGATCCTTAGCCGTGTATGTCTGTGTCTGTCCGAGGATTGACATGAACAAGCCACTCCCAAAGGTCGCTGTTCTCAAGTCCAAGGAAGTTGACCCAGACGGTTGTGTGTGAGGATTTATCATTTAGATGCCATCTCTGCCGCAAGACATGCTATCTACCATCTAGAAAGGGAGTGCCTTGAGATATCTACTGAACAGACTGTTGTAACCCCCAACCCTGACCCAGAAAAGAACACAGCGGGATAATGAT
Source organism: Taxus chinensis (assembly GCA_019776745.2). Classification (NCBI taxonomy): domain Eukaryota; kingdom Viridiplantae; phylum Streptophyta; class Pinopsida; order Cupressales; family Taxaceae; genus Taxus; species Taxus chinensis. The sequence continues at coordinate 592,021,480 of CM034153.1, forward strand.
GTTGATGAATATGTGATTAAACAACTGATAAATATTGCAAGACAGGTCTAGCAGGTCTGAAAAAAATTACAGATCAAGCTTTGAATCGGGTAGAATATGGTTTTTGAGACATTTTAAAAAGTCTGTAAAGCTAAAATTAGCAAGGACAGAAGAAAATAACATCCTCTTATCCTCCCCTGCAAGGAGACAAACCCTCCCTCCGCACTCCTATCAAAAGTAATGTTATGGATCTAGGACCCAGAAAATGCAACAAAGAAAGCCCCCAAGGCAACACAGTTCGGGGAGGAAAAACACATAGCAAGGAAGATAATTTTGTTGGGAGTCAACAAAAAATAACTGCAATCCTATAAAAACAAAGGGTTAAGCCCTTCAAAGGGAACAAATGATTAAGATAATATCATGGAATATATTATGTTAGAGACATGAATGCCCCTAATAAACGAATCCTATTGAAAACAATATTTATTAAGACAAACCTGACATATTCCTAATTCAGGAAACAGAATTTGATGAAGAATGTGTCCTGCAACTGCCTGCAAAGTCTCCAACTTGGATGGGACCTCTGGAGGATTTATAATCTTATGGAACCCCAAACATTTATCTGGCCACCTTCTGCAATGCAAAACTAATAGTATATCCATGCGATTTTAGTGTCTTTATAGCAATGATAGTTCTCTCTTCACCAATGTGTATGGTCCAATGGACTCTAAAAGGAGAAATTAATGTTAAATCAGTTGAGAGGACATAAATCCAGTAACCCACAGGATCTCTGGATTTTAGGAAGGGATTATCACATCAATATATCTCACAATCCATGCTAGATTTCAACAACTTGATCACAGACCTTAGTTTGTAGGATGTAGAGCCTCTTTCTGGGAATTTCACTAGAAATAACAGGAGTCTGGGTTATCAGTTTATTTCTGAGCAATTGCATTGGTTTCTAGTCAGTGGTAAGTGGCTTCGTAATGACATAGCAATTAAATAGCATTCGCAAATCTGCTTGGATATAGCAAAAGAAACAAGACCTATGGGCAGCCCATTTGAAGTCGAACTTACGAGGACTCTCAACCCATCCCAGATACCTCATCCAAGAATATGGTGTAACATGGAGATCAACATACCCAAAAAGTATATTCTTACCCATAAGCTGGGACTGTGCACTCAAAAATGGAATATTGGATAATTAATAACTTTGTGCGTGCCTTGAGGAAGGATAAAGTGGCTAATATGGATCTGGTTTAGAATCAAATCTGGCAGGAAGAACTCTCTGAAGATTAAGTTCCAAAGGAAAAATCACAGTTTGCAGAGCATCATAATATCCTCAGAATGGAAGAAATCTGAAATATATTTGAAGAAGGAATCCTGGGTAATGTGGCTCCGGGAAGAGATCAGAAATACTAATTTTTTTCACGTTACCACCTGTGCTCATAAGCATACAAATGCAATTAGCAGCATCATTTCCCTAGAAGGTAGAGAAAATGATAAACTGGATGATATAAGAAAGGAAGATATACAACTTTATGAGTTTATCCTGTCAGAATAAGAAAGGGACTTGAGCCAGGCTGAACAAGAGCTGTTAGTTAGTATTCCGGAGCTCATCACAATCGAACAAAGACAATCCATGTTGAAACCAGTCAAGGAAGAGTAAGTGCAGGATGTGTCATTTACTTTTGAAAAGACAAGGATCCAGGACTTGATTGTTTGTGCAAGATGCTGTCATTTACTTCCAAGAAGACAAGGATCCAGGATCTGATTGTTTTCCAGCTGATTTCTATCGCTATCCTACTAGCCTGTGTAATATGGGTTTACCTTTTCAAAAGCAACAGCAAATAGGCTGAATAAAATCCTGCCAACCCTAATCTCAGAAGATTAGGGCTTCGTCCATGGAAAGCAGATTTTAACAGGATAAACATAACAAGAGAAGCCCTTCATTTTCTTAAACTTAAGAAAATGGTCAGAATGATAATAAGGCATATTACATGGTAAGGTGTGAATTCCTTGAATATGTCTTCAGAAAAATTGGCTTCAATGAGCAGTGGTGCAAATGGCTAAGTGTTTGCTACAGCACACCATGGCTTTTCAGTCCTGCTCACAGGCTACCATCCAAAATTTCCTGCCACATGAGAAGGATTAGGCGGGGGGGTCCTTTATCCCCCTATTTATTCATAACCTCATGGAAGGGGAAATTTCAGCATCTAAGCAAGAAGAGACGCTCAAAGGAATCACTATGACTTCTAGGGAAGATAATTCACCTGACTTACAGTTTGTTGATGTCGATCTACTAGCTGGGTGTTTATTTGTTTGTTCACAAATTTCTAATCCTGCATATTATGATTTTTACAACTTTCTATTTTCAGCAACTTCACATGTTTAGAAAGGATTCCAGTTTGGGACAAGAAGTCCACATCTAGTTTGTTTGTTACTTTTCTAAGTTACTATGGTACTGGTACGGATTCAACATTTTTTTTGGGATCTCAAGTTAGGTTTAGCTTTGATACATTTGTACAATAAATAATAAAAATAAAAAATAAAATTAACCATGAATAACTACATAAACATATAAATAAAAAATAGCAGAACACTACTGATAATTGACAATTCTAAATATCAAATGAGTCATGACATGATATATCAATTAGGTCTGTACAATTTGTTCAGAACAGGAAAATAGTCAATGCCTGCAGTCAAACTCAAGAACCGCAGGAACAAATTATCATATTGCCCTTCATCAAGAGCATCAAAATCAGCAATTGGTTCATTAGAACCAGATGCAGGACTGTAAGACTTGTGTAGAAGTTTAGGTTTTAATTAGCCGCATGTTTTTTTATTTTATTTTATTTTTTTAATGTTTTTATTATTGCTGTTTGACATTTGGGTATGCCCGAGGTAACCTATGTCTTTCTCAGGTATGGCCCTGCCTTACATGAGACATACCCGGGCAGGACTCGGGATAATAGAAAAACTTGGGAGGTATCCGAGAGGTGCCTGGAAAAGTACCGGTGCAGAGACAGGGACCTCCAAGGAAGTATCTGCCAGAAATATTCTCTTGAGGACGAAAACCCTTCTCCTAGTTGAAAGGATTCTCCACACAGGGGTTTCCATTGCATATCAAGGAGTTAGCTGATTTTCCAGTTGTTTTCCAATAGTATTGAGAGCTGAAATTGCAGATCTATACAAGGGTTTTGAAGAAAAAAAATTGTCGCTAAGCCTTCCCTTCATTTCCAGCCATTTCTATATGGAGCGACCTATCTAAGGAGCTGGTTTGTGGGTTTTTGGAGTTGTTTATGATCAGATTTTGATTGTTGTTCGTATATCTGATTTTTAGAGATCATATCAGCTATTTTACATAATTTTTGGTCTGGAAGAAGTACACTTTTCAGTTGTCTGAGGGCAACTATCTGTAGATTTTAGTAAAATAAAATTCAGCCTGTTTGAAAGCTCAAATCTGGTATTTTCTTCATGATTCCATCTTTGCAAAAATTGCTGATTTGTTTCCATTAAATATTCAGTGGTTGTGCATCAGTTTTGAGTGATTTTCCTCTCTTATGCAAGTCGCCATTTTCAATTAAAATTCAGATCTGCGTTGAAATATTTTTATAAATTATATAGAATGTGTTCTTTGGATTGGGGTTTTGCCTAAAATCCATTTGGGGGTAAAAAGTGTCCATTTGGGAACATTACATTGAAGCGGTCACAAAACTCAAGGCAAAAGGAGTTTGAAGGACTACATGGAAGAGTTCTGCAAAATCATAATCCGAGCTGGTCATTGTGAGATTGACCGTGAAAAGGTGGCAAGGTACATAAATGGGTTGTAGGTAAACATTCAAGATAAAATCAGCGTGATGAGGTTGTACAAAGTGGAAGAAAAAGATCATTAAATATGCCTTAAGGGCAGAGGAAAAGATGTCTAGGAGGCAATAAAGTGCATCAAGAAGAAGAGGGAGGTTCGGCAGCTATACAGGTCAGCCATCCCATGAAGGTAATCAGCATTGGAACGAGGAAGGATCTAGCACTTTCCAAGTGCCAAATCAGCAAACAAAAGGAAGATCCGCCACCTGTATTGGATGGGGAAGCTATGGTCGAGGAAGAGAAAGATTGTTCAATGGGATGTGTCCAGAAGTGGAGACTTTGGACGCCATGCTTTTGACTGTCCTCGTGCTCAATGTGATGTTGAAAGGAGGACTGAAGGTAGTGTACAGGTTGTGCACACAGATGCGGAATACGTAACCTCCCCGCGTGTATGTAAGACCCTAAACAAGGAGAGATTTCACTAGTAAGAAGGAGAATCTTGAAGGTTGCGAAGAAGAATGAGGAAACATGCAAAAGAGGACACATTTTCAGAACCAAGTGCAAAACAAAAGGCAAGTGTTGCAATGTTGAGGTTTATAGAGGAAGTATAAATAATTTAGTGTCCACAAAAATGGTATGTAAGTTGAATTTGGTATTTACACCACACCCAAAGTCCAGGTTGTTGGAGGGGCAGGATGTCACTGTAAGGAAATGTTATGAAGTTGATACACGAATTTGTAGTTACTGGGACAAGATCTCATGTCACCTCCTACCTATTGATGTATGCCATGTTTTGTTAGGGAGACCATGGCAATTTGGCAGTGAGATGTTGTATGATGGAAGAGCTAACATAGTAAGTGTCAAGAAGCATGGATAGAGGTACACTCTTAAGTTATTTTAAGGGAAAGGAAGACAATGATGAGCGTAGGAGCCATCTCGGGATGTGTGTCGACAAGTATGTTTTGCTGGAAGAAGCAAATGAGATTGAGGGGTTGGTTATTACAACTGAGAAGACGACAAAACAACCGAAAGTGTTATCAGTCCAGCTATGTACAGCAGAGGTTGAAGTTTCTGCCAAAAGAGACAAGGAGATGCCAAAGGTAGACAGTGGTGGTCAGCCCAATGTTAATCGGGGCTGAAATGGAAATGATGTGGAAGGTTTTTGGAGGAAGACGGTTTGTGGTCTAGCAGGTGGCTGGAAAAACTTGAGATGCCACACTTGGTGGAAAGGCACACCATAGCTTTACGCCTCAAGCCAAAAGGATGGTTCTACCATCTAGCCCAAGTTTGTGAGCACTATGCTTATAAAAATCTTACCCGGGGTGTCTGATGCATGGGCATCTGGGTTCATGAGCAATCTTGCATCAACCAAAAACTGTAGTGATAAGTAGCAGTAAGTAGCGTACGCAGGACTTTGATGTTTGAACTGACTATGGTACTCTTGAACCACCTTAGAGGTATGGTGTATCTCCCAAATCATCAAACCATCCCCATAAGATGCCTCACAAGATGTGTAGTTGTAATCCTTCACATAGCTCTAAAACAAGCTATATTGCTCCGCACCGTGTCACTGTATGTATATATACTCTAGAGTCTAGACAACCTCAAGAAGAGCTTCATCTTTTCTAAACATAGCACACCGATATGCTTTTATGCAAAAATCCAAAATATGCTACATTGCTCCACACCATGCCATGGCATGTATACATACTCTATGACAATCCTCAAGAAGTGTCTCATCGCTTCATAACATGGTGCGCGATTATGCTTTTATGCAAAAGTGTAAAATACGCTACAATGCACTGCACCATCTCATGTCTGATGTACACTCTCTGGACAACCTCAGCAAGTGCCTCACCACTTCAGAACATTGCACACTGTTACGCTTTTGCACAAAACTCCTAAAACCCACAACAGCCACATGGACACTTCACGTCGGGATGTGCCATGCCCTGTGTCATATGTAGGGCTTGTGTTATGACAGATCACTTGTCATAGTTCCACACACCTAGCAGAGATGCCTCATAGCATATGAAAGTTGAAAAGTGAAAATGGGAAGATTGAACATCTTGCGAATGGAAGCTGAAGTGTTTTGACTTCCATGACAGTTCTTGGGCAATGACTTGATAAGAAAATGAACCCCATTTAAGAGGGGGTTAGGCTCATCTAGCTAGGGGAGTTGGCTCAACAGCTAGAGGTTTGTGGAGATATACTCCAAGCAGTTAGAAAACTACAAGTAGAGACTTGTTGAAGAGTGTTCAAGTTTGAGTAGAACTGTAGGAGTGAACCATGTCCATGAATGGATTGATATTGTATCACTGCATATGTTATAGTCTATAATAAAAACTAGAAGCATGTTTGTTGTTTTCCTTTTGCGCATGGATTGTGTGTGTGTGTCCATTAGAGTGTGTTAAACTCATAGGTGGCACGACCTAAGGAAGTCCTTCATTGGATTCCCTAACCATGACTGTATTGCTCCCCAAATGATATCCTTGTCATTGATTAGTGATAGATCAACAGCTCGGACATGGGTGAAGGCTTTATGAGAATAATGTAAGGCCTTGATAAGAACATTCAGTGGGATTCAACCCTTTAAGAGAAAGGAAAGAATATATCGTCATCCACGATTTCAAGAGGTAGTCAGAGGTTGTCAATGGCATACATTTCTGCTTGTCATTTATCTCTACAATCGAATATGATCCAACGGCAGATGGATCCAACATATAAAGAAGCAAAAGCCATGAATAAATAAAGGAGAGACATGCCTTCTTCACCATTGATCTAATAGAGATGATCAAAGGTAAACCTATTTTGAGCAGCTAATTCTTGCAAGATTTTGTTGATGCCTTGTCTAAACAAGATATGAAGGAATCCGGACATAGGGATTAGCTTGATCCCCACGAGGAAGCTTTCGAATCGTCAAGGTGATACGGATCATTGGGGATGAAGAGAATACTTTCTTCCGCAAATCGGTGCCTGCCCTACATGAAAAGCTATAGGGTGGAAATTCGTGTGGATGCCACACAATCACTCCAACATTTAACTTGATTGTATATATTGAGTTTGGACTTTGATAAGGGTTTCCTAGCCATTTTTGTAACCTAAAGAGTTCCAAAGAATTCCATTGTGATGCTAACCTTAGCATTTCTAATTCTATGTTTAGTGTTTAGTTGATCTCAAGAGTTAGTTGCAATTGTATAGAGTTGAGGCATTTAATGAAGATTTTTTGACTATTCTCTTGACCCTAGTCTACACTTATATGTGGATGATTTGATCTATTTGTTGCCTTGCATCTATCATCTCTTGCATTGGTTATGTAGGATGGCTAATGTTAGATTGAGTCGAGTAATTATTATGTGTTTCATTCCTTTGAATAGGCAGAAGACGACACTACTTTGGCACATCCCCCTTTTATTGTTGCATTTATGTACCTCCTCTTTCCCTTTTCACCCCAAGCCCTTTTAGATGGTGCTAGAATAGTGCAATAGCCTGATTCGGAGATTGCCCTTGGAAAAACTACCAAGGTTTCCCATTGTGATACACTTCAATTGTTGACACAATCCCTCTAAGTTAAATTACACAATTGGACCAACCAATCAATAGGTAGCTTGTATTGTCTTTTTCTTTGATGATTTTTCTAGAATCCCTTGGATTTACTTTATGAATACTTCAGATGAAGTGTTCAAGTTCCAAGGAAATCAAGGCTTTGGTGGAAAACCAAACAGGGAAGAAGATTGAAGTACTTAGGTTATACTATGTAAGAGAGTATACCCGCAAGGAGTTTAAAAGTTGCAAAGAGACAAGATATAAGGGAGCTCTCAATACCAAATAATCCATAGGTTAATGGAGTAGTTGAGACAAATAACAAGTCCATCATCGTGACAACCAAATCCGTTACCCATGCCTAGGATTTGCCCATGTGTTTTTAGGCTGGAGCATACAACACGGCTATCTGTATCTTGAACAATTTCTCATAAGGAATATTAAAAGACAGAACACCAAAGGATGCATTCACAGGTAAGAAGCTAGAGGTATTTGATTTCAGAGTTTTTGGTTCTCCTATTTACATACATGTGACTATAGATAGGACAACAAAGTTGAAGCCGCCAGGCATCAAAGGCATCTTTGTGAGGTTCAGTGAGACATTTAAGGGTTGGGAAGCATGGGTACGTCACCCTCTTGTACCCCCGGATACGTTCAGATCTGTCCTGGGTACATTCAGATCTGTCTGTGACGTACCCGATATGTACCCGCAGGGTTTAGCGGTGGGGGTCTTCAAAAAAAAATGACTTGGTCAATGACCAACAAAACGAACCCTGACTCAATTAAACAACTGACTAAGTGACATCTATCCTCCATGTTACTCTTATGCTAGCCATTCCTGCAGATTATTTTATTTGGAGGAACGAGGTAATCAAACCATTTTACGACACGGTTTGCATTTTTGCTTGATTAATTTTATGCTTATAGGCATTAAGAATGAGTTGCTTGCACTATGGATATAGTCTATAGTTCCTTTCAGAATTGATCTGAATGCCAGGAGTTTCTGGAGGACAACACCAGAAGTGAACAGTTAAAGGGTAGAGAGCAAAACATTCTGATAGAGTGCACATGAACAGAGAGCATATAAACGAGTAGAGTACGTAATATTACAGCTTGTGTAAAAAGTTGTTTTTCTTCCTGCCTCTGATGAATGTTGAGGCACTATGTAATGTAAAATTTTGTAGGTGCCAAGGGATGTGCATAGACTCCCTGTACTCCAATGCCAAGTTTTGTGCCTTGAGGGATTTGCACAGACTACCTATATGCAAGAGCAGATTGCACAAGTGAAGGTTGTATCTTAATATCTCTGCTTGATGACTTGGACAACAAGAGTAAAACATAAAGTATATATACAAAATTTATATATATTATTTTTTATTTTAATATATGTATGACCGTACCCAAGACGTATCATACCCAAGGGTTATTTAAAATTAACGTATCAGCATACCGAACCCGTACCCATATCCTGGCAACGTAGTTTGAGGGCTATTTGATTTATATTTCTTGCCAGAGGAAGAGAGTGATAAGTTGGTGTGTAAAATTTAACGAGAGATGGCCCTTATGTTCTTTGGGTCCTCCTGTAGTGGGTGGAGAGGCGAAGACATCAGCTATACCAATTTTGGATCAGACATCAGTATTTGATCTGATTGATTCCAGCCAAGAAGAGTTCCCACCCCCCTCCAATTCGACCAAGAAGCCTAGATGGCTATCCCAGGGCTTACAGAATGAAGAGAAGAATTTTAGCAAGCCCCAATTATCATTTAGGGTAAGCCATCCATCTAATAAATTTCTTGGTTATCTTTCTTTGATGTCGCCTATTCTTGATGCAGAGTTTTCAAGTTTTGAGGAGGCCATTACATAATAGGTTTGCCATTAAGTCATAAAAGAATATAACTCTATCATCAAGAACGATGTCTAGAAGACCAAACCAAGACCAAAGGGGGAGCCAGTGATTGACTCCACATGGATGATCAAATTTAAAGAAGTTGCAGATGGGGGCATAGAAAGGTACAAGGCCAAGGTTCTCTCAAAAAGAGAAAGATGACTACACTGACAACTGAAACTTTTCCTCCAATTGCATTAAAACAATTATGTCCTTAGCTGTTTGTTTCAGATGGAATTCACATAAGACAGAAGTGAAAACTGTTTTCTTTAATGGTGTAATCAAAAAGGAAGCACACATTAATCATCGTAGAGGGTTCTAGATCCATGGGTGCGACACTCGTTTTTTCAGATTGAAGAAGCCCTTGTATGGGCTTGAGCAGGATCATAGGCTTGGTATGCCCAAATAGATAGTTATTTGCACGAGTTGAGATTTTTTACAAAGACATCAGCAGATTCTAATCCCTAATTTATCTTTGATAAATCTGATTTGATCATTACAGAAAATTCCAAGAAAATCATTATGTGGGTGCAAGGAAGAGTTAGCAAGTGAATTTGATATGGACATAGGAATAAAATATTATTTCTCGGAACCAGAGGCTTGGCAGGTTGATGGAGATGTCTTCCTTGGGCAAGGGAAGCACGTGTTGGAGATTCTGAAGTGATTTCAAAAGCTGGAATGCAAACACATGACAACTCCAATACATACACTATGCATTAAAAATGCTCTGAGCCAATTCACGGTAGAGCAGAGGCAGTCACATAGGAGCGCTGCAGAGCATGCGCTTTGATAGCAGAAGGGAACTCTCCATTATGGCATTAGGTACACAGGCAATGTAATGTGCCCTTTTCAGAATTAATTGATTCTTGGTACCCGAAGCCTATTCTTATTATTTTCCGTAGGCTAAGGAAAAATTGAAGAGGGAAATAAATTAATTTAAGTGGTCCAAGAGTACTTTTATAATTTAATTAGAAAAAGGACACTTGAATAATATTTTTAATAAGTGGGGGTCCAAAAAGCAGAAATAGAATAAAATAATAATAGAATGATGAACTTCTATTATGGAGCGCCAAAGATAGAATGGGTTGCATGAACATCAAGCTTCTATTTTTGGATGGGACGCCAACAATGGAGAGGGGATAAAGTAATTAAATATTGTTTATTCAGCAAGCATGTAACTCCAAAAGGGGGTGCCGAACTCTGGAATAAGGCCTTAGAAGTTATAAAAGCAATTTGGGGGGATTATTGTGATACATCTTGAAAATTTATCGACTACTTCATTGTCTGCAAGTAGCTTCTGCTTCTGCATCAACAATAGAGGACAAAAACCCTCATTTGCAAACAGATTTGAGGACAGAAACCCTCATATCTAAGTTTGGCAATTCCATTCAAGGGTTGCTGTGATCATTCAGGGTAAGGGTATTCATCCATTTCAGCTAGGGCATCATATTCAAGGTTGTTTAGAGTCCAGAACAGCAAGTACAGCTATGACATTCCCCTTTGAGAATGAATTTCAGTACTGGCGCCACATCTGGGGGCAGTTTTCGATCAAATCAGTTTGCATGCTCTTATCTTATGTTCATCTTTTCATCTCGATCAACCATTGTGAGAAGATAATTGTATTCAGACATTCTAATGTTTTTCATTAAAGCTGATTTGAAATTTATAAATGTCTGTTTTTCTACATATTGGGGTTTGCTGTTTTTTAAAATAAAAAATCAGTTTTCTGCTGCTGTCATAAAAGTTCAATTTTTTTATACTGCTGCCCTAGTGTTTAACAAAATATCCAGATTTGTTAAAAAGTAATTTTCAGGGATATTACAGGCAATGGGGAAATATGTCTTTTAAGCTTTTGTTGAATCAAAATTGGGCAGGTGATGTAGAAACATGGAAGTCTACTTTCGGATACTATTTTTCTCATGGTACAGGCATCCAGTAGCCCTTAGTTCAGCCAAAGTGAAGTATATTGCATCTTCATTTGCTTGTGGTAAGAAAAATTGACTTCGCAAAGGTGGCTGAATTGACAGATGAGATGCTAGCTCCCGCAGTACTGTATTGTGATAATTAGAGTTGCGTCATGCTTTCTGACAATCATGTTTTTCATGATCATTCTAAGCATATAGATATCTGTTATGAGTTATCATTTCCTTGGAGACAAGGTACAAAAAAAACGTAGTGATCGTTGAGTGTGTTCCTTCAGACTTATAGGTTGTTGATATGCTGACCAAGCCCCTATAAAAGGGAATGTTTGAGATGCTGAGAGAGCAACATGGAGTGGTGGAGAATCTATTCCTCACAAAAGAGGGAATGTTAGGTTGTTTGTTTGCCATGGGTTCTCCAAATTTCTTCTTCTGCATATATTTTTTTTGAAGTTTCCATTTTTATTAAGGTTTCAGTTTGAGACGAGGAGACCACATCTAGCTTGTTTGTTAATTTAGATAAGATGTTTAAAATTAGCAGGTCATATTTTTAGGAGGAGCTTTCTATTTCTGGAACTTACTAGTTATAAGCGACAGTTACATCATAAGACCACTTCAGAGTCAGTTAAGTGTTGATTAGACTAGTAAGCAATTTCAGTGTTATTTCTTACATGTTAGTTAAACTTCAGTATGTTGAAGTCCAAAGTGGGGGTGACCCCATAAGGATTGTTAGGCGTTCAGTTTGCAGTTAGGTGTGGATATAGCTCAAATTTTACTACCATCATAAATTCACATTTCATATCTAATCGTCAGTGAAAGATGGAATGAGCTTCAGATAACAGTTGGAGATGGAATTTTTTCAAGGAAGTCATTCCCCTCTTTATTCTTCTTTCCTCCTTGCTATAATCAATTAATTGTTGTACTGATTTAATATCTAATGGAGCCATTAATGGAGATTGGGCCTAAAATTTTACAATTATACTTCGCATTTCCAGAAAGCAAGGATATCTACCAATCAGTTTGGAATTAAGATCTGGAGTTTTTCTTATGCAGCCTCTTCGCCTAATTTATCATTCTAACATGTTTTCAAAACTGAGCAGTTTTGGTTGATGCTTGAAGTGAGTTTGTTTTTCAAATTTTAAAAAATTCTATATCTTCACAAATATATCTGCAACTATGTTTACAACGTTATTTTTAACATAATATCTCATAGCCCGTTTCCTAGGACCTTCAGATTCGGTGAGTGGTGAATGGCAAGCGGCTAAGAAGAGGCTAGCAGATGTCAAGAAGATTTTAGGTGACGTGAAGCACAATGATTTGTTCTACTTCTGGTGAATGGAGCTTAACTGATGCATGTGGTTGTGGTTGTTCCATATAGCTGCAGCAAAGTGTGTGGACCAGAGGCCAGGGGAGGGGCGGTTTAAGGATTTGTTCCCTTTCCAATCTGTGTTTTCATGGTACGCTGGCATGGCATAATTACAATAAGCTGAACAAGCTCCGGGGTAAAATTCTCAGAAGCAAGAATATCAACAGCCTCATGCCTGAAAATTTCTTCACATCTCAGCAGCTTATTAGAGATTCAGCCCAATCCTAGAATTTCATAAGATCTTGTGAGGGGATTATTAAATCAGATCCCAGAAGGGACTCAGCACTGGAGATTCAGATAAGCTTCACTTTTAGACAATGCATTGGTAAAATCCACTCTCATCTGCTAGCCAAGAGTTTTTACCTCTAAAAGAGCCACTTAGAAGTTTGGATTCAAGGTTGTCAATCATCTACAGTCAAATGGACAGAGAAAGGAAAAGAGACCTATTACTCAGAAAAATCCTGTCCTCCCTTCACAATCCTTTTTTCTGACAGTCTTAGCTGGAATTGCTCTATGACACGCTCTTACCCAGTAATGGGAGAATGATAGCATCTTTTCTGCAGATAAAAACCAGGCCACGACAATCCTTGGAAGATCTGGATTAATATCAGCTATCTGCTCATGGGAAAATTGTGAATTTATGATGTCGTCTAGAAAGAAATATTGTGGACCCTCAAGATGTAACTTGTGCCTTCAGGATGCGGAAACAGTTTATCAGTTAATTTATTTCAATTTCTCAAAGGATAATTGGTCATGGCTCTTCTCAAATCAACAACAATAGTTTGCTCTTCCTCTCTGCTCAGTTTGCATCAAATGCTGTGTTGGATTATATGATGCTGGGAGCAACGATCCCATGTTAAAGACAGAAATTCTCATGACTGTTTTCAATAACATTTTATTTCAGTTGCATGAAGCATTTGGAAAAAAGATTGACAAAAGAAAAAAGAAGTTTACTTTATTAAAAAAGTTACTAAAGGAAAGAAAATAAAGGGAAAAATTAAGTTGAAATAAGTTTTGGGAAATGAAAATACATCTTTGATTATTTAGAATATATATATGATTATTTAGAATATATGTATATAACAAATTATAAAATAGCTATTAACTAGCAATCATATGTGAAATGTACGATGGAAACGCCGAAGGTTATGCATCGAAGACGGGACCGATGCCAAACTTTTGTGTCCTACAACCACATGCCATTATTTGTCAATTGTTAGAAGGAGAAAATGGTTGCGGTGTTCAAGATATCGAGGCAACGTATTTTGGAGATATCTTAGAAGGCAAGGAATGGTTAATCAATACAACTAATGTCAATAGGTTCTCGTGATTTCAGTCCTTGCTTTTTACGGAACTTTGAACACACATAAGTGTAAAGTGATTTCGCTTGCGCATATCGCGGGACACTTTGCAGATGGAGATATGTGTAATAGACCTGACATCCCAGGGTTGCAATTTCATGCACATTTCTGATCAAGAAATCTCTCTAGCTATCAAGGTAACAGTTAGGGTTTCCCTTGTCAACAGTCTTGATAGAGTTTTCCATCAATAACCATTGACAAAAAAAGGGATTTGCTTTTTTTTAACCGCAATCCACATTATCGTGGCCATCTCGCTTGCATTTTTTATGAGAGCCCAATTTGTTCTTAAAGGGGTCAAAATAAAAAATGGGGAAAATCCAATAGGTTCTGGTTTTGAAACCCAACCTCATGAATACAACATACTATGTTCCTTATTCGTGGCTAGGGAAGAAATGGCTCCTATGTCCTTCATGCATGGGTTCTATCTAAACTTTGATTGGCAAGGAGGACAATCGTTCTCAGCGTGTGCCAAGGGTTATTCAATGGTGACATCTGAACCACTGACATAAAAAAGGTTTTGCTATTATTTTATTTTAATTTTTTAGCATCAAGTTTATTGATTTGGAGTTTAATTTGTTAGATAAGATGAACACATGATTGGAATGTTGGAAATAAAAAGGTGGGAATAAAATACATGGATGACATACACCTATACCACATCTCAGAGTGCAATATGAGATTAAAGGTCTCAAAATTAAAAAAATTAAAAATCCAATAGGTTTCGAAACCGAACCTCATTGCTTGCTTCTTGCAGCAATTTGTAGGCCCCCTTCTCAATTTAAAGCACGACTAATTTTAGGGAAACATGGGATGTACAAACAATCATCAATGATTGAACTCCTCCAATGGTTGGTCACATGAGCCACAAGTAGATTTTCTCTACCGAATGATTTTTGTTCTCTTTTTTATGACGTCAAGGTCATCAATTGAACAGTGTTTAATTTAGTAGATAAGACAGACATGAATGGAAAGATGGAAATAAAAAGGTGCAAATTAAAATACTTGATTTTCTTGCACATATTCCACAAACCAAAGTGTTTCTGCCCAAAAAATATGTGTTATATGTGCTCCACTTTATCGTCTTGATCTAGCTCACAGTATTCATGTCAGTGTAATTTGCATTTAAAAGGGCCAAAATAAAAAAATGGGGAAAACACAATTGGTTCTAGGTTTGAAACCCAAATGGCCTACTATGTCACCTAAGTCGGTAAATAAACCATACTTCAGTTTCATGTTCAAAAATATTTACAAACCAAGCACGTGGTCACATTAACTACATGTGTGTGCATCGTCAAATATTGAAAAATGTAAGTATTATTTCATGTTGTTTTTTAATGCAATTCGGTGAAAGGTTTATTATTCTATCATTAAATATAATTTTTTGTCCAATAGCAATAAAACTATTTAGCGAATGTCTATTTGTCTACCACATAATTAATTTTCCATTATGTAATATGATAACCTTCATGTAATGCCCCACTGGCGACGGTCGTTGACTTGTCGTAGTAGAGGACAACCACACCTGCAAAAATGGATCTTTGCAAAACATGGACTTAGTCATTACCTGCGGTTTGGTCAATTGTCACCCAGCACGGTTGAAATAGACATGAAATTAAAATAATAATATTGTCTTAGATACACGGATGTCAGAGCAAGGTGCGAGTGGTTCATATATAATCTGATAGTAAAACACGCCTTTGGCGTAAACATAACATATATGTCGTCTACTACACACCTTCACCAATTGGGTATTGTCTATTTCAGCGCGATGAGCATCATCGTGGAAAATTTTCAAAGATTTTTCACCAATTTGGGCACTCCAGATAAATAATAAAAATATTATCAATAATTGAATAAAAGCTTCCTCAGGTTTTTCTCTCTTTCATGGGAGTTTCCCAACAGCCAAGCTTCATTCAATGCGGTGCGTCGATCCTTGACCTTACGAGTCTCGATTGTTGTACATGCAAAACCTCCTTTCCTGGTAGATTTCGTGCCAAATGTATGCCACATTTACAGCGCATCAGCCGTTTGATCGAAATCGTTTGGCTTGTGTCATTTGTTGCATCCGATGGGTGGCAAGAAATTATGAAGGCATACAGTTCCCCATTGTGCAGTCAAGGTTTCTTTGTATTTTGGACCATTGGATAGTGTTGTCGTTGACGCACGAATGTCAGAGCAGGGTGGGTGTGGACCATATATAATTTGACTGTAAAACACACCTTCAGCGTAAAAAGCGGTATTCCTCGCCGAGACAATACCTAAAAATGTATATGGTCATATATTGTTACATCCCATTAAAATTGAATTATTGATGCAAGAATCAATTCATATGGTTGAGATGTTCAACTCCTTTCCCTGTGAGCCTTTGTTTTCATAATCATTTTCCATTGACAAGTCTTCACAGTGGAAGCAATTGAATGAGCACAGCATGGACATACAAACGACGCTATTCACCAGAACTTCTTGTCAAATTCTGGGTTGTTCTAGGTCGACTGTATCTAAAAAAAATGTAGTCGAATACAAGGAAGAAGCGGAGTAGGGCATCCAGGGTCGCCCCAACTATAGTGGTAACCACAGAAGTGTCCAATTTCAGAGAAAAGGTGCAGAAATTCACCAGAATGCAAACTCCGCCCACTACAAATTACGATCCATTAGTAACGAATTCTTCAATTACTCATCCCTTTAAGCCCATGCCCAAATGTCGACGGTCCTTGATCATAGTACGTGCGAAACTTCCTTTCCTAGTAGATTTCGTGCCAAATAGATGCCACATGTACACCACATCAGCCATTCGATCAAGTTCGTTTGGCTCGTGTCGTGACCGTTGGATGGTGATTGTCGTTGAAACTTGACACATAGATGTCAAAGCAAGGTGGGTGCAGACCATATATAATCTAAGTGTAAAACACACCTTCGGCATAATCAGGTTTTCAAGAGATTTTGAGTATTTGAAATATTTTTTAGATAATAAATAATAAATATACATTAAACAATGCAAGTTGCAATTTGTATTTATCGTTGGCTTCAAGGAACCCACAAAAAAAAATGAATGAGGCAGGGGCAGTTACCTCATGCAGGTCACAACGTGGCCATTGACGGGAGAGTTGATGGGACCCACTCTAGAAATATGAATAAATGTGCCTGTTGTATGCATAGTAATCACACTTATTGTTCTCTGAATTTCTCATCCATGGCGGATGTTGTTGCTTATTACGGGAAGGTTTGTATCTTGACTTTGGTTTTTCTAATAAGCGGGTGCATAGGAGCAAAAGAAGCAGATAGAGTGGTTAATCTGCCGGGCCAACTGCCTATGGAGTTTGCTTAGTATTTTGGATAAGTCACTATTAATGAAACGTACGGGAAGGCTCTCTTTTACTGGTTCTTCGAAGCTGCCAGAAATCCACCTAAAAAGCCTCTTGTTTTTTGGCTGAATGGAGGTAATGAATCATATTGTATTTTGTTTTTTCGCAGTTTGAAAACTTTCCTTTCAAATTTTTAGCGCATGTTTTGGTATAATTAAGGAATAAACCAAATCTAGGGTATTAATACGAATAATTAATGAGGGGTTTTAAAAAATCCTACAGGACTTGGCTACTCATCTGGTGGCTATGGCGTGGCGATGGAACTAGGCCTGTTTAAAGTTGAGAAGAATACATCATCACTTCGTTGAAACCACTATTCCTGGTCCGCGACCACCGTACAAGCGAAACTTCCTTTCCTATAGATTTCGTGCCGAATATATGCCACATGTATAGCGCATCAGTTGTTCGATCAAGTTTGTTTGGCTCGTGTCATGACCATTGGATGGTGCGTTGACACACGAATGTCAGAGTAGAGTGGGTGTGGCCCATATATATTCTAACAGTGAAACACGCCTTAAGCGTAAAAATAGTAAAAATAGTTTTAAAATATGGAACCAGCTGGGAACTTGACCAATGTCCAGCTAGAACAACATCTCATAAATTTTTGAAATGACTTCATAGGATACACAGATCAGATGGATGGTGAAATTTGCCCAGATCAAAGAATTGGCTACAATGTTGAAGTTTTAACTACGTTGCCAGGATACGTCCCCCAGTCCCTCGAACCCTGCCTGATACGTATCCGGTACAGATACATCAAGGTACGGGTACGGATACATGATGGATACGTCCAGGTTCTTCCCGGGTACGTGACGGGTACATTCAAACGTACCTGTGACATACCCGGGAAGAACCCGGAGGTACTCGAGGAGAACCCAAGCTTAAATACAACTTTTAAGGCATTAAAACACTTTTTTTTTCTTTTTTTTTTTACTTTGTCCATGCAAAAAAACAAACCCTAACATTTAAATGAATAAAATATTAAACCCTAAACATGATCAATGAAATGTAAAATCTTAAGTATATTGTATGTTTTAAAAATTTGAACATTGATCCTAGTATATTTTTCAAGTTTTGTTTGTATTCATGTTGACATGATATTCGTATGTCATATATATGGCAGCCACATGATAAATGAAAATGTGAAGTCTCAAGTATATTGAATGTTTTGAACATTGATTCAAGTTTTGTATTACTATTTCAGATTTTATGGACTAAAAATTGAGTAAAATGAGTATATATAAATATATATATTTATATATGTATATTTATGTAAAATATATATATATATATATATATATATATATTAATTTTTTAATATATATGTATGGACGTATCCAAGATGTATCGTACCCAAGTGTTTTTTAAAATTGACGTATCTGTGTATCGAACCCGCACCTGAACCGGTACTCATACCCGTATCCTGGCAACATAGAGTTTTACTAAACAATTTAAATAACGATGCAAAATTAAGACTCAAAGATACTATTAATAGGTTAAAAAAAGTTTTACAGGTTTTAGGTAAGCAGAATTATAAGAATTTTTCGGGACGACTCGAACCAAACTTTAAACCAGACAGCTCAAAATAGAAAAAGGAATCTCGTACTCAATGAGCAAGAGATTTGAAATAAGCAAAGCAACAGATTTCCATGACCAAGACACTCAAAATACACATATGATTACAGAGTTAAACAAGTACTAAGTCCCTGTGCTCACAAGACAAATCTCAAGATTGATATTCCCAAATATTATGATGAAAATTCTTACGAGACTATCAATAGGTTGAAGTCACCCCCAAGTCGCCCCGCCCACCAAAGAGGCCTTACGTTGCAAAGGTAGTGTCATAGCTAGGAGGTTCTCCATAGGCATAAGGCTTGTAACTTCCCTCCCATGCGGGTAATGACCTAGCCAGTTTAATGGCTGGTATACATTAAACTCCTCACCAAGGAGTAACACGAGCAAACCCTTCTCATCCAAATCTGCATAAGCAATACACCTCAACTCCCCCAGCAGACTCTAAAAAACAGCCACCATCCATTATTGCTAGTTGAACTCTACGCTATTGATGGAACACCTTGGGATGAGGCGAAGGAGAGAATCTCTCCATCACTTGGCAGTGGGAAAATATTACTAAGGGAATGGCACAACTACTAAAGGCACAACCCCCTTATTCTGAATTAGGTTCATACTTGTAAGCTCGATTAATGAAATCCCTAGTCTTTTGGAGCATAAACTCTTTGAAGAACTTTACAGACTCAAGGGTCCAGAACTTTATATTTTGTATTGTGTATTTATTTATTTTATACCTTTATTTTTTTGGTTTTTCCTACGACTGTCATATGTGGATCAGCACTGTTTTTTAAATATGTTATTATTATGACAGAGGGATACCCAGGAAAATAGAAGAACCAAGGAGTTACCTAGACCAGTACCAGTACTAAAACAGTACCAATACGTATACAGGATCTCCGGCGCAACACCATGGAACATTTTTACAAGAAAAGAAGGCAGCCCCCAATAGATGCCCCTCTCTGTTACCAATAAAAATAAAATTATAGATAAAAAGTTGGGACTCCAGTTCCAAATATACTCATTTCTTTGAAAAACTAAAGAAAAGAGATTATCTTCGAGGCCAAAGCCTAAGTTGTCAGAAAACAGAAACGGATCTGAAACATGGAAATGGCAATTTTTCAAGAGCCCTTGGAAACGAAACAACATGGAAACGTCCGTACAGTAAATTATATTGTGTGTGTCTGTAATACTGAAAGTACCCTTAGGAACAGTAAATGGAGTTTAAACCCCTAAATTTCATTATATACTGATAAAATTGAAATATTTAATATTAATTTTCATATATTGTTTTAATAGCTGTCTCTAGCTGTCCACAAAATCTGGGAAATTTTTTGTGCCCCGAAAACCCCATCTCTTCATCCCACCGTCCCCAAGACATAGGTAACCATGAAAAATATAGTATTTGCGAAAGTTCAAAACATTCAACAAGCTTAAATTTCACATGTTCATGTGACACATTATGTTCTATAGGTTCAAACATCAAAATGTAAATGCAAATCTCAAATTAGTTGACCATGTGAGGATTAGAATCTAGAATAAATCATTTAGATTCTCCCAAAATCATTATCACCAGCGGCACCATGAACGTCCAACACTTCAAAACTCGCCTTGTAGGAACCAAAATTGAATTAAGAATGATGTTGTACTCGATGGCATCAAAGACAACAGAAGGATTACACATAATTTCAAGAGTTCGACAACTAAATTTAAGCTGCTAGCTCTTGCTTACCATGACCATACAAAAATATCCCAACAAAAAATCAACCAACTTATCAAACGTTGATCCCCAAAGAGAAATAATACTCGTTTTTAACAAAAAACGAATTAGAAGTGTGTATGCATAAACTTCTGCAAATTTCTAAGTCATTATTGAGATGGCACAAGCAGCATCCTGATTCATCATGTTTGAGAGGTAGCCTTCAATGGCAAGATTTCAATTGGAAGGGATGTATGTGTGGTTTTTAAAGGTTTTTTTGTTTTCTAAGTTTTTTAAGTTTTAAAAAACAGCCAGAAATGACTCGAGATTGGCAGTGCCAATTCTGGCACGTGCCAGGACTTGACAACATTTCCGCGGTGATTCAATTCACTGTTTTGCTACCGAAACATTTCCCCCAGTAAATGCCCCCTAGGCTCTGCATCCTAGGCCAAAACCTAAATCAAGATTTAGAGCCCTAGAGGAGAAGTTTGCACAAACTGAGAGAAATCTGTGTGTCAATTTTAAGTACAAGGGAAGGATTAGCATTGGCAATGAACATCCAAACCCATCTTTGGGATCTGCTCGAAGCTAATTAACAACCAATGGAGGGTTCCGGGGAGCATTGGAATAAATGTGTGAAAGAATATGTGTGGCTTCCATGGAAGACCCTTGCTGCCACAACCAATTGCGAATCATGAAGGTGTCAGAGAGAATAGTCTAAGTTAAAATCTCTCTTATCCTAGGAATAGGGATTTTTTATTGTACATCTACAAAAGATGCATTGAGATGTAGCTAAAACACTTCTAACTGCATGAATGTATTTAGATAAAGCACTATTTGGCAATGGATCGTGGTGTCCAAGGTCATCAGGAAATGAAATGAAATGATTTGAATTATGTCCTGAAGACCAAACAGTCTATGGGACCATTGTTTGCACTGGTTTCTATCTAATATCCCTGAAAAATAATTTCTAATAAATCTAGATATTTTTGTTAATCCCTAGGGCAGCAATATTAAAAATTTGATTTCTATAACAGCAGCAATAATCTGATTTTTAATATAAAAACAACAAACCATAATTCGTAAAAAACGGTATTTTATGTATTGAATATGAACCAACTACAATAAAGTTACCAGTGTTTGAATACAATGGTATGGAGCTGAACTGGCGGAACACTTGCATCCTAAATTGTCACTGCAACCCCTGAATGGAATTGCCAAGCTCAGATGTGAGGGTTTTCGTCCTTAGATTTGTGTGTAAATGAGGGTTTTCGTGCTTCTATTATTGATGCAGAAGCAAAAGCCACTTGCAGAGACAAAATAATTGATGAATTTCCAAGATGTGTTACAATGAACCCCCAAGTCTGCCTTTAATAACTCTCAAACACTCCAAAGTGGGCGCCTCCATCCTAAAAATAGGATTAAACACTTTAAACAATACTTTTTCTACCCCTTATCCTAAAATCAGGATTTACAAAAGCACGCAGCTCCCTTTTCAACTTTGGCACCCCCTCCTTTATTTATTTATTAAATCTATCTAAGAGCCTAATAATAGAAGTCAACCTTCTATTATTATTTTATTCTAACAATGCTTTTTGAATTAAAAATATAATTTAAGTGTCCTTTTCCAATTAAAATATAAAATTTCTTTGGACCACTTAAATTAATTTATTTTCCTCTTTCACTTTTCCCTTAGCCTGCGGAAAATAATAAAAATGGGCTTCAGAGTATCTAGAAGTAAATGATTCCGAAAAGGGGGACATTACAGTCCGCCCTTCCCAGAATTGCTTTCCCTCAAGCAATGCCATTCCAATTCTCTCATTCTAAACTACTCTGCAAATACCAGGATCCCAAATCCACCTTGGGAACTTGCAATTCCCAAACCTTGAAGTTGTTGGCTTTTGTTGCACCTCTCTGATATGATTAGAAAACCATGCATTAGGTGATGCTCTTTCAATAACCTCAATAAAGGAGTCCAGAGTAGTAGAATCATGCATCAACTGGGATCTGGAAAGTGTGCTAACAGCAGTAATGCAGTAATACCCTCCATTCTGCTAGCTAAAATTGTTATTGTAACTCTGTCAGTGATCTCATGGATTACAAACTCTTTCCCATTTAACTTAAACTTCAACTCCATACTAAGAAATTTTTGGATGAATTTCCCCAACGAATGCAACCATTGCACTCCTAGCACCAAGTCAATCTCTTTCAAACCAACAACATAAAAATCATCACTCATCTGATGGTCATCCAATGTGAAGCTAAGTTGTCCAATCTTTTTCCAGCAAATTATGGTAAAACCATCGAGCTACAATGACGTTGAAACCTATTACATCATTTGTCTCCAAAATCTCTCTTATTCACCAATCCTTCATTTATAAAATTGTGGGTTGCCCCACTATCAATCAATACAATAATGTTTTGCCCAAGAAGGACTCCACTAACCCTAAAGGGGTGATACTATAGTATACCTGTAAGTGTGGCAAGAGTGCTTCCTATAACCTCTGGTTCTTCTAAATCTTCATTTGATATCACTTCTATGTAATGCACATGTCCCTTTGGAAGACACCTATGACCCAGTCCCCATGCATCCCTGCAACTGAAGCATAGTTTCTTCCGCTTGAGTTCATTTCGAGTCTCATCCCCCTTTTTTTGTATTTTTCTCAATAGGTGCTGCCCTTGGCTGCCCCACGGAAGATGTTTTTGGCTGCTCAGAAAGGTATTGTCCTTAGCTGCCCCAAAGGCGTTTTTTGTTGCTCAAAATATGTAGTTCTTTGTTGTCCTATAGGAAAAAATTTTGCTTTAGGGGCTGCTATTTCCAAATCCAAAGCCTTTTTGATGACTCCTTGTAGAGAAGTAGGGCTGAAAGCTTTCACTAAACCCCTAAGAGATTCAGTTAAACCTTCAATAAACAAAACAACCAGTCTCCTCTCTGTCACATCAGGTACCATCACAAAAAGTTTCTGAAATTCAGCTATATAGTCACTTACCGAATGTAGTTGTTTGAGTTGAGCTAATTCCCGGAAATGAATTTCTGGATCCACTATGTCAAATCTCTCTATCAACTTGTCACTGAAATCACGCATATGAGCGAATGAGATTGTGTTCTTGTGTGATTAGCCCATGGTACCACCACTCATGTGCTATCCCCTTCTAGATGAAGGGTTGCAAATTTGATGGCTTCCTCTTCCATAATTGGCCTGAGGGATAGGAAGGTATCCAACTTTTGTATCCATGCACGAGCGGTACTCTTGCCAGAGCCGTCAAAAGTAGAGAATGATAGCTTCCCTAGTGCCTGCTGCAAGTCTCTCTGAGTAGTTTGTGGTCTTGGATCAGCTCTTGGTCCACTCCTGTTTTTCTTCAAATTGATGAAATTAGTGAGTGATACAACGTCTCTAATCTCACCTAGAAGTACCCAATATTCTGTATAGCTAGCAGCGATATCATCTGCAATCGACGGTTGAGTTTCAACCTATGGAACTACTTTCTCCTTGAGAAGGAATTCAAGCTAGAAGGGCTTAGCAATAGATCCAGTGTTCATCGTCCGAGTGTGTTGGTTATTGTTTCCCCCTGAAGCACTTCTTTCACCGTGGGGAGTCTTTTGCATATTCGTGCCCTGCATAACTTGGATCAATTGACCCAGCATATCAGCTAACTTGTCCTGTCCCTGAACAAGTTTGTCAAAACATGCCTCTTCTGGGTCTCGAGTTCTCCATGACTTTTGGTTGTTTTGAAACTTTCTTCTTTTCCCTTTGCGGGTATCTGATTTCTCTATCACTAACCTACATGAAATTCAAAGCCACAATTTTTTTTTGCTTTTCCTCTTTTTTTTTGTTGTTTTTCCTCTGTATTTTTTTTAATTCCCTTCCACAAGTTGGGAGGAAATTCGCTCTGATACCACTGTAATATCCCTGAAAAATACTTCCTAACAAATGTGGATATTTTTGTTAATCCCTAGGTCAGTAATATTAAAAATCTGACTTCTATAACAACAGCAATAATTGGCAGAACACTTGCACCTTGAATTATCACTGCAACCCCTGAATGGAATTGCCAAGCTCAGATGTGAGGGTTTTCATCCTCATATTTGTGTGTAAATGAGGGTTTTCGTCCTCAATTACTGACGTAGAAGCAAAAGCCATTTGCAGACAAAGAAAATAATTGATGAATTTCCAAGATGTGTTACAATGAACCCCCAAGTCTGCTTTAATAACTCCCAAACACTCCAAAGTGGGTGCCCCATCCTAAAAATAGGATTAAACACTTTAAATAATACTTTTTCCACCCCTTATCCAAAAATTAGGATTTACAAAAACATGCAACTCCCTTTTCAACTTTGGCGCCCCCTCCTTTTTTTATTTATAAAATCTAACTAAGAGCCTAACAATAGAAGTCAACCTTCTATTATTATTTTATTCTAACAATGCTTTTTGAATTAAAAATATAAATTAGGTGTCATTTTCCAATTAAAATATAAAATATCTTTGGACCACTTAAATTAATTTATTTTCCTCTTTCACTTTCCCCTTATCTTGGAAAATAATAAAAGTAGGCTTCAAGTATCCAGAAGTAATTAATTTTGAAAAGGGGGCATTACATTCTATAACCACTCAAAGATTTGCAGGACAGGCGGCATCCTTTTAAGGTTGCTCACCACCCTTCTCTTGCCAATTTGAGTTAGCAACTCCCCCAAACTTTTTATTTTGTTTTCCTCAAATAACTCTACCGTGGAGCTGACTTTTAATGTTTTCTCGTATTTGGTTTGGATGTCTATGTACCTTGGTCAATCAAGGATGAAATGCTCCTTTGTTTCTACCACCCTTGTAGTGCAAAAAATACAAACCCTCTCTTCCCACCCTTTTTGCCTATCTCATATTTGTGCCTATGGGAGCTAGTCCTTAGTTAAGCAATGAGGATCTTTTCCACCCATTAAATTTCAGCCCCCATATATGTTTTTTCGCAATGCTCGTTAGTTGGGTTGAACTTTGTAATATAGTTTTGTTTATTCCAACTTATTTCCTTCCTCCATGTCCTCGTTATAAACTTTTCGTTCACATAATTTTTTTATCCTTGTTGATGTTTGGGCATTCGTTTAGGCTAATGTCCCATCTTCTCATCCATTTGTGACCTTGTTTCATC
Organism: Taxus chinensis; assembly: GCA_019776745.2. Classification (NCBI taxonomy): domain Eukaryota; kingdom Viridiplantae; phylum Streptophyta; class Pinopsida; order Cupressales; family Taxaceae; genus Taxus; species Taxus chinensis. The sequence continues at coordinate 592,047,112 of CM034153.1, forward strand.
CAAGTGTTCTTTTTGTGCAAGTCTTCATCTCTTCCATCCCTAGGGCAGTTGTCAATCTTCATGTTTTTTGGTTTTCTCAAGTAACATAGTAACTTGGTCATGGCGGTTGCCTCTAAATGGAAAGCCATGTCTTTGCAAGGATAAATTCATGGGGAACTGAGACCTTAAGTCTGAAATTGTTTGTGATTGGGCACTCTTGAATCCTTTCCATTTGCCTACATTTCAAGATTGACATTCCACTTAGCCATACTTCACAACCATATAACAACAATAGTGTGACAAGTAACCCAAATAGGACCTTGGTGGTCTTCCAATCTGATAGCTCTACATTCCTGCACCTATTTAGAAGCACCTAGAGAGTTCGCCAGGCTCTTTGAATTCTTTTCATCCTACGTGTATCCTAGCTGAGTTTGTTGTGAACGTCAAGGTTGAGATACTTGTAATCAACCACCACTTCAAGAGACTCTCCTTCAAACAAAAAGTTGAATTGCTTCTTCTTCCTTTTCAATGAGAAAATCATAATTTTGGTTTTGTTGATGTTCACCTGCATCCCTACTTTACAAAAGAGCTCTAGAGCCCATAAGTGGTCCCTTAGCTCTTGGACCATCTTTGCTTAGGTCATTGGCTTAAAGCAGGAGTTTCATTGCATATTTGGCCAGATGAATCCCTCCTCTAAATTTGTTAGTCAATCTTCCAACTTGTCAGTGTCCAATTCGAATAGAGTTGAGGGTGGAGAGAGGCCTTGTTTGATGCCTATATCACTCTCGAAGATTTTGGACAGCCCTACTTACAGTATGATTTTAGTACCAACTTGTTCCTATAATACGTGATCCGCCACCCTGTAATGCAATGGGACTCCTAATTCTTCCATTTTGTTCCACAGTTTTCTCCTTGGCACTATGCCAAATGCTTTCTTGAAGTCTATAAAGCAACAATATAGATCCCCTTTTTATCGAGGGTCTTTTCAACTAGATGTCTTAACATGATAGAGTGATAAATATTTGAGTGCTTGGGTCTAAAGCCTGCTTGCCCCTTTGCTCTTTTTCATTATTCCTCTTCCTAATTGCTAATATTGCTTTCTATCATACTCCTAAAAGGCTTTGCAAAGTGAGAATTGGCCATGATAGTTCAATAATTTCAAGGATTATTTACATCACTTTTAAACAAAGGTATGGTTAGGTTGGTTGCCCACTCTGTTGGGACGCCATTTTGAATGACTTCATTGAAAATTTCTTTGATTTGAGGCACTAGGATTTCAGCTCCCCATTTCAAATGCTCTGCTTGTAGATTATCCATGTTTCGAGCTACACCTGTTGCTAGCTTTTTAATCCCTTGTATGATGTCTTCATTTGTGAAGAGGTTCTTTACTGACAATTATTATAGGAGGTGCATTTTTTCATTTTTACGCCCATACAGCTGTTTTGAGTACTCCCACCACTAAATTGATGTTATGTTTCTCTATCTGCATTTTTTCTTTGCAGAGCTCCTTCCAAAATCTCTTTGGTTCATGTTTCCCTAAGTAAATCAGTTCCTTCTAGATCTTGTGTATTCTTCTTTTTTGGGGGTTTGTCAAGAAGCTATTTCTTATCTTCTTTTTAGGGTTAGCTCTCTTATAAGTGTTTAGAGCTTATCGAATTGTGTGCATTAGCTTCTCATTCTTAGTAACATCTATAGCAATGTCAGCTGCCCCCTTTCTTTCCTCTTCTTGCAATTGTTCTTTAATGCCTCCCTAAAGGCTTGCAGATTTTTGTCTGTCAAGAGGATGTTTCCTTTGAGTGGCTGTTTACTTTGACTGAGCCAAATGTGCTCATCAGGTTGTTTGTATCCTTGTAGTTGAAATTTCATACAGATTGGGTTGTGATCTGATTCAAGCTCCATGAGAGAATTTTCTACTTCTAACTATTCTAATCTAGATATAGATTTTGCAAGCATATAACGTAGTCAATAACACCACCCGTTGTAGGTTTTGCACGTATATTTCTTGATTTTTCCCATTTACTCGTGGCATTGCATATGATCAAATTGTGTATGCTGCATAAACTTAACAACTCTTCTCCAAAGTCTGTGATGTTCCCATGCACATCTTCTGAGGGTCTGGTCCATTGCTGATTTTCTTCTGTCATCCAAAGAGGATATATATCTAGGTCTTCATTGCTTCCTAGAATGTTGGGTTGTTTGTTTGTTTTCTTGGCATTAAAATACCCTACTGACAAAATCTACCCAAGCTTAACGCTGAAATATCCCTTTTTAGAGATGAGTAAGGGTCTTCATTGTCTAGATCATCAGTCCTATTAAATTTTGTATTCTGGGGTGCAAAATAACATGCAGTTATGCTGATATTTGTGTTATTTTTTATGATTCAAATCCAAATGTACTGTTTATCTTGTTTTCTTTTTGATACTTCTGCCCCATGATTCCCTTATTTACACCTAAATACCCCCATGACCGTTGCCATTCTCAATTGTTTTATTCCATATTGCTGCCTTCTTATAACCTTCAAACTCTAGTGTCCTGCGCGCATTGTGTTCATGTGTTTTTGTCAAATGATTATATTTATATCTTTTGGCTATGGGCCCTAACCCAGGTCCTCTTCTCCAAGGGTATCCTCTACAATTCCACCTTATCAAAATAAGGTGATCTTGGGTAGACTATACTCCCTATTTGTTTTGGCTTTGTCGTGTTGTGATATAGGCTTTCCCATTTTTTAGGTATGCCCATCTCCCTTCATTCCTTGCTGCCTTCACTTTTTCCCATTCTTTGTTTCTCTCTTCTAATAGCAAGAAGGTTAAGTCTTTATCTAAGTAATACTATGAGCTTTTCAACATGCCTTTACTTCTTATTACTCTTGTTTTATCCTATCCCTTCCTCTCTCAACTTATCAATTCTATTTACTTGCTTGAATTGACCTCTCCATTATAATCGGTCAGATACGAAAGCACTTGCCAGGTTGCTTGTATCCTTCCCTTCTCCATGGTCCTTCAACCCTTCAATTATATATTTGATAGTTTATCATGACGTTCTCTTTCTTCTATCATTTGACTCTTTACTTATCTCTATAACTCCTACTTGATCAATGGTTCCTTTACTACCTATTCCCAGCTCTTAGCCTGTTCCAATTTGTTTCGTTGCTCATTTTCTTGTGTTTCTATGTTGTGAAGAGCTTCTTGTACTTCTTTTATTTTTGTTGCACTTGCTTTTTAATCCCCTGCCTTGACATTTGTTGGAGAGGGGATAATTTGTTTGAGGACATGCCACTCGTGTTGTCCAACATTCACAAGTTTTTGCAATTATGCTACTTGTTCTTGAAGCATGTTGCCGTCTTCTTCCAACCTTTGCTTGGTGTTTATCATTTCTTCCATTTTAATATCTCTCATTTTCTCCTTTTCTTTCATACTTACTAGTCTCTTTTTCAGACTCGTTAGCTCTTGCACACAAAGCTTTGGTGACCAAATGAGTGGGGTCGTTGTGGGGCTATACATTTCCTCACCATATTGGATCTTCTCTTGATGACCTCTATCCTTAAATTGATGTGTTTTATTGCTTCCTTTCATGTCTTTTTCATCAGTGTGTGGTTCTATTCCTGTGCTCTTTGTTGTTATTATTCTGTCCTGGACCTTCCTTTCCTCATTTTCTTGGTCCACTTGTGGTTTTGGTTGGATTTTCGGTTCCAAAGTTAGGCGAGGCCATTGGTTGTTTTTTATTATAAGCTTGTTTCATCTCCTTTGTTGTTAATCCTTGTTTATGCTTCTTCAAAGCCACTGCCCTTGCCCAAGCTTGCCGGCACCTTAACACCCCCACAATACAGCTTTGCATTGACATCTAACGGTTTTATAACCGTTTCTAAGAGTGTTCCAGCAGGCTGTGCAGATAAAGTAGTATCATGGATAAATTAGAGATAGATCAAAAAATGATGGATAAATTAAGAATAATATTAGAGACAATGAATGAACATTGTACGTCTAGAATATGTCCGTACTCTAAAGAACCAGAGTTTGGCAACCTCTGGCATGATGATGGCCTCCTTTTACAAAGAGACAATTTCCATGTTGGGATCCATGGTATGCTATCATGGCATTATCAAGATAGAGACTCTAAGAAATAAAGCAACTTGGTCAGATGTTTAAAGAAATTGTGAATAACTGTAACAACCATACCTATGCAAAAAATGTTATTTCCGCAGGCTTATTAGCCTGTGTCTACCACAAATCAAAGTCTTTAACCTTTGGCATTTTTGCAAGGTGCATTCCCATCCTTTCAAGAAAACCAAATCATTTGGATTTGTTTATGTATTGGGACTCACCGTTGGTTTTGACTGTTTCCTCTACAACATCTAATTCTCACTAGCTAGGCTTGCTCTAGCATCTAACATTAAGATTTCTCTAAAGAGGAAATGAAACCAGTGGCCAGACTCAAGGAGTTCATGGTTTCTATTAATTAAAAGGTTGGATGAATTAAGTGCAAGGTGCATACTTCAACCATCCAAAACCAAGACTTCCAATATCTCCTACGAATTATCCTTATTTATAATCACTTGCACCTTCTAGCAGAGTTTGTTCATCTTATTTCACAGCAGAAGGATTTTCATCAATAAAAACCAACAAACATCCTTCTGCTATCTCAGATGCCTCTTCCACAAACATATATTTTGCACGCATTATCATCTTCCTGGTGTATGGCTAAATTTGCTAGCCTAAAATTTCCAAGGGATAGCAGTGTAACGGTAATGGGGGGACAAATATAAGTGCACATACATGACCTGAAATCGGCTGAGCATGTGAAGTTGGTCAAGAGCTTAAATGACCTCTGCCAACCGGAACAGAACACGACAAATGGAAAGGTCAATTTCCTTCTTCATTCACAGTGCATTTGGCATGGATCAGTGGAACTCAACCAATAAAAAATGAATATCATTCTTCATTCCCAATGCATTTGGCGTGGAGCAGCAGAAGCATGACCAAAGGAAACACATATCCCAGCAGACAAATGGCGAAGTTGTAGTGTAACAACAAGAACAAATTCATGCCTGAACCAGGTTTAAATCTTAAGAATGTGACCCAAGCTTTACACTTCTTCACGATAAAAGAGGGGTCTAACCTCGCCAAGATTTATCAAGCATTAAGTATAGTTACTATTTACGCATCCAGCATACCCGAGACACCATTTTTTGTCGTAATAGAATTGGATTCGAATCAAAACTGAAGCACCAAAAGTAATTACACTAAACCAGTGTTATGTTTACTGTGGGAGAGACAGTGCACCCAGTAACGCATCAATCGAAACAAAGAGAATTCTAGGGTTTAGGGTTTTAGAACAGAAGTTAGGGTTTTAGAACAGAGTTTAACGTTTTAGAAGATATAATAACATACCATTCATATGAAACTTCCCATCTTAACCCATTGTAATGAAATAAATTTGTATATAATCACTTACTGTTTTTCTGTTCTGGCAAGCCACATGGGATCATCCCTACGAATATCATGTGGGTACCAATTAGCCACTTCCTCGCCAATGAGCTTTTTCTTTAGAACCTTGTGTGGTGATCTCTGGCCTGTGGGGTTCCATACATTGCCAAATATCTTTGCAGTTGCTTCTGCCACTCCCTTCAGTGCAGCCTTTTCTAAAATCATTTTCAGACTCATCTTTGTCCCAACTTTAAATGCCTGCTCTGTCAAATCTAGTACATTTGCAATCCCATATCAAAGGCCCATACTTACCTATTCTTTAACACTACCCAACCATAGCAACGAAGAAATGTTCAGCAACATGGGGAAGACGGGAAAATCTAAGAAATCATCATTTTTAAATATAGGATTCCAAACAATGTTTTATTGTTTTAAGTATTCACAGCCTTTCTTTGTTTTGGACATAAAAGGCCCGAATTTTTTTAGTTCTGGTTGAAAATATGATGTTTCTCTCTACACGGATTTAAATGTGGAATGGAATCTTCAATAACATTGATGAGGTAAAAGTGTTTTTATTTAAGGAATGAAATCGTAAGTAGAAGGAGGTCGATTATATTTGTTTATGCTCCGAAAACAATAAAAAAAATTCAAGAAATCTTGGAATACATGAACTTTTACCTTTACAAAAAAAATTGTAGTTAGAATTTGTGAAGCCATGGGAGATCTTCTTTCTCTAGTTCCTAGTGACACATCATGTCAAGTGGATTAGGGATCACTTCCCCTCATTTTTAGTACCGAGGATTTGTTAGGATTTTTAGAGCCGTAGAAGCAAAGACATATCTAACTTGGTATATTAAGATGTGTATTTAGACGCAATTTGACATGATATTTTTTAATTGGGGGCGGTGCCGAGGGGGAAGGGGGGACGGAGCGGAGCGGGGGGGTGGGGGTGTTGCAGATGAGGGGTTCATTTCTAGTTTATTACTCCAATAGGCATCCGACAATGGAAGTTGAGTGTGGTGGTTGTGTGATGTAATGTTTGTGGATAGAGAATTAATGACATCCTTAAATTTGAGGTCCATTTGACCATCGCGGAGAAATTTCATCCTTAAATTTAACATTTGATGACGCTTAGAACACTACTACACAATGTGAAAATATCATCATACTTTGGCTCATTTTTGCATTAGAAATTGACCTTTAGGGCATTTTTCAATGTGTTTCTTACAAAGAAATCACATCAAATTTTGACGTGTTTTACACCACTTTAGCGCATTTTTGCATTGAAATTGTGTCTACTTTGTGCCATCATTAACACTGAGGGATGGTGCAAATTGTGACGCACAAATCATTGGAAAAAAAAATTAAAAGGGAATATAAATAATCTAAACTGTAAATTGTATGATTAAGAATAATTATATTACATATTTTTTGCTCATTTGCAATTATTAAACATTATATACTAAAATATTATTTACATTGTATTTTCACTGAGAAATTGTACACTGAGAATTTGTAAAGTATCCACATATTAATAATAATAATAATAAAAGGCAATGTTTCAATTCAAAATGTGGTTTGTAATAATATATAACAGTGTCATTTTGAGGGAGTATTAAGGGGTCCCTTCCAAATTACAAAATAAATAGATGTAAAACTACATCCTAAATATCTTAATGATCGGTCTCATCCTCATCCACCTGATCCTCACAATCTTCTTACTCTTCCTAAATTAGATCATCATCAGCATCTTCATCATGCTCATCATCATCAATCATCAACCTTATCATTCCCATCCTTCTCTACACCCTCTTCATCCTTCCAATTTTTTTACCATGACAAAATGTTATAACTATTTAATTTTAATTTATAGTTTGTGTGTATAACAAATTGAACACTACATATCTTACCGATATAAACTAATTATCTTGGGCCCACTGAATAAAAGATTTTGTGTTCCATCCCAAAAGTTTTTTAATCTCGCACACACTTTCTTTGTTACGTACTTTGTATAGCACTCTTCCTACAAATACAAACATATGATAAAATTACATCTATTAATATTTTTTATTAGAAAAATATTAAAACAAAACAACATAACTCTATAATTAGCTTATATAGAACTTACAAATTTATTAACGACATCTTCTAAGTTTTATTGGCCCAAACAATGAGTTGCCAACAACCCTTTTCGGACTTTGGCATCATACCCCTTGAGAGCATTACTTTTGATACTTGCATCAATTGCAATATGTATTAAATTTTTAATTGATAACCATGGTATACAATTACCATTTCATTTTAATCATAGACCATATTTGTCTTTTACAAAATGTGAATGACAACCAAACAACATAAAATATCAAATTAAAGAAAATGTGTTTATCAACCGCAGTGCAAAGCTGTAAGTAGTACTCTTTACCGTGCAAATGTTAACATATATCATTACTTATGTTAACTATCATGTAACCCTATTAGTGTCCTCTACTAGCCATGTATCACACAAACTGAACCAAATATTTTTTTCTATTTCGGGAGGTCAAAGATATCTCCTCTCATCATGTATGTTTCCTTGGTAATGAACCTGTAAATTTTAAATATAAAAAATTATATTAAAACTACATACTGGACTATTAAAAATTGAGTTACACAACGTAATTGCCCTTAAATTCCATTTTATTCTACTAAACCCTTCTGATGTAAATTTTTGAATTAGCTTTGGGTCGTATTAAGTTCTCCTGAATCGGTGAAAGTTACAGCAACCAGCCATCTTTGTCTCTCAAGTGGGATTCATAGCCACTCTAAATGACAATATAAATGAATCAAATTTCATGTTCGATCAAATAATTTTTTTTAAATACCTGCAACCACAAAAATTGAAATCACTAAAAATGGCATATAAAATAAATTGAAAGACTAATACAATGATAAATTGAAATAAATCAAATTATTTTTGGCTCAAATAAAATATATTAAAATATTTACTTGCTTAGAATATCCATTAATATCATTGTAGACACTGAAATCGTGTTGTAATCACCTTGGTCCCCTAGCACAGCCCTATAATCATTTCCTCATCCTCAACACTTTAGCACCTACCTCCTGCACCCCACACATTTTAATTTAATTACTTTAATTAAATTAATGCCATTTATCTCCATACATATTAATTTAATTATTTTAATTAAGTTAATGACCTTTTACCCACACACATATTAATTTAATTATTTACATTAAATTAATTCACCACCCTCACACACCTATTTAATATAATTGCTTTTATTAAATACACCTCACCTAACCACCCCCATCATTTGACCCATTAACCTAAACCCTAAACCAATGTCCTAAATAAAACCTAACATTAGACCCATTCCCTCATCTCACATTAAAAGCCTCCTAAGGTCAGTTTTTGCCCCGAGGAAAAGAAGAGACCCTTATCAAATGGTGGAACAACTTCCCAGGAAATTATTGAACAACCCAAGATATCTCGCCCAAACCAACGTCAGTTCACCCTAAACCGATGTCGGTTCACCCTAAACCGATGTCGGTTATACCAGAAATGGACCAAATGGCCTATTTAGACCCATTTACAACTCTGTAATATGGGTTGGTCGTTGAGTTGTTGTTTGCAAAACTTCTTATCTTGGATTCGATCTCTTTCAGATGCGACAGCAAAACGAAGATTGATTTGGGATCAGCTGAGGCAACCAAATACACTGGCACAATAGTGAGACTTTCTTCCTGGCATTCTCCAACGCAGCAACTTCTTCATTATTCTTCAGACCTATACCTCACAGAAGAGTAAGTATCCTCCTTCCATCTATTTCATTTTCTACTCATCATCTGTAGTCCTTGTGGTAAAGGAACCTAGTCTTTTACTCTTTGTCCATTCCCTCTCTCCAGTTTCAGCCACCTTCCATACCCAATCATCTTAATACTTGGCCCAAATTGCCCATTTTGACCTCCTCAGTAATCTCAGACCTTCGCAACATATCTACATCTCCTCTATGATCAATTCCCGTCTGTTATCCACTCCACTTTTGCCCCAAAACACCCAAAAAACCCAGACTATGTGATTCTACCAGCCCCGACTTAACCGTCGTTGGTTCTCTCTAATCTGTCACCGGTTACCAGTCAAACCGTCATCGGTTACAGTAAAACTATGGTCGGTCTCTGTGTCCCCTGATTTTCTACCAGAATAACAACCTGTTTCTGACATATACCTACCTGAACACCTATTTGACCTTCAAATCTGTACCTAACCTAGCCTGTTAGCTCAGATTCACCTATAACCAACCTACTTGACCTCTGGATCTCCTTCTAGCCTAGCCTGTTAGATTAGATCTAGCCTATTGTGTTTTGTATGAGATGCCTAAATCATATTAAACTACAGTAGGACAATATTTACTTTATTTCAGCATTGAATTGTTTTAAACAATGGACTGACAGCCATCTAGGAAGTATCGCACTTCCAGGATCTAGCACATGCTAGGCAGTCCACTGCATATATCGTTTAACTCTCTTTGGTGGTCTTGTTTTGATTCTTATACAGGTAGTTCCTCCTAGCCAAAAGGAAGGTCTCACAATCACTTTGATTCGAATTCAGATACACGTGCATACAACCTTCAACCATCTCAAACTAGGTATTCCTCTTACCACCTTTACCTTATCTGTTTCTTCAAGTACTTCTCAGAAAACTAAGAAATCAGGTGAAACATTTTGGCACGCCCGGTGGGACCCATTCGGGGTTCCTCGCATCTTTCTTCATTCCTAGGTGAAAAATTGTGTGTGTTTGTTTCCCTTCTAATAGCATTCACATTAATACCTTCTCCTTGGTAACATTCTCTTCTTTCTACTTGCTCCGAAAGACACATTTCTTTTGGTGTATTTAAAAAGAACCTTCTTATTCTTGTTTTCTGCATTTTAGTGAAAGAGCATCCCTCTTCCTATTCATCTATTATTGTCATTGAATATCATACTTTCGATTTGGGTTTAAAACAAGTGCATTGCATTCTGATTTAGGTCATTAGCTCACATTAATTATGGGCAACCTATACGCTGGAAGTCATGACCAGCTGATGGTTGACAAACGAATCGTAGAAAAGCACTTCTATCCTTTTCTCTTTCTCTGAGTCTTACCAAACCACACAAAAATTCAAAATACATACATTCTTAAACAACATCTTACTTGGAAGAAGTTGTAGGTGATCACACGATCACGGTATAGTGGGCACCCAACTCGCTGCTCTGTCGAGTCATACTTCAGAGTGAAGCCCGCCCCCCGCCATAACATTCCTGAAACCTCACCCTTTAGAATTCTTTCTTCATAGGAAGCCTTCCTCACCAAGAAATTCTATTGTTCTGTTCATAACAGTCAGTCCATACAAATAGCATAAGCTGAACAAACGTAATAGAATAGGCACTCTAGGAACGTTCTTTCTTAGTGTTTTGCTTGATTTGCGTTTTGAGGTGAGAGCTTTCGATCATCATTTTTGTCTTTCCTTGCACACTCCCAATCATAGTTGGTGTATTCTGACTTTGTCTGAGTGTGCCTGGACCACATCTACATCATTCTCAGACTTCTGGGTTTGATTCAACACCAGATTTTTAAATCACAACCATCTTTCTTATTCTTTGTTTCAATTTCATAGTAACTGGCTACGGTTACCTTTAACTGGCATCGGTTTAACCCAACCGGCGTCGGTCTGAAGTCTTCTTGGATACCTATCCAAAAGACACCTATTTCACTTTCTGAGGTTGTAAAAGGCTCCTATCACCTTCCATATTGAAGTTACTTCAATCACAGTCACCTTACGTCTCATCCTGTGTGGAAATTCTCATTCTGGGACCATCATTTAACAGACTGTTGGTTTTTCATAGTGACCAACATCGGTTAAGCCTAACTGGCACCGGTTTACCTGAACCGGCGTCAGTCACCCTATGTTGTTTTACAGCTCACCAGCCAACCTAATTCATTCATCATTGACCGTTTTCTTAGTTCTGTTGTGTTCTGTGCCATTCAGAGATAATACAGTCTCACCAAATCAGTTCCTACCCACATGGTGTTGACCCGTAATCAGGTGAGCGCCCTCATATTTCATGCTAGTCGACTACCGCTCCTACCTAGCCCTTCATCACCTAGTCCTTCACCACCTTCCATCTCATCATCCATGGATCCCAATCAACTTATCACCATTCCTACATGCAACACGGAGTTTGCACAACTCCTGGATCAAAATCCCGCTGCTTTGAGCCACTACCTCACCCATGCCTCCACTCGAGATGCCTCGGGTCAATTGGTCTATGGCATGCCTGTATCCTTATCTCCATCCCTAATGATCGCTTCTGCCTCGGCTCCACCTCCTACCATGGTGATCTCACCCGTTTTATCCCTAGTTGTGTCCCAACTAGGTCCCACGCCAGCTTTGATCACCACATCCGCCACCTCTATTGCACCCGTAGTCTCCACCATACCTTCATCCACTACCCAAAACATAGCATCCTCCACACCTGTTGTCTCATATATACCAGTCACAATGCTACCACCCTTGGTGTCATTAACCTCTACCCCATTTCAAAACGTTGTCCTTTCTATTCCCCAATCTCTACCTCCCATCTCTACCAGGGTAACTATGAGTGTCCCACCCTCACATACCTACTACCGGTTGCCTCCTGTTTCATCAATCATTCAGTCTGGGTATATACCCTCGATGTCTGTCTCTCAATTCCCACCTCCTTATTCGACACCACCATATTCTAGAATGTCCTATTCTTCACATGTCCAACAACAACCTCCTTTCGCTCCGAGGGGTACCCAATCTTCACAACCTAATAATGACTTTATCAAGTTAATGATGGACAAGATGCAGACATTAGAAGCATCTGTTTCTGGCTCCTGCAATTCTCTCACCTATGATGAGATTTGTAATGAGCCTATTCACCCATCCATTCCCATTTGCCCATATCCCGTACACTGGGAGATGCCTAAGTTTAACCGCTTTAACAGTAAGGAAGACCCGCAACAGCATTTGCGATCTTTCAAACATGGGTGTTATTTAATTGCCCATGATGATGCCTTGCTTTTACGAACCTTTCCCATGTCCCTAACGGGTCCGGCATTGGACTGGTATAGTGGATTACCTAGACATTCCATCTTCTCATTCAACCAAATAGCCCAAGCCTTCTTGGATCATTTTTCGATTAACGTTGTCAAGAAGGTTACCATGACCGATCTTTATTCTACACGTCAATATGACGATGAATCTATCACAGATTTTGTCGCTCATTGGCGTAGCCTAATCAACCAACTCACTTTCCAATTACTGCAAACTGAACTCATAGAGCTCTTCACACGAGCCTGTGCTAGACATATCTCACCTACCTTACAGGTGTAAACCTTCCGCACATTCAATGAGGCTTTCACCATGGCACGTAAGCTCGAAATTCACACCATCGAAGAGAAGAAGATACAATTACGAAACAAAAACTCCTCGTTTAAATCGCACGATACTTCCTCTTCCTTGAAACCTCAGACGAGTTATTCCAAAGCCAAGGGAACTGCCAACACAGTGGTACTTAAGGCTGGCCCTGCCCATCCATCCAATCACGCTAAACCTTCATCCAATCTGTCACTAGTCCAAGCCTTCCAATTCAAACGAGAACAAAAGAAATACACCTCAATTGGGGAACCATATTCATCTGTTTTAGAAAAGCTTATTAAAGCTAATGCCATCACCCTTCCTCCTATCAAACCACATACTGGTTTTGACCCCTCTTGCCCCATACTAGGTTGGTACAAGGAAAATGACTACTGTAACTATCACCGTGTAAATGGTCACAGTGACAACAATTGTATCACCTTTAAAAACATTGTTCAGGGAATGCTCGAGAGCGGCGAGTTAGTCCTGGATAACCCTAATGCACCGGCCAATCAAGACCTTCATATATTCAATACCATTCCCTAACCATTCCCCATCTAATGATCAAACTGGTGATGCCTCACACAATGAAAGTAATACATGAGAGGTACATGTTATCTTTACCGACTTACCACTTGATTCCCAAATATCTTCCTATCCCCTCCATCGAGGAAATCCTAGCCCGAAATCCTCTACCCACACAGGAACCTACTTTATCCATTCCTCTACCCATAGAGGAAAGCCCTTCACCTCCCCGTACACCTGCGGAGGAGTCTCTCGTTAGCACTGATATCATTTCCCTTTAGCTTCCCTACCCAGTGAGTCGCTACCAATTATACCTCCTCCACCCATAGAGGAAGTACCCATCGTCTTCTCCACCTATTCAGGATCCAATAGATTTGTCGTTGTCGCTCGGTGACCATTCTCCATCAGCTACCCAAGATCCTGCGGACCTACTTTCGGCTCTCTTACCTATAGAGGCCGAAGCCAGTGAATTCCCTGTTTCTCAGACATATTTTATAGGAATCACCACTCACTCCACATCTACCTCATCTACCACAGTGTCATTCTCACGTTTGGTCAACCGCCTGGACTATGTTGATAGGGCTTCACTTTGGGGGCATCTCTTACTCCCGGTCTCGACCCAAATGCAATCATCTTCCACTGACACCTCTACCATTTATCTGAAGAAGTTTCAACAACCCAAACCACACATGAACATAACTCTCGATACATCTTCTATTGCATCATCCTCATCTATACCCGCCTCTCTACCTACTAGCCGACGTGTTCCAACATCATCTCTTATATCTAAACCCACTAGTGTTCTAGGGGTCACACCCACATCAAACCTTGCACATCCTCCTGTCAGGATACACTTGACCACATCTTCCCATATACCTATTGAACCAATCCCTCAACCTAAACAAAAACCCCAACCTTCTAATCCGCACACACCGACCTCACCAACTATACATTTATCATCTTCACCCCTACCATCTTTCTTGGGACCTCACCCCTCTACCTTAATGAAATATACACTCTCCAGGGGTAAACCTAAAAATCCCTTGACCCCTTTACCACAGCCTGAAGCTCTATCTAGGAGAACCTTGTGTCCTTCATCACCATCTATAACTTCTTTGCCTCTTATACCACCATTACCTTCTATACCTCCTTCACTACCTATGAAATTTTCTTCCACCTCACCTGTAGCTCTCTCTCAACTTTGACCAACACCTACCACTGCACCTCAGTTGTCCCCTTGGGTCACTCGTCCTCTCCCACCATCTTCCTTGCCATCTACATCACGTGCTCCCCCTACACCTCTACCTAAGAAAAAACACCAAAAATCAAAAAAACTGTTAATTTCCAAAGAGGTGGTTAAACCTACCCCTCTTTCTGTTGTTGCACCTACACCAAAGAAAGTACAACCCAAATCCAAGACTGCATCACCTCGACTACCACCATAACTACCTAATCTTCCAACCAAACCTACTTTCACTTCGCATTGTGATCCGCTGGTAGGATCATATGCCACCATCTTGGCTAACCTCCTGGAAAGCTCTGCTATCACCCTCCCTCCTCTTAGACCTTATGACCCTCTTAAACCTAAACCAAAAGGGTTTGATGATACTAAAATTTGTGCTTACCATCGTGTGCCAGGACATGATGTTGAGAGCTGTAAGGGTTTAAAGGCTACCCTCATTTAATTATGTCCTTCTGACCCCAATTTTGGTGACGATGACCTCCTAGATGATTAACCTATTTCACCCTCACCACCTTCTTCACACCTTCCTCCGACACCTATACCACAACGTCCATCTTCACTGCCATGACCTTTCTTTCCATCTCCAAAACTCGAAATTAACATGGTTCGAATCAGAGAACTTTCCACGCCACCGCCCAAATTTCATTGCGCCCAACTAACCTCACAAGACTTTTCTCCTCCAGTAGGTTTTTGCCCTTCATGTCGTTATACCACTTACCCTACACCTTCTCCATTTGCCAACTCCCCTCAAATCAACATGGTACACGTCACTACATGTGCGCAGAAGGGCAAAGAAAAGGCAGTTGACCCACCAAGCAATCTTATACCCAATATACCATCTGCACCCATACCTAAAATAACTATCCACGGCCCTGCATACCCCATTTCTAATGGCATCACACATCGCACCATACTCAAACAACTACACCAATATCCCCTCAAAATGTCCTTATATGACCTCATCTAAACCTCAGAGTCACATCGTCAAGCCCTCATGGAGGTCCTTCAATCTATTGAGGTTTTACCTAATGACCCCACACCTGTGGCATCTATTATCACACCTCATCATGTTGCCTCACTCACCAAATTGCCATCTACCTCATCACCTCCCCCTGTTCACCAAGTTGCTATCCTTAGTTTCTCGGATGACGAAATTGTCCCCCACCAAACCGATGACCCAAATCCTGCACTTTTCATCTCCATCCATATCGATAATATATGCGTCCAATGTGTTATGATCAATGGGGGTGCTAGCATTAACATCATCTCCTCTCACGCATTTGAACAAATGCACATACCTAACAATTGCATGCATAAACATCCAATCATGTTGCGTTCATTTAATGACGCTATTACCTCTACACTCGGCACTATCATCCTCCATGTTCGTGTGGGTCCCCGTACTGTTCCTGATTTGTTCTACGTGTTGGAAGGGGAGTTTTAATATAATTTGTTGCTCGGCAGACCCTGGATTCGTGTCATGGGTTGTGTTCCTTCTACTTTGCACTGATGTGTAAAGTTCGAACATGAAGGATGTTCCTATACCATTCTAGCTGACCCATCACCTTTTAAAACCTGCAACATGCTTTACCGACCCAATGATGTCCTTGTACATGTTAAGGAATCTACCTCCCTGCCTACATCTTCTTCACACACAACCCCATCCACTAGCGTCGTTGCAACCTCACCTTCACCCAAATCTTCTATTCCCACCGCTGTTGTCGTTTCTACCAGTCACACATCAGCTTCCCAAATAATCGACACCTCCGCCAATCTAACTTCTAACACTTCCTCTATTCCAGCCACCAATATATCAACCACTGATCCCTTGGAAGGTGTTTTTCAACGCCTCACTATGGGGGAGTATCGCCTATACAATGTCAATACATTCCTTACTCCACAAGAGTATGGAAACCTTCACCATCATCCTCACTATGATCACCACATAGGTGAGCATCTCCTTTATGGTCCTCCCCACCTCCGTACCCATCTTACCTATGGGGGACTTGATATTTCCACTTACACACTTGAACCATCATCACAAACCTGACCCTTTTCGGCTGACCTTCAGTCACTTACCAATCACCGCTTTGCTCACACTTTCCTACACCGTTGTTCCTGGAAGGGTTTCGGCTTTGGCCTTTATGAACAAGGTTGTCACACCATTATTTCATGTACCACACGTAAACACAATTATCATAGTGGAATCAGTTTTACCGAACTACCTGCCAAAAAGCCCCGTATTGAACTCATTGAATGCATTGACCCTTCTCCACCTTCTTCACCTACCCCACCTTCACCAACAGAGTCGATGGATCTTGAATCTATCCCTCCTACCTTTTTTTTCCATAAATACCATTTCCTTGGGGCCTCTGACCTATCACCACAATGGCGAGGCTTCTTCCTTTCTTGTATCCTGACATGATAGGGGACGATACTCCTATTAATGTCATTCAATGTCAGGATGATGAGTCCATACTCACCTACCTTGGTGCTGAAGACTCTTATATTCACCAGTCATTACCTTCTGAGACGCAAACAATGTTGAATGAATCGACTATCGAAGTCAACATCCACACTCAGGACGACCCCCACATTCTCAAGATTGGCCAATCTCTGGATGCTGCTGAATAAGAAGCCCTCACTTGTTTTCTTAAAATTCATAGTCATGCTTTGGCTTGGTCCTACGATGACATGTCTGGCATTGATCCCACTATCGTGGTCCACAATATTGTAACCATTCCCGGTGCCAAACCCGTAAAACAAAAGTTGAGGAAAATGCACCCTCACATTGCTCTTCTTATCAAAGAAGAACTTCAACGCCTTCTCTCAGTTTCCTTCATCTTACCCATCGATTACCCCCAACGGATTTCTAACATCGTCCCTGTCACTAAGGCGACAGGGGGACTTCACATTTGCACCGATTTCCGTGATCTCAACATTGCTTGCCCAAAAGATGATTTTCCTCTACCTAGTATTGACCAGTTGGTTGACCTTACCGCTGGCCATGAGATGTTATCACTTATGGATGGTTTCTCAGGTTATAACTAAATCTTGCTTGCTCCAGAGGATCAACACAAAACCACATTTATTACCCCTTGGGGAACCTTCTGCTATCGAGTCATGCCTTTTGGCCTTAAAAACTTTGGTGCCACGTATCAACGTGCTATGACTTACATCTTCCACGATATCATGCATCGCATATTGGAAGATTACATTGATGATCTCTTGGCCAAATCTAGATGTCGCATTGAACACCTTGCAATCCTCAAAACC
This sequence comes from Taxus chinensis, assembly GCA_019776745.2. Lineage (NCBI taxonomy): Eukaryota > Viridiplantae > Streptophyta > Pinopsida > Cupressales > Taxaceae > Taxus > Taxus chinensis. The sequence continues at coordinate 592,064,979 of CM034153.1, forward strand.
ATCTTTGACCACCTCATTAAATATTGCGTCTGCCTTCAGCCTAAAAAGTGCGTCTTCATGGTTCTCTCAGGAAAGCTCATGGGATTTATCGTTTCTTTACGTGGTATAGAAGTTGACCCTGCTAAAGTCAAGGCCATCCTCGAAATGCCTCCACCCACTAACCTTAAATAGCTCTGTAGTCTGCAAGGTAAATTATAATCTGTTCGTCGATTTATTTCCCAACTCTCCAACCATTGTCAACCGTTTCATCACCTTCTCAAAAAGGAGGTCTCTTTCAAATGGGATGACAACTACCACAAAGATTTTGAGGCCTTAAAACAATACCTTCTCCAACCACTCATACTTATTCCACCTAAGGATGACCAACCCTTTTACCTATATATCTCTGCTACTGATCACTCTTTAGGGGCTATGCTCGCTCATCGTGACAAACAACATAGGGAGCAGGCGGTTTATTACATAAGCCGCACCCTTCTAGACTACAAAACCCGATACACTCACCCTAAAAAACTCTACTTAGCCTTAGTTTTTGTTGCCACCAAACTTCGCCATTACCTACTCAACCATAAAACCTATGTTGTGACCAACACTGACCCCTTACACTTCATGTATGCTAAACCGTACCTCGTCCAAAATCAATCTTGTTGTGTTAACCTCGTCCAAAATCTTGTTGTGTTAACCTCGTCCAAACTACCTCCCTAAACACACAAGACCTTTGGTATAAGCAACTTGCAAACTACCTTTCCCTTTCTATATTGCCTACTGATCTCACACGTAATGGACAACGCGCCTTTCTCAAAAGGGCCTCTCGTTATGTCATCATGGGTGGCCTTCTCTATAAATGAGGCTTTGACGGTATTCTCTTACGATGCCTCACCAGCTCTAAAATCCCCTATACCATTAAAGAAGTTTACGATGGCATATGCGGAGGTCACTTCAGTGGCCTGGCTGTTGCTAAACACATTCTTCACCTAGGCTATTACTGGCCAACCCTCAATCATGATTGTTGCGACTACGTTAAGCGTTGTGTAAAATGCCAACAACATGCCAATCTTCATCACACACCTAGTCATGCCTTACAGGTCGCTCGTGACCTTTGGCCCTTCTCTCAATGGGGTTTGGATCTTGTTGGAGAGATCAATCCTCACTCTTCCCTAAAACATCAATGGATCATCACCGCTACCGAATATTACACCAAATGGGTTGAAGTCATACCCCTCATCTCCACTAAAGCTGAGAAAATATGTGAGTTCATCAATCATCACATTATTTGTCGCTTCAGTGTTCCACATTGCCTTATCACTGATAATGGCAAACAATTCAAGAACAAAACTCTGCAGAAACTTTGCGACACCTTCGATATCCATCTTAGCTTCTCCTCACCATATTACCCACAAACCATTGGCCAAGCCAAATCCACCAACAAAACCCTAAACAAAATTCTCATGAAAGTGGTTAATGATACTGGGAAGGATTGGCATACGCACATTCCTTTTGCCCTCTGGGCATACCGTACTAGTATTCGCACCTCCACCGCTACCACTCCATTTTCTCTAGTCTACGGTACCGAGGCTGTTTTTCCTCTCGAAGTCTAGATCCCATCTCTCCATATCTCCCTTCAAGATATGCTTACTGATGATGACTTTCACCAAGACCGTTTAGCACAACTTGAGTTATTAGACGAACGTCATCTTCATGCTCTCAACCATCTCCAAGTCTACCAAAAATGCATCAAGTGTGCCTATGACAAACGTGTCCATGAGCGCACCTTCAAGGTCGGTGATCTTGTCCTCAAGAAAAATCAACACGTAACCAAAGCAGAAAAAAGCAAACGGGGAAAATTTGCTCCTAATTGGCTTGGACCATACATTGTGACCCATGACTATGGATCAGGTGCTTATCGCTTGTCTTCACTTAATGGTAAGCCTGAACCTGAGCCCCTCAATGCCTTGCATCTTTGACCATTCTACTATTGACCTCTAGTCCTACATCACTATTTATCTAGTTCATACTCGTCCCTTGAGCGCCATTTGCCTTTTCTCTTTTCCACACCTCCCCTTCAACGACTAAACAAGAATCATGTGATTACCCGTCACCCTTTTGCCTCCTCTTAAATATGTGCACCACGGCTCTGCACATGGCATGATTCTCATGGATACTTTTCGTCTTCTTTTAGATGAGATCCTATGGTCGTTCACCCTTGCCTTCTCAACAAGAACCAAATGCTTCGTTATAGTCTAGTCCATGACTTAAAAGCCAAAAATTTATTTCCAAAAATAAGGGATTAACTCCTTGAGTCAAACTTCCAATATAAAAGATGAATCCCTCAAAAGGACATCTTCCACCTTCAATTGTCATTATAAGTAGATTGCTCCCTCGAAGGACAGCTATAAAAAGCTCGTAATTCTCTACATAGTCTATCCAAAAAGAGGACTATTTTCTCAAAAATCAAAATTTAGAAGCTTCCCACATCGATCAGCTTCACGAAGACTTCAAGGAGACATATATTCATCCCATATAGATTTCCCGCATCGATCAGTCTATCCAAAAAAATAAAAAAAAAAAAAGTAAACTTTTTCATCATGGACTTGTCTATTGTGATCTTGGATTCCCTTCCCAAGGCATTTTGCTCCATAACATATGACTTGATTACCTTCACCTCCTTACCCATTAACTTTTCACCTCATACTGCCTCAAGGGACCTGCTGGACCTATGACATTTGGTGATTCTGTGACTATTCTTTACCTTTAGAGTCATCAATCATGCAAAGTCTTTAGGGTCTTATGTTCACTAGCCTCTCTGTAGATGTGTTTCACATGTTTTGATCCTTGCCAATCGGGTGGCTTTCTTGCCCCCTCTTATCTTTTCTCTTCTTCATTACCTTTTGATCTTTGTATATAGGACTAGAACCTCGACACCTGTCTTTTGGGATTTTCTTCTTCCACCTCAAGCAACATAAACTCACCTTTACCTATCTACCTATTCTCAACCCCAACATTAATGCCCCCGACCTAATTATACCTATGACCTAGAATCAACACTACCTATTGACCTACAATCACCCATACCTATCTACCTATCCTCCACTCAACCTAATTGACCTTGACCTAATCATACCTATGCCCTCGAATCAACCCTAACTATTAACCTACCTACCTCTTCTTCTATCTTCTCATATTCTTCCCTAGTTTATGGGAGAACTACATCGGTCTGAGGTCCCTTTTTCACTGGGACTATGTAGGCAGAACTTCCAGGGCATGGGGCCCTGGAAGGTTAGCTTGGCCACTCTTTACCCTAACCATTTTCCCCACCTTTACCTAATTTCCTGTTTGTATCAAAAACCTCGACATCTAAACCATATACCACATAACTTTTACCACTTATACTATTTCACATTTTCATACATAACCAACATTTTCCACATTTTACACCATCTCATGCATTTATATTGCCATTCGTTATCCAAATACCAAAATGAACATCCATGCCTAAACCAACCTAACTCCACTATGCCGCAACCAACCTGACTCGATCCATGCCTAGCCAAACCTAACTCAACCATGCCTAAACCAACCTGACTCACCCATGCCTATAACCTGACTCACCCATGCCTATAACCTGACTCAACCATACCTAAAGCAACCTGACTCAATCCATGCCTAAACCAACCTAACTCAACCATGCCTATCCAACCTAACTCCATCCATGTCGCAACCAACCTGACTCGATCCATGCCTAGCCAAACCTAACTCAACCATGCCTATAACCTGACTCAACCATGCTAACAACCTAACTCAATCCATGCCTAAACCAACCTAACTCAACCATGCATATCCAACCTAACACTCAACAACACTCGATCCATGTCTGCTAACCCAACCATGCCTTGACTGTCACACATGCCTAAATCTAACGTATCCATGTCTAACCATACCTAACCTCAACCCAACCATCATGCCTACAACCTAAATACCTATAACCTGAATCAACACTCCACCTATGCCTAAAATCAACCTAACCTCGATCCATGCCTAAACCAACCTAACTCAACCATGCCTAAAGGTCAATCATATGCCTGACTCAATCCATGCCTAAATAACCTGACTCCATCACATGCCTATAACCTGATCTCCATCCATGCCTACCTAACTTGAATGATGAGAACTAGTGGCCTCACCTGAGGTCCCTGGAAGTTCTTAAACCGGGACCCCCCCTATCCATGCCTAAAGCACCGACCTGACCATTGATTCCCCCATGCCTAACCTGATTTCATGTTCACCTAACTCGATCCATGCCTATACCATACCGACTACTTTGAATCATGATTATATTATTTGCCTTCAAACCAACCTGACTCCATCCATGCCTAAACCAACCTAACCATCCATGCCTAACCTGACTCATCCATGCCTAAATACTAAAATGACTCAATCCATGCCTAAACCAACCTGACTCCACCATGCCTAAATTAACCTGACTCAATCCATGCCTAAACCAACCTGACTCAATCCATGCCTAAACCAACCTGACTCGATCCATGCCTAAACCGACCTGACTGTCCATGCCTAATCCATGCCACCTAATCCATCCATATCATCATAAAGTAAATAACATACACATCACAACACATAATCAAATGAACCTCATATATCTCCTCATATATACATATCAGGGTATACACATCTAACACCAAATACCATGCACATCTCATCTCAAATCTAATGAACATGTATCTCAAAATACATGTCTCATCTTGTATCTGTCAAATAATGGCCACATGGCCTCAAATGGATGTCACCTTCGATATAGAATACAAAATCATCATGTGAAAAATCTCATGTGTCTCTCATACATCGTCGGCTCGTAGGCCGCTATACAATACAAAAATATCTTCGGCTTGTAGGCCAGTATCATGTACAAACAAAAATATGATACATAGAAAATCTCTTCGGCATGCAGGCTAGTCTCATATATAATACATAAAAAAATGACTCGGCATGCAGGCCGGTCCATAACAAGTCAATCCTCTCCCCATCTGATGTCGGGGACTGCTCCCTATGACTGTGTCTCTCCTGACCCCTCTGCTACACCTGTCTGGTGCCTAACACCTGCCTCACCTCCTACTGATGGCCCCTCACCTAGGGTTGGCCTCTGCACACTAGTGGCCTCACTACACCTTGTCCCTGGGCTCGCTAGCCCCGTGTACTCTCCACACTGTGAGTGCAAGATATAGTCCTCTCACTGGAGGCCTGATGTGCTCTGTACTTGGCATAGGAGGGCACATCTAGCCCGACAGCTAATAAATGATCCTAGTAATATTGTGCCTCTCCTAGGGCATCTCTGAACCTGGCCATGGGCATTGTTTGTGGAGGTGCCATGGGTCCTGCTACCTACGTGGGTACCTATGCAATGGGACCCTATCCCTGAACCTGCACTAGGCCCTGTGCTGGTACTAGAGCCTGAGTCAGCCCTGGAATCTGTGCATGTGCCTGTATCAGGGCATGTAGGGTAGTAATCTGTGCATGTGCTGCTGTCAACTGGCCCTACAGACCTGTAACCTGCCCTTGCACTGTGGCCAACTGGCCATGTAAAGCCTGCACCTGCGCCTGTAGAGTGGTTATCTCCCCTCCATCTCCACCTACCTCCTCTCCATCTCTATCTATCCTTGCATTTTCCTGCGTAGGTACCTGTCCCTTCCCTGCCTGAGCCTGCAACGTCGCTATCTAGGCCTGTAATGTGGCAACATGTGCCTCTGTACCTATCAGCTACCTCTGCATGATCCCAATCTACGTCACCAAAGTAGCCACTTGCCCCTATAGGGTGTCTCTCTAAACTGTGATCGTGGCTAAGTCTAGCTGCCTTGGCCTCTGTGGCATGGCTCTCAGTTGTGCCGCCACCACTGCCTGTACCCATCTGTAACCCTAGCATTATCAATCTGAAGTATCTACAGGCTGCTCCTCTTTTCCAGTTGGCACTGTGGGTCGTGGTGGAGACATAGTCTCTCCACATCATCTCTCCTCTACTGTGGGAATGAAGGCGGTACACCCTGGACCAATCCAAACTAGTATTTAACCCACTCTATGGGTATCCGCTCATGCTCACCCACTCTCCTCCCCTCTACCCATAGATGTATCTGTAGCCAGCTAGCTCCATGACCATCTGTCTGTATGAAGGGAAGCCCACATACGGCCTCCAAATGATGTCCACTCCGGACAGCCCCTCCAACAACCTCCTATAGTAAGCTACATCATACGTAGCTCTGGCACCTCGGGCCTCTCCCATAGCTGGTACCCACCGCCTGTACCCCACTCTCATCACTCTCCATGTGGAAATGCATCTTCCCGGGGCATCCCCACTGGTCGAACACAAACAATGTGCTCGTAAGCCTAGCAATGTAGTAGTACAACGCAACAGATGCTGAACCTCCGCAGTCACCCATAGGCCCATAGCTCTCTATACACCTGTGTCAGCAATGCAGGTGCCCATACGAACCGTGTCTGTTGTATCATCATGTCATGCAGGACTCCCATCAGTGACCTCAAGAATCTCCCACCCTCTGCATCTGGTAGTGCAAAGCAACACACTACCTCCATCACAAGTACCACTAACCTCATCTCCTCTAGATGAGCTCTATACATCGCTCCATAGCTCATGCTAGCGCTATGGAATGTCAGGTCTGCTACACCCTCACCAAAACAGGTTCTAGTAGCTCCTCCGACACCTCTGAAGAGATAAAATACACCTGGGCCCCCAATATGGGAAACCGTAGGATCCTGTAGACGTCCTTTAGGGTGATCGTCATCTCACCCATCGGCAAATGGAAGGTGTTGGTCACCGAGTCCCATTTATCGATGAGGGAAACCATAAGACTCGCCTCCTAGACTACATGCCAGTAGCGCCTCATCCCTATCAATCCCACATCTACCACATGCTGCCACTCAGCCTGCGTCGCGCTCACCCGTACTGTCAATAACAAGGGCAGCACCCGGGCCCTCATCCGTAACTTGTCTCAGGCCTGCATCCCATAAACGCACTAAATTAGTATACCTTTCCCAACTTACCTATTTCACCCCACATCATGAACTAATCTCTTTCCCCACCCCAATCCCATTGGCCTTGTCGCTCACCCAAACCTACCAAAACCCATCTAACCACACTGATCTAACCTAACCCTCACCCAAACCTACCCTAACCCTCACCCAAAACTACCCAAACCCATCCAACCAAACCTATCTAACCCAAACCTACCCAAACCCATATACCCGAACCTATCTAACCTAACCCTCACCCACACCTACCCAAACCTATCACCCAAAACTATCTAGCCTACCCTCACCCAAAACCCGGTTATCATCAACCGACCCCAGTTATCCCCTGACCGACCACGGTCTCCCCTTGACTAGCATCAGTCACTGTTCTTGTGACTGATACTGGTATCTACCCACTGACGTTAGCCACAAGCTGACCGATGTCGGTCACTGTCATTCCACCCACCCCGACTTCCCAACCCTCCTTTTCCCCTTCCTAGTCATTCTACCCACCCAAATCTCTCCTTCCACCCCTAATTCCTCCTACATTACCATTTTTCCCTACCCCCTACCCTTCCCCATTCCCATTGCCCTCTATTTTTCCCATTTTGTAATTCTTCCCCCCCCCAAACCCCCATTTTTTCATATTTCCTATATTCTAGCCAATTAACTCAAAAATCAATAACCAAGGTTCAAATCCTACCTGATCCCGTTGCCGTCGTCATGCTGGAACCTCTGGCCTCTGCGCCGCTCCTCCCAATCCCTCTCTGGCCTCCGCCATCCTCAAATGACCTCCAACTCTCTCCACTAATCACCTCGCTCGATCCGATCTCGTGGCCCGACCTCTCGCCCAATCAATCTCACCTATGTGGCTCGCCAACCAATCTCTCTGCCATACTCTTTTGACCTCTTCCTCTTTTCTCTCTTTTTGTCATTTTCTTCTCCTTAACAATGCACAAATGAATTTTCAAAACGCAGGTTTTTCACTTTTTATACCCTACCTGACTCAACCGACGTCGGTTAACCATTAACCGATGTCGGTCTGATGCCCTATCCAACCGTCGTCGGTTCCTCTCCACCGTCATTGGTTCATACTTGCTGCTATCGGTTACCCTGCCTCCTCATTGCTCTCACATTGACCTCATTTTCCTTACCTCCTTTTTCTTTTGCCTCCCCTACCCCTACCTAGACCACTTTACCTTCTTCTCTGGCCCTCCACCTTCTTTAACCTCACCTCGTTAACCGATTGGCATCTCCTTATTTCACCCCTACCTCAGCCTTAGCCGTGCTGTGACCTATCTACCTACACTCGGAAACCTGTTTGTGACCTTTGAACCAATGTGCTCGCTATACCTTGCGGCACTGTTACCTGTGTTGATTGACCTAATGACTTTACCTTGCCTATTGCCGTGACCGTTTATCCTGAATCTACCTTTGGTGTACCAGAACATACCTAACCGTTCCTGCACCTAACCTATGTTGTGATTCCTGACCTTATCCTATACCTTGGATACCAGAATGACTTCAACCTTGTTTGGATAAACCTATCGACCTTAGATGATGTAGAGTTTGCAAGCTCTTCAACCTGGTATCATGTCACAGTTTATACATGTGTGTGCGTTCTACTGCCCCTACCTTTGACCTTGGCCCGTTTACGTGTTTACCTATATGCCTGATTTTCCCTTTACCCCATTCCTCATTTCTCATCATTCTACTTTGCATCCAATTTTATCAAACCACTCACCGATTCGCCCTGTCACCTCATCAGTTCCTAGTTTGAGGGGGATCGCCCTCATTCCCACTTGGGGAAACCACACTCTATTTTTGTTTGTGTCGCTTACCAGTACAAGCAACACAACAAAAAGGGGCAAAATGTAGACACCGAAATCATGTCATAATCACCTTGGTCCCCTAGTACAACCCTATAATCATTTCCTCATCCTCAACACTTTAGCACCTACCTCCTGCACCCCACACATTTTAATTTAATTACTTTAATTAAATTAATGCCATTTATCTCCATACATATTAATCTAATTATTTTAATTAAGTTAATGACCTTTTACCCACACACATGTTAATTTAATTATTTACATTAAATTAATTCACCACCCTCACACACCTATTTAATATAATTGCTTTTATTAAATACACCTCACCTAACCACCCCCATCATTTGACCCATTAACCTAAACCCTAAACCAATGTCCTAAATAAAACCTAACATTAGACCCATTCCCTCATCTCACATTAAAAGCCTCCTAAGGTCAGTTTTTGCCCCAAGGAAAAGAAGAGACCTTTATCAAATGGCGGAACAACTTCCCAAGCAATTATTGAACAACCCAAGATATCTCGCCCAAACCAACGTCGGCTCACCCTAAACCGACGCCGATTATACCAGAATGGACCAAATGGCCTATTTAGACCCATTTACATCTCTGTAATATGGGTTGGTCATTGAGTTGTTGTTTGCAAAACTTTTGATCTTGGATTCGATCTCTTTAGACGCGACAATAGAACGAAGATTGATTTGGGATCAACTGAGGCAACCAAATACATTGGCACAACAATGAGACTTTCTTCCCAGCATTCTCCAATGCAGCAACTTCTTCATTATTCTTTAGACCTATACCTCACAGAAGAGTAAGTATCCTCCTTCCATCTATTTCATTTTCTGCTCATCATCTATAGTCCTTGTGGTAAAGGAACCTAGTCTTTTACTCTTTGTCCATTCCCTCTCTCTGGTTGCAGCCACCTTCCATACCTAATCCTCTTAATACTTGGCCCAAATTAGCCATTTTGACCTCCTCAATAATCTCAGACCTTTGCAACATATCTACATCTCCTCTGTGATCAATTCCCGTCTATTATCCACTCCACTTTCTCCCCAAAACACCCAAAAACCTAGACTGTGTGATTCTACTAGCCCCAACTTAACCGTCATCGGTTCTCTCTAACCGTCGCCGGTTACAGTCAAACCATCATCAGTTATAGTAAAACCATGGTCGGTCTTTGTGTCGCATGTTTTCTGCCAAAATAACACCCTGTTTCTAACATATACCTACCTGAACAACTATTTGACCTTCAGATCTGTACCTAACCTAGCCTGTTAGCTCAAATTCACCTATAACCAACCTACTTGACCTCTGGATCTCCTTCTAGCCTAGCCTGTTAGATTAGATCTAGCCTATTGTGTTTTGTATGAGATGCCTAAATCATATTAAACTACAGTAGGACAATATTTATTTTATTTCAGCATTGAATTGTTTTAAGCAGGTGACTAACAACCATCTAGGAAGTATCGCACTTCCAGGATCTAGCACATGCTAGGCAGTCCACTGCATATATCGTTTAACTCTCTTTGGTGGTCTTGTTTTGATTCTTATACAGGTAGTTCCTCCTAGCCAAAAGGAAGGCCTCATAATCACTTTGATTTGGAATTCAGATACACGAGCATACAACCTTCGACCATCTCAAACCAGGTATTCCTCTTACCACCTTTACCTTATCTGTTTTGTCAAGTAATTCTCAGAAAATTAAGAAATCAGGTGAAACAATCATCATGTCATCATTTACATAGAGGTTCACTTTGAGGTCCCCTTACACCTTGTGTTTATAGTTTACTATAAACAAGATGAGAGGGTTTATCAACATTTTTTGTTAAAGGGGGCGAGTGTGCATTATCATCCCTCTTAATCCACTTGGGAATAGGTCCTTCATAATTTTTGAAGCAGTCTCTCGCCGTTTCACTTTTTTATTTTTTATTGGTAACGGGGGTGAGAGGGACTTACCTCTAATGAGGACTTGTAAAAAAACGTCGACTGATTATAAAATGACTAGTTAAAATCATTTTAAATAATAAATGAAGAATTTATACCTTTGCGCATATGACTCCCGCATCCTATGACTACCCTCATCCTCATGTTGGTTGATATGGGATGTACACCTATTATAATAAAGTTGTATTATAATTGTTCAATTAAGAGAAAAATCATATTAATAAATAAATTGTAAATTTATACCTTCGTGCAAGGGACACCCTAAGAACAAACAAAGGACGTGTGCTTATTTCACCATCATCATCCTCTCATAGGTCTATATGGGAAGTAGATATGTGATAAATATGTGGTAATATGATTGTTCAGTGAAATTAAATAATTTTGTAATTATAAATATATATCTGTTCGTCCAATTCCTAGAGTTGAGGGACATCCACTCATACGAATGTGGTGGTCTTCATTAGATGGCCCTTGTAAGTCTCTATGAGTAGACCTGTCATTATGAAGATGTATAATTATAATTTTCAAATAGGAAAAAATATTATTAAATTACAAAATATACTATAAATTTATACCTTCGTGGTGGGCATGTAGATATCAATGAACATGGAGGCAACATGTGTGTTTTATCTAAATCCTCATCCATGTCATATTGTCCAAACCCCGATCTCTAGATTCGTCACAAGTGAAGGTATCAAATATGTTTCTGAATAGGTTGCATCCTCTCTACTATCACAACCAAAATTATAGAATGCATTGAGTTAGGAAATATGTACATATTAATTATGAAAAATATGTCTTTAAATGTAATACAGAGTGTAATTACTTATCTTCTTTTACATATCACAATAGGGAGGATTGGTTGCGAAATGACTATGATTAATTGACTATGTATCTTATGTACTATGGATGATTAATTTTGGAATGAGTATGTTTGATTGTCTTCCCCTCTTCTATTTTATGGATTTAGAATGCAATAAGTAAATTTCATCCAAATGCCTCTAAAAACAATGAAAATGAATCTCTTACTAAGGTTATGCCACAATAAAATGGAGAATTATCTAAAGTTCATTGCCAAGTGTTGAAGGCCTTATTAGGGATTTCTAATTTAAACTATTTATCCACATTCTCACACACCTATAGGGGGGGACATCTACATGGGTATGATGTCTCTTTAGAGTGGTGTTAAGTAGTGTTATGTATGTAGTGTCTTTAGATAGCTCAATTCAATTCTACACTAACCCAATTTTAGGTCATAAGAGGGGAGTTAGGATTTTACAACAAGGAAAATACATTTTCAGGTATATAAGTGCAATTGTGAAATTTCAAGAAAATATCCCAGTTCTAAAGTCACAAGTGCAAGAGATGTCATAGTTCTATTTTAGGCATAGTAATAGAAGTGAGAATCATATGTTGTAGGAAAAAATCTCTTGGAGATACTCTTTGACACAATATATTGTTTAACTTATAGGCACATTTAAGAAGCTCTTCATAGCCCATTAACACAATTATATATCATTTTCACATCTATAAACAACACAGAAGATGTCATCTTTCTAAACCTTGGCCATATTTCTCTATCTTCCACTTAAAAAATTTGTGTTGTTCGAATTTTATATATATATTTGATTGAAAAGCATATCCATATAATAATGATGAAATGTGTAATGCTAATCATACAAAATCGGGTGGAAAAGACCACACCCCACATGCAGAGTAAAAGTAGCCATTAAAAGGCTACAAGTGGCACATATTACATAATCATATCAAGATAAGCTTATTAATAAAAAAAATCGGAGCAAAATTTGCAGAAACCAGTAGAGAAAAGCCCCTAGGCGGCGGCAACGAACATGGATATTTGACATGATTTAGGATAGAATATTTTTTGTGATTACTATTTTTATTATTTTAATATCATTATACACTTTTTGAAATAATATATTTATTAGAAAACCTTGTTTTGAGATTACACAATTTGAGGATGTGAAGAAAGGTACGATAAAGGATCATGATTCATGATACCTAACTTTATGTAATTACACCATGCATGAGTGGGAATACAAATAACTAGGGATTTGAAGTACAAATTAAATACAATTTATGAGACCATATGAACTTTGTATTCTTCGACACCACTTATCCAAGGCATAGGAGGAGACCCAATAGAAAACCACACTTAATGGATTCAATTTATTCTTATCTAGATATGTATGAATGAATGATAAAATTTGAATGACATGAATCAAGTAATATGATCAAATCAGGGGCATCCTCACCAAAAAAATGACATGAATTATCTCAAATATTAAGGATTCTTAGGGTTTACACAATTTACCCTAGGATCAACCTAATTTACCCTAAGGTTTACACAATATCCCTAGGGCTTACACAAATTTCCCTGGGTTTACACAATCTACCTTAGGGTTTACGCAATGTACACTAGGGTTTATACAATTTACCCTAGGGTTAAAATAATTTACCCTAGTGTTTACACAATTTACCTAGGGCTTACATAATTTATCATAGGGTTTTTAAATTTTATTTAGGATTTACATAATTTCCTTTCATATCTATTATAGGGTTTACACAATTTCTCCTAAGATTTGCATTTTAATTTCTAGAGTTCACATACATTAGTGTACCTATAATATGGGATTTGACACATACTCTTCATATTTTTGTAGAGGGTTTTCTTACCTTGAAGGTTTTAGTCTTGCTCTATAAATCTGTTAGTTTGCCATTTTTTGTCTATGTTGTCCTTTATGTTGTCTTTTTTCCTTTCTCCTCTTCCTTTTTTGTTGGTTTTTTTACTATTTCCTCTCCCTTCTTGTTATCCTTTATTTTTTATTCTAATATAGTTCTCCTCTCCTCTCCATTTTCATTTTCTTCTTTCCTCTCATTTTTGTTAAAAGAAAATGAAATAAAGGGGGATAGCCTTTTGGTGTCCCACTTTATGTTTTTTTTTAAATTAGAGATGGGTATGGCGCAAACGTGGAACAAATTTGTGCCACTATTGAGACACCCCCAACATTTGTAAAAAATAAATTAAAAACCTTAACCAATAGATCCCCTCCCCCACCCCATATAGAGTATAGGAGTCTAGATAGGCCCTCTCTACATAGTTAGGTCAGGTTGGCACCTATATATACGAGGTTTGGGAGAGGGGGTCCCAATTATCTATATATATATATATATATATATATATATATATATAGATATAACGATAATGCCCTAATTGCATAGGGTTTGTATTAATATATATGGATAGGGTGAGCATATACAAATCTATTTCTCTTCTCTCAGGTATGAGATATAAAGATAAGGGTCGTCTCTAACCTACTACCCTAGTACGGGTTCAAATTATATATCTCTATATATATGGGATGTTCATGGGAAACCCCTTATTTATATAGAAAGAGATTTGGGTGGGTGGTCCCCCATAAATAGGGGTATCTCCCAGATATAGTCTATATGGGTCGGGCCCCCAACTATAGTCTATTATACCACCCCCACCACTAAACTATCTTATTTATTACAGCATATACTTACTGAACTAGATGTATGCACCATATACTATATAGATAGATAGATATAAAGACTCAACACTCCCCCTACTGTCTGAGATTCTAAATATGGATCTATCCCCATCTATATATAAGGGAGTTTAGGGGCAGAGAGTGCCTCATATATAGATAAGGTATCTGAAGGTCCCCTCCCTATCTTGACTCTAGTCACCCACATCCCATATAAAATATAGATACGGTAGATGCTCTTATCTCTAATCTAATAAGTAGATTAGGCATCCTAAACTACCTTAGCACTTTGTTTACTATGTTTCACCTAATCCACCATAAATAATAATCTGTGATATTTGTGATGTCTTCTAACACCATTGTGGGTAGCCAATATGACCATCTATCCACAGTCCAAACATAAGGTGTCCATATAATTTTTCCCCATCTCATTATTTACAATCTTATGTATCAGTTTGAAGTTTAATAATAGGCCCCTATCCTAATGTAACATCTTCAATGCATGTCTTACTACTTGTAATAGTGCCCTTGTCATATGATAAATGGGGAAATGTCCATAAATATAATAATATTGGATTATAATTTCCCTCATGCCTAGCTACTACCTCACCTTGATCATGTATATATTAGGTGCTAACTTCACCCATATGCCCATACCTGAGCTATACATATTCCCATACTCTGAGGCATACTGGCATACAATTCTATAGAAAATAAAGGTATACCTCCATCTCATTTATGACACAAAATATATGTAACAACCATCCCTATAACAACATTCTAGGTATCTAGATTAACTGAACTGATACTACAAGACAACCAAAGAGTATAGATAATAGTAGTCAGCCCTAGTAGCCCACTATATTAGCTCCCTTTCCATATATTGGTCTCAAGAACATCTCAAAACATGTGTGTCCCTCTAAAGTAATTACGTAAAAAAAGTGAAAAGCATGTAAAGTATGTAAACTTCTTACAAGATTATAGTCATCATCTCCGTGTAACAAATATTTTAAGTTCTCGATCAATGTATTACTAGTATGTTTATGGTTTCAGGTTTTAGCTAAGAAATTATTGACATGTATGTTATATATTCTTCTTAAAGGAGTATTTTCCCCCAAGGATAAGTTTTAGGTAAATTCCTTCCAGTGTTATGTCTATTGAGATTATTTCAAAATGAATAATATTACATTTTTAATTTGGCAATGATATCATTTTATCGGGTTGTAGAATTTAGCGCCATTTATGCTAAGCTTGATATCACCAACTTTTTAAAAGAACCAATACCATTAATAATCAAATTATTCACGTACTTCTTTTAAGAAAAAGTTTTAAAAGAGAGAAAATATCTTTAATTGGATAATGTCAATGGCAAATTTAAATATTACTCTATCATTTCATGAACTTTCTTTGTTATTTCTAAAGTAAGACAAAAACTTTATTAACCTTTTTTATGTGCTTTAAAACATGGTGCTCATACCCAAATGTTTAATTTTGATTGATGTATAAATCAACTTAGTAACACCAATGTGTGTGCGCGCACATGCATGCAAGAATGTATGTATGTATATGTATATACATATATATAATATACACACATTAAATCAAATAATATCCTTAAGAAGGTTAAACTAGTATGAAGCCAAATTCTCAACACCTTGTATATACACACTTTACATAATTAACTATCAGTAAAGGATAGTCAAATTGGTCAACACAAACAATCCTAAAACTAATGCATTTTTAGGGCCTTTATAATCATGTAAAGTATACTTTCACACAACTTTGTAAGAGAGATAACCAGTCTAAAGAGGATACCATAATCAATGCAACCAACATGCTGTTATGAAAAATACTCAACTTGTTAAAGCAACCATAACATACTATATTTAAATTAGGAAAAAAAAAGAACACACACACACACTTAGAGTCATGAACATTAATGTTTGACATATTACAACCTACGGGTAATAACTAACGTGCAGTGAATATCCAAAACCTATATCCTTAATTTTATATAGGAATATTATAAGGAAATATATTACGTTGAAGTGGAGGAGGGGGTATTGCTTCCTTAATTTATTTACAAAATTCATGCCATGATTGTCCTGGTTTAGGGATACATTGTTATAAAGGATTTGGAATATATAAGTGGTGTAGAAGGTATAAATGAACACCCTAAAAAGGAATGTCTCTAAGGAATGACAAAAAATGATTGAACATTTTCATCCTTTGTTCCAATGGATCTTATATAATGTTGTTATAGTGCAAGATGTGGTAATGATCGAGGTAACACTAAAGGTAGTCCGGGGGATGGAGGAGGATCCTCATTTGAATGTAAAGACAATGTAGTCTCTTATTTACCCACACAATTTTTATACGCAATGACACCTCATTCATAGGGATCTGAATGCTCACCCAAAGTGCACAAAACTACCAATTCCCTCCTTTTGTGCTTGTTTGTCAAGATTTTAGCATACAAATACATGATGATAAATTAACCAAGTGTTTATTCAATCACACTAGACCATTTCATGCATTCAATTGGAAACACATGTAACAAGGAAACATGCAGATCATATAACAATTGAGATCAATTGCACCATATAATCACCATATCCAGACACATCAATAACCATAATCCATCCTCCATAATGCATTATAAAAAATTCTTACATAGCATAAGTTGAACCCATGGATACCAAGGAGCTAGAGCATGTGCATGCATTAAACCCTAATCCATAACCTCACATACAAATACTCTTAGCACTCAGACATGAACAATAGGATGTGGTACCAAAACAAGGGTGTACACTGGATATATATAGGGGTGCGGAATTTCCCTTCACCGCCTATGCACTCTCAAAATAAGTTGCATGCTCAAAATAGCCATGTGTATGTTACATGTGTGTTTTATAAGACAACTAATAATAGACAATCCTATAAATAAGACTTGATTTTATCTTATTAATAGTTCGATCCATGCATGACCCTTTGTCTTCATTCGACATGTTCTTTATCCAAAAATAGTCTTTCCTTGGCCGGTAAGTCATCCTGTTTTTATCCTTTGCTTAGTTGGCACTCCATCTTGCGTTTTCTATTTTTAGCACGTAATTGCAAAATCGGCTAAGTCCTGGAATCTGCCCTCCTAGACGGAAACCTCCCCTGCTCTATTCTAACCCCTTCCACTTGTGCCCCTTCAAGCCTCCCTCGCACATTCCCAAAACTCCCACTCGTGGCTTCCAGACTTAGTCATTTATCTGTCTAACAAACAATGATGTCCCACAACATAATTTTTTTTAATTTTTTTAAAATGTCATCATGTTTATAAAATTTATATGTAAATCATTAAACAAAGTATCATTAAATTCTTCAATCTTTATAAAATCATATACTTCAAAAAAATAACATTTTACATAACATAAAAAATGTCACATTAGATTGTTTTCAAAACACTACAAGAAATTAAATTGTGTTAAAAATTGGGTTTCAAATAACCAATACATATACATTAATCATCAATGTCAACATTTTTCCCTCAAATTTTGTTGGTGTTTTGTTTCCTTTAAAACTTTATTTAATCATAAAATCTTCATGAACTTTGATACTTTGTATTGCTTCCACCATGACATGAAGCGGTAAAATTGACCCTTTAATCTCATTATATTTGTCATTAGTACACTCTATAAATACAATTGGGAGATACAAGGCACAAACACATGTGAGTACTATTGATGAAACCAATAATATTTTTAAATGCATAAGAGTGACCATCAATATAGATACGATCATGTATATAATAAGTTTCCTTCATGGCTATATAAATATGTTCTTCCATTGATTTTACATTACAACACATGCCATATCTAGACATTGTAGCTCCCCGCATTCAAGTCCAATCTAAAAACCATTAAATTGGACCATAAAAGGGTAATATTGGCAAATGAGTTAAACATTGAGTTGTAGACCCAATATTAATTGCTTTCAAAGTGAATATCCCAAGACCTGCATTCGGAATAGTAGACAGTCATATCGTGTAGCTCCACTTCCAAAATGTGAACTCTTCATAAGGTGTTGTAATTGGTTTATCCATTGGCCAAGCCCCATAATTTCAACAATTGGGAGCATCATATTTTAATATTTCTTCAATGCGGTTGAAAGTTTCAAATCATCTTTGGAATCTTCCTCATAAGGTGTAATATGATTTTCCGTCTTGTTGCACATAGATTAGCCACAATTTTTGACAACCTATTATTTCTTCATGCACCAATGAAATTGATTTGGACCTCTTCCTCTTCAACACATTTTCCCCAAAATTTCCCCTGTCAAATCTATATTATCTTTATAATTACGTTCAATTTCCATATTGTCTACATATGACTGTGTAGATGATTCTAGTCATGGTTAAGAGCAAACTGAATTTTCAGAGCCTAACATATATGCAACAATAACGATACTTTTATTATTTTAAAAATATTAGCTAAAACTGAATAATAATAAGAAAATTATAATAATATCATTATTTTGCAAAAACTTGCCAAATTTTTCTTGTTTACATATTTCTATAATGTTCCCTATTTTTCTGTATTTCATAATTTTGACATAAATATGAAATTATTACCAAGTTCCATCAAGTTAGATATTAAAATAGGGCATGAACATCATGGACAAGGGACTATTATCAGATGTTGTACTTGTAATTTTCCTTATAGATATGCATGCAAAATCTAGTAAGATGGAAGCTTTAGAATAGGGTTTTGACATCCATCAAAGCATATCATAAAGTGATATTTTGTTATTATTTGTTATAGTTGCTTGAAAGATAAAAATGTTATAATATATTAATAAAATTTATAGGTTTCAAATTTTCATATTTCCATTTCTAGATAATGCAGGTTCTCTCATAAAAATCTATATAGAATGTGGAAGCCTATTAAAGACATGAGTATTGTTGCAAAATGTAAATAAATTAGTTATCTCAACACTGGGTGAAAATCCTTTTGTATTCCCTCTCTTTTATATTGGAATAGTTCTACCTTCCCTTTGAAGGGGAAGCATGAGTCTGCAAGAGCTAGAGATATGTAGAAGGTTTACAAGGGGTATGTGTGTTGTAAATAGAATGATAAGTGCATACTCCAACCAACCCTCTTGTATCATGTTGTTAGTTTGAGTTTGAGATGGGAATCATGTATGCTTAAGTGAAGCATTGGAAATGTGTGTGTTATTCATTCTACTTTTACCACAATGTCACATGGAAACATGTTATTGAGATCCATCAAAAAGCATTCGAAAGTGTATTTTTTCAGCTATTATAGTTACAAATATTATAATAAGCATATATGTGACATATGGAAGCATACACAAGGAACATGAAATGTTTAACTAAATTATTCAAGGAGTGTTACTCTTAAGGAATAAAATAATTACATGATATTCACAAAGTGGTTATGCATGGATGATTTCAAACTGATGCAGGAGCATTATCCTCATGGCTTGGAGAGTATAATAAAGTTTGAATAAGCCTATGAAAGGCATGGAAAATGTATTAGGAGTTTTCCTAAGGTTTGAAATTTGTATTTTTGATGTAAATGTCATGTGTGCAAGTGTAAAAGTAAGTGTTAGGCCAAAATAAGGTTATTGTTGGATGTCTAGGTGTGTAGGAGTTGTCTTATCCTCATAATCTTGTACTAAGAGGATTGAAAGAGTCTAAAATATGTTATATTAGTAGCACTAGTTGTCAAAGGTCATGATTGACCAAGAAACTCCTTGAATTGTGCTTGTAAAGTGGAGACCGTCTCTCTTCAATAGGAATCCTAGGCCTAGATAAAGGCTAATCCAATTTATTCAAGCTGATAAGAGAAAGAAGGTTGAGTTCCATCTATAGAGAGACAAAAAATGATAATTAGCTTGGAGAAAGTTGATATTCTGAATAAAAGAGTAAAAATTGTATAAATACTATGTTGTATGACAATTTTTACATTAGAATGGAATGGATCTTGAACCCTCTGAGCTTGGTAGGTTCCAATTCGTCCTTGATTTCCTATGTATTCAATGTTTACAATGGATAATGTATGACTTACTAGTTAACAAGCTTGTTTTGTATGTTTATTAAGGGACTGTGCATGAGGGTTTGACATGGCAGTGAGGAAGAAACCCTTAGTCCACCAAAATTGATTATTTTTTCTTGATTGTTAATTCCCACAGTTGAATGAGAGGACTTTAAACACCTTCCAATTTATTAAAGCTTTTGATGAAGTGTTTTAAGGATTTTATAGCTAACTGTGGGTTCACGGGCTAGATCTAGGGAATCAAAGAACTTTCTATTCAACTGAAAAAATGAGCTCAAATTTCAAAGTAATCTTTGTCCTATTACCAAGAATAAATCTACAATTTTTTAGATTGATATGGCACGTGTGGGAATAGTTGGTGTTACCAGAAGTCCTACAGAAACACAATGTACAAAATAAGGGGGAAAAGAGGTGAAATTTTCATTAATCCTTTTAGATCATGTTTATAGACCTTGTGTACAGGTAACATAAAGTAAATACATGAGATTGAAACAAGTTTTAGGGAGACTCCACAACTAAAGGTCATTGATCATGAATCAAGACTTACTATGTGTAAGATTAAGCCAAATTGGGTCACTGTGAACCATGAAGAATAAAAGGAACTATGTAAAATTATTGAGGAACCATGCATAGAAGTATGAGAACCCTTTGTCTTAATAATGGGGGTTCAAACAACATTTTTTTCTCGAGCTAGATCACTTACCTATCCCAAACTACACCTAAAATCCTCCACAGACTGTATTAATATGTATTTAAGGCAAGTGTATAGAAGGTCATAAGGGAGCTAACAAGGAAATGTACAAGAAAATGGTGCAAACAAAGATAGGATGGATTGATTCATCATCTACAAATTATTAAAAGGTATGGAATGCAGTAGAAGATAGATCATGAATATTGTAGAGAGGAATATGCCCTTGGATCACGTACACAATATACCAAAATACAAAAATCAGGTAACTTGCATATAATTATCAAGTATAAGAAGAATATCATCTTATAAACAGAGGTCAGGCTTGAACAAAAGAATAAATATGAGTATCTTGTACCCAAATAAGGAGTCTAGATGCGAACCCATAACAAAATGAGGGTCAATCAAGATAGTAAAACAACGCAAAGTCAATGAAAGTCCTTGTATGAGAAGATAGAGGTTTTGAACACATGCAAGCATTGATTCAATGATCACCATTTGCTCAGGAGGACTACTAATAATCTATACATGCCAAGTGACTACCATGGAATGGAAATTTGAAGTCAAATTTGGACCAAGCATAAAACAAGGCAATATTGCTATGATTGGATAATGATTTTGTACTTCATACATGTGGATAAAGAATGTGAGATCATTTGAAGGCCAATTAACATCCATTTGATTATCCTTAGTGCATACATGTGAGATAAGAGCATATGAAGGCGTAATGAATGTCTTCTTCCCACATGAGTAGAGGGATTATATAACTCAGGTAAGGTATGACAAGGTTCTGTATTTCATGAGAGAGTTGTGGAATGAAATCTTACATGTAGGGGTAAATATACCATTTGAATGTCATGAAGGGAAGTCTTGGTATCCTTTTTGGTGAAGTATCTAACAATGGTTCTAAGGTGATATAATGGAGTGAATCAAGCCACCTAATGAGGTTGATTGTAAAGGAGAAGGTTGGAACATGAAATCAGGAATGGTGTTGAGCATTGAAGTCTTGAATGTGTATGGAGAGCTATGATAGAACATGGTATGAAGGTATGTGAAGGTTGTAAGCTTGGAGTCTGAGAGACATCTTGAGGAACACAATGCCATGAGTGTGTTGAACCTGAGCTAAGGCTGCACCAAAAACTCTTTGATTTTATGAAGCACTCTAAAACACACCTTGATAATATAAAATTTTCTTGTGCTTATGTTCATGTAACCCTGCAAGTGGAGTGGACGAGGACTATAAATACTTTGATGACATGAACTTTTTTTATTTCTTTATACACCCAAAATGAATCATTTTTTATGCATGGTTAACCTTTTTAGCCATGTTGGCTATCTTGAGGAAGCTCTAAACTTTATAATCTAAAAGATAATTAAACTTTGGTGATTATGGGGATTATTTTCTTAGTGGTTAGATGAGTGGGCGTATGAGAGGAAAAGAACTAATTGGTATTTATTAGTTGCACCACTGTAATTGATTGTATCCCCAAGTTTCTACATTGAAGACAAGTGTTGCGTGATGTAAATATTTTTGTGTGTCCATATAAAGTTCAAAATTTTTACCTTGATGTAAGATAATTGATTGGGCCCAATCTTGAGGCCACTTTAGTGTTGTTTGTACAAAAGAACCTTGTCAACTTTTCAAAACCTATTTGGAATCGATGCACCACAAGCACATGTTAGAGAAGGGCACTAGGTTGAGTGCAAGCCATTTTATCAAAGACCAAACAAACACATTCACATAATTTTCATATGTGTACTGATCGAATCTAACATAATTCCATTCAAATATCTACAACCCTCATCCACATTATGATCATGACATAGAAATTCATCAAACCTTAATGGAAAGATGTTTTTTTGTTAAATCTAGTTGTAGGTTAAGTCAAGAGATTCGAGATCACGTTCATGTTCGATGAGGATAAAATTTTGTCCAAGTTCGCCAAAGGATAAAGTTCAACAAAAATTGTCCTTAAGTCTAAGCAATTTTTTTTCTTCATTTTTTATTTTTTAAAAAATGCATAAATATGTTAGAGGGACAAAGTGGAGAGATATTTCCATCAACTACTTTTAATCAATATATGTATAAATGCATACATTTGTAAAATAATGTAAAATTGTGTCAAAATTTTCCCATGTAAAAATAATGGATAAAGTTTGAGTTCATGTTTGACAAGAATAAAGTTTGACAAAATTTAAACTTTTTCACAAGTTCAGCGAAGTTCAGTGTAAAGCTAGAGTACACAACCTTTCTCACATACTTGAAGCTTGCAAAAATGGGAGTGTGAGTTTAGGGTATGCTCATATATCGAAATATAATGGATTTTTTGTTGTTGTCAAATGTTATATTTGTTAATATTCATGTAGATATGTATAAAATATTTGTTTGCATACATAAAGCATGAACAGTTTGACAAATTGAATCCAAGATATGTGGTGTCATGGAATGCATTTGTTTAATTTATTTTATTGACAAAATGATTCAAAGATATGTGGTCCCATGGAATAATTAAAAAAAAAATTATTGACATTGAAATAAAATCAAATGCTTACTTGAACTTGATATCACTTATTTACAAAAAAATGAAAATGGAAAATGGAATTAAAAACTTACATTTCTTTTTATGTGGATATAACACTAGGTTGTTTGAGATCCTTTTCCTTCTTCTCAAGAGTGAAAATGATGGGTGTGGTGAAAATGACATCCACTTGGGATTAAATAGGAAATGTGGGGTTGTGCAGTCAAAAGTATTTTGATGCAAATGTGGCCCAAATTTGGTGCAAAGGTGACACAAATATGTGTAATATTTGCACCACATTTGTAGAACTATTATCATGTCATTTTTGTATAAGATATCCCTTCGAAAAACAAAATAAAACCAAACATGAATTGATGCGAAATTTACCCCAATTTTGACATTTTTGGCACTATATGTTGAGTGAAAGTTATTTTTTTCTCAACTAAACAATTGTAGTATCTTCACCATACACTGGAATTTGGAGCCCATTTTTTGGGATAGATTTTCTTGAGCATGACATAATGGAAGTAGGAATATTTGGAGAAGGTAATGGAGTTTTTAATCAATATGGTATGTTGAAAATACATGATGTATTATTTTTTAATTCTAGAAAGCCACACTGGATCATATATGTGAATGTCATGTGGGTACCAATTAGCCACTTCTTCACGAATGATATTTTTCTTAGGAATTTTTATGGTGATCTTTCTCCTGTGGGATGCCAAACATTACCAAATATCTTTGCACTTTCTTTCTGCCACTCCCTTCAGTGTAACTTGTTCTAATTTTTTTTCAGACTCATCCTTCTCTTTACTTTGAATACATGCTCTCTCAAATTTAATACATTTGTAATTCCAAATCAAAGGCCTATACTTACCTATTATTTAACACTACCCATAATGAGGTAGAAATGTTCAACGATATAGAGAAGACATGAAAAAATATGAGGGTTCCACCTCATAAAGAAAATATGAGGCACGCATATTAGGAAACACTCTACAATGACAAACCTTACTGCCCAATGTTCAATGTTAAGGGTAAATATATGCCCATGTTTTTGTTGTGTTAAGTATGTGTGTGTGTGTTATTTTTTATTTATTCTTTTTTGTAGGGGATGAAATAATTCTATATGATTGCATTTTACTTTTTTGGTATTATTAATGAAGAAATATTTTTCAATTAAAAATAAGCCTATATTACTTTCTTTTAAAACTAAAAAACAACCAACATGGGATCACATATGGCCTAGGAAAGTATCAAAATATTTAAGTAAAAAAATGGTCAATAATAAGGAATTTTTTGGCAAGAGGAGCCCAGTCATTTGGTTTGGAACTCTATTTAGTATACTGGTGTAGACACTAAATCACACACTTGGGTACATTTCTAGGTCCTAATCACATACTACTATTCATATGATTCCTAAGCAATAAAACTAGTAATTGACATCTATCTTTGGCCTCTTTTATGTTTTTTTGGTTTCCTCTTTGGCCTTGCACACCCCAAAGCCTAGTCTCATCTACATTTCTTTATATTTCTTAACTTTGGGGACCAACGCCCAACCAGGACACCAGCGCCCAGACGCCCTCATCCCCTTCGGGTGCCCCTGGCCTCTTTGTATCTTACTTTCCTCTTCTAGGCCTTTTTTATCTTTTGGGCATGTTATTTTCTTATGGGTCAGCCTTTTAGCTATCAATTACAAAATTTAAACAAAGGAATCATATAAATACAAAGCTATGTGATCATAATAAAGGACCAAGCTCTAAGCATATACTATAATCACCTAAGGTTGCATCTAAAGGCATTCTAAGAGCATCAAAACATCCATCTAGCTATCATTCAAGGGACAAGGGATTGCATACATGCATAGGAGGGGAATTTCATTTTGACATCCACACATCTACTTGCATTGCTACATATAACTATTGTTTGCTATAAAGTGCATCTTGCATAAGAGCTTCCTAGGGCATAATTCTACACATACACACACATAACTACATGGAGTCTGAGATGTAGTGCAATACTCAGTTGTAAGTTCACTCTGTTGGGTGACTGTTTAGGTTAGTCTGATTCCCCATTTACATATTTTTCTTTTTAGGATTTGATGTGTTTTGGGGTTTTGCAGAAGATCATTTGTTTTGCAGGTTACAAGCGAATTCTAAAGACATAGTGCGACATACATGCAAAAAATAACGAAGGTTAGAGACATTAGTGTGAAACAAGAAGAATCAATTTCTGACCATTTTTGCAGTCACAGATGCCTAACAGAGGTCTCCGGCACTTAGGCATCCCTAACCTAGCCCAGACACCTATTTCCAGCTCATTCTGACAATTCCACAATTGTCTATGTGTGGTTACGATAGTTTCCTCCTGCCGTTCATTTATCTTCCACTCTAGCATACTTCGGGATATATTGTGAAATCAACTAAGTCTTCTACTCTCTCTTGCACCTAGGGTTTCATATTTCTTTAGCTTATTATTTGTGTCAGATCTATGTTTTAGCATCTTGTTTATCAGTTGTGACTCTGAAATATCTAGGGTTTTACAAATTCCATTTTTGTTAAATCAACCAAAGGTCACCACTTTCAAATAAAGGATTCCAATCAATGTTTATAATATTTTCAATATTCACAACCTTTGTATTTCCATAGACTTAAAAGGTCCACATTTTTTCATTTATGATTAAAAATATGATGTTTCTCTCTACATGTATTTTCTTCAATAAAACTGATGAGATAAAAGTGTGTTTATTTAAAGGAATGAAATAGTTAAACACTTGGAAAAACAAAGTTGATTATATTTATTCATGCTCCGACAAATTTTTATAAGGAATCTTGGAATACATACAAATTTACCTTTAAAAAAATAGTTATAATTTTTGAAGCCCTGTAAGATCTACTTTCTCTAGTTCCTGGTGATATATCATGTCATGTCGATCCAAAGTTCATTTTCTCTCATTTTTAGTAATAGCTAATGAGATTTTTTTAGGATTTTTAGAGTCATAGAAGCAATTCAAAGATGTACTAGACAAGAATATTTGACTTGGGGAATCAAGGCATGTATTTAGAGGTAATTTAACATGATATGTTTTATAGATGAGGGTTCCTCTTTCTGTAGTTTATTACTCTGAAAGGCATCCTATAATGGATGTCAAGGTTGGTGGTTGTTTGATGTAATGTTCATGGATGGAAAATTAACAAAACCCTTAAATTTTATGTCCATTTGACCATTACGAGGTCATTTCATCCTTAAATTTAACAACCATTTTACCGTCCCTTAGAAGCTTTTTTTTCTCAACCAACTAATTGTAATATCTTAACCATACTATGGACTTTGGAGCCCATTTTTTGGAAGATATTTTCTTGAGCATGACACAATGGTGTAGGTAATCCAGTGGGATATTTTTGGCGAAGGTAATGGAGTTGGTAATCAATATGGTATGTTGAAAATTCAAGATAAGAGCCTTGAAATCAATATCTATAGTTATTTTTCATATACATGTATTTAAGATACATGTACTAGTTAATAGATACATCGTCATTTTTCACGAATCGAGGACACATATTCTCCAATCATCAATAACATGCCATTATGTTGAAGTCTAGTAGTCTTCTTCCCTTATGTACGTGACATTATTACATATAACGGTTACGCACAAGTTTCCTGTCTGTCACGCTGGCATATTGTGCTTATGATAAACTACGACATGCTCACCTGAAGTGTAAGAGGTTTCCAGTTCCCATCATAGTTAGAAAGAGTGATGTGAATTGTTATTATAACAATTATACTAGTATTACTAGTATATTGACATACATTGTAGCCATACGAAGACAAAACACAGTTCTCATATATTAAATGATGCATAAATACAAGTTCTAACCATCTAGTAGCTAAATACAAGTCATTTAAACCTTACTCCTCTAGCTCCCTATTCTAACTACATAAATATTCTAGACCCATTAATGAGTTACTTATACTAGTGGGAACTTGTTTTTCACTATTCTTACAAGAGATAATAATAGCCCTTGATGCATACAATCTTAGTTAACTAGTACATCTAATTGGTAGAAAAAATTAGCCTTTCGCCACCTTATTCATGTGTTGCATGCTGATCTTCCACTTAAGACACCACTTATCCTTAACATTATCCATTCTTCTGTCAGCTTCATGCAAGTGTCCAAAAATCGAAGATTTAGTCTATTCTTGAACTCATGTTTATCCATACCTCCTGATACTCTGCATTTCCTTTCTTTGACCTTATCTTGTGTCACATGATCTCTATGGTTTCTTTATATTCTCCTGTACATTCCCAGTATCCTCATGATGTGTAGAATTATCATCCTTCCTCTTGCATGGTTACCTCTTACGTAAGCTCCCATACTCTTAACTTGTACATCCCACTATGGAATTTCCTGCGTGCACCTCTAAAGAATAACGAAACATGAATCAATAATTTAAAGTCATTAAGGAATTTAAAGAATAAAGAATAAAATAAATCATGGGCCCAACATCACACCAATACTAATTTTGTTATCCGCTCCTCAGGAAATGTTTATTGGATATCCTCTAATCAGCTCGCGCTCCTCAGTCATATAGAAAATATTCATAAGCTCCTACCACTTATTGACCACAACATTAATGAGTTGGGTTAACTTGTCCAACTGTGTTATGAGTTGGTTAAACATTGAAGCACATTTTACCCCATCTGGTCACCATTGTTCAAAGGTGATCTATTTGCTTCTATAATTCTTGGCACATGGTTCCTAGATCTATTTCAGCTATACTAGTGAGCCTCTTCGCGCTCGCTTAACTGCACTGCTTTATGTGCTTATGTGATTTTTTCAATCTTTGTGCCAACTATTTCAAATTCTTCCATTATTTTACTGTCAACTTAGCCTTGTCTAAAGAGTCATCTTCTAGCTGGGCTTCAAATACTGCTAGTTTGTCTGCCAATTCTTTCTAATCACACGTTAATGATTCTATGTTTCTTATAAATTCCTTTAAGCAACTTATCTATTCTCTAATCCTATTTGCTTCAAACCTTCTTACGCCATTACTTTTACATTCTGAAAGATTTTTGTTGCAGATTGATGTAAATATTTTCACTTTCCCCTCCTTGTCATTTTGCTCTTTCTTTTTCCTTTTCCATTTCTCTAAACAACAAATTTACTAGTTGTTAGAGCTCATCTATAGCTTCATCTAGGAATGAGAAAAGTATCTTGTAATAGCTTAGGCTCATTCCACATGATTTTATCCTTCATATTCTCTACCTTCAACTTGATACGACATATTATTTTTCCTGGAGACCTTTATTGTCATGTTGAACCTCGCACAACTATCACTTTGTTCTCTCCGAGCTCTTCCTCCAATATTTATTATTTGAGCCTTATATACTCTTTCCTCATTGTTGTTCTATAAATTCATATTGCACTACTTCCCAAAAAAAAATTCAGTCAATGCATCCACGACTCGATTTTCAGACATGTTGTATGTTGTGCTAAGGAGTATAGGATCCCAAACTCTAGTTGGGACCGGTGTGAATGTTCTCATTGAGGAAACTTGATGATAATGGTTCCTCAATGTAGGCATCCAACGAAAAGGAAAAATCCTTTTTTGAGCACTCTATTGCCATAGATATTTTTAATATTGTCCCATTGGAATAATTCATGTGGTTTCTTTCCTTGTTGATATGCCTTGCACATCGATCTCTTGTATGGTTTTGGGAAGAGTCACGTTTCTACCTCTTCATAGTCTTTGGAAAGAGTTACTTGTCTTATATTAGCCTTTTTCCCTTGCTAGAGTGGATTTTTTCCACTTTAGATTCACTGTCATGGCGACCTTTTTCCTCACATATGATCTTTAGCACTTTCAATTCTTTCAGACCTTAGATTATCTTCAATCTCTATCACATTCGGTTGTGACCTCTGAGGTGATGCTTGAGTTTCTAGGTTTGGTTGCACCATCTGTTCACTTGGTCATGCTTCTAAGCTAGCCTAAACTAGAGAATTCTGTATTAGGACTACAACATTTGTCTCCTCTCGGTGTAGGCCTAATGTAGGTTCGATATTACTAGGTTTCCATATACTTTGTTTCCCTTCTACTTCATGAGCTACAACTGGCCCTTGCCATGGATTTAATGTTCTTGCTTTGTAGGTTGTACCACTTACACACACGTCTTTCCTTTATCTTCTTGCACTTATCGTGTATGCTCCATATGCTCTGATGCTCTATGTGGTGCACACTTAGGCATAACAATCTCTTCATCAGGTTCTTCATATGATTCTTTGTCTTTGTTATCCTTGTTCTTGGGATGCAAATAGAAGAAGATTTTTTACATTGTATTCTTCACAACAATAATTTCCCCTTGAGTAATCTTATATATTTTTGTCACTTGCGCCTCCTGGTAGACTTCTGCGTTAGGGTGCTTGAAAGTGGTGCAAAGTGTAATTATGTCTTTATCTATTCTTTGCATGTTAATGTCTAATTTCTTAGCTTCCTTAATATGTTTGTCAGACTGCACAAAGTACTTCACTGAAAAGGCATATGGTAACTTAGCCCATAGGGTCCAAGTTTCATAAAAAAATTTAATCTTTGCTATTGAATAATTCATTTCCATTACAAACTATTCCTCTCTAGCCAACTCCTTCGGTAATTAGAGTGGTATCCACCAATCATGTGCAAACAATTCGCACAGGTGCTTATAACCAGTTCATGAATCTTGTCTTATATGGATGATTGAATGTTGTGGGTGCCATAAATTTTGTATAGACTGTTATGTGGTGACATATCCTCCCATGGGAATGTTCATGTTGTATCCTGATCCCGTTGTGGCACTCTAATTTCATTAAAAAATATTAAAATCAATATTGCACCCTAACAAAGCTTGACTCCTTGTCTCTCCTATACTCATTTGACATTTTCTACTATGCTCTACATGATGAACTTGGAGAAGTTTAAGACTACTAATATGATACCCTATGTGAAATACTTTAATTATTTGTGTAACGACTCTTATCCTCAGGGTGTCCTTGAGTTCTTTGATGGACATGAAACTTTCCTCCATGATTTGTATTTCAGAAGGTCCCCAATGTTGTTCTATTGCTTCATAATAATTAAGGGCATGAACATAAATCTTCCCCTTGGTTGTTTAATCCCATTACATGACTTCTTAGGTGACAAGATAATTTCATGCACCTTTTCACATAAAGTAGAAATACCCTTCTAGGAGGTGTGCGATAAGGTTAGTGATATAATTCAACTAGTTTATTGAATAAGGGTAGGTCCAAGTAGCTGTAATACCCCAATTTTTTCTAGCATTTCTTCTGACACTATTGTCATAGATGTCATTCCCTTGGTTTTCATTCTATCATGTTGGGATGCACCATTTCTTTTTCAATAAGTTCTATCAAGCCCATGCACGAGATGATTGCACTATGATATTTTTGTTATAGAAAAAGCGCTATGCCATTATCCAATCCTCTCCACCTCCTTGGGGTATTGCATTTCACAACTAAGGGTTAATGTGCTAGGGATTGGTTCTTTCTCCTTCTTGGTACATGCCTTTCTATCCCTTCTTGGGAAATGATGAAATCACACCTAATGATTTCAGCCCTTGCTTCCCCCATAACTGGTACTTCTTCCTCTGGAAGCCTTGCTTCGATGAAGGTACCCTCAGATTTAGATATGGTGACAGGAGAACCAGACATGCTCACAGTTTTTAATACTTATTTCCACTCAACCTTATTCTCTGGGTTTAGTTGGTTATGGTTTTTCTTTTGTGTTCTTAAAGCCCCTCTATTTTACCCTAGGGTGGTTAATTGCCCCAAATCTCATCATTTTTACACTTACTCGGCCTTCCATACTAATAATGACCTAAATATTTTAGTTTTTCCTTGTTAATGTGGCTCTCTATGCCTTTTTCGTCCTTCCCTAAAGATATTTAATATTTGTCAATGACAGTTGATTACTATTACAAAAAAATCTCAAATGTCAGATCATTGATTGTAGCTAGAGATCTTGTTCTTACTATATGGTAAAAATGAATTACCCGACCTCTTATTTATATTCCTTTTATTTTTTAAGAAATTCTCCTTCCATTTACTCCTTGCATGTGTGAACCTTTAGTTTCCCCCATAAATGTCATCAATGCCTGATGAATGATATAGCTATCCCTATCCTTCCTTTCCTTTTTTGGTCCATTAGTGCCCATTTAAATGTTATTAATCGGGTTTCCTTGTTATTTCCTTTTCTTCCACACATCCAATGCATTTTCTATCTTACGTTTTTAGGCCGTGTCGACTTCCCTTATGCCCTATCTTTTCATTTGCATGTTTCCTTGCCCAGTATGCCCCTTTAAGATTACCCCTTTAAGGAACCCTCTCTTGTCTCGGTCGCTCTACTTTTCCTCACTTGGGAAGTTTTCGTCAATCACACCTATTAAATCACGCCTACATGCTACATTTTACCGATCCTGTTTTCCCTGAAAAAACATATTTCCATTTGCTCCACTTTTTCCGATAATGTTTTGGTAAAGATATTTGTTCCTTGTACTAGTTATTCCTTTTCCCTCCAAAGGCAAAAGGTTGTATGCAATCCTTTGCGTGTTACTAAAGAAATAGAGTAATTATGAAATTCTTTGGTATAGAACAACACAAAATGTTAAAAAAAATTCACGTATCCAACACTTATTATAATTCATAAAAAAATACCTATACTGCGGAATAAAATAACATGTTTCTTGACTGGAATACTACCTTATTCATCACATTTTATCAGTGCTAGAAGTATGGTTTTAACTGAATCACATTAAGGTGGCTTGTGAAGCATTTGTTTCGATGCTAAAATCCATGCCAGTTTACATGCCCCCATTTACAATATATCAACTACCTCATACGAACCCTAACCAATGAGTCTTGAGCTTTCCTAGAATGTCACATGAAAATTTGGAATCATATAGTAAAACATTATCACCTGTCTTAAGATTTTTACTTTTTAGGTTCATGATCATACCATGCCTTATGTCATGTTTTCTCAATATTCTATGACCACCTTGCTTGTAATCATGTTTCATCTAACTGTAATAACTTTGTTAGCCTTTCTTGTATTGAGTCTTGATCTTCCAAATTTACAATGCATGTAATTCTCAACGATGGTTCAGAGAAAGTCAATTAGTACGAATGAATTCCTTCCCATAAACAAGTTGAAAGGGGGTAATAGCCTTATTCAAGCACTTGTATGTGGTTTGGTACGCCCAAAGTACTGTAAATACTTTGTCATCCCAATCCTTCCTTCCAACATAGTAGATATTTGTCAACATGCATGAATTAATATTTTGTTGAAGGCTTCCATGATACCATTAGCTTGTGGGTGATAAGTGGTTTGTCTTATGATGTAAAAACATAAATTCCTGTAACATAATGTGAATTTGTGTTATTCAAGAAATGCGTTCCTTTATCACTAGTTAATCTTAATGGACAACCAAATTTTCTTATAATGTTTTCCCAAATGAATGTTGATACTTTGGCTGATGTCCAATCTTTAGTTGGTACACTTCTTCCCATCATGTAAGATATTTTTTTTTTGTAATAATATATCTAGCACCCATTCTTCGCGCTACAAGATTAATTATCCCAACAAAATCAATTTCCCCATTTTTTAAATGGCTCTTGAGAGGTTATTGGAATTAAGGGCATACTATCACATTTTTATGACTTACCGACTCTTTGGCATTAGTCGCATGCCTTGGCATATTCCTTCGTGTGTTTGAATAAAATTTTCCACTAGAGTCCCACATTTAGGATTTTTTGAGTGGTAACATCACCTACATAATGACCTCCTGCCTTCATGTGCTTCACTTAGGATATCTCACCCTTCATGTTATAGGGCACATCGCTATAGAATTTTTTTGTGCCCCATTTTATAAAGTTGAATGCCAATTAGTTGGTATGGTGTTGCTTTGACAACTTTTATTGATTGACCTTGTAATTTTCAGGTGTCACCCCATTATTTAAGAAGAAAATCACATCCTCCAACTCATTGAATACACTATGGATGCTAAAAATTGAGCATCTTGCATGCCATCCTCTATGGGTTGTGCCTCTTTTCGAGTATCGATGCGCGACAAATGATCAAAACTTGTATTGTTCTTATCTGGTTTCACCACCACGAGAACTGAAACTCTTGAAACAATATTATCCATCTGTAAATTCTCCCAAGTAATACGGCTTTGTTGATCAAGTGTTTGAGAGTCATCTGATCCGTAAAGAACACAAATGAAGTGGCTAAGAGATAATGGCAAAAATTTTGAAGCACGTAGACCATGGATAGTCTTCACGCTCTATGGTAATATAATTTCTTTCTGGACGCGTCAATTTCCGGCTTGCAAAGTAGATTGGATGATCGAGAGTTCCTTCTCCTAGTTGTGTCAATATTGCTCCAACAATGATTCTTGAGGCATCTACATGTACATGAAACGGTGCGTTCCAATTTGGGAATTATAAAATAGGCGTTTGGGTTAATTTCTCTTTGAGTTGGTCAAAAGCACGCTAAGTCTGATGCGAACCCCACCTAAATTCTTATGTTTTTCGTATTAATTTTCCAATGGCGCTGAAATTTTTGCAAAGTCTTTAATGAACTTCCAATAATACCCACAATGTCCCAAAAGCACACAAACCTCTTTTTGCTATTTGTGGCAGTGCGAGGTTTACTATGATTGCAATTTTGGTTGGATCTACCAATAATCTATCTTTACAAATAATGTGTCCTAACAAGGGTTCTGAATGGCGTGGCGAACACACATTTCTTCAAATTTAATGAAATTTGCAACTATTGGTAACGCTCAAACATCAATCTCAAATTATCACAATGATCCTTTACCAATCCGTAGCTCATTCAATCGTCTAGGTATACTAAAAGAAGCTTGAGTATGAAATCCTCACATAGGCAATTACAAAAATGCGCATGAAAAGACACACGAGTGCATTCTTAAGCCCAAAGGGCATGACTGTGTAGGTGTATGATCCCAATTTAGTCACAAAAGTTGTCTTTGGCATGTCCTCTTTTGCAATTCTGACTTGGTGATAAGTAGAGAATCCATCTATGAAAGTATATATTTCCCTACCAACTACACCTTCTAAAATCTCTTTTGTAAAGGGAATAGGGAAGGAATCAATTATACACACAGAGTTCAAAGCTGTGGTAATCCACACAAATTCTTATGCATCAATCCTTCTTCATGTTGATTACCATAGGGCTTATCCATTCAGATCTGCCCATTGGTATGATGACCCCGGCAACCAACATAGTTCCTCTTTGACTTTTACTCGTAGGTTTGGATTCATCTTGTGTTCCTAAGAAGAATATTGTTAAGCGTAGGTTTGGATTCATCTTGTATGAGCACCTTCTAACTGGTTTAGCCCCCTTAATTAATTTGATTTGCATCTTTCCCAAGGATGGGTATAATCCCTTCATTTCGTGGTAGCCTCTGGGAAAGATATCTTCATACTCACATAATAGCTCAACAACCTTGGCGATTTCCAAGATTCACTTTAGTAGTCACCTATGGTTTCCATTTTTGGTTCAGTTTCGCTGCCAATGTTGATCTGTATGGATTTGAAAGGTTCATCCTATTGGTCAATTCCCTTGTTCTTTTTTTTTTTATAACCCCTCGCGACCCATAAGAGACATCCACATGCAAATGGTAATTATCATCCTCATCGGCTATTTGTCTTACCATTTTTTCTTTACCTTTTTAAGCACAAGGTTTCCACTCCAATGGTACTCCCTCCCTAACATTGGAGATGTTGCCCTTAGTATCTTCAACAAACATTGTGGTTAACGCGAAACGGTCTTTTCCTTGTGTAATACAAAAAAAATTGTTTTCCATAGGAGCATCATCTCCAAATACCACATCTTTTATACATTGAAGGGGGTAAGTCAAGCAGGGGACTGATGAGACAAAGGAAAGACTATGAAGTAATCCTTGTGGCAGTCCTTTCCAGGAATTCAATTCTCTTCGCAACTCACAACCGACATACCATGCTCGTGCTCATACAGTTGTATGATAGAATAGATGTGTCCATAAGGCATTGCTAACCTTTGTAGTCGTCCATACCTCTACACATTTATTTATGTTCTTCATGGACTAGTGACTCCATTGTAACGTAGAAGGGTATCTTCGTGCACCATTGTGTCGTTCAAACCTAGTCTTCATAGCCTCATTTATGTTTGTCCAAGTGATAATAACATCAGCCAATGCATTTCCCATCATCTTGTTGAAGATGGATACTTTTTTAACATCATTTCTGATTAACAAATAGACTAAGCAATTTTGTCATGCCTCGTCAGTTTGCATATGGGCCCCCCATGTGCTTAAGAAAATCATGGTATCTTCACTCCCACTAAAACCTAATGGAGGTCGGGGGTTGTCTGTACTGATTTTTTCGAAAGATACGTTTGTGAATGTATGTAGGTGCTTGGACAATATTGTAGTTGGATGTGCTCATAATCATACCATAATCTTGTCTTATCAGTTCATATGAACCATGTGCCCAATTTTCACATGCCACACTAGTTGTGTCAGACATGGACTAGTTATCACCCCACTTTACTTCCCCTCCGTCAGTTTATTAGGTGCAAGCAAATTATACCTCATCACATTATTTTGGCCCAGTTTAGAGCTCGTCTTTTCAGATTGGAGGCAATGTTTGATCTAATCTCTTTCCTACACCACATCAGAGGATTCACCGACTTTGTTGAGGGACGAGATAGGTACCCATTTCTGGCATACTGCTGTTCAGAGGCTATTGCTCATTCTGATGGTCCATGTCACAGTCACAGCTGGTTATGCGGAGGTTTTTGACCTTTCAGGGACAGTTGGTGTTCAGATGGATCATCTCCCTCCTTTTCAGTAGTCCTTAGATGCATTGCACCAGCTTCTTCCTACTAAACAAGTGCTAAAGAGGGCCATTAGGGATGATAGCTATAGATGCTTCATCCTTACCACCTAATGGCGAAACACCGTTTTGGGGGTCTTCGCCCTAAGATGGCCTTTTACCTCAAGCATTTTATGGAGTTGAGCAATGGCAACTTATTTTTCAACATCAACTACACTCATCATCACTGAATGCATGCTGCTCTGCATCACTCTCGGATCAGATCAAAGTTGGTTCCCACCGACTTTGTTGCGAGATAGACCACCACCTTGATCGTTCTGACAGTTTGCCATTTGTGTAGTCTTCTGGAGCCCGAGACAGAGATGCACTTTATATTCCGTTGCCCTATATACTATGCGACCAAAGGGAGGTTTTATTGTCTCTTCAGAGGGCCAAAAACATCTTTCAGACTTCTTCAGCTATGAGAATCAAAAGTGTCTTGCTTTATACATGCAGGAGGCCACGAGGCTTTGTGAGCACACTCTTCATCCACATTCCAGACCAGACTCTACTCAGACTGATCACTTCCTTCTTCACAACGCTACCTTCAGCGAGAGGCACCAAGGGCCAATGGGTGACTAGCTCTACCTCTGACTCCAGATCAGTTCATCCCATGGATAACATTCACAGTGCATCGAGCCATCATCTTAAGGTATGTACCAGGTTTGGATAAGCGAGATCTACCGGATCTTTTAGATACAGTACGACATCCCGACAACAATTTAGTAGACGGCCCTTGCACTCTATCGCCTCCTCTTCCAAACGTCTTTTCATCCAAAGTTTCTTCTCACGTCATAGCCTCGAATGTTAGGGGAGCTAGATCCACCATCCCAAGTTAGACTTTCTTCTCTTCTTCTCCTTCGGCCTTCTTTCTTCTCTTCTTCTCACTTGCATGCCCACCCCTGGTTCATCATGCGGTTGACTCCTAGTTTTTGTTGGGATTTTTTCTCCATTGTTGTTGCCTTCTTAGGCCCTTTGTATTTTCTTTGCATTGTTCTTTCTTGGGACCGTTTGGTCCCCCGCTTTGAATTTGTCCTTGTTGGCTCTTTCAATCCCATTGACCTACTTTTGTGGGCATTTATTGGACATTAATAAATTTATATTATCTTATTTATACCTGTAGATTGGATGTTGTATATATGCTCCAAAGCTTTGTGTTCTTCCACAATCATCCTTAATACACCCTTCGCCATTAGATGCACGTTCTTCACATCCCCCTGGATCAGTTCAAAGTGGGTTCTCATAGGCTTCAGAGTGAGACGAACCACCAAATTGATCAGTCGAACAAGACTTGCCATTTATGTAGTCTTCAGAACATCACGAGAAGGAAGCACACTTCATCTTCTGTTGTCCCATCTACTACGAGATTCCGGGGGAGATTCCATTGTATTTTCAGAGTGATCCGTGCACTTACTGAATTGTATTCAGCTATTTCGATCAGAAGTGCCTGGTTTTGTACATACAGGAGGCTCTTAGGCTTCAGGATCACACTATTCAGAAACTTAACATTACAGACTCTCGCCTAGAGGATGGCCTCCTTTCTAGTTCTAGTTCCAGAGGGAAAACTAGATCCATCAGGTCCTTGAGACATACCACTTTCGACAGATAGCAGCACAGAAGGAGATCTCGTCATCTCACCTCCTCTTCCTCTTCTTTGGATCATCACACAATTCTGAGTTTCTTTCGATCAGCCTCGAATGTTAGGAGAGATGGGTTTACCATTCCTAGAAAGACATTCCCCATTGCTTCTCCTGGGTCTTCAACAATTCCTTCTCTTCTTCTTCCCTTCTCATGCTTTGTACTTCTTTGAAAACCCTTTGGTTTCCCACTTCGCTTCGCTTTTGGTCTTTGACCTCTTCTCTTGCTTTGTACTTCTTTGGGAAACCTTTTGGTTTCCTGCTTTGTATGGACACATTTGTACTCTACAATCCCTTTGACCGACTTTTGTGGTCATTTGTATGGTCATTTGTTGGACATTAATATAATTATCTTATCTACATACGGTGCGCTATGTTTAGGTTCATTGGGAAAATGACACGTTGACCATCGGTTCTCGAAACTCGCATCGTTTCTTAAATCGTAAGTCGAATTATTGGCATAACACCAAGGCCTTCTAAGAAGCGCTGGAAAATTATCCGCTTCAACTAACAGTATGACTTCGAAATCTCCATGGAACTTCACCCCCATAATGTTGATTATGGCATTCTTTAAGACTCCTATAGGCACTCCCAATGTTTTGTTAGCCATAAATAAAACGTGTGCGGATGCATGTAGCATTAGTCACCCCATCTTGTTCTAGGCATCTACTGTGAGTATGTTAACTTCCACACCGATGTTGACCAATATGTCATTAATGTTTCAATTGTCTATACAGGTATCAAGTATCTCTCTATCAAAACTTTCCACCTTTATTGATCTTACATCCTGCTTTTGTGTCGTCCCCAATTGTTTCGAGATGCCACCTTCCTCAACTTGTGTGATAACCATTGACCTAATGGCAGTAAGATACCTTATGTGCATAGCAACCTACATAGCCTCCTGAAATTTGTTTTTGCTAATTCGTTCATCCCTCAGAATCTTTTAACCTTTCATGTCGCAACTTTGCCTCATCTTTGAGGAATTCTCTCTCCTAGAACTCTTATCAAGTCTTTCGCATTCTGGAGAACCTCTTTTTGTTGTTTACCATTAGGATAGGGCTTTACAGAATCTAATACAGCGGGCTGCACCTTGTTTGAAGGCATCTCTTGCACGCGTATAGCAGCAAGTATTGTTACCTATACTTTGGTGGTTGGCTCCACTATTGGTATAGTTTTTGACCTATTCTCATCCCCTATAATACACACAATTTTAATCATTCATGCTCCTTTTTCACCTTTTTCTTTGAATATCTTATACAAGTCGAGGAAATCTTCTAATCTTCTACTTTATGCTCCTTTTCACAATGTACACAGGTTAGGAATGTTGGGAAATCACGTTGGGAGTGATCTAGTGAACCACATTTATAACAAGTTCTAGGTGGATATCTGCCACCATCCGCGACCTCCTCGTCCTCATCCAATTCTTTCGCGACCATATCCACCGTGCCCTTCATTAGCATTTTCTACGGTAGCCTATCGAATTCCTAGTGATCTGGCTTTGTGGATTAGGTCAATAATGCGACACTCTAATGTATCATGAGTGTGTGCATCACATATCTTGCAGTACATGGCTACCTTTGCCTGCTAGGCACGGTGGAGTAGGGGCAATTTTGAGCATCATGTGGATTCCTTCACAGATCTCACACGCTATAAGCATGGCCTTCAAACTTCTACGTGGGCACATGTTTTTGGTGTGGCCTTCCACATCACAATCAGTACACCAAATGCCACTATGTGTTTCGCGTGCACTGTCTACTGTAAATTTCTCTAGTTGGATCGTCATAGATGTGATCTACGCCTCCATGAATGGACTTATGTCAGTATCAAGACTTCCCACTGCTTCAGCTCGCAAGGTTGCTTCTAATACTTCCCAAGGATTGGTGAAAGTCTTGTGTGACAACGCACGCCTAAAGGGTAGTAAGAGCCCCCCTAGAGACCATTGCGCATGTTGTGTAGGATGTATCTCATAAGAGAGCTTATAGATCAGGTTTTTTAAAACGTGTGTCATATGCACGTACACTTTCAGTGAGTACCTGATTGATTTCCTTAAGCATTGAAATACTCTATTGCTTGAACTCTGGAATATCGACTTCAGTTAAAAATGTCGCTTTAAGTTGATCGTAATCTACTATTTGCTTGTGATGGGTCATGTTTTTCGATACCAAGACATGGGCGCGGCCAAGTAGCATAGTCGCAAACTGAGTTGCCTTTCATTCAGAGGAAGTTATACCCCTTTTACTTGCCATATAAGTTCACATTTGAGCACATGTTCCGCAGCATTCTCGACACCATGGTACTCTTGTAGGTGCAAGGACATTTCATAAAAAATGTTTGGTGAGGCCACTTGTGTGTTGGTATTTACGGTTCTGCCTTGAACGGGAATATTAGCTATTGGGGCGTTGCCTCCACTTCCGCCACCACTTGTAGCTGAGGGATTAGTTCCAACTCCCTGTTGTATTGAGGTATTTCCTTGTACGCCTGTCGAAGTTGATGTGGTGGTGTTGGTATTCATTATCCCGAATCGTTGTGCTTTTGGTATATTAGGCTTCAACGGATGTCTCTTTTGTGTTGGTTGCAATGTCTGTAAAACATAAGGTAAACTACTATCCAAAGTTTCTTTCTTAGCCTGTTTGACTTCTTCATCACTATCGCTTTCTATTAAAACTTGTTCTAGTATTAGTTGACCCAGTTGCGTGAGCAGACACGAAAGGTTGGATCAGGATACCATCAGCATTATATTGTCCTTCCTCATCCTCCGGATCCAGTATATTCTCTTGGCATGTTGTCGTTCCTTCTTGGAGCTCCTAGTCATTGTTGCTCTCTCCCTGCCCTGATCAACGTTCATGGTCATCACCAATAGTTCTGTAGTTGAGTCGCGTAGACATACAAGCTCTCTTTCCAATGCCCTGTGCCTTTGCTCTTGAAATTGTCGCCTCCTTAGGGTGCTCTCGTCTGAAGAATCCATCACTTGTTCATGATATCTTCATATGTCTTGCTCCGCCCACATTATGGAATGTTTAGCCTTCCATTGGGAAAGTTTCGATCCCCATATAAATCATCATTTTCTTAATCTCCAACGGTAGGTGTTGTAGGTACGATCCCCATGGCTCCCTAAAGAAGTTATATTGTGCTTTGTTCGCACAAGAAAAGGTTGAGACTAAATATTCAAGGATATAGCTCCAAAGTGTGCCCTTCCACCAGTAGTCTACCACGTGTGTCCAGGTTGCGTCATGTTGTGTTAACTTCTTTGTGCGCTCAGAAGTCCAAGGATACTTCCGACCCAAATTCTTGCTTTTTCCCAAACAATAGGCAACTAACCATGCATGTAGGTGTACTGAAAGCTCACAAAAATATTTCATACAACTCATCATAGAGATTAGCCTCAACCCACTTTCTTGGAGAGCAATCCTTACAACTTGGATGATGTTTTGCAAAAGCGTCCTCAACAATGTGTATAGCCAGGCTTTGAACGTTCTCTTGTGTTGAATGATGCATCTTCTGCCCACTTCATCCTTGCATTTTAATGAAGGTTCCGACAACAAAACCAAAATGTTGGAGTCTAGTAGTCTTCTTCCCTTACGTGCGTGTCATTTTTGTATCGGTTGCGCACAAGTTTCC
The DNA here is from genome assembly GCA_019776745.2 of Taxus chinensis. Taxonomy (NCBI): domain Eukaryota; kingdom Viridiplantae; phylum Streptophyta; class Pinopsida; order Cupressales; family Taxaceae; genus Taxus; species Taxus chinensis. The sequence continues at coordinate 592,106,776 of CM034153.1, forward strand.
TCCCCATCACATTGGCATATCACGCTTAGATAAACTAAGGTGTACTCACCCAAAGCGCGAGAGGTTCCCAGGTCCCATCATAGTTAGCAAGAGTGATGTGAATTGTTATTATAGCAATTAGACTGGTATTCCTAGTACATTAACATATAGTATATCCATACAAAGACCAATCACAATGCTCATATATCATTTGATGCGCAATTACAAGTTCTAGCCATCTAGTAGCCAAATACAAGTCACTCATACCTCACTCCCCTAGCTCCCTATTCCAACTAAATACATAATCTAGACCCCTTCATGGGTATTTATACTAGTGGGAACTTTGTCCTTCACTAGTCTTACAAGAGCTAATAATAGCCCTCAAGTTTACAGTTCCAGTTAACTAGTACATTCAGTCAGTAGACAAAATTAGCTCTTTCGCCGTCTTACTCCCGTGCTGCATGTTGATCTTCCACTGAAGATGTTGTTTATCCTTAACCTTATCCAACCCTCTGTCAACTTCATGCAAGTGTCCAGAACTGAAGCATTAGTCTATTCTTGAACTCATGTTTATTCTGTATCTCCTCATACTCTACATGTCCTTTCCTTGACCTTATCATGTGCTACACGATCCTGTGGTTGCTTTCTCTTCTCCTGCACATTTCCGGTGTCCTTCTGACGCACATACTTCTTATCCTTCTCCTTGCGTGGTTAAGTCTTGCACGGTAACCTCTTGCGCACTCCCTTGCTCTTATCCTATGCGCATCCCTTTGTGAAATTCCCACACGCACAGCCAAAGAATAATGAGTAATATTGCTTCACAAATAGCATGATTTACAAACTTGCAGGTTTACACAGTACTAGCGTTGGTTGGGTAACCGACATCGGTCACCTGGGAGGAACCAACATCGGTCGGGTAAACATCGGTTACATGTGCGTTTATGTTTTTATTTTAGACGCGGGATTAAATCCAACCTTTCTTTAAAGGTGATCTAAAGGTTGTAAATGCATAGCTAAGATGCCCTAAGTTTGTATATGCTTATATAAGCTAGAAAACTAGGGTTAGAGGTAGAATTGAGGAAGAATATTGATTCTCCTTGGTTGAGATGATGAAGAAGAAAAAAAGAAAAAGGGGTTGCATGAAGACAAGCTTCCATGGAGAGAAGCTGGATAAAAGGAAATGACAGGTACATCTGAATGGTGAGAAGAGGGTAATGTCTTCTACTGTATTTCCTTTGTATTGTTTTGTCTCAATGTAATGGCTTGCATAGTATGCAAAGCACATAGGGTTTCTTCTTGTAGATCCACATGTTGTTGTGAGATCTTGTATTGTAGATCCATGAGATCATGTTGTATTGTTGGTCCATAGAGATCTAGTATTGTAGCTCATTGGATAGCTTGTGGGTACGTGATAGTATCCAGATATTGTAGAGGAGGTTGTCTTCTTGTTTGCACAGGTTGATGCAGTGATGGAGGAGAGACTTACTTCTTGGTGCACAGTTATGGTTGCACATTGGTAGACCCATTTGAGAGGTCTTGTTTGCAGATTCACAAGAGAGCTTGGTTACACATAGTTCAGAGATGCAATAGTTCCTGGTTATGTGAGATCTAGTGGTGGTTTGGAGGCACGGTTGTAGTGCACTCATGTAGATTTGTTTAGAGATCTAGAGGAGGAGATACTCTTGGAGAGATGCATTGTACTCTTGTATGGAAGAGTTGGTTTATACTCTTGTTCATTATATATATTGAGATCTCTATCTTTGGTGGACGTAGCCCACATTGGGTGAACCACGATACATGTTGTGTTATGTGTGTGTACTTTGTTTTGATTTGGATTTTCTAGTATATACTTCCACTGCTGTAGATTTTGGGGAATTTTCTACTTCTATTTGCATGATTTGGTTTGTTATTGAATCATAGCACTATTATGCAGTTAAGTTCCCAACAACTGGTATCAAAGCGATGGCTTTAGTTTTCAGAGAAAGGGTTTGCTTTAGGGTTTTGTTAGTGGTATTACTGACAGTTGTATGAGAGCAGGGTTTTGTTTTTCCTGATGTGTAAATCGCAGGGAGAGATTTAATATCAAGTGGGAGCTGGAAATGTAAGGTTGTTGGAAAATGACAGTGACCGACGTCGGTATGCTATACCGATGTCAGCACTATTCCTTAGCTGATGTCGGCAGGGTGACCATGGTTGGTTAGTTGGACACCAGTGTCGGTGACCTGTTAAATAGAAAATCACAGATCTGAAGTAATTTGAGAAGATGCAGTGAATGTGTCTTGATTGCTGAGGTGTCCCTGGTTCTTGGAGGCACATGCATGTTGGTCAGATTGCAGATCCGGATTATAGAGGTATGGTTTTTGTTATCTTGGTATTGCAGTGCTTGTATGTTTTGGTTGCACATGCATGTTTGGGATTGCAGATCTGAGTAAGAGATAGAGGAGCAGTTATGCATCCTTGGTGCAGTTAGATGCATGGGCTTCATTAGAGAGGCAAAATATAATAGCACAAAATGAAGATGGGGCTTCCATCAGAGAGGCAAGTACTTTGGTTGAAGATGCGGGTGAGTGTCTTGGTGTTGGTAAGGTGATGTATTTCATCTTGGTACAATTTTATTGCATGTATTATTGTTGTAAAGTTTTTTGTGCAAGATTTGGGTGCTTCTTGAAATGATTGGCTCAACACAACTATCAATTTGGTTGGAGTAGGCACCTAGTTTGGTGTACTATGCCAATTTGTGGCATTGTGTTAGTTCCAACAACACCAACGTCAGTCAGTGAACCGACATCGGTCACAGAGGGAACCGATACCGGTCAGAAGGACCGAGGTCGGTCTCTGTGACAGCAAGTTCTGTATTGGGTTTTTGCAGCAGAAGAGGGCATGAAAGGTTTAGTGTCCAGTTTGGAGGATCAGGTTTCTTGCACAGAGTGTACAGGATAGAAACATGGAGTAGATCACTTCAATGTTTGAATCAGAAAGAGGATGGAGTTGGCTCGGTGAGTCCAGTGAGACTTGGGTCAAATTCAGGTATCTCTATATGGTTCATGTTTTATTTCTTTCATTTGAAGCAATTGGTATTATGTTTGGATTGTGTGCACAAGTAAAATATGCACCATGGATATTTGGTGAGTTTGAATTTTATTTCTAGGATGTGTTGGAATCTTAAGGACAAGGGTATCTAGTCTAAGGATGAGATCCTTAATGAAAATTCATGTTTAGACACAGTTTCAGGTAACGGAGATGTTGAGTACACATGGATGAAAAGAAGGTGGTTCAGCCTACTTCACAAGAATCCCAAACTTCTGTGATGTAGAAGTATTCTTTGATAAGAAGGGAATCAATTTTATATTTTCTTTCATTTGTTTTATTTCTCACTGATATATATTGGAGCTTTTGAGCTTGGTGATTAGAGGCAGTGCAGGGGAGTTCATGTTGAGTGGGAGCAAGCCATGGTTGTTGGCATTGCAGGTTGGACACATATGCATGTGTGGAGTGAGAGGAGAATGCTACTATTCAGAGTGGCATGAGGAACAAGTTGTTTTGGAGGACAGTCGTGGTTTTGTAGGTATTTTGTGTTTAGTGCATGGTGATGTCACTTCTAGTTTTATTTTGTAGTGCCTGGATATCCTTATGGGATGAACAGTTGATGGTTGTTCAGCTGGGTTAAGAAGAGAGAGAAATGTTTTAGAGTTTGAAGGGTGAAAGAAGGAAAATATGTTTGTTATAGTTGGTCGGTGTCAGTAGGATCTGCCATGGTCGGTCAGGTTATAGGTGTGATAACAGTGTGTATTTACAGTTTATTGATGTTTCCCTTGTTTGCTTTCATCTTGGATGGTTGTGCAGTATGTTGATGACATTTTTTTGCTGGTATTTTCACTAGTTATTAGTAGCATGGTTAACATGGTTGTTGTTGACATTGATTAGCACAAGATTCATGTGTGGCCTTGGAGTTAGTCAGTGAAAGACTTGGAGCTTCTGGAGAGCCTGGTGATATGGATGGATGTACATGGTGAGTTTATACATGTGGATAGATTCTGTTTTGTGAGTCTATGATGATGCAAATATTTGTTTTGCACATGGATGCCTATGAGCATGGTTTAGATGCCCTTGAGCATGAGTAGGGGATGTTTGTATTTCCTCTTATTACTATGTTACTCCATGATAGATATGTTTTCTACAGATGGTTGTCTTGGACATGCAAGTTGTTTATGCAGGGTTGGATTTGCAGAATGCAGTGTTTGGATTCTTTGAGTTATGCAGGTGTTGTGGATTGATCACCCACTAGTTGCATGTAGAACTCATTTGGGTTGTCTTTACCCAGGATCTTGTTTTTTTGCTTATGCATATTCCAGTTTGACTTGTCTTTGGTCAGTTGCATTGGTGGTTGCATGGAGACATGGATAGATGGTTGGAGAACATGGTTGGTTTTATAGGTATGGCTATGGTTGCGATTGAAGCTCAGTATTTCAATTTGAGTGGGAGCTCTTGCAGGTGTGTTAGTCATGGTGGCTTGGTTGCATGAGAGGCTTGGTGTTATGATTCAGTGGGAGCTTGATGTATGGATAGCTCGTGTATCACAGATCAGTAGTAGCTTCGTGCAGGTATATGGTAAGTCATGGTTTGTTATCTTATTGGTTTTAGAAGATGGTTTAATCTTCCTGATTTTTGAGAGAATTGTTGAAGTAAAGAATAGTTGGTCTTCACGGTATGTAGAGGATGGTAATGTACAGGTACAAGTTCAACAATTTATCTCCAAGTGGGAGATTGTTGAGTTGTGGAGCTAAATTGCTTCACAAATAGCATGATTTACAAACTTGCAGGTTTACACAGTAACCGACATCGGTTGGCTAACACAAAGACTGGGACATCGGTCACCTGGGAGGAACCAACCAGTCGGGACCATCAGTTACCTGTGCGTTTATGTTTTTATTTTAGATGCGGGATTAGATCCAACCTTTGATTATAAAGGTGATCTAAAGGTTGTAAATGCATAGCTAAGATGCCCTAAGTTTGTATATGCTTATATAAGCTAGAAAACTAGGGTTAGAAGGTAGAATTAAGGAAGAATATTGATTCTCCTTGGTTGAGAGGATGAAGAAGAAGAAAAAGAAAAAAAGGGTTGCATGAAGACAGAGCTTCCATGGAGAGAAGTTAGACAGAAGGAAATGGCAGGTACATCTGAATGGTGAGAAGAGGGTAATGTCTTCTACTGTATTTCCTTTGTATTGTTTTGTCTCAATGTAATGGCTTGCATAGTATGCAAAGCACATAGGGTTTCTTCTTGTAGATCCACATGTTGTTGTGAGATCTTGTATTGTAGATCCATGAGATCATGTTGTATTGTTGGTCCATAGAGATATAGTATTGTAGCTCATTGGATAGCTTGTGGGTACGTGATAGTATCCAAATATTGTAGAGGAGGTTGTCTTCTTGTTTACACAGGTTGATGCAGTGATGGAGGAGAGACTTACTTCTTGGTGCACAGTTATGGTTGCACATTGGTAGACCCATTTGAGAGGTCTTGTTTGCAGATTCACAGGAGAGCTTGGTTATACAGTTTGGAGATGCAGTAGTTCCTATGGTTATGTGAGATCTGGTGGTGGTTTGGAGGCACGGTTGTAGTGCACTCATGTAGATCCATTTAGAGATCTGGAGGAGGAGATACTCTTGGAGAGATGCATTGTACTCTTTATGGAAGAGTTGATTTGTACTCTTGTTCATTATATATATTGAGATCTCTATCTTTGGTGGATGTAGCCCACATTGGGTGAACCACAGTACATGTTGTGTTATGTGTGTGTACTTTGTTTTGATTTGGATTTTCTAGTACATGCTTCCACTGCTGTAGATTTTGGGGAATTGTCTACTTCCTGCATTTACATGATTTGGTTTGTTATTGAATCCACATCAATACCCAATTTATTTTATATATGTTTACAACTTCATGACAAAAAAATCACAAAAATATACCCCCCAAAATAATCGAATAAAATAAATATTACATTTATTACAATTATCGAACAAATGATATATATATCATCCAAGTACTTCCTTTATGACAATATAAGAGAAAAATTTAAAAAGGTCTTTACATCTTTTATACCTTTACCTTTTTAATTGACATAGTTAAGGATACCACCTTTGATGACCTTTTTATGTGGAAAGGGATTTCACCCTTTTAATGAAAAGGGATTCCTACTCTCCACCCAATAGCTCAAACCAATAATCCTTAAGATAAATTTTAAAAACTAATATTTTATACAACTGCATTACCATTTGTTAAATAATGCAAAAACCTTTATTTAATACTATTTGTTGTCTTTTACTTGATTTTTTATGGTTTGGAAGCATTATAGGATGTAAATCGGTAAAATTAAATATTTTATTACTTTAATAAAAAACCTTCATATATATATATATATATATATTTTTAAGAGGTAGGGAGTTATCTCATCCGAATTCACACTCTATTGCAACACAAATAACCAAATACTTTTAACTAAAACAAATAGATATGTGCAATATAGAAATAAAGCCAAACATTATTTAATGCAATTTAATAAGTAGAGTGAATTCACAAAGGGTTTTGATACTTATATTTATTATCGTGAGTTATATGGTGATAGTCCTCATTATCTAACAGTGGAAATGCATGCTCATAAGTGATATTGACAACACCTAAAAATGATAGAATCATTAAAACAATATTTCCAAAATATCATTAATGTTTCTAATGAATGCCCTTGAACTATTACTAATGTCCCTAATAAATTTATAAAGTGATATCAATGTTCTTGAAAAATAATAGACAACTCAAACAAATTGACAATTGTATTAATTGAGTTTTGATCTCTAATATCCTCGTTCAATTTTCCGCGCTTCAACTCTGATCGCTTGCAAAATAGATTTTATTCTCCTTACCCTAGAAGGGTGAAAATATACAAGAACATTAAGGAAAATAAAATATGTTTTGGAGCTTTTGGAAAATCAAAGAATGAAACAATTAACTTCATATTTGTTATGCCCTTAAACAATAAAATATAGAAAAGAAAACCTCAATGATCGAAATAGATCCAATAACAAATAAACCAAGTCTTTATGATGTGTGTCCTTAAATGATTGCTTTAGCATAAAATTGTGGGATTAAACAATAAATGCTATAGTGATTTTTTGATTTCTCTAGAGATTTTGCAAGCGCTTGAAATATTGTAAACAAAATTGGATGCTTCATACTTCTCCATAAGTTTAGATGTGAAATAAAATGCAATTCTTGTCATAAATTATAGATAAATTGAATTCAAATAAGGGACATATTGGTACCAAAATGGGGCCAAAAATGACATCAAATGATCAAAAAGTGAAAAAATGAAATTAGGGTGTTGTGTGCTTGTAATCTAAAAGGGGTCACATAGGGGCCCACAAATGGCATTGACATTATTAGTGAACTTGTTGCCAACATAAGCTCCTCACTTCATTTTGAACAACTAGATCACAAAGACCTATTTTCTCATGTTTTTAAGATCGTTCACGTCTTCTTTTGCATATTATTGTTTAATAGAGGCTCATAACAACATGCATAGGCTATGGAAGAGATTTTAATCACTGACACACTTTTTTCCATCTTTTCCCTTCTTCACATTATGATTTAGAGCATTTTGAGCTCGTATCATCAAGGTTATAATCCATTTTGGAGCAATTTGAGCTCATTTCATGGAGGTTATAGTAATATTTAGGTAGTTTTGAGCTCTCAATTGCATCTACACTCTGCCTTGGGGTGTTTTCGAGCCTTATATTCAAAAGGAAGGCATGAAGGAGCTCTACTTGTCACCTGGTTAGAAGTCACAATTATTCAAAAGTTTAAACATGGTGATCGCCTTCTCTTTTCACTTTGGGGAATCATTCCACATCAACTGGGAGGGGAGAGGTGTAATCCTTTTTACATAAAAACACTTTATGGCCAAGTGGAGAAAAAGACCCACTTACCCCTTTTTGGTTGAATTCAAATTCAACTAGGGCATAAAGGAGGGAAAAGGTGGCCCATGATTGTGCCATGTGGAGAAATCCCAAAAATTTGAGCACCCAAGAAAGATTGACCAAGGAAATTAAGAATTCCCATAGCCCATAACCAATAAGAGGTAAACACGTCAACCAATTATGGGCAATTGGGGGTTAGAGGATTGAGATATAAAGGAGTGGGCACATGACACAAACAAGTGAAGCACTTAGAGTTGGTAACCATTCAAAGGTCAACATGTGGCACAATCATCAGCAGTCAAAACTCAAAAGGTTGAGGAGCTAGCATAAAGAGAGGTAGATCCTTGAATCCCATATCTAATGAAATGTTACCACATGCCACCAATAACGAGTTGCCATATGTCACTAATTACAGAGATTAGGGTCTTAGGAAGATAGATACTAAACGGGGAAGACATGGACGCGAGGAATGGAGACCTAAGAACTTGTAGCCAATGAGAAAGAGATAAGTGGCAGGGGTAATTTTTGGATTAAATTTAATGAACTCATGGCTGTCATCTACACTATCAGTTAGGGAACGTGTAACCAATGAAAATTTAGCATGTGGCACCAATTAAGGACTACCACGTGGCCCAATGGGAAAAAAGAGATAAGCATTATAGTTTGAAAATAATTTTGTCTCCAAGCTTTAATGACATGAGCAATGGAATATATCTATAATTTTAGCCAAATGTTTTGATTAAGGCCACCGAATCAAGCAAGTGTGGATTCATTGGAAAAATATCGAGAAATTATTGAATAGGACACATATTAGGGCCCGACCCTTTATTTTTTTGAGTACATTGCATTAAAATATCTTGTAGGTTATTTTCATGTAAATTCATATCGTAGGTGGATTCAAAGCTCAATAGAGCTCATTTCTTGAGACCAACACCTTGTTTGAGCAAGCAGGCCTATTTTCCACCATTGCAACATCCATTTTTAGGGATTTGATATCTAACATTCCTTTTGGAAAAGGATTTTGTAATTAGGATTCGTATTTGGGTACTCAATGTATGTAACCACATTTGAGTGGGATTTTTATGTTCCAATGATTCAATTTTCCCTCTCTTTTTTCCTCTTTTCTTCTCTACTTCTATAACTGTAATGATATTAATTGCAAGATAATCCATCTTTCTCACATTCTATAACATTATGATATTTTTGGTTTCAGATAATATCATGCATCTAATACCTTAACCTTAGAAAAATCTAATGCACATAGTGCCTCCCCCATGTTGTAAGAAAATTATGCACCTTTAAAAGTAAAGCAATTTTTTTGATTATGGTTCTTTTTATGCCCTTCAATGGTTGTGTGTTTTCATTCCTTACCTTCTATTTCATCATGGTATGTTGTGTGTGGGATATATTTTACAGTTTTTTTTTTTTTGTCATAAGTAGGCTAAGGGAGAGTGTTCTCCTTTTATTCTAGTGCATCACCATTTTATGTTATCTATTTTTTTTCTCTCTCTCTCTCTCTCTATCCTCACAATGTTAGCTTAGTGGTAGGCATAGGAGTAGGTTAGGATAAGAAGTAATATTTCTCCATATTTATATCCTAAGGATCCAAGGTACCATATCGTGGGGACATTCCCATTGTTCATATTGAGACACCAATATTCATTTGGTGCCCTTGGGTGCACATTTTCAGCAGCCAATATTTTATAGCACACCCAATGTGACTTGTTTTGTGTTGTTTTTTGAAAATATTATGTAAACCACCTGATATTTTTAGTTAATATTTTGGTGATGATATTGACTTTATATTCTTTTAGAAGCAAAAACAATCACCTTACAACTCCATTGATTCAAGAATCCATTTCTCTCATTATAGATCACTCCTTTAAAATCCTTCCATTTTCATTCATCTCCCTTCATATTCCATTGTGGTTATATTTTTATGGCTCACCCTTTCATCCATTGGAACCATCCTCAACATTTTCATACACAATAGTAATACATTCTTTTGGATATCTTCCCTATTTACAATCAAGGATTCCCAGAATATCAGGGGTATGAACAACTTCATGATGGATATTCATATACACCAGGTCAAACTGATGCATATGGATATCCCACTAACTATTATGGTTTTCGGGAGCATGGGTACATGCATTTGATGAAGGAAACTTCATCCATGATCACGAAATGTAGTAGAGGATATAGGAAAATGGAGAAAATGTGAAGAGAGTTCAAGATATGATTGAAAAGATAAAAGTCGGGTAATCTAGTCTTAAGAAGATATGCCCATGGAGTGATAATTTACCATGATCATACAACCCTCCCACTCAATAATTTAAACCCTTGTAGCCTTATCAACTTAGAACACATGATTTACCTCTTTTTTGAGCCATATTAGAGTTCCCCTTCCTCTTAAGCAGGACAATGTACCTATCAAACCATTTGAATCCTTGCAACATCACCCTAAACCCCATTCATCACCTCATTTTATCAATCATAAAAACCCTTTTTCACTTTCTAAGTTCCCTTTCCAGAGAGCTTTTGAAAAATTTCTTGCAAAATTTTACCTTTTATTAAGTGTTATTTTTCGTTAAAATTATTTGAGGAAATTGCCTGAGTACTGATTTTTCTTATGTATTTCAGATTTCAGAAGTCAAGTTTTAGTTTGCATGTAAACTACTTGTTGACTCCCAAAACCCAAAACCTGAAATACATAGGTGGTTAGTGCAAATTGAAATTTAGAACCCGAAATGCAGTTTGCATACAAACTGCAAGTTAAGTTACGAAGTCTGACTCCCCTACAACCATTTCAGGTTTTACCTATCAAACCATTTGAACCCTTGCAACATCACCCTAAACCCCATTCATCACCTCATTTTCTCAATCATAAAAACCCTTTTTCACTTTCCAAGTTCCCTTTCCAGAGAGCTTTTGAAAATTTTCTTGCAAAATTTTACCTTTTATTAAGTGTTATTTTTCGTTAAAATTATTTGAGGAAATTGCCCGAGTACTGATTTTTCTTATGTATTTCAGATTTCGGAAGTCAAGTTTTAGTTTGCATGTAAACTACTTGTTGACTCCCAAAACCCAAAACCTGAAATACATAGGTGGTTAGTGCAAATTGAAATTTAGAACCTGAAATGCAGTTTGCATACAAACTGCAAGTTAAGTTACGAATTCTGACTCCCCTACAACCATTTCAGGTTTTGGAACCTGAAGTGTAGTTTGCATGAAAAGTGCAAGTCAACTTCTAAAACCTGACTTCCGAACACTCAAGGACATTTTAGGTTTTTGGAACCCGAAGTGTAGTTTGCATGCAAATTGTAAATCAACTTTTGACTTCTAAGATGCCATAGATTTAGGCCATTTTCAGGTTTTGGAGCCTGAAATGTAGTTCACATGAAAACTGCAAGTTAACTCCCAAAACCCGACACCCGATGCTAGGTCAATGCATTTAATGGCACCTACCCACATATGTCATCTATGTGGTAATTAATTTTCCCTTTTCTATTTAAAGGGAGAATTTTTACTTTTATTTTTCGCTTGAAAGTTTGTACACTGACTCACTGATGCATCACCGACCTCCGATCGTACTTCTTACGTGGATTTTGGGCAATTTTTGTGTTTTTCTTCAACCCACTTGGTATTTAGGTAATTTTTTAAAATCATTTTTGCAAGGCTTTCAGGATTTATTTCTAGGGTTTTACTACCTTTATTTTACCTGGCATTATGGGCGCTCTTCGTGACTTCATTTTTGTGCCAATTTTAAGGGTTTCCTTCTTGTGTTTTGGGATTAAATTTTCCATGTCTCTCCCACCTTCACTGGTTTTGTTTTTTTTTTGAATCTTAGGCTTCAAACTATCTTTTTTTAGGGAGAAAGGAAAATTTATCATTCGAAGACTGTTTCAGAGGTTTCAAGCTGCAAAATAGGTCTCCAATCCCACTGCGGATCAAGTCAAAACTCTAAAGCTACGAAACGAGATCTAACTTCTGCTATTAGAAGTCATAGGTCGATAGGAACCTTGCAGGGCAGAAGTGCATGTTGGAAGTGTAGGGATAAACTTCCACTTTTAGCTTCAGAAAGGTTTTTCAGGGCTTCTTCCAAGGGAAAATGTCTGGATCGTCATCTAAGGGAAAAGAGAAAATGAAATGTAGTTTCCAAGGGGTATCTCTCTCTTCCAGTATCACATTAGATGTCGATAATATTGGAGATGCTGACCTTGGACACATTAATCTTCTTGAATTTTGGTATAGAGTTAGAGCTCGGTCAAAAAATGCCTAGATGAAGGGTATCTTTGATAGTGGACTTGCTTTAGCTGCCACTTTTCCACCATCAATGCAATGTCTAGAGTTTGTGCTCGTAGCTACCATGCATTATGATAAGAAATTCCAAGTGGTTAGAGAAAATGAATGAACAATTGTGATCAAATTGGACATTGATTATTTTGAGGATTTATTGAAGCTTCTTGATGTTGAAGAATATACCTCAATTTCTCCAGAGGCCACTCTTGCGCACTAGGAAATATATTATGAAACTTGTACTAGATTCCTTAATAAGAGATATATGATAAAATATAGGCCTTTAACGAATAGAGTCCCAAAGACCATCCCACACTTGGATTTCATTCAATAGGTAAATGACATCATCACATTACTGAGAAGAATTACAAGACTCCCATCTTCCAAATATTTTCAAGAGTGGATGTATTTATATATTGCCACTATCTGAAAGAATGTCAATCTTATTCGATGGGTAGAACATATATACAATGTTATCCATATTCAATGTTTAGATGTCTTAACTTTGGGTAATTTATTAATGACTTCCTATCTTGTGTATGTGGCTGCAGGGATGAAAAATTATCTAGGTTTGTCACCCATGGGGTAAAGGAATTAATCAAATATTTATGACTTTATCCTCAACTCACGATGAAGGAGGGGGAAAAACATTTCAGGAGAATTAATGATGCTTTCTTCACTGACATCTTATGTGTATTTGACAAATAAATTTATAACCAAAGGATTTCAGATAGTGCTTGGCAGTGGTCATAAGTTGGGGAGAATTTTCTTACAATTTCCAACGTTCACATATCTCAGGGTGGGAGGATTATCAGGCACTCCCTATAAGCTACCAAGGTGTCCCACATACAAATGGGTCTTGATGGAACTAGTTCGACAACTGCTACACTTTCACAAAATCCAACATGATAGATATAAGACATGGGTTTAATTCCATGTATTTTTGGGATAGAATACTTGTGTATCCACATATAAAGCAAAGAATGTTGAAGGAGAAATGTAGCAAATGAATTTAGAAAGCAATCACCCACGTGTTATTTTTGATTATTGGGGAAATATTGGTGTACATGGGACAACTAGTATCCACATACCACAGTTGGAGGAAATATGGATTAATTGCAGAGATGAAGTCGCGGTATGAGAGAGGGACTTTGAAAAGATAACTCTCAAAGAAGAGGTTGAGTATAGAATTACATATGTTCATGAGGGCTCTTTGAGATGATGGACAGGTCTTGGGCCCCATCTATAACCAAAATAATGTGAAATATCAACCATTTCCATGGATCGATTGGTCACTTGAAGGAATGTGTAACTCATATCCTCAACTGGACCCATCAGTGGCTGATATAATTGGGAATTACACCAAAAGCATCATATCAACTTCCTATTCTAGTAGTACAGGTATAACCACTAGTGGGCCACACCATCTCTTCAAAAGGAAAGAGGCCCACTACCAAACCCACTCCCATGCCTCACAAGATCACCATTATCTGTAGAGGTTCAAGTTATTCCTCCAGGGTTCCCTCTATAGAAGTTGTCCCTCCTAAGGTTCCATCTACAAAAATTATTGATACTAGTGCTTCAACACTATACACAACTCAAGTGTTATAGTCACCTTCTTCTCCACCTCTCCCTTCATCCCCATTTTCAGCCCCTCCATATCCTCCACCTCTCACTCTCTCCTTGCTCACATCTTCCATTTCTTCTCCTCCCATTTCTCCCACTCCCATCACCTTGTCCTCTACCATGGCTCAAGTATTTTCTTCCCTTCCCTCTCTCTCATCTGGAGATGTTTTGGCTCTGAGTTCCCCTATAGGAACTCTCCTTCCTCAACAGTCTCTCCCCACTTCTCCTCCCATCATTCTACTTGTTTCATCTACCCCCATGTCTGTATTTTCCACTCCATCCCCACTTGTCACCTCTTCATTGCCACCCATGGTTACTGCAATAAGTGCCCTTATATCACCCATGCAGACTACTAATGCGATAACAATACCCATGTCATCCATTGAGAACATGTCTTCTTCTTCCACTCTTGCATGGTTGAATAGATAAAATCCTAAGAAGAAGAATAAAGTTCCCATTGGAGATGTCATTGATCTCAACATATTAGATCCAACTCCTTGACAACAAGTAAAAAGGCCAAGAATTATCTCTCACCATTTAGTCGACCAAACAGGGGAAATATTTGTTGAAATAACAACTCCGACCACTGAAAAATCAAAAGAGAACATAACTGCAACGAATTATCAAATTTCAAAGTTTTACCTTGGTAACGCCACACATGAAGGTGTAAAACAGGATGTCCAAGTTTCCCTTGGAAACCTTCTGGAAAAATTTGACAAAGACAAGGTCACAAAGGATGAACTAAAAGGCAAAGTAGATCAACTAATTTCCATCTTGCATAAGATCACACATCCTATTCATACAACTGCTCTTGCTGTGCCTACAAATTTTGACGACAATTCTTTCTCTGTGGTTGAGAAAATTGGAAAATAAGTTCGAGCAGTCATGGCTTGTATTGAAATCCAAATTCAGGAAGGAAAAAAATGATAAAGGACGCTGTCGATCTATATAATGAACTTGAATTTTAAAAGGACACAACCACTAAAATGTATGGTATTCTCACAAAAGAATGTGATAATCTGGAGCTCACATTGGAATATTGGAAAGAGGTTTGGACCGTTGAATTTGATCTACTCTTAGGAGAGGGGATCATTGACGACTCCTCAAAGTTTTTTGAATATAATGAAGCCATGAAGTTCCATGTCCAAATGTTACAGGAGGCTATGTATAAGTTGAATGAGGGAAGAATCGAGGTAGTTGATGGAATAAATGACATCACAGATAAATTTGACATCATCCATTACATGTTCTTTGATTAAAATGTCGACACACTTCTAGCAAAACAAATTACTACTAAATTTAAGAGTCTAGTTAATGAAGATACTGAGGTAACAAGGTATCTTGGTCTTGAATCCATTCAGAAGATGGTATTATACCATAATTTCTTAAGACAAATCAAGAAAGTTACAAATCAGATCAAGAAGTTACCTAGAAAAATAAATAGAATAGCTGAATCCATCGAGGTCCTAACCCGCTATGCATGCGAACCTGGATATAAAAATGTCCAAGAAGTCATTAAACAATTTCTTGATTATAGGAACAAGTTAATTGGTGAAGAAGAAAAGGAAACTGATATAGATCGGGAAAAGGGTGGCACCAGCCTTAACTAAACTTGGCTACCATTTTCACATAGTCTCCAAGCCACATTCACCATTCGAGTTGTAGTTTTGACTCAGTCAAACTTGCACAACCACTTGGCTATTTTTGTGGGAGACTATTTCTCACATATAAATACATTCTATTTTTAGTATGTAATGATTAAGAAGAGTGGCTATAATCACTCAACCTTCTCAATCTATAAATAGAAGGATGCATTATGTAATGGGGGACTTTTGGATCATTGTGTAAGAAGACTCATGTTATTTTGAGTTCTCATATACGTGCTTTAGCCTTAATACTATATACAAAAACAATATTTTGCCTTCATCTATTTAATGTGTTATGTATTTTAGTAGCTCATTCTATACTTGTGAATGTTCTTATTTCTTGTATGTGATCTATTTTACCTTCACAATAATTATATTTCTTTAGTTAAATTACAAGTTGTGATCGTGAAAATTGCTTGCTCCAACTATGGAATAGATAAAAACCCTTTTGTTATTTCTAAGTTTTATCTTCATAAAGTTAATTGCTGAAGAAAAGAAATAGGAAGTTGTGCATGTCATATATTATTTTGTAAAAGTATTCTGTTCTTGCGAAGTTGATCTTCTTTTTCATTAAACTATTGGTGGATCACCTTTTCTAAGTATCCCCGGTTATTCCCTTCCCTTTTCTTCGAAGAATTGGATAGTTTAGTTTGTTTTCTAGCACTATATATTTCACAGTCTAATCTTATATTAGATGCACTTAGTTTAGAAGGAAGTCAACCTTCTCCAAAGGTTCATCCCAAGGAGCCAAGGTCCCACACCTTAGGGATGTTACCATGTTACACTAGATCATCTAACGATTCGACGGGTGTGTGATCCAAGTGACAACAACCCTCCACCTATGCAACATAAATCTCATCCACAGACTCCTCTATTCCTCTCCACTTACAACAATATTACATCTCCTCCCCACCCCTTGAACCTAACCAAGACCTGTCAAGCTATATCAATTAGTGCAATAATACCCATTTCGAGGAATCATAAGAGCAAGTTGATATCATACCTAATCACCTTATTTTAGTTGATTTTCAAAAGTAAAAACATGAGGAGGAAAAATCACAACATATGGAAGGGTATCAAAAGGATTTATGGATCAAACAAAATATTCCCTAATACCTTTGTTGCAATCAACCTTTTGGAAGTGCATCATGACCTGCTATAATAAATTTCATCAACGATGAAATTGAGATACATTTATCATAGTGTCATGAATTTGATGGTGAAAATGAAATCATGTTTTGGCAAAGTAAAGAGGATCCACAAAAATAGATATAGGATGATGATGTTCAACTAGATCTAGAAGTGTATGACAAAAAGGATAATCACATATAACCTAAGAGAGGGAAGGAAGTTTCATTTGGCACCAATGGTACTCAACTTAAATTTTGGTAGAAAGAAAAGGAAGATGAGCATGAGAATTTTGTTGAATGTAATGAACGTAATTAATTTATATGTTTAGCTACTGATGCCATCCTTGGAGACTGCAGTGATGAAGCACCAAGAGTGTATGTGGACATTAAGGTTAATCAAATAGAGCTCTAAGGGGATGATGAAGAGGAGATTGAGCTTGTCAAATATATTTTTGAGGATAAAGAGGAGGAATATCCTAATGTTGAGAAAGAAGTGTTTGTTAAGATGAAAGAAGTGGAAGAGAAGTTAAATGATCTCATAATTCCTCTAATTCCTCTCTACGAGGAAGAATATATGCTCTCAAGATTTTCCAATGATGTTAAGCATAGGGATAAAAATATAAGATTACATGTATAATGTAGTCCTTTGTCTCTGAATATTTATTTTTGGTTTCTTATTAGCATCTATTCATTTCAAATCCCCAATAAGAGTTACCACCAATCATGCTCACTTATGAGCATGAGAAAGAGCTCAAATACACCCAAAATTAGTTCCCACACCTTCACTAGAAAATTACAAAACAAGAACATGTGTTTTTCATATTGGAGTTGATATTTTGAAGAAAGAGGAGATATAGACCATACTTTCATACCTCTCATTTTCCATATCCATTGAAAATCTCATTACATATCGTAAATTTAACAAAATGGGAGTTACTTTTCCCAACCAATTTGTGGCTTTGTATAATATTATCTTATGAATTGTTAGAGTAGGGTAGTATAGGTCTATTTTTTGAAAAATAAGTGGTTTTGACACTCTGCATATCTTCTTTGAAATATTATGATTTTTCATTTTGTACACAAGTTTTGTGAGCCACACTCTTTTGAGGAGTTGTTTGGAGGTTGTTACTTGCATATTTTAAAGTAAAGATTTAAAGTTGAGTTTTAAGGAGTTTCTAGACTTCTTTTTATAATATTTTAGGTGTTATACAGACTCCATTCCTAATGGATTTCCAAGGATATTGGTATTTTTATTTAGCAATAAAATGAACCCTATGATTTTCCAAAAATGTTGCCAAAATAAGCTCCTCACTTAATTTTGAGAAACTAGATACTACAAACCTATTTTTTCATGTTTTAAAGGGATTTTCACTCCTTATTTTGTACATTATTGATTAGTAGAGGATAATGTGAACATGTATTGGATGTGGGATATGTTTTAATCATTAAAATCCTCTCTTTTATCTTTTCCCTTATTTACAGTTTTCTTTGGAGTGTTTTGAGCTCATTTCATGGAGGTTACAATCTGCTTTGGAGAATTTTGAGCTCATTTCACGAAGGTTACAATCCACTTTTGGGTAGGTTTGAGATCTCAATTACATCTACACTAAGACTTGACATGTTTTATATAATTACATTTAAAAATAATACATGAAATATCTCTACTTGCCACCTGTTTGGAGGTCATAGTTGTTTAAAAGTTCCAACATGGCGTTTGTTGTAGTCTTTAATTTCCCAATAGAATGCTAGGTATGCTAGCACCTCATTCAACAGGGATGAATGCTCACTCGAAGTGGGTAAAACTACTTGGTCCATCCTTTATATTTATTTTCAAGATCTTATCATGTAGATACATGATGATATATAACCAAGTACTCATTCAATTATACTAAACCATTGCATATATTCAATTGGAAACACACATAATAAGGAGCATAACGGTTTAGATAACAATCAATCCCAATTACACCATGAATTTTCCATACTCATACATGTCAATGAGCATAATCCATCATAATAAAGTCTTACATAATAGAAGTTGAATATATATGTATACCAAGGTGCTAGAACATGCGTGCAAGTATCAAACCCTAGCTGAACAATGTACTAGACTCCAAGACTATAATTAGATTCTACGGGGTACCAAAAAAATGGGTAACAACAAGTATATATAGGGGCGGGGGCTTTCCCTTCTCTGCCCATGCATCATCCTAATAATAGGCGTGTCAAAAATAGATCATATGCATGTTTTACAAGACAACTAACAATATATCATCCTATAAATAAGACTTCCATTTAATCCTATTAATATCCTCCATGAATGTACTCGATATGTATGTTCATCCTCCAGAAATAGCCTTTGTGTGGATTCCAATTTATCATGCTTTATCTCTTTGCTTGGTTGGCACTCCATCCCGTTTTTCTGTTTTTAGCCTGTAAAATAGAAAATCAGCTAAGTCCCGAACTCTATCATCCTGGGCGCGAACCTCCCACGTGATGTTCTAACCCATTTTATGTGCACCCCTTTGTAGCTTCCTTACATGCATGCAAAACTCCCACGTGTGGCTTTCAGACATAGTCATTTTATTAGTCCAACATTCGCCTTCACTTTTCACTTTCGGGAATTACCCCACATTGGCTAGAAGGGGAGAGGTGCAAGCCTTTTAATACATTTTTTTTATAGATAAGTGGAGAAAAGGATCCACTTATCCCTCTTTAGTTTAATTTAAATTCAAATAAGGAATAAATTAGAGAAAAGGCATCCTGTGATCGTGCCTAATGGCAGGCTTTGGATTATGCCACATATCATAATCTCAAAAAGTTTGGCACTTAATAAATATCAACCAAGGATAGTAAGAAGCTCCAAAACCTCCATATCCTATAACCAATGAGAGGTCAACATGGGGACCAATCACACACATTTGGGGTTTGGATGGTTTATCTAAATAGGAATGACCATGTGACACAAGTTGGCGAAGTGCCTAAAGCCCATAACCATTCATAGGTTGACATATGGCCCTATCAAAGGTAGTCAGGAGTTAGAAGGTCAAGGAGTTAATTAGAAGAGAGGAAGAGCCTAAGAGCATATATCCTTTGAGATGTTTCCATGTGTCACTAATAATGTGTTGCCACATATCACCAATGGCAAAGGGTCGGGTACCAAGAAGATATAGAACAAACGAGGAAGACATAGACATGAGGAATGGAGACTAAAAAACTTTAACCAATGGGAAAGAGACAAGTGGTATGGGTAATTTCTAGATTAAATTTGACAGCCTCGTTGAAATCATCTAAATTTTAGCTAGGGAGCTCATAACTAGTGAAAATTGGTCACGTGGCAACAATCAAATCCTACCATGTAGCCCAATGAGAAAAAGGGGAGAAACACTATAGTTTGAAACCCAATTTTTTGTCTCCAAGATTTAATGACACAGGAAATGGCATATCTCATCAATTTTGGCATTAGATTTTGATTGAGGTCACTAAATCAAGCAAAAGTGGATTTTTTGAAAAGCCTTCAAGAAATACTATTGAATGGGACACATAGTGGGGTCTAAGCCTTTATGTTTTTTGAGAATATTACAATCAAATATCCGGCAGGATGTTTTCACATAAATTTAAATCATAGGTGGATTTAAATCTCAATGGAGTTTATTTCTTCATCCCAACACCTTGTTTGAGTAAACATACCTATTTTCCATCATTGTACCACCCATTTTTAGGGATTTTAGATATAACATTCCTTCTAGCATAAGATTTTGTAGTTGGGAGTCTGATTTGGTTATTCAATGTCTATAACAAAATTTGAGTGGGATTTTTGGGTTCCCATAGACCCTAAAATTCTGTAACTTATGCGTGTGGAATGCCAAGTTTGACCATGTGTCTATTGTCACCAAAATGTGTTCTCGTGTAAGCTATACACAATTAAATGATTTTGAGTATCTCTATCCTTAAGGTGTGAGACATTTTCTTCTTGAGATGGATTTGTGGATAAGGTCAACTTCATACACTAAATACTCTAATGTCAACCACCAACTATAACTAAACACTAATCTACTGAATTGGGGGGAAAAGGGATGGTAGAAAAACATAAAAAGGATAGTGATGGCACCAAGAAATAAGTAGATCACCATCCAATGAGTTCAACAAGTGACAAGACAAAACACATATTTACTTCCATCCTTTTTATATTTGATTAAAATTTACACATAACCAAAAAGGAATGAAACATAAGCTACAAGGAATTATTTTAATTAGTTAACTTCCAACATTACCCATTCAATATCATAATAATGCATTAATAATTGTAACAAATGTACATGATACAATATAAGTTCATAAATACATGGGATTGAGTACACTTAGCTGATTACGAATGATTCTAGGAAAGTCTGGGTGATCTGAATGATGGAACAAGGGGATCTAGACATGAGAATACTTCAAACATGGAACTGTGACTTGAAGATGCTCATGGGCATGACAATATAGTAGGGGCATGACCATATAATACGAGAAGAAATGTCTATATGGTATTCACCTATTTTATAGTTTTGATCTTGATCAAAACCAGGATTTACAACTTTTTGGGTTTGTCACTTGTTTTAATGTCACATGCCAATCACTGTTGGTCATAGTGTGGAGGCCTCTAAATTCTCTACTCAACCTTTTAAACCTTAACCATGGATAGAGATTCCTATAAAACAAATATTAATTGGGTTTTGGGCACCCTTTTGCACCACTAATGTTGGCTCTACTCCGAAGAGGCCTCAAACCACACGTTGTTTTCCACCTAGCATGTGATATCTAGCTGTAGTGTAATCAAATTTGGCATTCTTTCTTTGAAAAAGCTTGAATTTAGTTTCTATCTTACAAATCTACTTGAGTGAGTGACTTTGGATGCTTGAAAATGTGGAAAATAGTCCCTTAGACCTAGTGGGAAGATTCAAAATTGTAGATGGCACTGCCCTAATGAATGCATATATGCATTTGCAAAATGTAAGGATCTTTAGGTGCCATTTTTGCTAGCTTTTGCAATAGGAATCCATAAGAGTGCTAGGTTTTAAACGAGGTGAGTTTCACTTGCTTATATATGCTTCCAAAGGTGATTTAAGTTACAAACAATAAATGAGGAGTAAACGACCCAAAGAATAATATGTAATTGAAAGTTCAAGATCAAAGTGAGAAAGGGAAAAATTGTACACTAGGGTCAGGACTATATGGCACAAAATGACCCTACTGTACGTTTTCTACCCTAGAGGAGAAATATGAAGTCTAAGGTTTAGAAGATGACAAATGGAGTTTCTAAATTGATTTTATGCATTCAATTCTTAGAAATTGTTGATAGATGAGTGGGTATGACTAATTAAGCTAGATAAGAGACCTAGAGATGTACCAAATGAGAATGGGTAAAGTGCACTTGTTTGAGCAATAGATCAATGTCAAAACCTGAAGTGTCAAAGAGTGGAATTACCAAATTTGAGTGTCTATATTTTCCTCCCCTTTAAGTATGAAATGAAATACATGGTTAAAGGAAAAGATACCTAAGTATGTAGACACTCTTTTCCTTCACTCAATGTTTGTTTTGTAAGATCCCGCTGTGTTGGTGTTGGCATGCTCCATGATGAAAATTGAAACAAAAAGTGTAGTCAATGTCCATGATAAATAATTAAAATTTAACTCAAATAAAATTTTGTAATGTAAATTAATTATGAATATGTAAATAGTGAAATAAAGAGATGCAAAATGTGGAAGGAATACACATATTTGTTGTGTGGAGGTAAGAGTTTCCCATTCTTTGCTTGTACTTGGAGATTTGGATTGCTAAACTTTGTTAAAGAATTAAGGGTGATCAATCCCTAATTGTGTTAGGGAGATGCTAGAGTATCGGGTGTATGGAATCCAACACATGAATGCTAAAGAGAGAAGAATAATGAGGAGCCAAAACACCATGTGAAGGAAGAAGACCGTGTATCAAAATCATTCAACAAATCTGATATCTTCCCCTTTAACTATAAGAGGATAAGAAGGACTTCCCACAAAGAACTTAGCCACTTCGATACCTTCCATGACCCTATAGAACACACCATTAAATAAGTTAGGCCACATTATAAAAGAGAATAAGTTACCTTCATACTCTCCACATGTCGCACAACTAAGTAGAAACTGAATAGAGGTGAAATGTGTTGAAATTTAGTTGGAAAAAGGAGACCCATGCCCCCAATAACCTTGAAACTAAAACTAAAACTAAGTGCCATAGAGAAGAAATAATGAAATACTTTATGTCTCCTGAAATTTATCTAAATGAGTCATTTGAGTCTGAAATTATGCCAAAAACATGTCCATGTAGGTGAAAATATGAAATTGTTGAGAAATTTGTTGTGACCAACCCTAGAGGAAAACCATAGAAATGGGTCAAGAATGTTTGTACGATCCTGACTGTACCATACATTTTTGACATTATGCTTGCTTTTATGAATTTATATATGTGATGTTGTTTTTGAGTAATTTTTCCTATACCTGCTTGTGTTTTAATTTTGTTTCTATCTATTCTAGGTGTATAATATACCTAGATGAATGCCCCCTCCTTTGAGGTACGTGTGATGAATAGCTTAAGCACGCATCTCAAAAGAATAAATGTGTAGCCATGTATGATAAGTCTGATAATTTGTGTGTAAAACACATGAAGAGTTGATGTGGTGGCCACCAAGAAGAAAATATACCTACAAATGGGATACACACGGTGGAGACCATGGTGCACAACAAAAAAACAAGAATAATAGTAGCAATAATGTCAACAAGAGAAATAGTAATAAAAACAATAGTAGTGCATATGTAAGCAGAAACAAGTGAAAAGATAGTAGTGCAGATGGTGTCACACAAAATTCTTAGCGCCTACAAACATGATACACCAATGGTGTCATAAGAAAATCAAGATCCTTAAGCCTATAATCAAGCAATTTCATAAAAGAAGGCATTAATGCCACAAACATGGGACACCCAAAATGTCACAAAACAAATAAGGCCCTTAGGCCATAATCAGAGTAGAAAATAACTACACAAACAACTAACAAACATGTATAGAAAACACGATTATCATAATGTGATGAAATGACACAAAATGTGATATATAGAAGCGTGTGAAACAATGGTTGTCAAATACTGGATTGTGTATAGGGATGCCCCTAGAAAAAGTATGTAAGAAACCATGATAGCTACCATAACCATGTATTGATTTGTATATCCTGGATCATGCTCAATATACCTTGTGAACACATATGTGTAAAGAAGAAATATGTTATTTATCAAACCAGAAGGATAAAAAACATGTATATTATAAAGTGCTAACAATGCATGCTAGAGAAACATACTCCGATTTTTGCAAATTTGAAAATATTTGAATGTTTTTGCTTTTGGTGATTATATCACTGTTTTTGTAATTTTGTTGCATAGCTATGTAAAATAAAAGGGTATTACAAGGGCTACCAAATCTTGTTGAGAAGATCATATGAGGTATTGAAAAATGTACTAGGGACTTTAAACATAAATATTTATCTTGACGGGATGCACAATGTATATATCTGAAGGGTTTGCTGAAGTTACGTGTGTAACTTTTGGGACAATCCCTTGGTCCTTATTAATCCATTTATAGACAGGATTATATTTTCCCTATGTAGGAAGAAATTTGGTGTGAGAAACATATCTAGATGCAACAATATAATAATTCTCATCAAATGTAGCATTTTTCGAAGGCTTATGCCATGGAGGAGGTGAAGTAGATCTATCTGAATGCTATGTCTCATAAGCTATAATGCCTTTATATTCTAATAAATTAAGTTTTTGATCTAATGCATAACAATCATTGTCAAAATGTCTATTAATATGATTAAAATTGTAAAATGGATGGCCCTTTTCTTACTCAAACTAATGAGGAGGGTGATGATCATTAGGTGGTAATTGAATTAACCTCTTTTCTATTAGTGTTAACAAAATTACATGAGGCCGATCAATATATTTGTGTCAAAATAGATATGTTTCCCTTTTTGGAGGGGGTGGCATCTTAACTTTTGGTTTAGGACTAGGATGGTAAAAAGTGTCACCACGAATGAAGATACTTTGACTTTGTGGTCATTGGGTATAGATTCTAGTTGCATGTCATAATCATGTGTAACAAGAGGGTTGACAATATTTATATCCAAATATTGAGGCTTTTTTGGTCGCCACATATCTTCCTCTAAATATTAATACACAATAAAATATCATCTAAATGAGTCACATGTATCATAAAGAAATTTCTCCTTGAGGGGACCGTGCGAGGCCTCTACAAAATATAAATTTCCTTTCTAAATCACTTGGTTGATATATAAGTAAATACATGTTGGCTTTGAAGCATAGAATATAATCAATTACAGGCTAAGTCTCACCTTGATGTAAAGAAGATCAATGACTCATATGTAGCCCTAGGGCCTCTATTGCAAGCTAAAGTGTGCTAGAAAATCATCTTTAAGGTCGAAAAAAGTGCCTAAGGAGCCACTAGGAAGATGGGTAAACCAATAAAGAGCATCACCTGTAAGACTTTGAGAGAAAGATTTTAGAACGATTTTATCATTGTCATATGAATCCATAAGTTTCCGATAATGCATAATATGTCTATATGGATTTGAAGTTCCATCGAACAATTGGAATGTGGGCATGAAAAAATTCCTAGGGAAAGGAGCTTGAAATATTTTTTATGGGATGGGATTGTCATATATAGTATTAACATCAACACTATCATAATGGGATTTACTTTCTAGAGTCAATGTATGAACAATTTCATTGTAAATCACCAACCACATGCATAAGAGAAATCACCCCTTGTGGGGGTATGACATAGAAATTTAGAGGATCATTAAAAGGTTGGAATTTATCATTAAGAGTAGTCATGGGCATACCGGTTGGTCTAGAAGCCATAGTTGACAATGTGTCATGTGAAACAAAATTGGGTAAAACTTGAGGCTTTAAAAGTTGAATATAAGGAGGAGATTCTAAAGGGATTTTACCATTATTAACAGAAAAAATTATTCACACTAGGAGATGTATCAATAACATGTGTATCAGATGTAACCAAAGAAGAAACAACATGTATATTTTTGCTAATATTATCATTATGCACACTTTCATTTATAATTGGAATGGAAGAAGTAATAATAGAATCATTGCATTTTATTTCAAGAGGAAGAGTAGAAACAAAATGTGTATTAAACATAAGATGTACAAGAGGAAGATAAGAACGTATATCATTATTGCATCCATAAGTGTCTAGTACAAGCAATATCATTCTTTTGGCATTTATATGAAATACACAGAAGAATCATGGGAAAGAGAGGTAGACATGTTACAATCAAGCTCACATTTTTTACATTCAAGAGAAGTAACAGAAACAAAAGTATGTTCATTTAATTCATTTGCACTATGTATGTCATCATAATGGATATCACTATGAATTGATTCTAGATCTCATTATTCAAAGCATAAATAACATCATCAATCAATGTATAAATGGAAGGAATATCATCGGTATGTAAGCTATAGAAATAATTTCATACTCACTAGAATCTAAAGCATCTATGGCATCATCATATACTAGTGTGAAAAATTATGCTTGTTCATTATCAGTTATTCCAACCATCTACATGACCTGCAAAAATAGGATCAACATCCTTATGATGAGTAGAAAGAGGAGGTAGAAACTCTAGTGATTTCCTTCATAGTAAAGTGGCCTAAGGAAACACCTTGCAGTAGGGGTAGGGCCATAATAGAGAGGATGGTCTATAAATACCAATGAATTGGGATCTATATCAAGAATTAAATACTATCTCATCTTGAGGGGAGTATGAAAATGGAGTAACATTCCTTACATCCTCATAGGCTGGTATGGATCTGATTAGAGGGATAATAACCACCATGATTCAACAAGGCATGAAAACAAGCCATGATCACACACACATGCATAGAAACCAACCACACATGCACCCTAAGGTAACTCTCAGGGTTTTTAAATCAGTATGCCTAACCTATAGAAACTTGGAAAGATATTATATTAGGTGAAGGATTTTGATCGAATGGGTTCACCAAATGTTTTCAGCCTTTTTAGATTTGATTAAGATTTACACATAACCAAAACAGGAATGAAATAAAAGCTACAAGGGGTTATTTTGATTAATTAATTTCCAACATTAACCATTTGATATCATAATAAAACATTAATACTTGTAACAAATTACACATTAATATAATACAAGTTAAATGAGATTGATTGAACTTAGCTAATTACAAATAATTCTTGGAAAGTCTGGGTGATCTGAATGATGAAACAAGGGGATCTAGACATGATAATGCATTGAAACTGGAATTGTGACTTGAATATTCACATAGGTAGGACCCTACAATAGAGGAAGAAACATATATATGGTCTCAAACCTAATTGTACAGTCACGAACCTGCTCATAACCATGTGATCTACAAATTTTTGGGTTTGTTCTCTATTTCTGAGTGTCACTTGTTGGTCACACTGCAAGGGCCTCTGAATGCTCTTCTCAACCTTTTAAACCCTAACCATGGATGATATATCCTATTGCAAAACAACATATTATTTGGATTGTGGGCACCCCTGTGTGTTGCTGAAATTAGCAGTAACTCTAAAGAGGCCTCAAACTGCACGTTGTTCTCCACCTAGCATAATATATCTAGTGTAGTGCAATCAAGATTTTGGCATTCTTTCTTTGACAATAGATTGAATTGAGTTTCTCTCTTACAAATCTACTTGAGTGAGTGAATTTGAGATGCTTGAAAATTTGGGAAGTAATACCCTAGATCTAGTGGGAAGATTCATACTTGTAGTTGATGTTGCCTTAATGAATGTGTAGAAGTATTTGTGAAAGTGTAGGGAGATTTGGGTGCCTTTTTGTCTAGATTTTGTCAATAGGAGTCCATAAGAGTTCCATGTTCTAAATGAGGTGAGTTTCACGTTACTTATATATGATTTTTAAGGTGATTTAAGTTATAAAGGTTGAGTGAGGAAGAGTAAATGACATACAATTTAGGATCAAAGTGAGCAAGGGAAAAAATGTAAACTAGGGTCAGGACCGTATGACACAAGCTTAACCCTAATGTACGTTTTTGAACCATAGAGGATAAATTTGAAGTTAGAGGTTTGGAATATGAAAAGTAGAGTTTATAAATGGATTTCATGCATTCAATTCTCAGAAATTGCCGATAAATGAGTGTAAGTATGACCAAGCAAGCTAGATAAGAGACCTAAAGATGTACCAAATGAGAATGGGTAAAGTGCACTTCTTTGAGCAAGATAGCAATGTCAAAACCAAAAGTGTCAAAGAGTATAATTACCAAATTTGAGTTTTTACAATATCTAAAGGGTAAATATAATCCTATAAGCCACAGCTAAAATATGCATATAAATCAAATTCTCACTATAAACCTTGAGAAACATTGAATTAGAATATTTCAAATGCCACACACATAACCATGGAGAATCATAGAGGTAAGAGACCAATTAACACAAAGATAGAGGGAATATATAAACCACAACAACATTATTATTAATAGCTGAAGTATACACAATTTGGAATCAAAATGAGACAAGGTGCTAATTCATTTACAAAGATTAACCCAGAGATTAGAGGCAATCAAGAAGCTCAGTCCCCAAAATAGAAAATTAACTTTGATTCCAACGAGAGGAATCCAATTTACACTTAGAAAAGAAATTTACTTAAAGATAAAAAGAGAGAGAAGATGACTAAGAATCAAGAGAGAAGGGGAGAAGAATATGCCAAAGAATATCTCATTCCATCCTTATATGCTCCTGAAGATTCATGAAGGTCACAAAATACTCTAGAAGATGTTAGATTGGTGTGATATGTCCAAAACTTTCTCTTGAAGCATATTCCAAGGGATATTTGCAAGTCATGATGATCCATAACCATGAAGCTTCCTTTACTTGCAAGAAAACAAGTAGATATTTATTTTAAATATAAAATTTGAGAATAATCAATGTCTTCCCATAAGACCGATGAGATAAGATGAAGTTTAAGCTGCCATTTGTTAAAATGGCCATGATTACATGCCATGACCATTGAAAATAGTTCATCCTTGATCAAAAATTTGTTTAAATCCTTCATTTACAAGCAGCTGGTACCATAAGGTGATAATAGCTTAAAACATATTCTAGAAGGACAAAATATTCCTCCCAAGGCATCCATAACCGATTCGAGTGTCATTAGATTGGGAATTTTTTTTTAAATGCCACAAAAAATTGTCAAGAATTTATCCTAGATCTCCCAAACATTCTCTCTATAAATATTCCGTGAAGGCTTTATAGAACTCAATCATAGAACTCAAAAAAAATTGACACTGGGCTTCACCAGATTAGCTTCATGCAAGGATACTGTCAATGGAGTGATGTCAAAAATGCAAAAAAAAACACCAAACATAATTTGATCAACTACTACAAATAGGTGTGCCAAGATCCAAGAACAACCAAGGCAACAAGGCAAAGACACGAGATCCAAATAAATAGGAGTGCCACAATCCAAGAAAAGTCAAGGTAACAAGGCAAAGACACAAAACCCAAAGAATCAATATCAACACCATACCCTCTCAAACTGCTGAATGAGTAGAGTGACACCACATATCTATATGAGTTTCCAAAATCAACTACTCAAAAATTGCCAAACTAACACTGGACTTCACCAGAATAGCTCCCACACAAGAGAGACTGTCAACATGCCAAAAAATAAAGTGTCAAAAATAGAGATCCAGAATATCTCACCAAAAAAGATATATAAATGCATACACCCATTGATATAAGAATGCAACACCCAAAAGTTGATGACGTCAGGCTCAACTAAAATTGCATCCATAAGTGATTACAACACCCTCCCAAATTTGACACTTTATAATTGAGTGCATGTAAACATTACAATGAGAAAAAGTACCTTTTAAATTTGAAATATGTATTTGAAAATATCACCAATGCGTAGATCTCTAAAAAATATACAATTTCAAAAAAAATCACCTTAATCCGAGCTACGGATCAAAAGTTATAAGCTCTAGAAGGTTTTGTTATTAAAATTAAATTTTAATGCTAAGATTTTTTTGAAAGGTACACATGACACCTAAATGTCCAAAGGGTAAAAGAGTGCATCCACACGATACATGATTGTGACCAAAGGATAAAAGCCTGCACCTAAAACCTAAAATGTCCAGAGGGTAAATCATTGCATCCAGAGGGTACACATCAATATCCAATGGATAAAAGAATGCACCCAGAGGGTAGAGATTTGTGTCTAGTGGATAAAAGACTGCATCCAAAATAGAAATATCCAAAGGGTAAAATAATTCATCCAGAAGGTACACGCTTATATCCAATGGATAAAAGAATGCACCCAGAGGGACATATCTGCATCTAGTGGATAAAATACTACATCCAAAACCGAAATACCCAGAGGGTAAAAGAATGCATCTGGAAGTTACACACTTATATCTAATGGATAAAAGAATGCACCTAGAGGGTACATATCTACATCCAGTGGATAAAAGAATGCATCCAAAACTAAAATATTCAGAGGGTAAAAGAATGCATCCAGAAGGTACATGCTTATATATGGAAATCCATCATAATTCATAATGCTTAATACATTACAATAGAATGACTTGAATTACTCAATAAGAAAGATGTACATATAGGAGGAGGGAAGTGCAACCACTACCTAAATCAATGGTGAAGAACTCCCACTAACTGATACTGGTAGTTAAGTTAACTCCAAAAGACTAGTCAGCTAACTCCACACAACTGAGAAGCTAACTCAACATAGCTAGTAAGCTAACTCCACACAACTAGTACACCTAAGCAAGCTAACCCAACAAATGTAGGGCCAACACAAGTGTAAGAATTATCCTAATAAATAAATAAAAAGATAAATAATAACCTACACGCTTATATCCAATGGATAAAAGAATGCACCCAAAGGGTACAGATCTGCGTCCAGTGGATAAAAGACTGCATCCAAAATAAAAATACCCAGAGGGTAAAAGAATGCTTTTGGAAGGTACACACTTATATCCAATGGATAAAAGAATACACCCAGAGGGTACAGATCTGCATCCAATGGATAAAAGACTGCATCCAAAATTGAAATATCCAGAGGGTAAAAGAATGCATTTGGAAGGTACACACTTATATCTAATGGATAAAAGAATGCACCCAGAGGGTACCTATCTGCATCCATATTTGACTGTCTCAAAATCCAAATCCAATGGCGCACTCTGTTTTGCATAAAAATCCAATGGCGCACTCCAAGGGTAAATCTAATGGCGCACTCTGTTTTGCATAAAAATGCATGTTGCAGAAAAGTGCTAACAAATTCCGAATACATGAAAAAATAAACTTTTGTTTGCAAAGAAAAGCTTACAGATGAATGTCTACATCATCTATAGCTCTGATACCATGAAAGGAATGATAAGAATATTGTTCCAAGCCGTGATCTTAGATGATAATAGCACACCGCATTATATTTGCAAAACAGAAGAGCTAAAATACCATATATGGAAATCCATCATAATCCATAATGCTCAATACATTACAATACAATGAATTTAATTATTCAATAAGAAAGATGTACATATAGGAGGAGGGAAGTGTAACTACTACCTAAATCAGTGGTGAATAACTCCCACTAATTGATATTGGTAGTTAAGTTAACTCCAAAAGACTAGTAAGCTAACTCTACATAACTGAGAAGCTAACTCAACATAGCTAGTAAGCTAACTCCACACAACTAGTACACCTAAGCAAGATAACCCAACAAGTGTAGGGATAACACAAGTGTAAGAATTATCCTAATAAATAAATAAAAGGATAACTAATAACCTAAACTAACATAGATTTCATTTTAAGCACACCCACCTAAAGACTCAATAAGGCCCATATTTGACTTAGTTACATGTCACATGAAATTTAAATCTCAATTTAAAATGTAGGGGACACTCTACGCCCTTGGATCAAAATAATCTCACCCTTTAGACTAATTCAAAATACACCACACGATTAATCCAATAATATCCCTCCATCCTAAGAAATCCCACAATATTCATCTCATTAGTATAAGAAAACTATCTAAAATGGTTGATTACCCAATTAAAAAATATTGTAAAAAACAATATAATAATTAACAACTTCAAAAAACTACATCCATATTCTCCATACTACATGTTACAAATATATTTAAAATTAGAACAAAATGATTTTATGTAAAGGTTGAAATGACGTTTCAAAACAATGTCCTAAATGAGTTTTACTTCAAGACATAATTATAAATTAACAAAAGAAGTACCCTAAGATGACCTCCTTGAACTTTTAAAAGAGATAAAAAATGTCTATGTTTTTAAAATATTACATCCTAAAAGTTCCGAGATCCTAACTCTAAACGATCGTCTCCCAAATTACATTTTAGCGAAACTATCCCTATGCACATGACAATTCAAGATTCCACCTTTATCATGCAAATTTAACCCGTTCAAAAAAATAAAAAATTGATTCTACCACATTCATATTCTAATTTATAATGGTATATTAATATCATTCTTCCAAAAAAAAATCGTGTCTTAACTCTCGAATCACATACAAGATAAATATCATCAATTTTCTTGAAAATGACTCAAAAGATCTAAAGTCCCAACTTTCATTTTTATCATACCTCACAAATGATAAGGCTTAGAGGGTTCATGATTTCTCTAAATTTATAGGAATATCACATGGAAACATCAAAATTAAATATTTTCATCATTTAAGTACATTTTAAGATCCAAACATGAAGTTAAAAGGAAGTTTTTAAGCATTTCAAGCAATTATATGAGAACCCATATGTCATTTCATATTTAAAACCAAAACCTAAAATTTCATGTCATTAAAATGTAAATTATAAACAAAAATTTCATTTACTTAATTATCCCCATTAATTCCATATCATACCCAGAAAACCCATTAGAAATTAAATACATTTGGATCAAGTCTTCAACATGAAACATCATAAAACTCATACATGAACTCAATAATCTATTATTACAATTTGGGCACTTGGCTACTTCAATAAATATGATGAAAACCAAAAAATAAAATTAATTAGAGGTATCCAACATTTTTCAAAGTTTTCTCCAAGTAACCTCCTTCAAGTAGTAATATTTACACACACACACACTCCTCCAAACCAACCAAAATATGGTATACTAACCTCCTAACCAAAATTGACTAGCAAGATCTACTTTCAAACCCCAAAGCACAATGGTTTAGCATATAGCCATAGATTTATCCACACAAGTTCATGGGTCTTCACATCTTCCTAATCAACACTCTTTCCAGGGTAACATGGGTAATTCTAAGGGAGGGAAACTACACCCATGCCCACAAAAACAATAACAAAAAACACAACAATGAGCACTGTAAGAGTAAATTTGAGCTACCATCAAAGAGTGTGGGGGTTACATGCATGTACTTGAGATGAAATACAATACCCTTAAAGGGTCTAGAAAAATGATAGTCATATACCACTAAGGTAAACATACAATAAAACCCTCCGTCTCTAAGGTGGGAATGTAATATATCTTCCACCTTTGTGGTAAGAATGAGAAGGGGGGAAGAATTTTTGTGACTTCTCTAAGAAATATTGTCCATTCAACCTAAGGGCTTTCTCTTCAAACCATGTAGAAACATAGATCCTTGGCATGTCCTCATCATATTCACACTCGTTTCTTATCCTTATTTCAACAACATGACACACATAAATTTCATTCACATATATCATCAAAACCAACAATATAAAATATTTAAATAAGGATAAAAATTCATAAATGTAATCAAATATATTAAAAATATTTCAAGAAACCCCATAAAACACAACTAAAAAAATACTAAAATAGCCATAAATACATCAAACAATTTAACCATTACTGAAATTCCATTAAAATTATAAAAGTATTAAAGTATGATAAAATTCAATGGATGGAAAAATTACCTCAAGTCCTCCACTTGACTCAAGTATCCATCATGATCAATTATTTAATTTTCATACATTTTATAGATAATTTGTAAGTATGGATGAGTAAAAAAATAAACCCAAAGTTTGGAACTATAATATTGTTTGTTGGGGTTTTGGTGCCTATGCTTGGTAAGTAAACATAGGAGAGTTTTACTAAAATTAACTACATACAATATATAGAAATGTCACATAATATATAAACACATAATTTCATCTAGAAAAACCCTTTCACGTAAAAAAACCCAACATAACAACCTTGTTTTATTACATTCTCTCAACACTATCTTGCAAATACAATAAAAAACCTTCAAGGAACTAAAAAAAATTCAATAGTCTATGTAATTACATAGTACAACTACAATATATTACAAGTAATATTATACATCCAATAGACCGTATAATAATCATTTCATTTAGGTTTTAATAGAGATCATTGTCCTACACATGCTAAGACTTTATCGTTTGACCATAACAAGAAAAATCTTAGATTGTTGCAACTATCTTCCAATATTCACTCATTTGAGTTGGAAATAATTTAAGCTTTCCCATGAATTCTTAAACTTAAAAAAAAAATTTAAATGCTTTTGACTGGAGCTTAGAACCAGGGGGTCGGTGGGACCCCACCCTTTACAAAATATTTAGACTTTGAAGATATAATAACAGAAATGAACCGAGATCAATAAAAAATGCTCCTAAAACGAAGGTAGAGACACCCAAGACGGAAAACAACCCCAAACGAGATTCACTCACAGCAAAGACCGCCATGTCGCTCACGTATCACCAACCCGATCAAGGATCATGCATGAGGGGTAGGATAAGCCAAAAGAATCCCACAAGCCAATGAAAGACCAAACCACAGAAATAAAGCTCCACCGAAGTGAATGAAACCAAACACACAAAAACTACTACCGCTAAACATGACTTGATGATCATCCTCTACACCAAAAACCAATAACCCAAACATATTCCCAACACTGTTGGGGAAAAACCCCATCCAAACAAAGAAAACAATCCAAAAGACCACTACTGCGGCTTTGGACTACCCAACACTAACAAAATTCCCCCCACCACATCGAAACTTGACAAGAAAGGTGAGGAGAACATTCCACACACACTCAGGGAGACCTAACCACACAGTAACCACAACCGCTCAAAAACCCAAGTGCATCGAACCTGTAAAATCCCTATTACGAGGTAAGGTTTGGTCAAACCAAAAGGAAAACCATAGAAGACAAAGATTTCTTCCTAATACAATGCTTAGGAAACTAGGAAAACCGGTCCCTAAATAAAAGGAAGGAAGAAAATAGAACAAACTCCCATTTGAACAGAGAAACCAGATTAGGACCAAAGCTCTTCAACGCATCCAGCACCTTCTCCTTCCAAATAAGTGAACTGGATGTAAAAAGTGGGAGGGTCACCCCCTATGGTAGCCGCTCCCACTTCGACCCGTTTCCCAAAACAATGTCGAGCTGCTGAAAGGGACCACCAATGAGATTAGAGACTAAAAAAACTAGGGTTGTTAGATGAGGAGAAGTCATATTCAGCTCCAACTCCACCACAGGATATGCCACCCATTTTTTATCCCCAGAATCCTACAAAGCTCCTTGCAGTTGAGGCTATGCCACCAACACGACTGAATTCCTATGAAAACAAGAATACAACCTTACAAAAGTTGACTCTAATTCCTCGACTAGAAAGGGTTTAATCAAAACAGGGCTGGAATCACTCTCGAGAGCCACCAAGAAGGCGTTTAGATCCTGACTAAGAAGGTACCCTACAAATCGACGAGCTTCCTCAAAAATCCCCTTTTCCGAGCTCTCCTCGAGCGGTCCGACTCGAAGCGCCAATACAACCACGCAACGTTCGACCAAGCAGTGGCAAAGAAAATCAAACTGAACAACCCTGCTATACTCCTTTTCTAGCTCCCAATTCACTGCTCCATCCACTTTCCCTCACCACCTTCTCGATCCAAAACCCTAGCTCTGTCACCCTCTTGTCCTCTATTACTTGTTCATGACAATCACATGACAACTATCTATGAATTCATAGACTTTATGCACCCTAGAATCTACATATTACTCAATGAATTATTAGTATATATATCATTACATAATGATCCTCCACAAAATTTATCATAATAATATCAACACAATGTTATGCACCTCTAGCCACCTAGTCAAGTTAGAAAAACTTGTTAAAAACACATCAGTAGTTGCACTCCAATATTGAAAAATAACATTATGAACTATAATGTAACTCCAACTACCCACAAACTTCCCATGCACAATCATGCGCATAACATAATGATGTGCACAATGATTCTATCCATATTACATAAATCATGTGCAATGCCCATGTGCCCAAATAAATGCATAAATGACCTTGCATAAGTTTTGCTTTCATAATAGTGTTGTGTAACCCTACGTAACACTAACCAATGCGTAATATACCTTGTGTAGACTAATCAAAATTTAATACATTCATAATATTCTCTAACATGTTAAGCACTTTACATAAACTAACACAAAACCATTCTTAAATAGTTATATGAAATCAAACCCATTACTTTCTTGCACCATGCTAACATTGCAATAGTCATTACCTCAGCCAATGAATATGCAACATTCAAATAAATCTCCACATTATGTTGTAGTATCATATTCTTTTTGACCATTTATCTTACAAAATGATATTGCACATCATTGTGCTTTCTATAACATTGATAATGTGCTTTATTTACTAGACATATTGCACTCTGAGAGTCACAATCTATCCTTTCTTACATGAATAGTTGACATGTACTCAACCTTTGTGGTGGATATCAGAACGTTTTGTTAGTTATGTCTCATCCAACTTAAAAATCCATTGAAGAAGTTGAAAATGTTTGCACGGGTGGACCTTTGCAAGTTAAGATCTCCATCCCATTCAAAATCCAAAAATCCATGTAGACTCCCAGAAGTTCTTATGCCATGATTTCCCTAATAATAAACATCATGGTCAAAATTCCAGTGTAAATTATTGAATATTCTCTTGAAAATAGTCCAATTTTCATTTCATGTATTAGACATGTATCTACCAACTACTCCCATTATATGTGAAATATAAATCCATTTGCATACTATTACATACATTAGGTTTCCTAGTGCACTCACATATGTAGTCTAAATTATAGTCCTCCAAATTATCTTGTGTCTTTGGAATTTGTGCAATTGAGAGTTTTTGGCCAAGAAAGGTATGCTCATTTTTTTTTTGTCTTTTATCTTAAACCTTTCTATCACCATCTCAACATATTTCCTATAATATAACACGAGCTTCAATATTTCAATAGGATAACATACCTCACTAAATTCAATACCATCAACTTGAGAGAATAACTTGTTAGGAATTTTAGTATTTATATGTAATTTACCATATGGTAAATATATCATTACTATGGTAGTTAGTAAATGGTTAGTAAGTTATACCCGTATATATATTTAAATTGGTTATGATTTGTTATTTGTTAGTACCCATGACTATCTCGGGTTATTACATCCTATTAATTAGGAATTTGGTTTGTTGTTTCTATGGCTATATAATAGCCTTTGTAATATTCCCGTGGGTATGCTGAATAAAAGATCATTTATTTTTTCGTGAAAATATGTGGAAAACCAAGTCCTCTTTTGCATTAAATTTGAAATTTTCAGGTTGTGACATGTAGATTTAATCTTCAAGATTATCAGGTATAAACACTAGAACATCTATTTAATCTATCTCCAAATAAAGTGCAAAGGAAAAATATAAAATAAATCGAATCAAAGTCAATATTTCAATATGATAATATATCTCAATAAATTCAATACCATCAACTTAAGAGAATAAATTCACAACTAGGAAAAATTTTAACTTCCC
This sequence comes from Taxus chinensis, assembly GCA_019776745.2. NCBI lineage: Eukaryota > Viridiplantae > Streptophyta > Pinopsida > Cupressales > Taxaceae > Taxus > Taxus chinensis. Next base: position 592,144,411 of record CM034153.1, read on the forward strand.
AAATTTACCTTTCACATTACACTTCTCCTTGAAAAACCACTTGTAACCCACATGTTTTCTTCAAAGAGGTAGTTTTACTAGATCCCAAGTCTCACTATTATAAAGAGAGTCAATATACTCCATGAATTTCTTCCAAGAATATATTTTTAACCAAAATATTCCCATAATGTCTTAGATCATCACCATTCATTATTGGAAGTAGGAAAGAAGAATGTAATTTTGGTGGGCAATACATTATAGGCATTCTATGCACATGTTCTGATATTATTTACACAAGATTTTTATGTCCTTATTCCTTATTTTACTCAACTCAATTAGCAACCTCATACTTGAATATAATCTCTCCAAAAGATAAGGCAACTTGCATAATTTCTAACTCTTATTTTGGTTTCTTCTATGGTTGTTATTCATACTTAATTTCACCCCTACACACAATATTTTGCACATGCATCCTCTTCACTTATCTAAAAATCACATTTTAACTAATAAAACACCTTATCTATTTTATAATTCCACAACTTTTACTCCTTAAAAACATTTTCATATCCAAATAATACATATTTCTCAGACTTGTAATCAATATTTTACCTCTTTTCCTTTGGAAGGTGTACATATGTTTCACAACAAAAAATTATCAGGTGTATTATGAGTGTTTTCTTATTAGTCCAAGATTCTCATAGAGTCATATCCTTTAGCAATGATGATGGTGAATGATTCACCGAATAACAAGTAGTGATCATTGCTTCATCCCAAAACTTCATCTTTAAGTGAACACCACTTAGTATAGTCAAGGCTAGATCCATCGACACCTATTTACTCTACTCTAAAATTCCATTTTATTGAGGTATATAGAGTTGTATATTGTATTTTAATTCCACAAGACTTACAAGATTCTTTGAATTCATTTAATTAAATATTTTCCCCATTTTTTGTACGTAGAATCTTCATATTCTTCTCTTTCTGGTTCACAACAAGGGATTTGAACTCCTTGAGTTTCTTGAAAACTTAAAATTTCTTCCAAAGAAATTATATCCACATCTTCTTAGAAAATTCATATATGAAAGACATATAGTACATGGATTTTTCCTAGTGATGCAACCTTCACAGACCCAAAAACAACACTATGCATAACTTGTAATATCCCATTTGCCTACATAAAATTTATGAGGAAGTTGAATCTATTATTATTTTCATGCACACAATGCTTACAAAAATTAAATTCTAAGGGAAATCTAGTGATCCATTTCATCATTCCTTTGGATTACAGTGAGCACAATATTTTTTCACTACTATGACCTGACCTCTCATGCCAAAACCATAACATTTTATATAAGAAGTATGTGATTTTTATCATGTTTTCCATTAACCTCTTGAAAAAAAATTGATACGGTAAAAACCTCTAACCATATTGATATCCAATTTAGACATGGTTCTAATGTGTAATACTCTTGCTAACATTAGGGCACCATGCACCATTTTACAACAACCCTTTGTGAATTTGATGTATGAGTATCTTTGATAAATTAGCAATATTTTATAAACTAAAAAGAAGCCAAACATTTTGAATAATTATAACACTTGATAAATGCATAAGTCAAGGAAAAAAAATTAATTGGGGCAATTTGTTGGGATGTAAAAACTTACTTGCTAAAGAATGAGGTTCGTGGTGTTTAGAAGTTGGAGGTAGAGTTTAATAGTTTTTATCAAGGTTTTAAGAGTGTGAGAACAAGGTATCAAGATGAATAAATGTGAGATTCACATAACCAACACACAATAAGTCAAGGGAAAATTAGACTAAAATTTTACAAAGGTAGGATCAATGCATTGTAATATAAAGTGAGGGCATAAATGTTACATGCAAAACATCAAATAGTACAAAAGGAGAAAGGTCATGTGAACCAACTGTTTGATGCAAAAAAATTGGAACCGAGTAGAGATGATTAAGGATAAAATTTCACAAATAATTCACCAACTAAAAAATATCAAGGGGTCTCTCACAAGTAGTATGCAAGGAGTATATTTATGTATAACTAAAGGGAAAGATCACATAAGTGCACATCTTCATGGAAATTCAATCATTAAAAACTTGGAATTTAAGATCATGGATTTGACCCAAGTACCTTGTAATTGGTTTTGACTTCATATCCCTTAGAGATGAAAGTAGGGAAACATGTTGACTTGTTAACGGGTGATGGACCTAAATTGATAGGTAACACTATGTAAATTATATAAAGTGATGAGAAAGTAATTAAGTAGTCTAGAAAATTTCAAGGAAGCTCTACTAGATTATATTTTGGAGGTGAAAATTTTATTGAGAAATTAGGAATATTCTCCCAGGTTAAAGAGAGAGAAAGAAATGGATGTTTGAAAGACTCCACCATTATAGTGAGGAAAATATTGTTGTTTCAGATCACTTAAATGGATACTCCTTAGATAGTGCAAAATGTGTATGTAACCCATCAAATCAGCTAATAGACTGTGGATTTTTTTTTTAAATGTATGTGTTTTTATATGTCATATTAGTTGTTTAGTTAGGGATTTCCCTAAATAGGAACCTCATCCATGAGACTAGATCATTTGGTGTCAGAGGCCAAGTTATAGATTTGGAATAGAAGAACCCTTGTGAAGAGGGTGATCTATACAAGATTGTGAGTAGATAACCCAAATCATTGGGGTTTTGTGACTAAGTCAAAATTAGGACTAGGAAAGCAACATGGAGAGGTGGTGTCGATAAAATTGTGGTTAGAGTTCTCGATGAGTTGTTGAATGAGTTACGAAGTGTCTAGACTAGACTAAAAGTGGTATAATAAGACCAAAAGAGGGGTTTTGTTATGAGAGAATACCATATTGACATTGAAGAGGAATAATACCATGTACATGGAGAGGAAAATGGAAATTATTAAGAGGTAGATATTACATAAGCTAGGCATTTATGAATTATCTCTGAAATGGGGCATTCCAAAGATAGATGCATTATACTTGGAAATCTTGAATATGGAAGAGATTATTGAATAGATTATAGATATGATGAGTATTTTGAGTTTAAAGATATTAGTGACCCGCAAAAGATGAATATTTCCTATAAAAATTTGAAGGTTCATGCAATATTTTGGAGGAAGGACGTCTAAAATAAAAGAAGAATACGAAAGGATAAAATAGTAAAGTGGGATATGATGGTCACAAAAATGAAGGGTAAATTATTTCCCGATGACTACCAGATGATTTATTAATAAGGTATCAAAATATAAGGTAGAAAGAGTCAAGTGTTTAAGAGTACATAAAGGATTTTTATATAATCATTATTAGTTCTAGTAATAGAGAATAATACCAAGAAAAGATCACATAATACTTAAATGGGTTAAGGTTTTGATATCCAAGAAGAATGAGCATGGAATTGATATAAAAAATAGAGGATTCCTATCAATTAGCACTTCAATCAGAGGAAATTTTTTCATCCGAGTAAGAAATTACCACATGGGGAATAGATAGATATGCATATGGAGGAGGAAGGAATAATATTGGATGATGTTAGTTGAGGAAAACAAAGAATAACATTGTGCGAGGTGAAGCACAAGTAGAAGAAGACATATTTTCATGAGGAATTTTATCTTACCCAACCAAAGCATGTGGAATATTTGGTAGAGCACCGAAAAAGTGAATTCCGTGGAATGTTTTTCAAATTCCAGTAACCTATACATAAGGTGTATGATTGTTCCCATCACAAATTGATGGAAGTATACGTATGGAAGAACATGCACATATATCACATGGAGATGAGAATATGGTAGGATATTTGGAGTATTTATAGGAACTAGAGTGCAGAAAGGCTCTCATGATGAAGAGGGTGTTACTGAAGCATGTAAGGAAGATGAAGAACCAAAGTAGAGAAAAAATATTTTCTATACAATTTACAAATTGGGAGGTAAGCATTATAAGTGATCATGGATAATGGAAACATATAACACTTGGTTTCTTGCAATATGGTGAAAATTTTGGGTTTGAAAAAATAAACATCCAAACCCATACAAAGTGTCATGGATCCAGAAAGGCCATCAAATCTTGGAAAATCAACAAGACCTAGTGAATTTCAGATAGGTGTATATCAAGATGAAGTTTAATGTGATGTCATGTTAATGGATTTTTGTCATGTGATATTGTGTGGACCATGAAAATATGCTAGGAATTTTATATAATATGAAATAACACATAATTATCACTTAGAGAAGGATGGAAAGAAGTTTGATTTGATTCCTTTGAAGGAAAAGAAAAGAGGAAATACACAATGTTGTTTTCACTTGTATGTTGATGGTGAAAAGAAAGGAATTCCTATGAAGTGTGTATTACAAGGAAGAATGTAACATACTAAGGCCTAAGTTGGTGTAAGACAAGAGAAAAAAAAGATAAAGAATATCTTGCATGTGAGGAGCTTGAGATTTTGAGTGAGTTCACAAAAGTGATCCTGGAGGACTTTCTAGATGGGTTGTCACCCATGAGGAATATAAATCATGAAATATACTTGTTATGCAGATAATTTTTTCCAGACAATGTATCATATAAGTTAACACCTAAGGATAATGAGGAAGTGTAGAGGAAAGTATAATATTTTTTTAGATAAGGAGATGATCAGATAAAGCCCAAATTTCTGTACATCACCTATAATATTATCTCTAAATAAGGGATGATAATTGTGTATGTGTATTTATTCTAGGACCATTAACCAAATAAATATCAAGTATATGTTCCCCTTTCCACTAATAGATGACTTGATATATTGCTTGAGTGGAACAAAATAATCCACGAAGAAATATTTGAAGAGTGGATACAATTAGATTTACATAATGGAAGGAGATAAATGGAAATTGCATTCAAAACAAAGGAAGGGTTAGACGAATAATTGATCATGCCATTTGGATTAATAAATTATTCTAGCACACTCATGCATGAATTTTGAATTAGGTATTGATTTCATTTAAAGAAACTTTTTCATAGTGTATCTTGATGATAGTTTTTAGTGTTTAAAAAGATGAAGCAAGAAAACCTAGCACATTTGAGGTAAGTTTTATGATGTCTACAAGAAGAAAAGATTTTGATCAATGCAAAGAAATTTAACTTCATGAAGAAGGAGTTAGTGTACTTGGGTTTTGTGATATCCCAAGATGGATTGAAGATGGCCACAGAGACTTTTTGTACTATAGTAATATTTCTGTCACCTAGAAATATGTTTAATGTGTAAGTTTTCATGGCCTAGAAATATTTTATATAAAGTTCATTCAAATATTTAGTGGGATATACATATCGATCAAAAGGTGATGTGAGGGGGTCACAAGGATTTTGTCTTGAAAAAGGAGGCTGAACGTAGATTTTAGGAGTTGAAGTGTAAGTTGATGGAGTGACTAGTTTTAACACTTTCATATTTCAACAAAGTATTTCAAGTACATTATGATATAAGTAGAATAATGATTGGTATAATATTAATTCAATAAGTTAGGCTTGTAGCTTACTTTAGTGAGAATTTGAATGATGCAAAAAGGATACATTCAATTTATAAACGAGAATTGTATGCCATTGTGCAAGAACTCAAGTAATGGAGGCACTATTTATTTCCAAAATAATGTGCTATATATAAATAATAATGTGTTGCAGTTCATAAATAACTAAGGAAATTTAAACAAGAGGAACATAAAGTGGGTCAAGTTTATGCAAATTTACTCCTTTTTATGAAACAAAGAAGTGGAAAATAAAGCAAGGTTACAGACACACTAAGTAAAAAATGTTTATTACTAAATGAGATGTGAGTTAACGCCATAAATTTTGACACCCATGGAGTTGTGCCAAAGATGAATATTTTTGGGATGATATGAAGTCATACACAAAACTATCGAGTATAGATAGAACATTGTGGTTATATGATTTTGTGAAAGAAGTAATATTATTCTAGGGAACATAATTATGCATGTCCAAGGGGTCTATGCACATTAATTTGATAATATAAAAGTGAAATGAAATCTAAGCATATCAATTTGGATATGAAAGAATTTTGTGTAGTTGGCTTATAGTAATTTTTGGCCTTGGATAGACACAGAATTAATATGTGTAGGAAGTCATAGTTTTCCAATTATAAAAGGGTCAAAGTAAAAAATTGAGATCAACCAATTACAATGCTAAAGAAACTATGAAATGATATAAAAATGGAATTTGTGTTGAGATTTCCAAAGACAGAAACATGAATAAATCCATTTTTTGGTATTCAACCAAGTTTTGTGTTGATGATTATCTTTGCGGATGAACCATCAGAGTTGTGGGATACCTTAGAGAAGTGGGTGTGCACCCTAAGATAACCTTAGATTTTAAAGAAGTCTGGATCTTCTCTACGTTGTGAGATAAGGTTAGAGGAAACTGAAATAAAAATAACTTAAGGTGATGCACTGAAAAAGATCTTAAAAAGACACAAAGATGGATCCTGGGAAACTACTTAAAATAGTCTCGAAGAGCATTTTAGCATGATCTACTATTTTTAGAAGTATCTTAGATTATCAGAGGCTGAGAAGGTGTAAAACATAACAATATGTAGATGATAGATACATAAAGAAAACCCAAGGGTGTATAACATGATAGATCTTAAAATTTATCTAAAAACTATTAGTAGTGAAAGAAGAAAGACACAAAATATTGAAAGATAAGATGTACATAGAACAAGAACTATTTATTCATAGAGAAAATGATACATAAGGCTGATATGGCACAGATTACAACTTCCTTCTACAACAGAGTCTTGCTAAGGCTAGCCAATACAATAACTAAGCCTAGAATCCCTTTTCACAGCTCTAGTATGTTTTCTTTTATATATTTTTTCCTCTCTTTTCCTAGATAAGAACATTCCTTTATAGATCCTTCTTGGCTCTTGCTTCAATGTCTGGAATCAGACCTTCCACTAAAAACATTCAATTTTCTTACAAGATCTTTCATTTTTGGGTCAATATCTCAACTGCATGTTGGTGATATTTCTGATTGCCTTTAATTCATCCAACTTGCACTCCCTCGGTCGGTGATGATTCTTTCTGCCATGTGGAGGTCATGTGCTTGTTTGAGGGCCTTTCCTGGAGCTTTTTCTTCCAAACTGTGCCTGAGAGACACATGGAGGGTGCGTGCTTGTTTGGGGGCCTTCCTTTTTCTCTTTATTTGAAATTGTGCTCAGGTGACACATGGAGACCTATGTGCATCTCTACTATGTTTTTGAATTTTCAACCTGCTGGGGGAAACTTTATTGGGCCTAGGACATGTGGGATGATGCACAAGTTTGAGAACATTCCTTCTCCACTCCATGCCCTGAGTGCGCCAAAGGGACACGTGGACACCTTCCACATTCAACTTCATACTTAGTCATCGATTTTAGGCTCAAGCAAACAAAAGAAACTAGGGCTGGAGTGACAAAAGATGGTGGCCGTTAAAGATTCTTATACAAAAATAACTCTACAGTTATGGCGACTCACCAAGGGACTCTGTGTTAGTCATGGAAGGATCTGACAATCTTCTCAGCCTCAAAAATTAAAAAATTGGCTTACAAAATGCCACTCATAGCTGCTACAAAGCAAGTCCTGATATCCGAGCCATTCCACCTCTATAGGGTAGGTCCTTCTCTGTAAGGCCTGGAAAGCTTCGGTCCAACTCGATTATCTCCTTATGGGAAATTTTTTGGAGACTCTGCACTACTGCATGCAAAGTGAAACTCAACTACACGATGGGGTTCAAGATAACTTCCACCTTGGTGACACTGGAGCTCTCTTTTAAATACTGAAAGAAATAGTCTTGTCTTGTCATTTGAGCGATCAAGAGCTATTGAATTTGGTCCTTTGATAGGACTATGTAGAGTCATTGGGGAAGGGGGAGGGGAAGATCCTAACTAGACTAATTGATTGATGCTCTGCTTCCAACTCTTTTATCCCCTGTTGGAGCTGAGCCAAGAGATTCTGGAATTTGATGGAGGCCTTATTGCAGCTCAGAATCTCATTGATTTTGCAAGCAATCATCTACCTGTCAGTGATTCCTACCCCTTTTAGGGTGGATTCAGAAGCATCGTAAAGTTTTGAATCAACAATAATGATTTAGGGACCTTGGTGGATACTACGCTTCTGATGGTGGAGGTTGTGGTCTCCACATTTGAACACAATCCTTGTGCATTGGATATAAATCCAAGTGGGGGCTAAATTCATTGTCGTGGTGGAAATTCGAGTCACAACAAGAAGCATACAGCTCCTGCACCAATGTTACAATTCCCCCTTTCTGGGGTTGTTGTCCCAATTTATGGTTCAAGTCTTTGACTACATCCTCAGATGATTTTAGCCTTATCTAGAGGCTTCCCTTTTCTACCTCAATGGAACGCACAACTTGGCTTGGATCGCAACCACCTCTGCCTTTCTTGAATCAACCTCCTATTGGAGGGATCCTTTTTCCTATGAGAGAGAATTGCCATGAGGCCTCAGATGTGGACAAGTTTGGCCACTAGAGTTCTTAGCTTCCACCTGAGAAGCCACAAGGACTTCTTGTGATGGAGCTTCCTTCAATTCCTTACGGAGTTATTTGATCTATCTCTTTGCCCTTGCCCTTTAGCTCAGCTTGTTGGTTGGCCACAATGGCTTCTACCCTACAGAGGCTAGATTGTGCCTTTTTTAGCTAGTTGCATTGAGCTTAAGGTAGTCTTTGTGACTACCATCATAGTTTCATTCATTAACTTGACCTTATCCTGAGGCCAGAACTCTGAGAGGTCGACCATCGACAATGCTTGATAGAAGTAGTCATCAGGTTGCATCTGTTCTGTAGGCTTGGATACTTGGGGGATGAGTCTGCATGATAGTCAAGGAGCTCTGTTGATGGTCATATAATGACCACATTTGCTTTCATTTCTCTTGCCGAACATTTATTTCTTCTTCTGTTTCACCCTGTTCTGTTATCTTGGGTGGCCTTAGTGGTTTCGGCTTGACTCAAAAACTTCAGAAGAGAAGGGACCACACCAACCTATGAATGGGAACCCAAGGTGGAAGACCATATGGAATTGTAACTTGTGGTTGAGGCATTGAAGTTACCAGAGCTGAAGAAGGGCCTATCACACACATGTGGGGGGAGAAGGTTGGGATGGTGGAGGGAGGTTGAGGCAAAAGAGGGGCTCTAGGTGGAGGGAGAGTCTGACAATGGGGTGACTGACAAGGGGATACTTCCAGAAGGGGAAAATGGTGGAAAAGGAGGAGATTGAAATGGAGCCCCGAGAGGAGGGAGAGGGGGAGGAGAAGTAGGAGCCACGACTGACTTTAACTTTTTATGAAGGGGGGTTAGCATCAATTCCTCCACAGGTTCCCCATGCTAAGGGAATTGATGCAAGCTGTGGCATGGGTGCTTGAATTAAAGACCTTGCTGAGAAATGGAGGGTAGGGGGAACTGGAAATTATTGTTGGGAGGGACCAAAGGACTCTACAGTCGATCTCATGGGCCACTCTAAAGTGATTGTCACTATGTCCTCACTCTCCACATCAGATCCATGATCCGCATCCCATAAAACTTCTCCCATTTCTCATCACTGGATACAGCCTCAAAATTGAGGGTGGTTTCCCTGATCTCCTGCCTATAACTTCCAATAGGCTTCAATTTTCTCTACACTCCAGTCTTTCTTATGCATAGGGCTGCTCTGAGTCCTTTTGTCATGGTTAGGGCGGGGTCATACCTGTTCTTAACTAGGTGGAATAATCCCAGTCTGGAATTGGAATGTCACTGAGCTCAACAAATATGTCAGTGACTCTTCCTCGAGGGGACCGCCTTGCTTCAAAAAATTCCCTCGACTCGTGCTTGCAAGAGTCTGGAACCTTGTTACAAACTAGATTTGTGGCCATCATCTCATCTGGGTCATATCTCCATGAGTCTTGAATTAAGGCGAAGCATGTAGGAAGCCAACTTCTATGTGAGGCTATGCTCCACCTTCCTCTTAATTACAGTGATTCCTCCCTTTCTCAAGGGGAGATCAAAAAGTGCCTTCTTTTTTCGACCGGAGCCAAACTCAATATCCAGGAGTACTAGCTTGCCTGGCTATCTCGAGACCCACCACCCATGTTGTGAGGACCCTCAGGAGCATAAAGGATTCATCTCTAAAACCATGCAACCAAATCATGGAATGTCCTACTGTGAAAAAATAATCACAAGGGTGTAGGGGGTCTATGAGGATGGATTGCACAAAGTTATTCATTCTGTTGTTGACCCCTTCAGGGTCAAGTTTGAGCAGGAGGGGCTCCACAAAAGAATTAAAAAATTCATATACATCTAATGAGCGGGACAATATATGAGTCCAAGTGGACACTGGAATGATATTTTGGGGATCAACCTCTGCATCCCATAGAGTCAGAGTCATGAACTGACTGAAGTACTGGGAATTCTGATATAGAATAAGGTGGAACAAATATGAAGAATACCTGAAGGTGGAGTTTACTGGGAATCTGTCAAGTTGCTCACAAATAGATTCTGTAATGACTTCGGTGAAGTCAAAGTGGTATGCCTACTCTTTCTTTACAGACCTCATTCTGAACAAGGCACCATCTACCAATCCTGGATGTTCCTATCTAAATCTTGGCCAAAAATGAACATCAACATGGAACAGGCATCCTGAGAATCCACCATAAGTGACTTCAGTGGAATGGGAAGCCTACGGTTCCCGAACCACCTGAATTTGTCTGCCTCAACTCCCTATTAAGGAATGAAGCTTTGTTCTGGCACTGAGCCCAAATGCTTTGGAGTTTGGCCATATCATAGAAACTAGCCGCTGGGTCATAGATTAGAGCCAACATGTCCCTGATAGCTTGAGGTGTAATTACCACCGTTATGTTCCTACCCTAGATGGTATTGGTGTCGGAGTCAAAATAACCCACGCACATCTGTATGAGCTCTGGGTATGGGTGCATGAGAGGCACCATATATTGGGTGAGTTTCATACTCCAGATTCTTGAGCCAAAAGCTTCAGAATTTCCCAGGTTAAGAAACCTAGTGTAGGCTACCTCTCTCAGAGCTTTGGGCTTCTTATTGAGGACAGGGTTAAAGACGTCGTCGGACAAAGTCAGAAACCACAGAAGGGTCACTGGAACGAGACCCCCCATCAAGGAATCTCAACCTTGGTTGAATAGAGGGTGTGGGGGTGGGTTGTCCTGCGTAAGACTTTACTTGTGGTGTAGAGCTGGAAGTTGCCATGGTAGTTTTCAAGAACTAGGAGAAGGCTCTGATTCTTTTACTTTGACACTTTGAGACTGATTTGGAAGACTCTAGCATGTTTGAAATGAACCTGTTGGACACTCCTAGATATCTTAAATAGCTCCCTAACTTGGAGAGTAATGGCTCTTGTATATAGAGTCACTTCACATAACAGACCCTTTTTAATTAATGACCCTAATCACCGAACTCTGCACTTTTTGAGAGATTCTATATCAATTCTAAATATTTTTCTCTCAAGTATCCTAGGAGTTGTTGGATCATTAATTTTGGGGAAAATTAGGAAGGTACACTCCCTCCAAAATTTCAAAAAGAGGCAAGGGGGATCCATGAGGGACACATGTCCGAGACACTTATTGAAAGGGACAAAACCAATGAAGCAAGAGAACAAGGAAAAGAAAAACTATACATATGATACAATATTTAATGAAGAGACTCACATGAAAGGTTTTAAGTGAATCATTTACCTGGAATTTCCAAGGGGTCACCTTCCATGGTTTCAAGCTCAAAAGTGTTGTGCTGCTTGCATAGCTGATTTTGAAGGGTCCTGTCCATAATGGGTCAAACTTTCCATGATTTCTAGGCTTGGCAGCCCTTGCATCCCATTTCAAAACCATAGTACCAACTTGGAATTCTGGTTCTGACGTCTTTTGATCGAACCAAGTTTTCACCACCTATTGGCGGCTGATCATGGCTTCATGAGTGGCCTCCCACTTCTCTTGGAGCTCTACTAGCTCAGCGAGTCTTACTTGCATCGCCCCATTTTCCTCTATCTCAATTTGTTTCAATAGTTGTAATGCAGAGATTTCTAGGGAAATTGGCATCACAACACTTTTCCCATAGACTATCTCATATGGCGAGGCTTTCAGGATATGTTTGGGTGTGATCTGATCAGCCCATAAGGTTGTTTTGATATGTTCATGCCATAGCCTCTTATGCTCATTTCCCATTCTTTTTATGAGCCTGATCAGGTTTTTGTTAGTGGATTTTGCCAGACCATTTCCTTGTGGGTAATAGTTGGAGGATGTTTTTAGATAGATCCCATGCTTTATGGTGAAGTCAGATACTTTGGCCCCCAAAAAGGCCTTAACATTATCTGATATAATAGTGTGGGGGGGTCCAAAGTGGGTAGTGATATCCTGTAGGAGTCCCAAGATCACATTCTTGGTGGCCTCTTTAAGTGGAACTGCCTCCGCCCATCGGGTGAAGTAATCGGTTGCGGTGAGGATCCATTTGTGCCCAATGCTAGAAGTTGGGTTGACCATTCTGATGAAGTCTAAACCCCATTGTGCAAATGGTTCCTCAATTAGGATGGGGTTAAGAGGTAATGCCGTGTTCCTCCGAAAACCCATATAAACTTGACAAACCTTGCATCTGTTTGTCTCTTCTTGACTATCAATGAACAGGCTTGGCCAAAAGTATCCTACTTGCAGGATTTTTATGGTTGTGGTTTGGGTAGAAAAATGGCCTCCCGAGCTCCCATGGTGCAACTCGTGTAAGACTCTTTCAGCTTCTTCATTCTCCAGGCACCTTAGCAGGATTCCATTAAAGTTCCTTTTAAAAAGGAAATCGTCAATCATGGTGAAATTGGATCCCTGTTTCCTATAGTACCTCCTCTTTTTAAAGGGAAGATGGCTTGGGTATTTCCTTGTTTGTATGAAGTGGATCCTATCTGAGACCCAGCTACCTGAGTCACTTTCTTGGATATAGAGTATCTCTTCGGGCTCTTCATTAATCAGGGGCATGGGGTCATGTGTTAGATATTGACATAAGCCCTTCCCCATACTAGCTTTGTAGGTTTTACCTCGATGTCGTATTCAAGGATCTTAGTGATCCAGTTAGCTCTTTTATCAGTTATCTCACCCTCTGTTATATATTCTTTGATGCTAGAGTGAGCCACCATAACCTGGATTCTACTATGAGTGACAAGGTGCCTGAATTTCTTCAGACCCTTAACTATAACATAAGCTTGTCTTTCTACAAAGTTATACCTTGTTTCATAGTCATGGAGAGTTTTTGAAAAGAAGGTGATTGGATGTTATTCTCCTTGAGACTCTCCCTTCTGTGTCAGTATAGATTCTACACTATGTTTACCCCCGTATACATACATGATGAAATCCTTTGAGAAGTTGGGGTTGCATAGTACCAGGGTGGATGCGATAGCCCCTTTAATTACCTCAAAGGCCTGATGACCTTCAGTGGTCCATTTGAAGTTAAGGTCCTTCTTGAGCATTAGCATGATCGGTGGAATTGTCCTGGCAAAGTCTGAAATGAACTTGCTGACAAAATTGATCTTTCCTAAGAAATATTGGACCACTTTCTTATTGACTGGTAAGGGCAGCCCCAAGATGGCTTCAACTCTTTCTGGATCAATAGAGATTCCTTCCTTTGAAACAATGTGTCCCAGGAGTTTTCCTTGGGGTACTCTGAAAACACATTTCCTTGGGTTCAAAGAGATCCCAAATTCTTGGCATTTCTTGAACACAACTTCCAAGGCATCAAAATGATCCTCCACTGTCTTGGTAAACTGTGAGATCATCTAGGTATATAAGAATTACCTTATTGATCAGTTCTCCAAATGCATTGAGATTCCATGGCTCTTTAAAAGGTGGCTCCAGCATTTGTGAGTCCAAATGGCATTTTTGTGTATGTGAAGGTTCCCCATTTTGTTGTGAAAGTGGTCTTATGTTGATCCCTTTCTGCGAGCCATATCTGATTATAGCCTAAAAAACCATCTAGCAGAGAGAACCTTTCTGAGCCTGCAATTGTTTGTAATATCTTCTCCATGGAGGGTAAAGGGTAGTGATCCTTTAGGGACACTCTATTTAGGTCTCTAAAATCTACACAGAGCTGAATTTCACCATTTTTCTTCCTTACCAGGACTAGGTTAGAGACCCATGTTGTGTGCTTGATAGGGAAGATTATTTTGGCCTCTAGGAGTTTTCTCAGTTCCTTAGCCATGAGGGATTCTATTTTTGGGTTCACAGGCCTTTGTTTCTGGCACATGGGCTTAGTTCCTTCTTCAAGGTGATGGTGTGTTGGATGATATCCTTGTTGTAACCATGTAGGTCATCGTACATCAAGCCATCACTTTATCATACTTATGGCATAGAGCCACGAGTCTTTCCCTTTCTCTTTGAGTGACTAATCTCCCGACCTTTAGCTTTCTCTCTTTAGTCACTTTAGCTTGACATAATCCTCCTTTACCGCTACAAACTTCCTTCGATCTGAACTAGCATCATTAGAATAAAAAAGGATTTCTAGTGTTATTAACCCTTTCGGAAGTTTGTTCATCTTTAACTGAATAATTTGATCTCCATAAGCTTCTTCGATCTTGGGTTGGAGTTGGTTTGCAAACTGGTCAGATTTTGGAGGAAGTGTATAATCTGTTGGTCACTATTAAAAACCTGCCAATGATCGATGTTATCAGGTATAGAAGGGTGGATGATCAATTTTATGGTACTTTCATTCACTATCAAATCCTGTATTGGGTTGAATTGTGACCCGATTAAGGCCATCTTATCAACCTCTATATTTTGGTCTCAGGGGATAACCTTGATATTAAAGGCTTCAAAATATTTGATGAGATCCCACACCCTATGTCGATAGGACCTCATTCTTGGATTTTTTGTGGTAGGACAATGTTCCTTACCTGTGTCACTACCAACTCTGAATCACTAAAGACTCTCAACTATTTGATGCCTTCTTTTCATGTCATGGCCAAGCCATGTACTAAGGCCTCATACTCTGCTTCATTACTAGTACAGGAGAACTGGAAGTGAAATCCTAGAGTATCTTCTTTCCTCTTGGGGATAACAAGCATATTCCAGCTCCTGAGCCATTTTTTCTTTTAGCTCCATCGAAATGTAGGGTCCATATCTGGGAATCTCTGATGGGATTCCCTTCTCTTTTATCCTTTCCTTTTACCACCTTTGGAATCATGGAGTCTTTGTTGAAGATGATGTAAGTACCCAAACCAGTGGAATCAAAGTTCTCGAAGGGATCACCTATGGGGGAAGGTTGGCTAGATGACCGCCACTTTGAAGATTACCATCCTTTATATATGATTCCTCTTCTCTGGTGATCATAGCATGTGGAAGCCTCAAATCCTAAGACCACTTGGTCCATTATATGTTCCTTGACAAGGGGTTCTGATAATACCTTCATCTTAGATCCATACTTGGTCCACAGAATCAGATGGGACCAATCAAGAGATATATAGCCTCCTATTTTAGCTGTGAAATCATGGGAGAGACACAATCTGAAGACTGGTGGAACGTCAATTACTACTATATCTTGTGGAATGGTTATGTTCGGCAGGAATAGAGCTACAAACGAGAGTCCCTTGATAGCTCCTATGGTTTGGACTGATTTTCCATCCAGTTGCATGACTCCTTTCTTTAAGGGCTCATATTTAATTCCCAAGGTGTCTGTAATCACTTTGGGCATGACTGTAGTGCTTGCACCGGAGTCTATCATGGAATTATGCAATAATTTCCTACCTATGATAAGAGTCATAAAAAAGGGGTTGGGCCTTGGTTTACTTACTTCTCCCTTTTGATTTAACAACACTTGATTCTGTTGGGGCTTGAATCACTTTTACCCATTCCTTCTCTTTCCAGAGGTAGTTGGGTCATCATTTGATTTAAGTGCTTCTTGGAGAAACTCCTTTTGTTTCTGGAATGCCTAGAAGATCCCATAAGGATGCATTAGTTGGAACTTTCTTGAGTTGTTGAACCACGTTAATTGGTCAAGGTGATGATGTTTTGGATGATGACTGGTGTTTTATTCCTTCAACCATGGGATGGGGGCATCCTGATTCTGGACAGTTCTCAGAGCTTCTTTTATGACCATTGGTGGTGAGACCATGATGGTTGGAGACTCTTTTTGCATCTTCCTAGTTGTGCTTGGGATAGGAGCGTCCATCTCTATCATCCTTTTTTTGAAGTGAGTGTTGTAATTAAATTGAACAAGGCTTGGAAGTAACTTCCTCATTTGTAAATATGAATTCCTCTCCTTCTATCCAAGAGAAAATCACATGCTCTGGTGTGATCTCCACTTCCTGTTCCAGGGACATCCCTTGAATCTGCACAACAAAGGCCACATTTTGGACTCCCGTGGACTGGTAAGGTCTTGATGCGTTAACATCATAGCCTTCCCTTTCTCTTTGTTTGGATACCTTTTGTTGTAAATTTCCTTGGGGAAAGTCTCTTGGCATGTGGGAAATATTATAGGGGAAGCACCATGTGTTGGGATCTTCTGCCAAATGGTTTTTCCCGGGTACCATTTCTCTTCCGCTATTGGGTGGGATAGTTTGGAGTGGTGTTGGCACACCGGGGACTAGCTGGTTAGATGACTATGCAATGGCCTCTGGGTATTCTGATGTTGAGAGGGATAGGTAGGCCTGCCACCTTGATAGCTTTGATAATTTTTCTTGGGTAAGCACTCTGATTCCTTTTAAGATTTACTATCTCGTTAGAGAAGTTTCTGAGGATATTTTTTACTTCCTCCATTTCAGAGAAGAGGATGATGATGTTGTAGTGGGAATTGGTGCCGGATGAGAGGATGGGTAATTATATAGGGACGTAGGGGCTTGGGTAGAGCTTGGGACCTGTGCTTGTGGAAGGGGAGCTATTTCGGGGTACATTGGCAAAGGGGCTCTGGGGGGAAGCTTCCCAACATCTATTAGATTGTTCTCATCTTGGATACAATATCATATGCTTATGGTAAAGATACCCCCCTAATGATTGAATCATCACAGAAATATCCAAATTCAGAGCTTTTAAGTAAAAAATAATAGCCATACCTGTAGGTGGCCTTGCTAGAGCAGGAATCCTTTGCCATGTTTTGTGAAACCTGGTGTTAAAATCAGTCATAAGCTCTTGTGGACCCTTCTTGATGTTGATAAGTTGTTGTAGGAGTGAGGATCTATCCCCTTTCTCACTGAATCTTGCTACCAATACATTTCCTAGTTGGTCCCAAGTGCCGATAGAATTAGGAGTTAGGGATCGGTACCAATCCAGAGCCTTCCCCTTAAAGGAAGTATCTAGCAACCATAAGGTGACATCTTGTTCCCTAATATAATGTACTGCACATATTTCCACTACATCTTGGAGGTGTTCCTCTGGAGTTTTGAAGTCTTCTCCACTAAATTTGGGAAGTGCACTTTTAGAGCGTTAGCTGGAATAGGATTCCACACCACCAGGGGTGTGGGTAGGATGAGCAGACTCCCTTGATTCCATGAAACAAACTACCTTGGGGGTTGATCTTGGAGGTGGGCCATTAAAATAGGTTTGAGGGTTCTAGTTGACTGTAAGAAGGGCCTACCTGGTGGAGGTGTTGAGAGAGTCTGGTTCGGAGGAGACGAAGAACCTCTAGAATCTGTCTACCTCTTCTGTTGCGTGGTGGAGATAACTGTAAGTATTCAAACACACCTTCTTCCCTTGTCCTCACTCTTTTTTCGCATTCATCTTGTAAACTAGAGAAGACCAAACTTAGTACTGCTAAAATCAAGTAGATTTTTGATGATGGAGTATCAAGATGTGTAGATGTTTCATGTCCCACCTGGGCATGCCAGGAAAACTGTTGACGATTATCTTTGTGGATGAACTGTCAGAGTCATGGGATACCTTAGGGAAGTGGGACATGCACCCTAAGATAACCTCCATATTTTAAAGAAGTTAGCTCTTCTCTATGGTGTGAGATAAGGTTAGAGGAAAAATGAAATAAAATGTAAAACTAACTAAGGTGATATGCCGAAAACATATCTTAAAGAAACAGAGATGGATCCTGGGAAACTACTTAAAATAGTTCGAAGAGTTTAGCATGATCTACTATTTTTAGAAGTATCTTAGATTATCAGAGGCTGAGAAGGTGTAAAACATAACAATATGTAGATGATAGATGCATAAAGAAAACCCAAGGGCGTATAGCATGATAGATCTTCAAATTTATCTAAAAACTACTAGCAGTGAAAGAAGAAAGACACATAATATTGAAAGCTAAGATGCACAGAACAAGAACTCTTTATTCATAGAGAAAATAATACATAAGGCCGATATGGCACAGATTACAACTTCCTTCTATAACAGAGTCTTGCTAAGGCTAGCCAATACAATAACTAAGCCTAGAATCCCTTTTCATAGCTACTAGTATGTTTTCTTTTCTATTTTTTCTCCTTCTTTTTTTCTGGATCAGAACATTCCTTTATAGATCTTCTTGGCTCTCGCTTCAATGTCATGGAATCAGACCTTCCACCGATAAACATTCAATTTTCTTACAAGATCTTTCATTTTTGGGTCAATATCTCAACTGTCTATTGGTGATATTTCTGATTACCTTTAATTCATCCAACTTGCACTCCTTTAGTCAGTGATGATTCTTTTCTACCACATGGAGGTCACACTTGTTTGAGGGCCTTTCTAGGAGCTTTGTCTTCCAAACTGTGATCTGAGAGACACATGGAGGGAATGCACTTGCTTGTTTGGGTCTTCCTTATTTTTCTTTATTTGAAATTGTGCACTCAGGTGAAACATGTGGAGATCCTGTGTGCGTCTCTACTATGTTTTTGACTTTTCAACCCGCCAGGGAAACTTTATCGGGCCTGGGACATGTGGATGATGTGGTGCAAGTTTGAGAACATTCCTTCTCCACTTCATGCACTGAGTGTACCAAAGGGATGCACGTGGACACCTTCTGCATTTAGCTTCATACTTAGTCTGATTTTAGGCTCAAGAGAAAAAAAAAGAACTAAGGTCCGAGGGCGCCAAAAGACGATGGCCAGTAAAAGAGTCTTATACAAAAAGAGAAGTTACACAATGCAGGTAAATTGAAGGATTGTAAGGAAAAACACATAATTAGAAGACTACACATAGTTTATGAGTGATATACACTAAGTAGTGTAAAATAAATTAGAGAATAACAACCTATACTATAGGGTGCATGCATATAGAATGCACATAAATAAGGAATTCAAAGTGGGTTTTTTAATGTTAGTGTATTTTTGTAAGGAGATTTTCCCACGAGAAACATATGATATGATGAAATGGATGAAGATAAGGCCATGTAAGTTGTTGCACAAGTTTTTAGAAAATGTATATGAGATCACATTACATGAAGGTATGGATAGATGACCCTTATTCAATGTTATAGACTTGTATGAATATCACAAAGGTAGAGTGATGATGAGGAAGGAGAATCAAAATTACGAGTACTTGATTGGAGAGAACAAATACTAGAGAAGGAAAAGGAGGAGATAGAGACAATTTTAGACTCTAGAGTTGTGAAGAGATAACACAAAAAAGAATAAAAATATTGTATAGTGAAGTGGAAGAATCACATAGAAGATAATTTTATTTGGTTGGATCTCACAAATATTAGTTGTTATAGCCACTTTCTCACATATTTCAACAAGTGAACATCAGAACACAATTTTTCTTACGTGGGAAGTCTAATGTCGGAATAATGTCCCAAGAAAATCAGTAGTAATCTTACATCTACCTAGAAAAATAAGCTAGCCATTTTGAATATGTCCAACTCTTGGTGAGTGAATATATCATGGCAAAAACATTCTTAAGGCACTTTACTAGGAAGTAAGAATTTTGCGTAATATTGAGGTTCGAGGTGTGTAGAAGTAGAAAGAAAAATTTCATAGTTTTGATTAGGGTTTAAAGAGCGCTTGTGTAAGGGGTCATGATGCATAAATGCAATATTTGCACATACAATGTCAAAGACGTTAAGATCTCTCAGATTCAAGTTTGGAGGTATAAAGTACAAAGAGAATTTGGTAATATTCTACCAAATTATATAAAGAGAAAAATGTGGGTATCTGAGAGACCCTTCCATTGTAATGATGAAGATATTGTTGTTGCAACTCAAGTAAATGTGTATCTCGTAGATAGTGCAAAATCATTATGTAAACCATTAGATTTTCCAATACAATGTGGATTTTATGTTAATGTATGTGTTATGTTAATTTCTAGGTTAGGGATTTCCTTAATTAGAAACCCCGTCCCTATGAATGCATCAAAACAAAGCCTCCAGATCAACATCACACATATTTTTGACCAAAACCACATTCCTCGTAAGACAAAATGTGCAGAATACTAGTGAGAGTATTGATTCTCTCAAACCATAACCTTAACTTTACTCTTCCTCAACCCAAAATATAGTAAGTTGATTCATCTCCCATAAATATATTTCCACCAACACATTACTCCTATTCACATAACCACTCCCTATGGGAAGTCATATGATAAGAGGTTCAAGAGTCAATCAACCATGCATCGATGCATGTATACACACTTAAAGCTATCAAATACACATCAATTTTCATTAGTTGATCCTATTTTACATGAGAATTAAACATCTACCGGTTTAATCTTACCCATATGCATTGTAAAATCCTTTTGAAAAGTTGTTGTGTTTCCATAGTTTTATAATTTTTTCAAAGAAGGTATTTCTAGAGTCTTAGATTTTCCTCTAAACTTCATAGACTTATCCCTTGATTATAACTTTTTTCTCATGTGATCTACCTCACAAAATCAATGCATCATTGGTTTAATGATCTTTAATGCACCTATGCCTCATTTCCTCTGATAACAAGGCCACAACAATCTCATCCATTTTTAACTTATATGACTTGTTAGAAATAACTAATAGCATACCTATATTAGAATAATCTATGTAAAATATGCCAAGAAGCATCATTCTTGGGGTGCCTATATTGAATTTTCAACATAAGTGAAATATGCACCTCGAGAATGACACCTCTTGATATATTTTACATAAATTACTCTAAGATAGGTATGCTAGTTGATATTCTCTTTATTTTTCTTCATTTTAAAAATTTAATTTATTTTGAACTTAATTTCCATTTAGAAACATTTGATAACTATTTTTTATATTAACTCTATCTTTAACCACCCTTATTAAAAAACACATGTATAACATTAACTTTTATATTTCCTTAATATAGATGCAATTCCACATCAATAAAAGCACAAACCCACACCCACACAAATTCACACACACACACACACACACACACACACACACACACACACACACACACACACACACACACACACACACACACACACACACACACACACACACACACAAATTCAATATAGATTGTAATATTCATCTTTAGTAACTTATAATAATTTGAATTCAAAATAGATGTATAATATTGTGCAAAAGCCATTTCCCCAATTATAACAAATCTAGCATACTTATATCAACTTAGATAGTGAATTAAATATTTAGATAATAACAAAATATACATCTTAGATATATCTTAATTTAGCATACCTAAGATTTATAAATTTAACATCATTGTGCGATGAAATACCTAAATTGAATCTTAGATCTAAATAACGTAAATAGGCATATAAGTTTAGCATACTATTTAAGAGGTAAATAGATATAATACATATAATACATATGTAAGAAATTAAAGATAAATAAATACCTTAGATTATGATGATGCACACGATATTATCTATATACACTTAAATTAATACTAATTGACCCATATTTATTTTATTATTTAAATTAAGTACCATATTTATCTTGTTATTTATAAGATAAATAGGTACTTGCACCTACTTTATATTAAAGTTCTTATAAATCTAAGTTCATAATTATAATAAATTATATTTAACTAGATAAGAATGCTTGGAAATTAGTAGTAAAAACTATAACATAACAATACCAAATGTTATAGTTAAATTTTTAATAGTTAAACAAGGAAGAAGTCATATTCAAATGCAATGGTAGTAAATTTACTATTCACACAAACCCTAAAATAAATAATCACATGTAATTATTTAAAAGTGCAACAAGCAAGAAGATACCTTATTTATTTGTTCTGATTTTCAAAAGTTGAGTCTGTTAATACAAATGTATAAGTTTTATAAATTAATTTAATTATGTAAAATAATATGTATAAGTTTTACAAATTAAATTAAATATGTAAAATAATATCGGCCTTAGTTTTTCTGTCACATACACGACATGAGAGTCCTCCACTCTATGCTACCATTATAGAATGCATCTTGGCATAAAAAATACAAAAAATAAAATACTATCAGTCTTAATTTTTCTTTCACAGGAATGACATGAGAGTCCTCCACTTTATGATATCATTGTAGAATTCCTCTCTGCATAATTATTGTGTTATCCCAAGACTCTGACAAAAAGTGTAGAAGTGTAATGCACAATATTTCATCATCCAATTTATATCCACTTATAATAGTTCACTAATCACAATATAAAGGAATTTTAGTCTTTGTAACTGAGCCATCTCATTATCCTTAATGAATATAGTTGCTTGTGTAAAATAGTTTGTTGACCAAATATTTATCGTGGTACAACAATCCCATAAAACTTATCGAATTTTCATCAAATATATTTAGTAAAAAATAATTTGACAAACAAATTTTTATAGATATTTTATATTTCCTATCAACCTTATCCCCTTTTTCTTGTTTCCTTCACGCATGTGATGATCACGATACAATGATCCATTGATCTCTATCAGTAAAGATATCTTCCTTTTCAAGCTTCCAAAAATCAAAATGTTTTCCATTGAACTTGTAAATCTCCATTATATGATTCTCAACATGTTCTATATGCAATACTTGCAACAATGTAAAACACATGCTCAAATCAAATGCTTATTATAGGTAAAGCCAACTCTCACGAGCATAAAATTGGGCCCTGATACCAAATGTTGGGCTTTAGGGCCAATTGATGATAAATAAACATAGAGGAATATTTTTTGTACTAAATCTAAATAGCATTTAGATTTTGCGCACAAGATATAGACACAATATTTCACCTAGAAAAATCCTTTATAGGGAAAAACCCAACATAATATCTTAGTACTATTGCATTAACTTAAAAAAATATCACATATACAATAGAAATTCTTAAAGATATTTTAACAATATTTAGTAGTCTATTCACTTAAAAATTACAACTACAATACTATATAATACAAACAATATGTCCATGCATTAGACCATGCAATAATATTTTTAGTATGTTCTGACAGAGAACATTTTCCCATGCATGCTTAGAACTGGCTATATAACAATAACCAATGACCTCTTAAGGCATGAGCATAATTTATTGTAAATAATATTTTTTTTTTAGTAGTGTGTTAGCTTTAGGAGATATTCTTAGGTGTTTTGGGATGGATTCGTAATAATGTGATTTTGGAGTTTCCATCTAAAACCACCATTTCTAATATTTGAATTTCCAATGTTGTGTTTAGGATTCTAGGTGTTAAGTTAGGTTAAATAAATTATTTAAAAGGGGAATAAAGACCTCATGTTATGAAGTTAAGGTGTTCTTCACCCATGAAGTGGGGTTAACCATGTTAGCTTAGTATTGCCTTGGTTTGAAAACCTAATTCCAAGATGTAGCTACCTATAGTCTTGGTCTAAAAGTGAAGTATTCTAATGAGAGCAGTAGAGATAGGGTTTTAGAGGAAGTAAGATAAAGTTACTGAAATCCCAAGGGATCAAGATTTCTATAATGTAGTACTGGTGTTATCAATGCAAATGATTTCTTGAGTTAAGCGAGAATAGAATGGGAATGATTCTTAAATGATGAATGATCCTTTTTGTATATAGTTTTGAGATTATTATTTCAGGTTTAAGAGTTGTGTACATGTTTTAAAAGAACATGAATGAAGTGCATGGAACATCAATGAAGTCAAGTTTCATACAAGGAGGAGAGAAAAGTGCTACATGTAAGGTAAGATATTGTTTTGGTGTATTGAATGAATAAGAAGACTCTAACAAGGTTAATAACTATAGTTGTTATGAAGGGTTTGAAACATCTTCTAGGTATGATCTTAAGTCTAAATTGATAGCCTTTTAGCAAGGGAGTTAAAACTGGTAATTATTGATAACACGGTCTATAAAGGACTGGTATGCTGGAATTTAGAGGTTATAAACAAAGAGAAGGATTGTTTTTCCTCGGTATATAATTTTAGAAAGAAGATAGGGTGTAAATAATTGAGCTTGAGTATTTACATTGACTATAATGTAAAGAAAACAGAAATATCCTATATTGGAGGCTCTCGGGTTTGTGTAACAAAGCTTCTAGGGTTTGGTAAGCAATAAATATGCACAATTCTAAATGTAACTGTAGAAACTCAATGAAAACTGGTGAGTAGAGTGAGTTAGGGAAGATATAAGTGTATGTGAAGTTTCAAGGTGAATAGAAGATTTTTAATATATTTAATGATAAATACACAGTCTTGTCTTTCATATACCCCATTCTTGGAAGCTGAACTCAATGAAATGTAAGTATTTTATATAAACGAACCTAATAACTATTTTGAACTTGTCAATAAGGATAAAGGAGGACTAAAAGTGGCATAAAAATCATTGAAAAGGAGAAATAAAGGTGTTCAAGTAGATAAATTCTTAGAGACACAGTCTCATACTCTGTCCCAGTCAAGAACCCAGGTTTATGACAATTTAAGGAGTGTTTGGTGAAGACAATTCAAGGAGTGTTTAAATGAACAGTGGAAACTTTTTTACCAGGAATGAAAATATTAGAGAAAGGTGTGGAAAAGGTCCTAGGAGGAGGTTTGAGGTTTTATACTTACAAAAGGAAGAAACATAGTCTAACCTCATTGGCATATTGACCAAAAACTAGGAGCAAGGAAGAACTAATAAACTCATTTCTTGTTTCCTAGAAGAAGACTCACACTTGATGATGTGTAGTGATGTAATACAATTATTGGGTGATGTGGTTAGCTAGTAAAATGATAAAATACTTTTGAACAATGTTATTCATGCCAAGGTGTAAGTAAAAACAAGACACAAGATGACGAGAAAAGTGAATGTTGAGTTGTGAGACATATACAAGCTTGAGACTTGGTGAGGTAGGAGAGGGAAGGTATAAAGTTGTTTTAAAAAGTATAACGTGGTTTGGAAGTCTACACCCAAAGGAAGAAATTAAAACCTAGTGCACTGAGTTTGAAGACCTAATAGAGGCATAGAAGGACTAATTAGAGAAAGGTGATAGATGGTTAAAGGACTTGCTAGAGGATTTGGATTCTAAAAATTGGTGAAAAGATAGAAAAGGATAAAGGGTATTCAAATATGTAATTGTATCCTCATGAGACAGTGTCAGTCTTTCTAAACAATAAGGTTTAGGATAAAATAAGGCTACAAGGAGAGGCCTAATAGGAAAACAATAGAGGAGCAATTAAAGGAGTTCCATTGAGAGTTAATAACTAAAACTTTGTAAAGAGTTGAAGACCCATAAAGGGTACTTGAAAAGGTAAGAAAAAGTTTCTTAGTCCCTATGTAGTGTTCAGGACATTAAGATTTGAGGTATAGAAGGGCTACTAGCATACTAGTAAGGTCAAAAGGTAAAGTGAAATGTTTTGATGTCTTGATTCTCATTGAATTTTATAAACATGTTTTTATGATGAATCAGATTAGGTAAGAAGTGAATGTAGTCCTTGAATAATTACAATTAAGAATTTGGTTCTTGTATGCTCTTTGATTGTTCTTGATTTTTTTTGGAAAGTTTTCATGATTTTCTCTTGAGAATAGCAATGGTATTGTGAATTTGAATTGGTCCACCACCTCCTCTACATCACCTCTCATATTGTTACAACTATTATTTGATATTAAATCCTTTGAGTTAGACTAATTTAATCTCTCTCATAAACTTGTAAACTCCACACACTATGGAATTTGTATATCCCTTATTTACTTAAGAGAAGATTCAACATTGTATAATTCTCCTCCAATAACTGTGCTATAATATTAACAACACAATGATATGTACCGCCATTTGACTAGTCATGTCGATAAGTGTTGACAACACATCACAAGTTGCACTCCAATACTGCACAACAACATTATGTCCCATAATGCAACTCCTATTTCCTACATACTTCATGCATATAATTTTGCACACAACACAATCTTGATCACAATGTTTTTATCAATATTGTGCAAGTTGTGTACAAGGACCATGTGCCCATATACCTATACACATGAGCTTGTGTAAGCTTTCTTTGTGCATTAGTACTATGAAAATCTACACAAAAATAACCACTTCATAGTATACCTTTCCCAAAACAATGCAAAGTTGAGAAACTCCCAACAAGATCAACATGAAATTCCATTTGTAAGCATAAATCCAATAATGTTAGTAACATGAGAAATGCATACAAACATGCTAATATAAGTAAGGTCTCATTCAAAAATAAGGCATAATAGACCATCACAAAATGTCCACATTAAACTAACAAAGTATGTTTAACCTTGGAGAACCAATAAGCATATATGGGAAAATAAAATTAAAAAATGGGCCCTACACTAGTTGAAACATTAAACTTGTGTCTAGGCCGACCTAAAAGAAATTTATAAATTTGAAAACTATTTGTTGAAGTCCCGTGTATATTGAGATAATGTTAGAAACTTGTAGTAGTTGGTATTGTCTAAGTTTATTGGTGTTTTCCTAAGAGTGAAAATATGGATTTGACAAATGGAGAATGTATGATTACAATTATGAAGGTGTTCATGTATGACCTTATTTGATCTATAATAAATATAATTGACATATAGTAGTGCCCAAGAAAGTGGAAGGGTAAACTGATTGAATAAAAATGCACTCAACAGTCAGATATATATCAATTGTCTAAGGATGTTAGTATAACAAACTAATGTTTCCAGAGTGTCAAATACCAAATTTAGGTGCATATAGTTACCCCCCTTCTAATCTAGTATTTGAAAATTTTTGTATTAAAAGGATAAAATAAATTTGGTGCTCGTGATAGTTGCAGTTGGTGTTGACAAGTATGACTAGAATATTCCATTTTCTCTATGTGAAATATATTATAAAATATGTGAAAATCAATGTCTCATTATGATAACAAGAGCTAAAATATATAAACCATTGAAAAATGTTGAATTTGAAAAGGTAAGGAGTAAATACACCTGATGGTATGTTAACCAATTTACCTCTTTTAAAATTTGATTAGAGAGTTTTATGGGGTGAACATTCCTTAAAAGGTGTGAATGTTGAACTAATGAGTTCAAGAGTGAGAATGCCACAACTACTACTAAATAAAGTGATGTTAGAAATCAAGTGACACAATAATCTCAACCACACTATTGTGCGTCGTCTCAATAACCCTTCTTAAAATGAAAAAATGATTTAGCCTCATTCTATTCTTAGAAAAAGAGTTAATGAAGGGCATAATGATAACACATTTTAGTTGTGGGACCCCAAAACTAGATAGGTTAGCTAATGATCAAATCAAGGGGATGCTCATGTAAAGGTCCTAGATCGGTCATTGTAAATGTCACACAGGTAAGGAGAAGTATGTATGTCACTATCTAAGCCATAGAAATATTTCACTCCATAAAATAATCAAAATCCTCATAATGGTCAATATGTTCAATCATGTGCTTCATAGTTGGAGTACTCCTAGGAACCTATGGACCCCATTGTATGCCAAGAGAATGCATTAATGTTCCTTGTAGAACACAATCAAAAGGTAGTTATAAGACTACTGTAAGGTGTAACCATCTATATAGAATAGGCTAAATTCAAAGTGGTTTTGATTTGATTTAATTTGAATTAAATATAAATATTGCAGAGTCACTACTGAAATAAATGATGTATAAATACTGAAATACATAAATGACACAAGAAAGCTAAGATGTAAATGTGAAACCCTAAGCACAAGAGATAGATGACGAAACTTAGCTGATTTACGCTCGATCTGGAACTAATCTAAATTGGGAAAAGTGATGAACAAGTCGAGAAGAGTGTTGTAAATGCTTAATATAAATTTTGTAAATCACAAATAGATCCGAACATGGGCACCCACACTAAGGAAAAGGGTGCTTGAGCACTGGAGACTGCTTCTAGGAACTGGTGACTGCACAATATCTTAGGTTCTTCTTTTTGGTGTGTCTCAGGGTATTCCCTGTTTTTTCCTATTTATCACCTGATAGTCGTTCTTTGAATGTTGAAGGTACCTGTAACTTGCAAAATAATTGTTCATCAACTGCACACAAGCCCACAAAACACATAAAACCTAAAAAGGAAAATGTAGAATGGGGAGTGAAACTGACCCCAAAAATCACCTTGAGAGTGAACTTACAAACCGAGAGCTACACTACAATCTCAAATTCCATGTAGTTATTGTGTGTGTTTGTAGAAATTGTTGCCCTAGGAATTCCCTTGTGCAAGTTGCACTTGATAATGAGATGTAGCTAGAATATAGAAATGTATAACATGTGTGGATGGAATAGAATAGACTTTGCCTTCCTATGTTGTGTATGCAAAGTTGTTGCAGTCCCTTATCCCTTGAATGGATATTATATGCATTCCTTGGAGTTCTTTAGGTTCCTTTTGGATGCAATCTTAGGTGATGATAGTAATGTTTATTGCTTGGTACCCTTATTTTGAACAAATAACTATGTATTTATATGATTCCCTTGTTTGAATTTTGTAATTGATAACTGGAAGGACAACCCATAAGTGAAAAAGATTCCCAAAAGATAAAAGAGTCCCAAAAGGAGCGAGTGATATAGAAAAGGGTCATGGGATCCCTAAGGGGATAGGAGCACTAGGGCATTACTGTCCTGGCTAGGCATTGGTGTTTGAATTCATAAAGGATAAATCAGTAAAGTTATGATTGGGTTGTAGGGTGTGTAAGGCTAAAGAGAAAACAATAGATAGAAAATAGGCCAAAGATAATTTTCAATCACTAGTTTTCTTGCTTAAGAATAATGTAAATTCTAGTATACTTTTAGGACCTAGAAATGTACCCAAGTGAATGATTTAGTGTATATAGGTTTTTGATGTAGTGGGCATTCAAAAATTGGTTATCGAGGAAATTCAATTATTTTTCATTGTGCTCATATCTAAATTGATTGTGGAGGTTACCCTTTTGTGAGTCGAACAATTGAATATGGTGGAATCATAGGAGGCAATATCTTTGGCTAAATTGGGTTATTCATAAGAAACACCATGAGTTGTAACCAATTTGTTATTTTGGATATACTTCAAGCATTGATATCATAGATGTGATTGCATGTATCTTATATATCCACGGTCGTCCTAATAACATGTCAAATGCACTATTATTGGGCATAACTAAGAACCAAAGAGCATTAACTATGGGTTGTAATATAAAAGGCAACATGATTCCAGTGAGAGGGTTTCAAAATTGTCCATCAAATCCTTTTACTATGGATGTTGTATAAATTATTTCTCCATGTGTCTACCAAAGGCTGATAAGTAATGTCATTGTGAGCATGATTTCACTTTAACAATTTTCCACTATAACACTCTATATGGGGTGTGAATCAATGAAGACACATATGAATAATTATGCATAAACAGGGTCATTGACAGTAACATCATGTCCATCAAATGTATGTAGGTCATTGTACATATGCATGTGTAAGTACACCAAATGAGACCATCTACAGGATGAGCATCATTCACTTTAGAGGCATAGGAAGCTAGAGGAGGATGTTCACTATAAGTCATATGTACCTCAAGATTAGTCTTTCTTTCTTATGCCACATGGTTTGAAAATCAATCTGTAAACAATTTAAAGCTTTAAATTAGGTTGTGTAACCAAATCATTAGTAGGGGTGTAATGGTTGCTAAGCTCAATAATATTATTCTCAATTAAAGCTTGCATATTATGTTGTAAGCTAAAATATTTATTGATTGAATCTCATGTACATTTATGGCAGTCATAATATGTATTAATATCAAAGTTCGTAGGTTTTTTATTATTCATGTCAACATCCAAAGGTATAAGAAGGAATATGAGGTTGCAATTAAATAATATTTGCAACATATTATGAGGATATTTTTATAAATATGTAAATTTTCATTGTTGAGGATCAAAATGAGAAAGCTCGTTGCTAGGTTCTCAAACCACATTGAATGTTCTCTTACTACCATTCTTGGTATTTTTTTGAAATTTTGAATTGAAATATGTGGAAGGGTTGTTCTCATATTTAATTTTTCTCATAGCAATAAGTTTGACTTCATAATATTTAATCGAATGATGTGTGACATCAAAATATTGAAAGTGTTTGTATATAATGGACTTATGAATGATTGGTAGTAGGATTTGTAAAACAATGTCTTGTAATTCATTGTCAACCATATCATCTGTCAAATTTGAAAGCATAGTCTTGTAGTAAAGCACATAATCACTTATGTGCTAGTTAGAATATTTTTTAAGTTGAGCTTTCTCAACCCGGGAGACCTTATGAGTAATATTGATAGAAAAGTGAGCTAAAGAAGTAGTCATCCTAAATATTTAAAGTGTGAATTAAACAAAGATGAAGGGTGAAAACCCATTCAAAGCTATTCCTTAGAGGTCCTAGAATAAATTTTTGTTAGAAAACTATCATTACCCACACAATCCATGAATGTTGCATGAATGGTTCTAAGATGATGTTCTCAATCCCCTTTTGCAACAACATCTCAATCAAATACCAAAAAATTGACCCCTTTTTTCCCCACCAATTCCAAGTATTCATGATTGATAACAAAATCGAGGCACTCTCGATTTCATGCCTCTACTAAAACTAACTAATCTACTTAAGCACTCTAACACTCAATCTATGTATGTACAAAATAAAAGTGACCTGCTTCTTTATCAAAAGAATTTTACTACGCCATACTCATTTTATCACGTTTCAAATTCACTTAAAACCAAGATTCACATTTAATAACTTAGAATTCAAATTAAATACATTTATCATTTATATTTATAGTACAACTTCCATATTTCCATTACATCATTTTCAGGCATAGCTTGTGCTTCATACAAAATTCACATTTGATCTACAATAAAGATACAATGTTTGTATTTACAATTTCACGATAAATACAAACATAGTTTGCATTTACATACTCCATAAACATTGCTTTCATCACTTATAACTATAACTCTATTTAAAAAAATGAATATTAAAATTTTCTACTTCCTTGCAGGTTTTAGAAATATAAATACAAAATAAAAAGTTTATACTGATATCAGAAATCAATTAGAGATCATCTGGAGCTGAAAAAATGGTATAGGAGAGGAGGAATATCATCAAAACACTACCCATCTTATTATATCATAGTCTTAAAAGTGAGAGATAATCCACTCTTACAATGTGATATAATACATCTACACAGTTCATCATACTTGCAATCAATTGATAAACAATGACATACTCATTAGTTCACGAACAAAATAATGAATTGATTCACGTAAACATGGAGACACCCAACTATTCACAACAAATCCTTTGTGTGGGATTTTGACCCACATTAATATGGACTTGTTGGTGAAATAATTTTTCATATGGAAAATTATATGTTTTGACCAACGCTCACAGAGATATGCCCCTCCTTTTTATGTATGGGGAGGCTCCCATTATTGAATGTGAAACTATCCTAAATCTATATAATGTTATAGGGATGGCTAATGGGTCGAGGATCACACAAGAACACTTCAGTGAACATGTGGCCAAGTGCTTATACAGGGTACAAGGGAGGAATTAACAGTGATGAGGGATAAAGGTGATAAATTAGGAAAATGAAGGCTATTGATGTGAATAGGAAATAACATAGTTCTTTAGGTTCATCTATAAAGGACACCAAGTTCCTTCTTGATAACCATACTTACAAAGTTGTTGAAAAGAAAGAGTAGAGGAAAACATGAGAAAAGGAAATGGAAGAATACAGTTGTTACTTCTTGTGTAGCGGTGATACAAAGCTTCAAAATCTCCAACAATCCCCAATTTCTACCAAGAACTAAACTTTTAAGATCCTTTCGAATGGAGAAGCCATTCCAGTTTATAGCCTTGTGAATTTCCTTCTCATCTACCCCCACAAGAATCTTCATGTTCCTATTTCACTTGTGACCTTTCAATTCCCCTTAGAAGAGACAAATTAAGTACCTCTCCTATAATTTTGAGAGATTACTTTTATAATTTACAAATATTGTCACTTAAGAAAATAGGAAAAAATATAATGACTGTGTACAATAAAGAATTATAAGAAAGGGAGAGAAGAGGAGAAGGGAAAGAGATTGACTGATCTATTTAAGAAGCTCCCTATGATGTAGAAATTTATGATTTGAGGCATGATGATCTCACTTTTTGTTAGATTTAGCAAGGAAACTGAGATCTATAAATCACATATCCACCATTAAAGGTTGAAGATTATAGATTATGATGTACAATCGATTATATAAAGAAATAAATTGAAATAGATAGCGAATAAGAAAGATAAATGAGAAATATCTTAAAGAAAATAAAAGAACAAGAATAATAAAACATTACACCAAATATAAGTGGAGAAACTTGAAGGAAAAACTCCACTGGTAAAGCAATGTCTTTTATTAAGAATCTGATACAATTTCACCCAACACTTCCACTTCACTCCTTAACTATATTTCACACCTGCAGAGTTATGTCTCACATTTTTTCAATAGATAAAACATTCAATTAATCATCTTGTCCTACATATAGCTCGTAGTATTCAATACAAGCCTATATAGACATTGTAGACAGTCAAGAAATCAATCCCAAGAGGGATCACCCAATAAATTGGGTGGGTGAATCATTCAGGCCGCTTCACTCTTTGAGTATGAAAGGATTTACACATTAAATTTTGATCAGACAAACTATAATCATGTTGGACATGTTCCCAAGTGGCTAATCCCTCTTGACATTATCACCCCAAAACTCCCCCTTGATGTTAAGTGGGAGAAAACAATTAGACATGCCAAGTTTCAGACCCATGCATCAACAACAATGATTCAGGTTTAACATGCTAACAAGGGAAATCCGTAGATCTTCCCAAAAAAATATTCTTAAGACCAGTGCTTTACAATATGAAGACTTACATCAGATTATGGAGCCTTTTATAAGCTAAGACATACCCATGACTAAATCTTTGTTGGGATTTACAAGTAAGTTCACAAAACAGTGACACATTTACTTATTACAATTGGATGAAGTATTGGAAGTTTGAACATTTCGTTAAGAGGTGGTATTATCTTGTGCAATCCCCCTCAAGGGAAAATCTGACAGGATCCCAACAAGGCATGAAAATTGTAAAACTTGATAGAACACAATAGTTTTGTGAAGATATATGCAACTCTGATCTTCAGTTGGATGGAACTGGAGATCAATATCACTATTAAGAAATTTTTATTTGATGAAATCCATATTGAGCTTCAATATGCTTTTTCCTTTGATGTTGAACTGGATTCTTTGCAAGAGTAATGCAAATTTGATTGTCACATAGAATAGTATTACTCCCTTTAGTAATTCATGTGCAACTCAGCCAACAACATTTCTAGCCACATAACTTCTTTAAGAGCTTCCATGGCACTCATATACTCTACCTCATTAGAAGATATAGACATTGTTGGTTGCTTTTTTCTGCTCCAAGTGATAGCAACTTGCACCAAGCTTGAAAATGATATCCAAAAGTATAATTTCTATCTGCAACATCATGAGCATGATTAAAATTACAATAACCAAATAATTGTGCATCATTAGAAGAAGAATAAACAAAACCAAAATTCATTGTGCCTTTGATATATTTCAAAAAAAATGTTACCATTTTTCAATAGATCCTCATAAGGTCCTTACATAAATCTTGACACTACTCCTAATGCATAATAAATATCAGGTCTAGTAATAGTTAAATAGATTAAACTACCAACTAGCTTCCTATAAAGAGTAGGATCAAATTTAGCACAAGTTGGTTTAAGATCCAACTTAACACCGAATTCAATAGGAATTGCAGTAGACCTACAATCAAACATGTCAAATTTATTAAGTGGATTTACAGCATACTGAGATTGAGATGCAATAATAATTTTATGATATTGAATGATATTCATGCCAAGAAAGTGAAATAGTAAACCTAAATTAGTTATTTCAAAACATTGTTTTAACCTTTGTTTGATTTTTACAATTAGACTTTTTATCACTACTTAGTAATCAAAAGATCATCTACATAGAAGACAATAATGATAATATGATTATTATCAAACTTGAAAAATAAATCATTATCAAAAGAACAGTTAGTAAAAGCCAAGGGCTTGAAAGAAACAATTAATTTTAGCATACCAAGCTGTAGGAGCTTGTTTAAGACCATACACAGATACTTTTTAAGCGTACAAACATAAATTTCATTACCATGAGCCTTAAGGCCTTTAGGCTAGAATCATATAAATTTCTTATTTTAATTCACCATTTAAAAAATCATTTTTGGCATCCATTTGATGAATCTCCCAACCATATTGGGCAGTCAATGTAAGAAGAAATCTTAGAGTACTCATCTTAGCAACAAGAGAAAACAGTCTCAACATAGTCAATACATGATTTTCTTAGTGAAACCACGAGCTACTAGCTTTTATTTGAAATTTTTAATCTCTCCTTAGAGAGTTATATTTAATTTTGAACAACCACCTAGATCCTACAATCCATCTTTTAGAAGGAAGAGGGACTAATTCCCAAGTGTCATTTTTAATTAGAGACATTATATTCATCCTTCATAGCTTGAATTCATCTATCATCTTGAGATGATTCTTCAAAGGATCTGTGGTTCTACCTTATTGAGTGGCTCATCAAGGAATGATAAGAAGGTTGAATTCTAGTTAGTTTTCTAAGATTATCAGGCTACGAGATTTGAACAAGATTTTTATCCCACCTAGGAATTTTAGGTTGTAAGCAATTTTTGGATGACTTCCTCTCAATCTCCATCATATCTAGATCAGGATAATCAACCTTTTGAACTTTTGTTTCGATAATTTCAGTAGGAGGATTATCTATATCTATCTCTAGATCAGTAGCAGGAGGGTTTATTAGAATCAATAGAGAAATTTCATTCTAAGAATTAAACATTTTTGTTTTCAAAAATGTCATTCTTGAATGGATCATAGACTCTCAAGCCTTTAGTTATAAAAACATAGCTAGTACCAAAATACAAGCAAATAATGAGGTTGGATCAAGCTTCTTCCTTTTATCTTTTGGAATGAAGATGGAAGATAGGATTGACTAAATATTCTTAGGTGAGAGATATATGGTTTTTGCTTTGTCCATACTTCACGAGGAGTAGCTTGATGAAGAGGTTTTGTAGGTAGTTTATTTAAAATTTAGACAAATAATGTTCATATCTTCAGCCCATAAAAACTTAGGCACATTGGAAGCATGAATCATAGTTCCTAGCCATTTCTAAGACAATCCTATTCTTTCTTTCAGAAATGTCATTTTATTGAGGGGAATAGGGAGTGGTCAGATTCTCTGTGAATTCCACATGACACACAAAACTTCATCAAAGGATTTTTTGACATATTCATCCTCCATTATCAGTCCTAATTCTCTTAATTTTAATATTTGAAGCATTCTCAACTAGAGCTTTAAATTCATGAAAATTAGATAAGATATCAGACTTTCTTCTTAATAATATAGGACCAAGTCATTCTAGAATAATCATCAATAAAGACAAACAACATACAATGCACCACTAAGAGAGGGAAGCTCAAGTGGACCTATCACATGCACTATGAATTAGTTCTAGTAAATGAGAAGAATTTAGATCATTATGTTTTTGAAATGGCTCGAGCATGTTGCTTACCACGTAGGTGACTTTCACAAATTCTCATGATCTGATTTTATCTTAGGAAAACCAACAACAAGGTTCAATCTATAAATATCATACAAGATTTTGAAATTTACATGACCAACTCTTTCATTCCATAGTCTGAATATCATTATTAGAAGAGGAATAAAAATAAGAGACAGAACACAAAACCATCAAAGATATACAAGGTATTTTTTTGAATGCCAGAAGTAATAACATTACTGAATACTGATCTTTTACATAGAACTTATCTTGTAGAAAAATGACTTTATAGTTTTTTTTTTATTAGGTGGGAGCAATACAAAATGATTCTTTTTCAGTTTAATCACATATAAAACATTCCTAATTAAGTACCATTTGATAGCTTAACAATACCCCAACCTTCATTTCTAATGATAGAGTTATCTCCTAGATAGGTATTCTCTTCACATTTGATGATATCTAAAATGATATTAGGAATGCAAGTCAAGTTCCTGGAGGCACCACTATCAACAATCCATTCATTGTTATTTGAAGTTGAGAGGGACAGTATACAATGCAATAGACTTCTCAACTACATTTGCTTGCTTTTGCTTCTGATTTTTATTGAAATTATTAGGATTTTTGTTCTTAGAATTCTTGACTTATTTATAAATATTGACTCTACAATCAGACTCTTTATGTCCAAAATTTCCACATTTATTACAAGTTCCATTAAATTTGACCTTTGAATGGCTGATTTCTTTTAATAGAGTTAGTCTTAGGATTAGTTTTAAATCTGGATTTCAATACTAGATTTTTGATTTGGATTGAAGTGTCTAGTATGAGAGGAATTATGAGAATGCTTATGATTTTAAGAGAGTAGATCTTGAGAAGTAGTATCTTTTGAATCAAATTTCTCCATGACTCTCTCTTCTCGAATCTTCAAAGAAGAAAAAGTGTCTAGATCAGGAAAATCATTCTCATTTTGATACTTACAATTGAGGATTGAGATGCAAAGTCTAAAATTTTCATGAATATTGATTTGAATTATGAAATACAGTAAGCTTGTCTTGAAACAAACTCACAATTGTCCGCCATCTAGTTGAGCTTCAATGTTTTTAATTTTAGCTAGATAGTTTACAATTTTCTCATCTCCATTTCATGGGTGTTGTAAACAAGCTCTAAAAAAAGCTTAACAATCTTAGACAACCTACTTACTTCATGTATGATCTCTAATTTCTTCCATGCAGCTCAATGTGAGTCTAAATGGCCTACATGAATCAAGAACTCATTTCTTATGATTTGCAACAGAGATGGATAGAGCTTATTGAGATCTTTTAGAAAAGGAGTTAAGACTTTTAGGGGTATCTTGTATCCATATGCAGGATGGTTTTCAATACAAAACACTAGATCCCAAAGCTTTCTATCCATAAAACAGGATCTTTCAAATGCACTTTCCAGATGCTATAGTTAGTTGAATTCAAGAGTTGAAATTTATCCATAGAAAAAATAGTAGAACTATCCATTTTAGATGCTTAGACATGGTAAATGAAGATAGATTTAGCTAGAAAATGACTCAAAAGAAGTTAAATAGAATACAAAAGAACTAGCTACATATCTTTTAATTTGTCATATGAATGCAAATAGCTCTAAATTTGAATAAAACATTAGCCTGAATTGGTCAAGTTCTAGATCAATTTAACAGGGCATGGTCGTGTTCTAGTTATAGGCTATTTTATAACAAGCTTATAAATTAATTAAATTAATTAATTATGACCTTAAAAATCATAACACAATTCGTTAAATCTTCAAAAAATAGCTTAAATAGGTCGATTTAAGATCTAAATTTATAGAATAGAATCGAGGTCGAGTTACAGGAGCTCAGAGATTCTTTAGGAAATCGGCTTGGTGAGCTAAGGGATGAGCTACTTAAGTTAAAAAGAAAGAATCCATGGGACAAATACAAATTAGTAACTTATCGTGAAACGGGCTAAATCTCGAACGAGTTATTTTTAACAAATAAAATAAGTTAAATAAACAACTCATAGGTGGGAGATGAAATGTGTCACAAATCAACAAGTGCCAAGAAAGGCACGTTTCATCTTTCAAATAGATCCGTCAGGCGGATGTGACAGCTTTAAAAAATTAAAGTTAAAGTTCTCTTTGCGTCCGAAACTGATTTCAAAAAGGTGACCACAACATAAATAGAAACAAACATGCGTCAATACATTGAAGCTTCAAAATATAAAGAAAATACACGTGTCACATTTTAATTAGATCACATTTCCTACAACGCAGACTAATAAGAAAGACTAAAAATTAATTAAAATTATAGAACCGATAAACACGTGTCATCTTCAATTAATTGGATTGCATTTCACATTCTGACACAATGCGACAACAAAGTCTAAGTCAAACAAGCCACTTGTCGAAAAATTAATGGCTTAAACAATTTATAAACCAAACTTGAAATAAAGTTCAGGTCCGGAAAGGAATAAGACCGTTGTCACCATATAAATGGTGAAGCCAAAGCAAATAGTGACACCTTGACACAATTAGAATACGTGTCAAAAAATAATTAATTCACTTTTCGCAAGTCTGACAAAGTTTGATAAGTGCGAAAAATAGAATACATGTCGTCTTTCAATTAGATTAGACTTCGCAGTTCATAGACTTAAAAAAATCTGTAGAATGAAGACAAAATTTTGAAGCTGTGGTTCAAAGAAAAAGATTGCAAAACCATGAACAAGACATAATATGAAACGTGGAGAGTTAAAAAAACATGTCAAGAGACGAATGGTTCGCACTTTGTAAGTAGGCCAAAAAACTGACAAAAAAATACTTGTCAAGATACAATTGAATCGCACTTCGTAGTGCAATAAAAAAGAATATAGAAAATTGAAGACACGTGGATCCTTTTAAATGGTTCACATTTCCCAAATCTGAAAAATGTGACAAAAAGATACTTGGAGTGATTTTATTAGTCTGCCCTTCGCAACAGTCAAATAAACATTAAAAGAAGACTGACAAGGTGGAATACAGAGCCACTTGGAGCAAATTTATTGGCTCAAGTTTCACAAATGTCAGAAATATCTAAGTCAAGTATAACAACGTAAAGAAACACGTAAAGCACTTATTGGATTGCAAATTGTAAAGCACAATCAGATAAAAAATATTTTGACACCACGAAGCAAGATGGATCTTTTTTATTAGCTCAAGATTTGTAACAACTGATAAATGTGACGCTATATGGAGAAATATGATTGGCTCAGGCTTCGCAGTCAAAGGAAGTCAAATAAGTCTCTATCATAGCCAAGCCATATGGCACTAGAGGATTGGCCCAAGCTTTGCAAAGATAGAAATATGTCAAACTTGAAGCCATTTGGCACTCTAAAAGAGGGTGCGGCTTCACAAACATGAAAAAAAACAACATGGAAGCTACGTGGAGTAATATTATTGGTCCAAGCTTCAAAAAATCGATAATGACCAAAAATATGAAGCCACATGACATAAAATGATTGGCCCAGGCTTTACAAAGACAAAAAATGGCAAAAATAAAGATTTTACAGCCAGGATGGACTTAAAAGTCCTGAATAAACTAGATCTAACTAAATATTTCGGATCCACATTCAAAATATGACTGTAATGACTATTTTACAGACAGCGTGAAAACTAGAAAAAATAGCTCATAGACGACAGATTCAAGCCGTAAATGGCTAAAACGAGAATAAAAATCACAAATCTAAGAAAAAAAAAAGCTTAAACAACGATCTAAACATCCATTTAGCCCATTTATTAACCAATATTTTAAACAATATTAGGCATGGAACTAGAAGTTTAAACTTGGTTAGCTTAAACACGACTGCAAAACTTTTGGGTTTCATAGATCCATCAATAAAATTAAAGTTTCTTTTCCCTTTCAAACTAAAAATACTTCTAGATCGATCCTGCACACCACACAATCACCACGCTATGATACCATGTTAGATTTAGTAGGGAAAAATAAGATCTACGGATTAAAGATACACCATTAAAAGGCCAAAGATTATAGATTATGATGTACATGCGATTAGACAAAGAAATAACTTGAAATAGATAGCAAATAAACAAAGCTAAATGAGAAAGAGCTTAAAGAAAAATAACAAGAATACATTACACTAGATATAAGTGGGGAAACTTGAAGGAAAAACTCCACTGGTAAAGCATTGTCTTTTATTATAGAATATGATAATAATTTCACCCAACACTTCCACTTCACAACCTTAGCTATATTTCACACTTGCAGAGCTATGTCTCACGTTTGTTCAAATAGCTAAAACATTCAGTTAATCATCCCATCCTACATATAGCTCGCAATCTTAATACAAGCCTGCATAGCCTTTGTAGACAGTACAGACACTCAATCCCAAGAGGGATCACCCAATAAATTAGGTGGGTGAATCGGTCAAGCCACTTCACTCTTTGAGTGTGAAAGGATTTACACATTAAAGTTTGATCAAACAAACTATGATCATGTTGGGTCATTCCCAAGTTGCTAATCCCACTTGAAAGTATCACCCCAACACTTTCCTCCTCCTTCCAGATGCATGGACACCTTGGGCTAACGAGTGAGTGTTTAGAAATACTGTTTTTGAGACTTTCTGATGTGAGTTTGAAATGAAGACAAGAATCAATCATGATGATGCATCCTTGATCTCAAAATGAGGGTGAGGATCACTCTCTTGCTCCTTAAAATTTCACAATTGTCATTCATGATGCACTAACCTCTTGATTCTTGTGTTGATGTCCCACACACTACGCTACAACATTGTAAAATATACCTTTACTAAACTACAAGGAGTGAGATCCTTAAGGATGAATGATGACCTCATGCCTAGCTTACTTGACTTTCCCAACTCACCCAGCTCACTAAGCTCAACTCAACTAGCTCACTCAGCTCATCTAGCTCGTTGAACTCAAATCAACCAACTCACTGAGCTCACCCATCTCGTCGAGCTCACTTGGATCAACCAACTCATTTCAACTAACTCACCTTGATGAGATGGTGATGAATTCAAGACCAGATGATGAACATGATGACTTATTCTAATGAAATCAATGGAGTCCTTGACACTTTTTGAATCCTTTCTAGTTGTTATTTGTCTTTGGATCTCACATGTTGCACCTTGATATGTTCTGCCTTGCTTCTAGTTAGAATTGAGCTCAAGTGAAGAGTTAATTCCATTGTTTTATCTATGAAACAACCTTAAAACCTTATGAGGATGTAAAAAAGTGGAAAGATGAATGAAATCAGATCCAACTACATGTATATCTATCTATAGATTCAAACTGAATGGGTTAGCCCTATCCCTATATATATCTATATATAGAAGTCATATGATCTGGTATCCAAGGTGTATAGAGAGGGTGATAGAAGGGGAGGGGCCATATATTTATATAGGCTAAAAATAGAATGTAAATTGAGACTTTCTATTTGTAGTAGGTCCTAGTCAGGACTGCTATTTTTGGAAATTTTGCCCTATTTACATTCCCTGATGCTTCTTTCCTATTTGGATGACCATGAGTGTCAAGAATTCAAATTATTCAACCACTTACTATTTGTATTCATGCCTTGCCATGGACACGTGCTATTTTTAGTAAGTTCACTGCAAGGTGTCAAATTGCAACGAAAGAGGTCTTAAAATTATGGGTTTTATTTCGAGATTTCCCACTCCAATTTTTGGATGATTGCATCATTTAAATGAGTGGAAGAATTAGTTTTTCATAAAATAGGGAAAAATAATAATAAAAAATCAGTCCTTAATATCTCAAAAAATCAACAACTTCATCATGTGAAAAGTAGTTTACATGAAAACTAGATTTTTCAAAGACCCTTTGCTCCAAGTCTCAAATGATTTCGCATGCCAAATCTTAAGGAATTAGAAAATTTATTCAAATAGGGAATAATGATGATGAAAAACACATTCCTAAATATCCCTATAAAATATGGACTCCGTAGTACGAAAACTAGCCTATATGAAACTAGATTTTTTCAGGGAGTGTTTTCCTCCAGGTTTCAAGTGATTCTGCCTAATGGATCCTCGAGAAGTGAAGATGAAACTCACTATCCTTTCATTCCTAAGTTATGGATGCCATTAATGATAGATTGAATCTTTGACACCAATAAAAATAATCCAAGTGTAAACAATTATTTCAAGTTGTGTTCCGCCTCATATAGGGATCCCGTGCTTCGAATTCTGGATGAAGAACTATGAGGAAAGCTTCATTTTTTGTAACCACGGATGTCCTCGGAACATGATGGGAAGTATAATTGATGTGTTTTTATTAAATTAAAGGTTTCATGGAATTCATGATGGTAGCAAGGCCAAATGAGATGTAGAGATGGAGTTAAGAGTTAGTTTCTACTTGCTTGCAAGTTTCTTGGACATCAAATTTACTCACGAAAGAGTAGAAGCAGTTAGGGGAAAAGTTAGGGTTTGCAAAGGGCTTGTCATGGGTAATTTTTTTTTTCCCCTATCCCCTTGTGATATGGGATAATAAGTGTAAGAAAATTTTCCTCATCTTGGGCTTTCCAAGTGTCACTGTGGTTGGATGAGAGGGTGGATGAGAAAGGCTAGTCTAAGCACCTATGAGCTGATTTTTGGTTGCATGAAGAACTAAGGAAGGGGATAGAGAGGGGATAATTTTTATGTCCCCTCTATCTTGGGATAAGGGAACAAGTGTGAAAGAAAAATTTTCCATCATGTGGTGATGACAAGTGTTACACTTTCTCATTATACGATGAGAGGGGCTAGAGATAGACAAATAGGCCCTGCGGAGTGCTTAACATGGTCATGTGAGGAACCTGGAGGAAAAGTTAGGGTGGGGTGAATTTTATTTTCCCCTCTATCCCCTTGGGACAGGTACAAGAGGGACACAAAATTTTCCTCAACCTGGAGGTGACAAGTGTCCTCTTGCAAAATTGACTAACTGTGGGAAGCATACATGTGAGAGAGAGAGGGGGGTTGAAGGTGATGATTATCAGAGCTCCAGTGAGGTATTTTTTGATGAAAAATTATATGATTTTGAATCCCAAGAGCCTTTAAATATCAATGGGATGGTGTATCATCCTTCAATTATTCCATAAACTCTCTTAAAAATCTCATTTTTCTTCGGGACAACGAGGTGTATCTGCATAGTTTGAGTTTCCTTGAGAGATACTCGAGTCTTGTGAAAGATTTGAAAAATTACATCATGTAGAGAATTATTATATATTTCCAATGAATAAATTTTTACTCCTAAATCCTTACAAATCTCCCACAATCATCCACAGAAGATTAGGTACCTGTTTTGACTTCCTACTCCTTACACCTAAAAACCCTGATGTTACACTGTTTGTCCCTAAACCTTCAAAAATTTCCTAAAATTTATGAAATTAGTTCCAACATGTTCCTATCTCTTCAATACCACCTCAGGATGAGTTTTATCTTTCATTCCATCCCGAAGTGTGGACACCAATTTTGAAAAGGTTAAAATTATTAGCCTTTATAGGCCTTGCTGAGAAACTAGCCTCGTTGGAAGTACTTCACTAAATGAAATTTCTCACCTTATCACACCACTCTGAACACATGTACTTTATTTTTCATCATCTTATAAGTAACTACAAGGTAAATATTGACATGAAAAAATAGAAAAACTAACTAGGAGAGGGTTTCAGACAAGACTCCAGAGAATTTTTTTTGAATTTGGCTTAGTTTTTATGCTTGAAAGTTTGAATTTTTTATGCAACACATTTACATGACAAAAACTAGCTCTAGCTTGGGGACTTGTTTTGGATCAAGCACAATAAGGAAAGGGAAAGAAAAAACCCCAAAATCTCAAGACACTATGTGGACTAGTGACTTATGCATTGGGATTATGGAGTCACCATAAA
This sequence comes from Taxus chinensis, assembly GCA_019776745.2. Classification (NCBI taxonomy): domain Eukaryota; kingdom Viridiplantae; phylum Streptophyta; class Pinopsida; order Cupressales; family Taxaceae; genus Taxus; species Taxus chinensis. The sequence goes on from CM034153.1 coordinate 592,188,206, forward strand.
GATACACAACACAACTTCCTTTATTGAACACACAAACAATAAGAAACACAAACATGACAGGAAAAGAAAACACAAGATGAGAATACACAACATAAGGGAAACATGAAATGATACGGGAAACACATTAATGAAACATCCTAAGTCACCTATGTACATGTGGGGGACAACCCACTTTCATTGAAGCACTAATTTGGACTGAGTGTCTTACCCGTAAACGAGTATCACTGAAATGCCTTTCTTCCGCAAATCCATTGACAGGATCACTAAAATATGAACCTTTCCTTAGTATTCTTAAGAAATCTTAGCATGATTTCTAGTGCAATTGATGATCCACTCATTCATTTCATTTCCCTATTTCTTTGACATATTCTTTCCATTTTCTCATTGATTCTCCAATTTGTCCCACTTGCTGATTTTCCATTGTTGCTGTGAAGATGAGCCTCGATCATACTTCGACTTATCATTTCATACCAAGATATTGGTTCTTCCTTGTACACTTACTTCACTACCACTGTCTTCACAAGTTGATTCTCGGTACAGATGCTTTGAAAACTTTGACATTATCACCAACCTCTTGATGTTATCTATTTCTCAATTGTATCAACAAATCATCTTTCTCATACTCTAGCTCTTTCTCAACATGCTTCCCTATACAATGTGGAATGTAAATTATCATCCTTTTCTTGGAAAGAGAATGAGCTTAAGGTTGGGTATGCAACATGGAAACTATCATCTTCTTCATATTGTCCATTTTGGGCTTCATCATCCATTATCATGTTGAGAGCATCCTTCTCTTGAGAAAAGTGAACACCGAAAGTTTCTAACCCATTGAGAATGTTTTTCTCTTGAAAAAAATCAGCCTTAGGGTAAAACACCATTTCATTTCTCCATTTTTCATTGAGAATGTTTCCATCCTCATGAAAAGGGAATGAACACAACATTGGAGCTGAAATGTTTTCATTATTTTTTTCCCATTCTTGATCATCGAGAACTACGAAATCCATTTCCATGATGAAATCATCATCTTCTTGAATAGGTTCAAATTTGAGAGGCAGAAACATGTTGTCATTCTTCATATTTCTTGTCATCTTCTTCTAATGAGAAAGAGAAATTCTTCGTATTCAAAAGCATACTCATCACATGGAACCTCATACCAAGCATTGAGAACATGATTGGAAACATTAAAGTTACTTGTCAAGAAGTTTTTGAGAATCACTCATCCTATCTTGATCTTCATTTCTCATCACTTCAATATTACCTTTTTGCAAGTCAAGATTTTCATTATCATCATTGACATCTAGTGGAGTCAACTTCATTTATGCTCTCATCCCATGGGAAGTACATAATCTCAAACTCTAATTTCATCAAATCATCATGATTTCTTTGATCAGATTTGTGATGATTGACATTATTCCACCAACATGGGAAGCTCGATATCATCCTCAAAGGTCATGAAAAAATTTCAAGATTTTGAATTTTGACACGGGATGTATATCGTTGGGTCATTTGGTCTTTGAACAGTATACTTCATTTTTCTGATGGGAAGGAGTTTCTTTGTTTTACCATTGACTGGGATGGTGGCATGCAACCAATCCAACTACATATATTTACCAACATCTCAATAGAAACTTCATCCCAACAACATACCATATGAGGTAGGCATGTCTGCTACAAGTATTCTCATTGTGATTTTCTTGTCAGCGAAGTCCACCAATGCTACCTCAACATCTTTGATCTAACCCATAAGGGGAACTTATTTCATTTCCATGGAGAGGCAATGGCCAAAGGTAGGATAAATGGAGAGGACATGAGAGATTTAGCAACTTTTACAGGTATGACATTGTTCTGAAGCACCATAGTCAATGATGTAATTGTTTAGTTTGTACCCATTGACCAAGAAAGGCTATGTAGAAAGGTTCTACCTTCTTAGAGGTGGAGGGTGTGGAAGAGAGGTAGTTTAAAGATGGAGTGAATTAAGATCACATGAGGTAATTCTTTGTTGGTGGCATCTTTATGGACATGAAACATAACTAATTCCTTTGATATGTTGAATGAGTTTCTCAAGTTGCTTGGGATGAGTTCTCAAGTACTCATATTTAGAAATTTGGAATTTATATTTTTTGAAATGGTCAATGATATCAAAGTATGAGGAAGTGGTAGGAACATTTTGGTAGCCTTGACATGAATTTTCTTAGGATCGATACAAAAATATGATTTTTCAAGGGAAGTTGAAGGAGAATTACTTGAAGAGGTAGAATGGATTCTTGGTTGAAGTAGCTCTCATGCTTCTTCTTAGCTGAACCCTGTGGAAGTGGACTTTGATGATCCTCCTTTTGTTTTTATTTTTAGTGGAGTCACCATTTGAGGATTCAATTTCTTAGATTGGAAAATAGAAGAAGATCCTTCTTTCTCCTTTTTTGATTGAGTGAACACCGCATAGGAGTAACTATATGTGGATTCTTAAAAAATCATCATCAAGTGTGCATTCACAAAATATGATTTGAGAACATTATTCTTCTCCTTCATTTTCAAACTTATGATTCAAAAATTTCTTCTTCTTCATCTTCATTGATCTTGCATATTGCATTGAATGGTGGAGCCTCCAAGGAAAGCCTTCGGGGTGCTCTTACAATCTGGTTCATGTTCTAGTTTGGATGAGGTGCTCATTGAGTCAATTCTTTCTTCAACATTTTCAAGTCATTTTCCAAAATTTTAGCAACAATTTATCAACTCTCTCATCTTTGGAACCTTGATGGCCTTATCCCCATTAAAGGATTCTTGATCTTACCTGACAAGATGAGGTCATCTTCCAAATCAAAATAAGTTTCTTGAGAATTGTTAAAATATCTTGGTTGAAATCCCTCCTTAGAAAGAAGTTCAACTTTAGGCAAATTGAGCATTGGAAGAACATTTTATATTATCTTGTAGTAGGAAGGGAAACCCAAGATGGAATCTTGTTGATCAACTTCATTAAAATTTTTCCACAAAATGTCTAATGTGGACTCTTAGATATTTCTTCATCTGAGTAAGTTGAGAAAGGAGGGCATGAGAATCTTCGGTGGTCTTTACCCATTTCTTCAAACTTATTTTTCATACCACCCCAATAAGTATTTTTTTGTTGAATATACAATTATAGTAGAACCAATTATAAAGTACATCTTGCAATAATTTTAAACTGGGAGAATAACCACACACAACATCTTACGTTAGCACTCCAATTATTACATAAGGAAAATAACCATGACAGGTATGTTATATGATCATCAAGATTTGCTTTCCATCTCCATAAATTAGAAACTATTTTTCTTGATCCTTCTGGAATTTTTTTCATCAGAAGTGGTGGAGCCAAAGACAATTTGACTAATGTTCTATCCCCATGGCATAAATAAAATTTGTGAAATATCAAGTTCTACTAAGTTTTTCAGTCTCTTGATCCTCTAGGAGGAATGAGGACTATGGTTCAACAATTACTCTTCAGTATGACCTTTAAGAGAATATCTAGTAATTTGTCTTCTTACTGGTTAATAGGAAGTCTAGAAATAACTTGCAATTTTTCCTTCAAATGTTGGATCAAGAATGATAAAGAAATATATATTTGAATACCTATGGTGGGCACATAGATTTAAAATAGGGAGGAATACCTTCTTTTGAAATATTTTCTCGAAGTCCTTTTAAAAAGGGATTAAAATTTGAAAAATTATGGTTTCCCAATATGGGTAGATGCAAAGAATTAATTTATAAATGTTGTTATGAGTGGGTGTCAATTTTACTAATTTTTAGGGGTATTATTTAGAGATCTATACGAGTGTAATTACTGGAGAGATCTCTCCCCAAAATATTTGTCAAAAACTGTTGGTGAAATAATTTGTTGTATGGAAAATTATATATTTCCACCAACACTCTCAGGGATACACCCATCCTTCTTATGTATGGGGAGGATCCCATTATTGAATGTGAAACTATCTGTTAATGCAAAATTACAGCACCCCTGATTGCTTGTGATTGATGTGAGGCAATTGCTTGTAACCTATATAATCATGGGATTATCCTACAGTAATGGGACGTTGCAAGTACGAGAATCCTCTGAAGAAAGCTAACATATTCTCCTAACCTAGTGCCATTTTCTCCAAATAGAAGATATTTTTATAGCAAACTAAACTAATAAATACCCTAATGCTTTCCAAGGAGACATAGATAGAAAAATGCAATATTCAAACATTAAAACTACTTTAAAGGAAGGTGATGGACCAAGACAATGGGTGATACAATCTAAGTGATTGAAAAATAGGGAGAAAACAAGGTACAGAGAGGAAAGGTGGAGGTGCCACAGTATAAGACAATATTTAATTCCCTATATCCAAAAAACACAACAAATTAAAGGTCCCACAAAGAGATAGAACATATACAATATACCCATAAATGTAGCATGGGAGGCAAGAATATGCAATATAATTTGAATTAGGGAAAAAAAATTCACAAATCACCAATTTTATTGCTAAAAAAAATGCAGAATCCATGACAATTATAGGCACAAGGCAAAATCCCTTACAAGTTGCCCAGAATTCGAGGCCTTGAACTCACAATAGCTTTGAATCTTTTTTGACATAGTTCCTTTGCATACTACAGAAAATCTAAACCTCAAAATGAGGTAAATTTTACAATATATAGAAGAAGAATCTTGAAATTACCTCACAACCAAAAGATTTCATTAAACAGGTATGAGAGGCCATACGAATTCAGTACTTTGATTACAAAGGAAGTGATGGGTGTCATACCTCATTAAGCTGGTAGTTGAAAAACCTTGTACCACTTCCATTAATACATGGTTTGTTCCTGCACTTGTGGACCAGTTACATGGTAGCATAATATTCTCTAGTGTCGACTAGTTGCATAGATGCAACCAGTCGCTAACATGCTTTCCCCACTCCTATTCGGTAGCTTATAATCCTCCTGTCATCTGGTAACATCCATACAAAGACTACTGGTGACCTTGTTTTTAATCGAATGCTCCATCATAGTCCCTATAAAACCGGCTGGTAGCACTAAAAATGCTTCCAGTCAGTAGCATTTAGAAGCTGTTACTAACACCGTCAATGGCCTGCTAACCAGCCGGTCAGCATTTTGAGTGCTACTGGCCAGTAACATCTAAAGATGTTACCTTATGCCTCTGCGTCGTTTTCCCCCTACGGCTCGTTGACCCCGCTACAAGTCAAAAACATAAAATATGCTACCGACCGATAGCATCCATACCCGCTACCATTCCGGTGAGCATATAATATGCTACCAAACGGTAAATTTTACAATACTACCGGCGAATTTTCCTTCTTCCACTTTTTCCCCTCTTTTCGGCTCACACCTTCGTTATGGCTCAGAGACCAACTCACGAGCTATCCTGTTAAATTCCAAAGTGTTATGCCCATCAACCGCCAACGCTTTGACGGGTTTAGTTGTTCATTTTGCAGGGGAGCAAAATATGGATAACACTATCCTAAGTCTAAATAACTATTATGGGGGTGGCAAGTAGGCTAGGGATTAGCACATGAACACTTCACTAAACCTATGGAAAAGTGCTTGTACGAGGTACAAGGGAGGAATTTGCACTGATGAGGGATAAAGGGGATAAATTAGGAAAATGAAGGCCATTGATTGTGAGTAGGAAATAACAGAGTTCACACACAATAACCACAGTAGTTCATCATTCAATTAGAAGAAAACAATGATGTGAGAAATTAGTGAGACTAACAAACCAAAAACACACAATACTTTGGGTTCATCTATCAAGGACACCAAGTTCCTTCTTGAGCATCATAATTGCAAAGTTACAAAAAAGAGAGAGAGAGAGTAGAGGAAAGAATGAGAAAAGGAAATGGAAGAATGTAGTTATTATTTCTTGTGTAGTGGTGATACAAAGCTTCATAATCTACAACAATCCGCAATTGCTACCAAGAACTAAAACTTTCAAGATCCTTTGGAATGGAGAATCCATTCCAATTTATATCCTTGTGAATTGCCTTCTCATCTACCCCCACATGACTCTTCATGTTCATATTTCACTTGCGACCTTTCAATTTCCCTTAGAAGAGATAAATTAAGTACATATCTTATCATTTTGAGAGATTACTTTTACAATTTACAAATATTGTCACTTAAGAAAATAAGAAAAAATACCATGATTGTGTACAGCGAAGAATTAGAAGAAAGGGAGAGAAGAGGAGAAGGGAAAGGGATTGACTGATCCATTGAAGAAGCTCCCTATGATGTAGAACTTGCTAATTTGAGGAATGATGATCTCACTTTCCTCCCTCCAGATGCACAAATACCTCGGGATGTCGAATGAGTGTTTAGAAACATTATTGTGAGACCTTTTGATGTGATTTCGAGATGAACAAGGGCATCATTCATGATGACGCATCCTTAATCTTAAAATGAGGGTGAGGATCACTCTCTTGCTCCTTATACTTTCACAATTGTCATTCATGATGCACTAACCTCTTAACGTTTGTGTTATTGTCTCACACACTACGTTGCAACATTACAAACTCCACCTTTACTAATATATGAGAAGTGTGCTCCTTAAGGAAAAATTAGATCAGGCATAGCTTACTTGACTTTCCCAGCTAAACCATCTCACTGAGCTCAACTCAACCAGCTCACTCAGCTCACCCATCTTGCGGAGCTCCACTCAACCAACTAACTAAGCTCACCCAGCTCACCCAGCTCACTTGGATCAACCATATCACTTCAACCAGCTCATCTTGATGAGATGGTGATGAATTCAAGACTAGATGAAGAACATGATGAATCAATGGAGTCCTTGACACCTTTCAAATCATTTCTAGTTACTCAGTGTCTCTAGATATCACCTGTTGTGCCTTGATATGTTATGTCTTGCTTCTTGACACAATTGAGCTCAAGTGAAGAGTGAATTCCATTGTTTGATTTATGTAACAACCTTAAAAACTCGTGATTATGTAAAAAAGTGGAAATATGAGTGAAATCGGAGCTAACTAGAACTTTCTGCATCCAAAACTGAGACTCTTTATTTTTAGCAGATCCCAGCCAGGACTGTTATTTTTGGAAATTTTTCCATGTTTACATTCCATGATGTTTCTTTCCTGTCTAGAGGAACACGAGTGTCAATAATTTATATTATTTTTCCACTTAATATTTTTAGTCATGCCTCGTCATGGACACATGTTATTTTTAGTAAGTGCATTGTGGGGTGTTAGATTGCAACGAAAGAGGTCTTGAAATTCTGGGTTTTAATCCAAGATTCCCCGCTCCAAATTTTGGATGATTCCTTCATTTGAATGAGTAGGAGAAAATATTTTTTCATTAGAGAGGGAAAAATACCGTGAAAAAATTAGTCCTCAATATCTTGAAAAATTAGCAACTTTATCGTGCGAAAAGTAGTTTACATGAAACTACATTTTTCAAAGATCCTTCGCTTCAAGTTTTGAATTATTTCACTTTCTGGATCTTAGGGAAATTGAAAATTTCTTTAAGGAGGGAATAACACTGATGAAAAACAAATTCCTCAATATCCCTATAAAATAGGGACTTCATAGTATGAAAACTAGCTTACATGAAACTAGATTTTTCAGGAACCGTTTCCTCCAGTTTTCAAGTGATTACGCCTAATGGATCCTCGAGAAGTGAAGGTGAGCCTCGTTTTCCTTTCATTCATAAGTCATGGAAGCCATTAATAGTGGCTTGAATTTTTGAAACCGATAAAAATGATCCAAGTGCAAACAATGAGTTCAAGTTGTGTTCTGCCTCATACAAGGATCTCAAGCTTTCATTTTTGGATGAAGAACTATAAGGAAAGCTTCATTTCTTGTTGTTGCAAATGTCCTTGAAACATTATGGTAAGTGTAATTACTATGTTTTTATTCACTTGGAGGTTTCATGTCTTTCATGGTGGAAGAAAGGTCGAACTAGATGCAAAGATGGAGTTGACAGTTAGTTTCTACATGTTTGCAAGCTTCCCGACCATCAAATTTACTCATGGAAGAGTAAAAACAGTTAGGGTTTGCAAAGGTATTGGCATGGGGAATTTATTTTTGTCCCAATTTTCCCTTTGGGATAGGGGATGAGGTGTAAGAAAATGTGCCTTATCCTAGGCTTTCCAAATGCCACTGCAGGGTTGGATGAGAGGGAGGATGAAAAAGGCTAGTTTAAGCACTCGTGTACTAATGTTTAGTCGCATGAAGAACCAATGAAGGGGATAGATAAGGGAACATTTTTTTGTTCCCTTGGGACAGGGAAAAGAGGGAAAGAAAAATTTTCCCTCATGTGGTGATGATAAGTGGCACTTTCTCATTGCACGATGGGAGGGGCGAGAGATAGGCAGATAGGCCCTGTAGAGTGCTTAACATGGTCATGTGAGGAACTTGGAGGAAAAGTTGGGATGGGGCACATTTTATTATCCCCTATGTTCCCTTGGGATAGGGACATACAAATTCACCTCAACCTAGAGGTGACAAGTTTCCTCTAGTAAAATTGACTAACTATGGGTAGCATACCTTTGAGAGAGAGAGAGAGAGAGAGAGAGAGAGAGAGAGAGAGAGAGAGAGAGAGAGAGGCTGAAGACGAGGTTGTCGAAGCTCTAAGAGGTCTTTTTTAATGAACACCTATATGATTTTGACTCCAAATATCCTTCTAATATCAATGGGATTGGTCTCATCCTTAAAATATTCTTGAAACTCCCTAAAAAATCTCCTTTTTCCCCGGGACAACAGGGTGTGTATGCGTAGTTTGAGTTTCCCTGAGAGATACTTGATTCTTGTGAAATATTTGAAAATTCCATCATCCAGAGAATTATTCTACATTTTCAATGAATACATGTTTGACTCTTAACTCCTTACATATCTCCTAGAATCATCCGCGGAAGATCAGGTACCTGTTTTGAATATTTGCTGCTTACCCCTTAAAAACCCAATGTTGTACTGTTTGTCCCTAAACCTTCAAAAATTTCCTAAAATTTCCTAAATCAGTTCCAACATGTTATTATCTTTTCAATACCATCTCTAGATGACTTTGAGCCTTCATTCCATCCCAAAGGATGCACACCAGTCCTGAGAAGGTCAAAATTGGCCTTTTCAGGCATGCTAAGAAACTAGTTGTTGGAAGTACTTACTGAATGAAATTACTGACATTGTCACACCATTCCAAACGACTATACTTGATTTTTCATCATCTTGGAAGTACCTACAAGGTAAATATGGACATGACACAAGAAAAAAACTAACCATGAGAGGGTTTCGAGAAGGCTTGAGAGCAAGAGGAAGTTTGCAGCGATGATGACATGGGAAGACAAGAACTGACACATCTGCAAGAGTGGAAATGGTGAAAGTTTCTTGGTCAAGTAGGCCTAATCAGGAGGTATACTCAACATGGTTGATGGTACATGAAGGATATAGATGCATGAATTCTTGTGAAGTATGGTGGAGGCATGGAAATCATGATGGTAGTGTGTTGAGACACTCATACATGTCTCAAAAAGGTGGTTGCAGATTTGAACATGATTTGTAGGTCTTCATCTAGACCTAGTCTAGGTGCTTTGTGACCTAATGGAGCATGAAAGTCAATTGAAGAGGTATGTGAGCCCATGACAGAATATAGAGGAGTAAGACATGTTTTCTCAAAGATGTTGCAGGATTTGAACATGATTTGTAGGTCTTCATCTAGACCTAGTCTAGGTGCTTTGTGACCTAATGGAGCATGAAAGTCAATTGAAGAGGTATGTGATAAAAATTATACCATCCCAACCGTGGTGAAATTATATACATGTTCAAAAAAAAATTTATTTGATTTCAATATTTTTTGACGAAGTTATGGCGGGCAAACGGAAAGTGCTCTGTTTTCTTTATGTTTTCATACCACTTTCACGGAAAAAATCATAAAAAATAAAATATTACTCAAAAAAATACAAAATAAAATCCATCCCAAGATAGATAGTGGCATATAACTTCTCACCAAAGAGGAGTAAGACATGTTTTCTCAAAGATGTTAGGGCCTTTTGAAGTTGATATTATGGATTTGAAACACAAGTATGATGTCAACCTACTATGTCTAGGTCTAAAATAGACCTAATTCCATGACCTAGTTATGAAAGAGAGATAGTTTGAGAATATGCAAAGCTAAGTATGATTAGATGAGAATTAGGGAAGTTGAGATAGGTAGTTCCAAAGATGTGGGAAAAATTTAAGGTTTGTATGTTGAATATTTTGATGTTATTTTTTTAGCTCTACCAAGCTCAAGAAAGTGTGTTATCCATCTTGATATGAGATATTTCATGTTGGTTGGCATATGTAAAGTTATCATGGGTACTTGATTCATTCAGGGATGTTGAGTCATTGAGCTAATAAGGTTTCACATTTGGAATGAGATCAAATGATGTCATGTGCTTTATGAAAAATCATAAGAAGTTAAGGTGGTCAAAAACCCTATCTAAACCCTAGTTCATTAGTGATGGAGGAAAAATTGTTGGTATGAGATATAAATGAATTGGATCATCAAATTTGATGATTGGATGATAGAAACATCTCTCCCATATTTCTGGTGGTGGTGGTTTGGTGTCTTGACAATAGATGGAACCCACTCAAATTTGCTTGTTTTTCAGGAAGTTTTGGTTTACTCTCAGGTTTTCCATTTTACCCACTGTCTAAATTTATGTTATGAGTATAAGGGAAGATAGTATACATGTTTGAGGTGATTTCAGACCATAATAGAGCCATTTGGAGGTCTACACAGGTCCAAAAGTGAAGAGTGGTTTTTAGTCCTAATAGGCAGTTTTTGATAGTCATGGTTAAGGGTGGTTCTTGGGCATGTATGGCCCAAGAAGAAGTTTATAAATCCTATGAGGGTGTTTTATACATCTGATATGACATTCTTCATGCTTTAGTTAAGCCCTACAGGTCAGTTTGGTTGGAAAGGATGAGGTCATAATTTGACCTATTTGATAGGGTTTAGGGAAAATGAAAAGTCTTTGGTGAAATTGGTCTAGAAGACCAATATATTGGCTTGATTCATGATATATATATATATATACATATTTTAGAGTGATGAGGGGTTAAATTTTATCCTATTCCATGCATTGAATTTTTTTTAAAGTGTCAGTATAGGTGTGAGAAGGTATTGTTTCTAAAATTGGTTTCTGGGCAGTTCAAGTACCTTGAAGGAAAAAGATGTTTTAATGAATCTATGGGTTGAGCCATGAAGTATAACAGGTTTGTGATGTTCCTTGAGTCACTAGATTTTAAATGAGTGGTTTCATGTCAAATTTGAGGTGACATATTGAAGCTTGATCTTCATCTTTAAAGACTAGTCTATTGGAGGTGCCTAGATTGAGTAGGACACAGTCTTATTTGATGGTGTCATGAGGATTATGGATTATGTAGATGTTCATGAGATTGTAGAATATTTTGAAAAGTTGTAGCTTAAATGTGTGGGGCTTGTGGAGTCATGATGGAGCTGCCTTGTGCCCTTAGAGTCCAAGAAGAATTTAGTGGAGAGAAAGAGCTTGTTTAAGGCATTATGAACTAGTTTGAGTTCTGTAGGATAATGCCGACCTATATGGTCATTTCATGTGATTTTATATGATAAAGTATATGTTTTTTAATGTTTTGAATACCAACCTTAATGGTCTTGGCTGACCTAAGGTGTTTATATCTAGTTTCAAGTATAAAAGTGCATTGTATTTGCTCATTAGAGCTGGTGGAGTGGATAGAGTTGTGAGTGTGCTATAGAAAGGTGAAAGATAGTGTTAGAGGGATCTAAGGAAGAACTAATAAGAAACATGAGAAGGTGAGGAGGTCAGAGTATAAGGTCTTCTAGGTCATTATACCTAATCAAATTCTGAAGGATTAATCTTGAGTGAAGTAGGAGAGAGTTTATTTGAGAGGTTTTTATGAGCTGAATTGAAATTTTGATCACAATCAGTTGTATGAGCAACAAGCATTAGGTGATCTTCATATTCAGGCAGCTGATTTTGTGCTTGGTCATCCTAGGGGGTTGTATCCTCCTTGCAATGTTGGTTCCTTTCTAAAGAGGGATTGGTGCTCTTTGTGAAGTGATTGATGCTTCACTAAATAAATCTTATGTGATGTGTAATATTCATGTAAGTATTTTGAATTGAGTAATATATTCAAAATTTTAAGTGGGTTTTATTCCCCTTGAGGGTTTCCCACTTCATATCTGGTATCTTGTGTGATCTCTCATTCATGTGTATGATTGTTCATGCTTAATATGGTTTCATTGGTTAATGTATGTTGATTTGATTCTTTGAATGGTATATGCAACTTAAAGAAACTAAGTAAAGTGTTTTTAAAGGACTTATTCATCCCCCCCTCTGTCATTGTGCTTCCAACAATTGGTATCTAAAAAAAGTCCTTTTGAAGAAGTTTAATCACTTGAAGGATATATCCTTTGAAGCATTAAAATGACAAGTCAGTAGATTGGCACTTCCACCAACAAAGCTCCTTTTTTGATGGGTCAAACTATGCATTTTGGAGCATCAGAATGAGGACTCACATCATGTCCTTAAGATGTGACATTTGGTATTCAGTGTTATATGGGTATACTGTTCCTCAGACTCCTACAACTAGTACTACAGACAAGAAGGCTTGTAATGAAAAATCCAAACAAATGAATGTTATCCTGTCCTGGACTATCAGAATCAGAACTTGTTAAGGTCATGCATTGTACATCAGCTAAGGAAATGTGGGAAAAATGAAGGTCATATATGAAGGAGATTCCAAGGTTAAGATAGAAAATCTTCATAAATACATGAATCAGTTTGAGAGTCTAAAGAATAAGTAATAATAATCTATTGTAGCCTATCTACTCAAATTTGATCAAGTGGTCAACATCATTAGAGGTTTAGGTGAAGAGGTGAAAGAAGAAGTAGTGGTGAAAAAGGTGTTGAAATCCCTCACTCCCAAGTTTGATCCTAAAGTGTCTGTTATTGAGGAAGTTAAGGATTTGAGTTGAGTGTCATGTTGATGGATGAGCTCCATGGCATTTTGACATCCTATGAGATGAGGAATCATTGACTCAAAACCTATCAAGAGGGAGATTTATTTCAAGGCTGAGAATAAGTCAAAGGAAAAGAAGACCACTAATGTTAATGATGATGAAGTAATTGCAATGTTTGCTAGAAAAGGCTAAAACTTGGTTCAGGTGAGTATAAAGGTTAAGATTCCTTTTGAACGCTTTAATTGTGGTGAAATAGGTCATTTTTCGAATAAGTGCCCTCATAAGCACAAAGATGAAGATGATGAAGAGCCAATGAATATCATGACAAGAGGACTCAATAGGTATGACAAAGGAGAAAGAATTTCAAGAGTTTTGAGAACAAGAATAAGTCCAAGAAGAGTTTATATACCAAAGAAGATTGTTGCTCATATGAGAAAAGTAGCAATGATGGTGTTTCTGACTCTAATTTTGAGTCTGAGCATGGTGATGTAGGTGATGAAGTTTTATTTATGGCCAAGGATGTTATGAGATATATGAGTGAAGACTCCATATTGTTTGGCGATCTTCCATGCATTCTGAAGGAATAATAAGAAAAAAAATGACATGGAAACTGAGATAATGTGTGTTCAAACATAGTTAAAGCATGTTGAGAAGAGTAACAAGAAGTTGAGAGCACAAGTCAAAAAATATGAAGGAAGGATTCATGATCTTGAGGAGAAACATTAATCTGAAACTAGTAAGCTTGATGAGACAATCGAACAGTTAGAGATGACAGATGAGATTCTATGACTACAAGCCTACAATCCAAAGAGGAAGAATGCATTAAGTTTGAAGAAGTGACATTTCTAATGGAAGAGTTTTCTGAAGTAGCTAACAAGACTAAGACTTTCCAAAAGTTTGAAAAGAGCTCCAAAGATCTTGATGATATTTTGGACAGTCAAAGGTATGCATGAGACATGACAGGTTTGGGTTTCAAGGAAGACCTCAAAGGAAAATAAGTGATATAAGAAGACATTTCTCCAAGCAAGGAGATTCAAGGTCTAAGTACCAGAGAAGAGAAGAAGGAGAGAAACTTCAAAGACAATGTGAAGACAAAGTCTATAAGACGACCAATGCATCAAGGTATGAAAAATATTTTAATGGCTATTGTTATACTTGTAATGGTTTTGGGCATAGAGAAAAGGAGTTTATAAGGATAGTCTAAGATGATCACCATGGAGATATAGTAGAGATGATTAGTCAAGGAACATTATTTGGTATAACTGTCATGAGAGAGGACACACTGTTAGATATTGCCTATATGAATCATCTAGTCAAAATTGGAGAAATGAAGGTCTTAGATGGTAAGATTGAAATTGTATGTTTCAACTACAATAATGTTGGACATGTTGCTAGAGACTGGTTTTATGGTCTTTCAAGGAAAACCAAAAGGTTTTAGACTCCTAGAGTGCAGGAGAAGAGGTAAGGTATGATATGGGAGCCAAGAGTAAACAATGTCATTCCACCTAAAGTAGATGTTGAAGAAAAGCAAGAAGGGTCGCATGTTATTGATCAAAATAAATAAGGAAAAGGTGAGTCACAAGTGTCAAAGAGGTCATGGAACCTCTTCATCTTATTTTTCTAGAATCCTCATGTAGTAGGATGTCTCTACTAGGATTCTTAGAGACATTTACCATCTATATGAAGCATGGTGTTAAGGGGGAGCTTGAATGATTTGAAGTATGAACTGTAGTCATGATGTCAAGATATGTTCATTGTGTTCTTGAGGGTCTCCAATCTGCTTAGGAGTTAAATTAGGTATTGTCATAGAGAAAGGATGCTAGATTCATGAAGAAGAAATTCATTCATTTTGTATGATGACTTGATCAGACCATCATATGCAAAGTGTAATGTTCCATTCCAGGTATGATTGTGTGTTGGATGATTCTATATGTTGTGTCTCAATCCTTGATTCATGATGCGAGATGTATCAAGTGTGTTCATGCATCATGGAGGTAGTATGAAGAAGTGTAAAACTAAGGTCAGGTTCTGTGAAAGTAAAAAAGGTGAGTTCTTCAGTTGATGAGCATTGTTGCAAGTTTGTGTATGGATGTTTGGGTCAGTAGTGTTTCTCAAATAAGATTATGGGAGATCAAGATGGTTTGCAAGGGTATACAATTCTAGAATGAAGAGTTGGCATCTTGATGAAGGTCTACAAAGATTGTGCAGATGCATCAAAGCTGAGGTATGTTTCTGAGTTTATCTTTGAAGAGGTAGTTGTGTAGTAAGGGGAAGTGTGTTTTGTTATTTCCTCTGTATGAGGCTTCATGGTGTTGTGTATGATTGCATGAGTTGAGGGGGAGCTTGAGTTATCATTATCCTTGAGATGTGAAGCTAGGTGTGTTACAAGACAAGTATGTTTTGAATAATGCATCATGACAGGGTACAATATGCTATCGAAATATGTAATGTTGAGTAACAAGTGTATGAAGACTTCATAAGACAAGAAGAGCTCATAATGATCTTCAATATGTGCCTAAGGTATCAAGAAGGGTTGTTAGGCAGAGATGTTGATTATTGCAAGTATTTTGAAAGGGGGAGCTAGTCATATGGTCAAACAAGTTGTGATGACATGAAAAGAAGACAAATAACACTGAAAAATTGTTTCAAGACTGTGGTATTGATATGACCTATCTCCATGGAATTTGGTCAAGGTATGTGCTCTTTTGTTTACATAGACAGCTAGAGAATGATGGTATGTTGTCAGGGGGGCAATAAGGTGGTGTTTCATGTGTTAGTATGCTCCTAGCAACAGAGAGAGTTGGCAAAGTTTGGTTTAAAGGGGTGCTTTAGGGCTCTTGGTCCTAAAGATGTTTCTAGTATGTGTATAGAAAGATCTAATTCAAATTGTGCATGTCTTCAACTGGGATAGGACTGTGTATGAGTCTAGTGTGATATTTTTCTCAAGGATCTGGTATGTAGCTATGTATGCTATGATGTGCATTTGTCTAGGGGTACCTACAATGCTCTCATGATAGAATGAAGCCAAAACAATGATTAGAGAAGAATGACATGACCGTGAGCTTGTTTGATGTTTTTGGTTGATGTTTTCAACCAAGAGGTGTTCCTAATATGTTGCTGAAGATGGAGACTAAGTGCTAAAGATATGTTCTTTTTTCATTAATGTAAAAAGGGGGAGAAGTATCATGTTGTTTTCCATCAATGACAAAGGGGGAGATTGTTGGCATGTGTGTGCTAGTGTTGTCATTGATGTAAAAGGTGCAAGGACATTAATGAAAAAGGGTGATGACAAGAAATGCAAGAGGAAGTTTGTAATGATGATGACATGGGAAGGCAAGAAGTGACATGGCTGCAAGAGTGGAAATGGTGAGAGTTGTTTGGTCAAGTAGGCCTAATCAGGAGGTCTAGTCAGCATGGGTGATGGCACATGAAGGATAGAGATCCATGGAGGCTTGTAAAGCATGGTAGAGGCATGGAGAGCATGTTGGTAGTGTGTTGAGACACTCATATAGGTCTCAGAAGGTGATTGTAGGGTTTGAACATGGTTTGTAGGTCTTCATCTAGACCTAGTCTAGGTGCTTGGTGGCCTAATAGAGCATGAAGGTAAGTTGAAGAGTTGTGTGAGCCCATGAGGGCATGCAGAGGAGTGAGACATGTTTGTCTCAAATATGTTAGGACCTTTTTAAAGGCCTTGAAGCACATGTATGTGTTAACCTACTTTGTCTAGGTCTAAACTAGACCTAATTCCATGACCTAGTTAGGCAAATGAGATAGGTTGAGATGATGCATAGATAAGTATGATCATATGAGCATTAAGGAAGTTGAAAGAGGTTTTCCTAAAGCCATGTGGGAAAATTTTCAGGTCTTATGTTGAATATTTTTTGCATGATATGATGTTTTTAGCTCTACCAAGCTCAAGAAGGTGAGTTTTCTATCTCGATATGAGATATTTTGTGTTGGTTGGCACGTGTAAAGTTTGCATGGGGACCTGAGCCATTCAAGGGATGTTTGAGGCATGGATCTAAGAATATTTCATAGTTGGAATGAGATCAAATGATGTCATGTGCTTTATGAACAATCACTAAGAAGCTAAGGTGGTAAAAAACCCTATCAAAACCCTAGTTCATTAGTGATGGAGGAAAAATTGTTGGTATGAGCTCAAAATGCATTGGATCATCAAATGTGATGATTGGAGGATGGAAAATGACTCTCCCATATTTCTGATGGTGGTGGTTTGGTGTCTTGACAGTAGGTGGAGCCCACTCAGATTTGCATGTTTTCAGGAAAGTTTGGTTTGCTCTCTAGGTTTTCCATTTGAATCCATTGTCTAAATTGATGTTCTGAGTAGAAGGGAAGATAGGATACATGTTTGAGGTGATTTCAAATCATGGTAGATCCATTTGGAGGTCTACACAGGTACAAAAGTGAAGAACTACTGGTTTTTAGGCCTAATAGGACAATTTTTGACATTCATGGTGAAAGGTGGTTCTTGGGAATGTGTGGCCTAAGTAGAGGTTTCTAATGCCTATGAGGGTGTTGTAGACATCTAATATGAAATGTTACATGTTTTTGTTGAGTCCTACAGGTCATTTTGGTTAGCAAGGATGAGGTCATAAGTTGACCTACTTGACATAGGGTTTAAGGATAGTGAAAGGTTCTTTAGTGCAATTGGTCTGAAAGACCAATATCTTGTCTTGATTCATGATATATAGCTATTGGAGAGTGATTAGGGGTTTAATTTTATCTTATTCCATGCATTGAGAAGTTCTTGAAAGTGTTAAGCACAGGTGTGAGAAGATCATGTTTCCAAGACTGGTTTTTGGGAATTCATAG
The DNA here is from genome assembly GCA_019776745.2 of Taxus chinensis. NCBI lineage: Eukaryota > Viridiplantae > Streptophyta > Pinopsida > Cupressales > Taxaceae > Taxus > Taxus chinensis. The sequence continues at coordinate 592,206,017 of CM034153.1, forward strand.
TATCCTAAAGGACATAGATGTTTTGATGAACTCTATGGGATGAGTCATGAAGTCTAACATGGTTTGTTATGTTCCTTGGTTCAGTGGATTTCCAATGAGTGGTTTACATGCCATGGTTGAGGTGATATGTTGAAGCTTGGTCTTTATCTTTGAAGACTAGTCTGCTAGAGGTGCTTAAAATGAGTAGGAAACAATCCTATTTGATGGTGTCATGAGGATTGATGGATGGTGCAGATGTTCCTGAGCCTTATAGAATATGTTATATGAGGTTGTATTTGACATGTGTGGAGCTTATGGAGTCATGATGGAGTGCTTCCTTGTGCCCTTAGAGTCCAAGAAGCATTCGGTGGAGATGAAACTAGCTTGTTTTAGGCCTAGTTGTGCATGTTGTGTGTATCTTGGTCTAATGCTGACCTATAAATTGGTCATTTCATGTGATTTATATGATATGGTAGATATGTTTTTAATGTTAGCATTATGATGACCATTAATGGTCTTGTCTGACCTATATGGTGTGTGTAAGCTATAGAGTCATGTATAAAAGTGCATTGTATTTGCTCATTTGAGCTAGTGGAGAAGATAGAGTTGTGAGTGAGCTAGAGGAGGTGAAAGAGAGTGTTAGAGGGATCTAAGGATAGAGTTAAGAAGAAGTATGAGAATGTGAGAAGGGAGTAGAATTAGAAGGTTTTCAAGGTCATTATACCTAATCAACATTATGGAGTAAGATTGAATGCAAAGTAGGAGAGAGAGTTGTTTGAGAGGGTTTTGAGGAGCATGAGCTAATATTGTGATCACAATCTAGTTGTAGGAGCAACAAGCTAATTAGGTGATCTTTCATCTTTAGGTGGTTGAGTTGGTCTTGGTCATATTAGGGGGTTTTATCCTCTTTGCCTCCTTAGGTAATTGGTGCCTACACTAAATAGGGGTTGGTGCTCCTTGTGAAGTGGGTGCTTCACTAAAAAATCTTGTGTGATGTGTAATATTCATGCAAGTCTTTTGAATTGAGTAATATATTCAGAAGTTTTATGTGGGTTTTCTTCCCCTTGAGGGTTTAACACTTTATATATGGTGTCTTGTGTACTCTCTCATTCATGTGTATGGTTGTTCATGCTTAATATGGTTTCATTGGTTAATGATGTTGATTTGATGCTTTGAATGATGTATGCAACTTAAAGAAACTAAGTAAAAGGTTTTAAAGAACTGATTCACAGCCTCCCCCCCTCACCCTGCCCCCCCCTCCCCTCCCCTCCCCCATCAAATGCCCTCTCCCCTTCTCAGTGATTGTGCTTCCAAGAATGTGCCCCCTCCACCCCATCATAAAAAATGTTTACAAGGGAGTCCCATACTACCAAGGTTCATGAGAAAACAATTACATCCCACTTTTGTTGAGTGCTTAAGAGAAACACTATTACATGGTATTTAACAATAAAATTCCACTCAATTAACAATAACAAATTGTTGCCCTAAATTTTATGGACGACTTAAGTATAAACTATAAACTATACAACTTTAATAAAATTTATGGAAGATATTTTCACTCCACTTCAGTCCCTACGATATGCCTTTTCCTCTTTTCTTTCAAGACAATTATGCAAAAATTCATCTCACACTTTTGTGTTGGTTGGTATGATTCATGCTCTTGCCAAAGAAATTATATCGTCTCCTTTTATCTACACTTAAAGTTGTATTAGTGTTATGGTCATTTTGTAAAAACTCCACGATGCTTCACTCTCTTTTAATTGTTGTGCTATTGTGATGCACCACTCCTCACATAGTTCTCTTTTAACACCCTACACCTTTCATTGGCATCAAATATGTGAAATGATCCTTTGCCTTTTCAACAAACATCCCACTTCTCTCATGTGCCACGTTTTTAGGTCATATATGTTACAAATGAGACAATCACTCTTCATGCTCCTTTAAATAAAACCATGCTTTGCTAGTCAAACACCATACACCTCCAACATGCGGTCACAGTCTCACTTTTAGCTCTTACAACCACAATTTAAATGCCATTTTATAGCACTTGATCTCAACTACCAATGGAGTAGCTTGAAAAGTTCAACAAAACTCCACACCAAATAAAAAAATATTTTCTAGCTTTTATAATACTATGATAATTTCCTTCCGACCCACCCATCTGGTGGCTCTTCATGTTCACAAGTTTGGCTCCACCACTTCTTAAAAATACGTTACAACACTCACTCACAAATAAATTGTTGCTCACTATAATTACATACAAAATTAACAAACAAGGCTATCATCAAATGGGGCAAACAATTTTTTGAATTGCCCTTTTACAATAACTAAGTCAGAAGTTTGTATGAAAACACTTCCTAACAGGGAAGCAACCACATAATCGGCTGACTCTAATACCAAATGTTGGATTCAATTAAACATATTGATGATTGTATTCATGACATGGAGGATATTGATGCAATGCAATTGACTAATCTTGGGTCCCAACAAATGTTTCTTACAAAGCAATTGACTAATCTTAGGTTGCAACAAACATTTCTATCAATATTGTGGTCGTCCTAATCACCTAACGACCTACTAAAATAGGTTCTAAAATAATAATTTATTATTTAAAGAAGATTTAAAATAATAGTTTATTATTTAAATGTCTAACCAAACTTTATTTATCTCACCATGTATAATAATTTATATTGTGGCACAATACAAAACCCAACAAAGAGCCTCTCATATCCATTTGAGACTAAATGCCCATATTAAGATGCAATCTGCCTTGTCTTTTGATGCTTTTGGCTTTAAGTTCACCTTTCTTTGTTGTTATCGTTCCTATTGTAGCCATATTCATTTGTAATGCACCCTCAGAACTTTCCCCACCGTCTCAAACTCTTTCTGAAACTCACTTTCCTTTTAATTACTACTAGAAAAAAATTAATAAATCAACATCTGGAAATATATATACCTTATAAAAAAAGACTCCCAAAAACAAAAATATGCATCCTTTTATCTAGGGTCTCCTTCCCTATTTCTACTTGCATTAATATCTCCTTCCTCGTCATTTGGTGCGGTTCTTTGTCCATCTTTAATCCTACTGCTTTATTATTGTTTGTGTTGCTTGTGAATCTAATATATACGGCAATCCCTCCATTAGCTTGCTCCTTTGTCCCCGCAGATTGGATGTGTTCGTTGTAATGCAAATGTTCCTTGAAAATGTGAACCTTTTTTAACCAGTGAAAAATTGGATTTTGCTTTACATTTATTCTAATCCTAATTGTGGCCACAATAGCTATCATTCACTCCAAAGTTGTTATTCCTTTCACTTGATACCTTCTAGTGGTGTACATTATTGTGATAATCTAGGATATCAGATTCTTGTAACTAGCCATGATAACATCCACCAGTGCAGTTCAACAATCCAATCAACTTTTCCATTCAATTATGCCCGAATCTGTTGGGTTTGCAAGTTAGGATTAACTAAATATTGCAAAGGGTTTGAAGATAAATATTACAAACAGAAAACAAACTATACACGGAAACCAACTGGCCAAATAACATGTAGTTGATGGATAACAAAGAATGCACTGAAATCGTTACTTGTGGTGAAATCAACGAGGACATGGTCAAGGTGTGCTAGATTGCAAAGATTATCATTCAAATTCCCGCATAAAAAATGAGTGGCATCTCTCAACATATATACAAAAAGAGTCGTGCAAAAGGTTAATTTTCCAAATTACTGCACCACACTGTCCACATCTATGGAAGATTATAGGTGTCTATAATGTTATTGATATTGCGACTATGTAGAAGCTGCTGCAATAAATTAATACCATGTTACATATGAGCTTAATCAAGCTTCTTCAAAGAATCACTTTCTGCATCCCCTTTATTGCAACAAGAGATACAGCGTTCTCGAGTCCTAGAGAGGAAAGTGGATTCTAACTAGAATAAATGGTCTAACAGGCTTCAACTTCTCTGCATCTTGGTTTTCATGACCTTTCGTTTCTTTTGAGCTTGACGCTTGACTGCTAACTTTCTCTTCTTTTGTGCGTGCCGCACTGGGTTAACAAGTGCAGAAATTTTTTCAACTTGCTCTCTCTTGTTACGGGTTGCCTTGACTTTCTGCCTCGCTAAATTGTAGGCTTGTACAAAATTCTCAACCCCCATGATATCTTTCATATGGTCTAAAACTTCATCTGCCAATAGCTTCAAATCCCCTACATAAAAGGTAAAACAAGCCTGAGAAATAATTGAAAGAACTCAAAACCTTATAAAAATAGCAAACTATTACTCCCTTTTTTCCCCTTTAAACTAACAAGGTACAAGCAAAACATGACATTTTCCTCACCAGAAATCACATTCCCCGCATATCCCTCTGTGACTTTATACAATGGTAGCAATACTGCTGCTCCATAGCGTTGGATTCCTTCATGGCCCTGATAGGTGGAAATAGCTTTATACCACCTGAAGACAGCCTTTGTCTGCAAACAGGAGAGTGTAAGGGTTCAACATCCACTACAATCAAAAGCTCATGATGAACACTGAACTAAAACTGGAACAACCAGCTGATCGTACCTGTAAATCTTGCCCTTGACGTGCAACCTTTCCCAACTTCTTGAAGATGGGCGCAAATAATGATGTTTCAAGATCCTGAAAGTCATCTTTGTCCTTGAGTATGGAAACATCCCTGCTCTGTCTACTAACTAAACAAGCACATACCTTTGTGCATGCTTTTGAGCCAAGCAATGCTAATGCCTTAATTAAAAGTGATTGATTTTGAGTGTCAAGGGTAAAAAAGAAATCACTAAGATCTACTCCCGCCCTGCTTTTCACAAAAGAATAAAGCGCACAGGTTACATATACAAGATTCTCAACAACCACATTGATATCACCCATGCAGTCCTTGTGAAGATCTGTATCAAGCTGGTGACAGAAGGATGCAGCTAGTAGGAGGAGTCTGCTTGGTTGTAAAAGCATTGCAGCTTTGCCACTTGTCTGGTTCCTTGTAATTGCTTCAGATCCAAAAGTAGTGAAATACGTAGCTATAAGACGTCCAGAAACATTTTGCAACCAAATGTGCGGGTGAACTAGAAGTGAACATATCAAATCCCATATTTCCTGCATAGACAGCAATGCCGAAACAAATATTATTATTAAAACTAATTTTACTATATATGGAACATGTGCTGTAATGCCCACAGAGAAATTACAACATTGAATTCATTTGTTTTGATGTTAAAGAGAGAACAATATAATATTAATGCAAATTACAATATTCTCACACAAAAACAAGGATGCCATGGAAAAGGGCCAAGATTGTGGAAGATGAGCATTCTCTTGAATCTGTTTTTAAGGAAATATAATAATTATGCTTTTTAGCACTCTAAATGCTTAACCCCACTTAAAAGCTCTTTTTACTAATAAATTGACTGATATCAGAAGTAAGAACTATTCTAGATTTGTTAGAAATTAGCATTATTTCATTAAGTGTTGCTCTCATAGAGAGATTGGTATGAATCCATGGTACCTGGAAAAGAAGAAGAAAACATAAGAATATTAATACCAAAACAGGATCACAGGCATCAGATGGGAATAGGTTAAAAATAAAAAATGGATGATGCATTGGAAAGAACTGTCTAGAGCAACTAAACGTCTTCAAGTGAGCAACCATAGCAAAGTCTCCTTTCTGAGCAGGTCAGAAGTAGAACACATAAAAAAATGGAAACAGAGGCGACCACTCATGCAGTACGAATATTCTAGAAACAATTAGAGTGATCTACAGCTCCATGCATCTTCCTTTAAAATTTTCAGAAACACCAACCAACATTAAGTAAACACAAATATGTATAAACCAAGCATTCATGATGGTAGATATCAAAACTCGGGACAAATTTACATTTGCAGTCAGTTATATGTGGCCCTAAAACTAAAGAATGTCAAGACATGCTCATCCTGTAAAAAACTTATAGAAGGAAAGTTAAAACAATAAAATCCGTACCTCAAAGTCCTTGTGTATAGAAATTTCAGGAAATTGATGAAGCAATTTTTCCAACATGATCAGTGAATAATATGCCTCTTGCCAGAAAGCCAGCATTTCATTCTCAGTGGCCTCTGACTTCTCATCATCAGATGCAGCAACTGCACATTTTAAAATGTCTATTGTTCTCAATCTTACATCTTCAATGTGTGCTTGAAAACCCTTCTTCATAACTTCAATCAAGAAACCTAAAACCTGCATAAAGATAAAAGAGAAAAATATGTATCAGAAAAGTAAAGAATAAAGATGCACTAATTCATGAGATGGAAACATTTTCCTCCAGGCAATCACAACTCCTGTTTTATGGCATCATGCTTAGAAAGCCTAATAGCAATCTCAGACATGAAATCTTGAGCGAGTCAAAATTACTTCGAAACTAAAATTCCTGCAATATTGGCCAGTACAAAAGCATGAAAAAGGATTATCTGTTGTTACAGTAATGGATAACATAAGCGTGAATAATGAGTTACATTTCTTGGGCATGGTCACTATCTCAATTAGACGAGCCCAATAAAACTTGATCAATGCTAGAAAGAAAGAGAGAAATTTTATTAATGTCCACAGATGCCCAGAAGTATGATCATCACTCTCCACCCTACTCTCATCTCGCCTGAATTTGCCAACAAGGTGAGACGCCAGCGCAAGTTCAATTGAAAGTTACAAACTTACAAACATAAGAAATGTAAAGCCAATACAAGATGATCGTCAGCTTCTAATAACTTGCACAAACGGCTCATTGACAACATTTGAACAAAATCTGTTCGACTTGCAACAAACTTGTCCACCATTAAAAGGTTAATTATAAATAAATGAAGCCGATATGTTTTTTTAGTCTTTTGTTGGAGTTTTTTTAGAAGATTAGAAAGACTGTGTATAACAGTTTGTAATGGTTGTGGGAACTGTAAACTGCTGGGTCTTTCCCTTCGAATAGCATAAGGAATGTGGGTGTAAGTGCATTGGTATCTTCCTCCCTAAACTAAGACGATTGTAATAGTACTTATCTTTGAGGACTAAAAAGCTGATATATATATATATATATATATATATATTTGCCCCATGCCTAAAAAACAACTTGGATCATATTGGCACAGAAGTGACTTGGTTGACAATCCTCTTCAAAACCATTCTCTTAATAATACCATGGAAAAATTAATAGCCCAGCTGGTATAAGAAACGGTTGAAACAAGTCAACAAGAACTTATAAAAGACTTTCAGTGCCTGTGGTATCTCTCTGTACAAGAGCACATCTGGGAAGAAGCCACAAAAACCCAAGTACTACTAGATTCTATCTAGAACAACTTGGCTCTTGCTGAAGACGTAGATCGGTTCCTTGACCACTTTCTGCAAAATTTATTGCCATGCAATGTATAATATTGAAAAACCTTTGTGCCAATCACAACTAAGGGATTTGAAGGACAACAAATATTACAAAGGTACAAGGAAAGGTAAAATCCAAGAAGAGGAGGAAAGATTAGACAGACTGATATGTCAATTCCATTGGAGCCAAACAAAGGAGGTCAAAGAAGACAGAGTCGTGGAGCAGATGAAGTAGAAACTCAAAGATAGTTCAGACTCTTGGAACAATAAGAGAGACGAAAAAGGTTGCAAGAAGCAACTACTTCAAGCAATAAAAGACGGGAAAGCAAGAAGCCCAAGCTCAAGAGTGAGCAAGAGCCAAAGCAAGAACCAAGGGAGGGTGCAGTTGACACCAACACAAGTAATTGAGCACTGTACACCACTCTCTCTGAGCAGCAGGAGTCTGTTAGGCTTCAAGGGATACAGTTGGGGAGTTCCTTAGCAAATTCAATGGAATACAGTGAGGACTTAACTCAAACCTCCCCTTCAGAGAGAAGTATTCCTTTTGATAGAGAGATTTGAAGCAACTTCAATGCAAAGTAAGAATGGGTTGAATACGAGTCAAACATATGAGTGATTGAAGAACTACTAACTAAAGGTCCATCACCAAATACTCCAAAGCAGCCAGAGAAATCGAAGCAGCAACAAAGAGGTAATAAGTAATAACACAAAGAGGGAACCTGAAAATGAGTAAGACAGTATAGATAACTACCCAAGGATAGGTCGGGTATACAGACATGTTTGATAGTGCAAAGGAGCGTCCGATACAGACAGCCCCAAGGGGGGAAGACCGCATAAACCACAAAATGGGTATCTGTCACCCAAACAAGAAGTTACCCAAATTTAATGGTAACAGTTCTGAAGATTCAGTGTGGAACTGTCGAACATGTGTTGCTAGCTAGATTTGCATATGGGTAGACAGATGAACATACATGGCTACGATGATCTCCAGCCACCCTGCAGGGGGTGGCTATTGATTGGTACTCCGAGACACCAAATACTAACAAGCAACATGGAGGGCCCTCAGCCTAGACTTTGAGAAAGAATTCAAACTCTTGAGGGATGACAATGAGATCATTTGCTTAAATTTACAAAATACAACACTTGACAAGGTAAGCACGGGATAGTACGGGCTTACAACTGTCTCAAGGAATTGTTGGGGTAATTTTGAGAAGGAATCAGTAGACAGGATGAAAAGGAGATAGTTTATTGAAGGGCAGACATCCTCGCTAAGAAAAAAACGAAGGTGGTCCCACCCTCATCTTATGAGGATGCCTATAATCAAGCATTGGATGTCAAGAGTGAAAAAATACATCCTTGCACTCGAGTAGTAGTGTAGACAATGATTCAGATTCCAATGACAATGAACCAGGATCCATACAACCCCTCTAGACGGAGATGTCCTAAATGATAAAAAGAAGGAAAGGACCTTTGGTACCCTGGCTGCAAAACAAAAGGGCACACAATGAGCAACTGTCGAAGAATACTAATTTGTCAAATATGTCATGTCAATGGCCATGACGTGAAAAACTACCATTCATTTTTTAAAATAAGAGTGCTCGATTCCTATTTAACCAACGGTAACCATATATAACACCTACTACCCCGAAAAAGTTCCACGGCAATGTAGGAGCATCACTGAGTGCATCACCTGGTAGATATAGAAACCAATGGAACAATACAAGATGCCAAAACAATATGGGGTTGGTGATAGTTGCATCCAATTTGATGACCAAGGTAGGCCAATGATTCAATGTTGGTAGAGTAACAAATGGGGCCACTTCACAAAATATTGTCCTACCAATCAAATCAACATTGAGCTCCTTCGTAGATGATGTGCACACAAAGATCATAAGGGCACTAATTGTTCAAAGCAAGGAAACATCAACATGATTGATGTAAGAAACAACAAGGTGATGACAATCAATAGTGGCCAAACAAAACAAGTAAATTATCCAAACCCACATACAGAGAAGGCATGCACGGCGATGCAAGAGTCCATGTTGAATGAGCAATGATGGAAGAGCATAAACCTTCCCAAGAATGTAAAAGAACATTGACAAGCTGAGTCGGTTCAAACATGAAATTGCAAGGCAAGTATTGCAAACCACTATTTACATCAAAGTAGCTAATCTACTACAAAGCATTCCTGAACTCAAGAATGTGATAACCATGGCTGTACAAGACATCAATCACAACACGGAACAGGTGACATGTATCACCTTGTGTCAGAAGGAAGAATGAGAGCAAAGAGGTCAAAGGGTGAAGAGCAAAAGGAGTCCATTGTCGATCCCTCTTGGTCAAGAGATCAAATAATCAACTCACTGCTACAAACTATGAACTTAGCTCAATGGCCAAAGGTTTGTCCACATGAAAATTTTGGGCTTGAACCTAACCAATACTATTATTGACAATAGTTCCCATGTGAATGTACTCCCTAAAGAAACTTGGAAAAGCCTCGGAGAACCCGCTAACTGTCCACCAACATTCCAATTAGTGGGAGCTAATCAAAATTGAATGCAGGTGTTGGGAGTCCTTAAGGCGCAAAGGGTAATCATTCGCACCCAACCATTCATACTAAGTTTTGTAGAGGTCTAGTTGAAAAAAAACCTATGATACATTACTAGACTGAGGTTGGTTAGTACCAGCCAAGGCAGATAACAAATGGAGGAAAGAAAAATAGAACAAACCCTTGGATTTGATAACAAACCCCAAATGATCATGATGGGGAATGCCTAAAACCCAATGTTGAAGGCTATGGCATTCCAGATATTTATGGAATACAAAGATGTGTTTGCATGGACCTACAAAGATTTGAAAGGCATATCAAGGAGATATGCATACATAGAATCCCGTTAGTTCTGCAAACCTATAGAATGTGTCGGACTTATGTCACCAAAGTCTAAGAAAAGATCGAAAAAAATGTTGGAGGCAAATATAATCTTCAAAGTTTAAAGAAATGAATGGGTGTCGTCAATAGTAATCAGCCTGACGGAGTCTACACATATATACTTGAAGATTTTTCTATTTGATTTTGAGCAAGCAATGCTCAAGGACTACGCACACATCGGCTTATATCCAACTCCGAGTTCGATCCTCAACCATTCAGGGCTTACCCCAAATGTGCCCTACAACTACGGTCGTGTTTTGGCTACTTGCGATCCCGTTGTCCAGTGAATGCTCTAACATATGGACAGGCACAGGAACCACCCACCTCGATGCGCCTGAAACATACGCCTAGTAACACATAGTTGTCGTCAGCTATGCTACTGACAAGAGGGTTTGCCCTACCTGACTGGGCTTTGGCTCATCGAACAAGTGGCACGTCACAAGCTCTGCTCCTTCATGGTGGATTCTCAAGAAACAACCAAATCAGTATTGCTGAGGAAGACAAAATGAAGACGACATTAATACTATAAGATGCAGCTTATGCATACTTCTGCATGCCATTTGGATTGTGTAAATGCTCCGGGCACCTTCGAATGCAACATCTTGCATGTCTTTGACAAAACGGTCATAGGTAACTTCAAAGCTTTTCTCGACAACATGTCAATTTATAGGGATCGAGAATCTCGCTTGCACGCTTTGATCGAATGCATGAGACAATGCATAGCATCAAAATTGGCTTTGAATCCTAAGAAGTGTAGATTTATGGTACCGCAAGGTAATCTTCTTGGACATAGTAAACAAAGTGGGATTAAATACTGATCCAAATAATAAGAGTAATGGTGAAAATAGAAGCACCCAAGGACGTCATCGAGGTAGAATCCTTCTTGGACTATGTCAGGTATTACTGGCATTTCATAAATACCTTTACTCAAGTGTCCAAAACAATGTTGCATCAACCAAAAACAAGGATTGGGTTTTCTTATGCACACTTGTGCACGTGTCGTGTTTATGCGGCATGTACAAAAGCTTGTATAACAATCTGAAAGCATCACCAAAAGCTCAAAAGGATGCCAAAGCTAAGGAAAAGGAATCACGAGATAAATCTAGCCATTTCCCAAAGGATAAATTACCTTTTTTATGGGCCATGACGAAACTGCTGCGACCTCGTAACCTTCAGTTTGCACACGTGACTGTCAGTCTATTGAAACAGCCAATTTTGCCTGTGGCAGATGTAAAATATAAGTAATACCTAGACTTCCAAAATTTACCAAATGGGCTACTTTTTTTCAAGAACTTTGGGACTTCAAGAGGAGCCTACAAGAGAGTTAGATGGGGGAATTTGAAATCAGAGTGAAATGAAGAGTTGGAGTCAATGTGGAAAGGGGAGAAGCTGAGGAAAACAAGACATTTTTATTTTTTATTTTTTATTTTTTATTTTTTTGGTGCCGGGGGGGGGGGGGGGGGGGGGGGGGGGTCTCCAAGTAAAGAGTAGAACAAGGAAGAAGTCAAAGAAGAGTAACTTAGAAAGAGATGACAACAGAGCCAAGACCTTGCAAGTGCATTCTTGAAATGTGATCAATCATTGGACTTCCGATTGAGTGTGAGACTCGTTTATAGTTTGTAGGGGCAGAGAATGTGTATGTCTCTGTTTTTGCATCTCATAATGTTGTTGAATAACATTAAAGAGAGTGCGGTTCTTCTAGAACTGTTTCTTGTTCCCATGTCAATCCTTAAGTGTGGGTTATGAGTCCTAAGCTAGGGAGTTTGACAATTATTTATTTGGCCACCCATTCCCATCTGCATCAGATGGTATAAAATCCATTGAAGGATAGAGGAGAAGAAATGGGCAGTAGTCCTAAAGTTTGCATGATTTCCGGTAAGAAATTTTTGAAGGATGTAAAGAAGGTTATGTGTTTGGCAATCATTCCCAAACCCACGGAGGTTGGGACAACAAAGAAGATGGAAGAAATTCCACATGAAGTGAGTACTTTGTTGTATGAATATGTTGATATTGCTTTTAGTGATTTATCAGATGGATTGTCACTTGTGAGAAGTATTAGCCATCATATCTACATATAGTGCTTAGATCAAGCTCGTCGAACAATGCAACATAGAGATTGACTTCTATGGAGAATGAAGGGGTGAAGAGAAAAGTGAATGAGTTGTTGAATAAGGGTTTCATAAGAGAGTTTGTGCCCATGTGTCGTTCCAATAGTATTGGCGCTTAAGAAGGATGAAGAATGGCAGAGGTGTAAAAATTCACGTGCTATAAAGAAGATTACTACCAAATATAGATTTCCGTTGCCAAGAATGTATGATTTGATGGACAATTTTGTATTAGTATCTAAGGCTTTACTTAATTAGTTTTCAGTTACACGTTAACTAATAATCGGTTGTAACCATCAACCGCATTGTAACTATCTTTTGCATAATAAAATGGTGGACACACAATCTTCAAAGTGTGCAATCCGCCTTCTTTATTCTTCCTCGTTCACGTATTCCAACATTGGTATCAGAGCGAAATGCAAGGAGGTTTTTAAGAAGAGGAAAGACAAACTGCAAAAATTGTGAGTTTTATAAAGCCACGAGTTTATTCATCTGAAGTATTATTATTAGGGCATGAAGTTTGAAGGACATCAAAAGAAAATCGAAAGGCATTTTAAGTCATTGCAGTCGCAATCAAAATCCAAAGCACGTGTTAGTACATTTTTGTGTGGATTTTCACGCGCATTTTTAGGCGAATTTTCGACTCATTTTGTGGCATCGTGGTGCCTTTTGTGGGCTTCCTAAAGCTTGCTAAAGATTTTATGCTAGGGCACGCACAGTATAACCATTAAAATACAACGCTTTTGAGCACGAAATACAACCACGAAACTAGACGCAATACAAACTCCATTTTCCGCCACAATTCAGATGATCGAAAAGGGAAATATATAGTCGAAGCAAGGGAAGAACAACATTGATGTGAGGGTATAAACTTGGGAGAATATGAAATCAAGGGCAAAATAATAATTTTCGAATCAAAATAAAAAAATCACAAACTAGGGCACGTTTTTAGAGCAAAAAACCTAGTCACAAGGGCCTGAAAGGAAATTGTGAGGATTGGAAAAGCCAGAAATTGAAGTCGTGGAAGTAAAAACGAGGTCAAATCACGATTTCTAGGGTTTCACTGCATTTTTGAAGCTTTCCTGGTACTCTACTCTCTATTTTTTTAATAAGCAATTGTATATATTTTACCTTCAGTATGGAAATTCTAGTAGAAAAATATTCAAGTTTAAATTTTCAAACAAGGAAAGTGAAAATATAAATGCAACGTATGAATAAAAAATTTTGGGGCATAGTAAATGGGAAAGAGAAAGCACTCACTGATGCATCTAAATTGTTAGATTGGCAAAACAAAGATGATTAAGCGAAAGCTATTATTGGCCTTGCTCTCTCTGGCTTTGAACTTCATCATGTAGACCTAGAAAAATCATCCAAGGAAATTTGGGATGCTCTAAATAAATTATTTGGAGCGAAAGCAATTAATGCCAAAATTTCCCTACAACTTCAATTATATAGGTTCAAAATGGATGGAGTCTCTATGTCGAGCCACATCAATAATTTGAGCCTGATCAAACAACTAGTAGAAGTCAAAGCTACGTTAGAGGATGAGGATGCCAAAGCTATCCTATTAAAAAATGTCTTCAAAATACAATGATGTAGTTTTTACCCTCAGTCAAATTCAATCTCAATCTCTAGATGATATGATTGCAACTCTTCTAGCTGAAGAAAAGCGACCAACTATAGAAGATGTAGAAGGTGATTCTTAACAAGAAAGTGCATTTTATTCCAAAACCAAAAACTTTCATAGAAGGTCAGATAAAGATAAACGGGAGATTGAATGTCATTATTGTAAAAAAAGAGGTCACACATTATGGGATTGTTGTGTTCGAGCCAATGATGTGCTCAAGGGTAATGGCATATCAAATGCAGCCAATATAGCCATGGTTGAAGACCCACCAGATGCAGCAAGTAGTGATGACTGTGACCAATAGGTAATATAAAGATGCTCTAAACTTTTAAGGAAAAGATATAGGGCAAATGAAACCTAGTATGGATGGTTTCTTAGATAGTTCGGGAGACTGGATCTTGGGAATTATACCCTCACGAGGGTCATGAGACAACTTAATGGAGCTTATGGATGGCTCAACATGGATGGTTGTCCAATAATTCGAGAGATTTTGTGATTCGAGAGTTCGGGGAGGTGGAATCCCAAAACTCGGGAATTCAACTCGGGAGCTAAAACTTTACGAAGGTTGTGAAGCAGCTTGATGGAACCCTAGCTAGTCAGAGCACTGCTTTCAAAGTGAAAGCCTTTGAAGATTACATAGTTCTGTTTGGTTCTAGTTTTGTTAGAATGTTCGTTTTTGCTTTATGTAGGGTAAGCCTTAAGAGGGGGGTATTAAAATATAATGCTTTACTTAATTAGTTATCGGTTACACGTTATATAATAATTAGTTGTAACCATCAACCACATTGTAAATATCTTTTGCACAATAAAATGACAAACACAATCTCCAAAGTGCGCAATCTGCCTTCTTTATTCTTCCTTGTTGGCGTATTCCAAAATTTTGAACAAAGTGCAATACTTCACCGGGTTGGATTTGAAGAGTGGGGTACCATCAAATTTGGATTAGAGAAGGCGATAAGAGGAAAACTACATTCAAAAAAATTATTGATTGTATGAGTGGTTTGCTATGCCATTTGGGTTATCAAATGCTTCAAGTACATTCATAAGAATTGTGAAGAAAGTGCTTAAACCTTGGATAAGTTTGTTATTATCAACCTTGATGATATTTTGATTTTTAGTAAAGAGTGGAAGAGAGCATTTTGTTGCATTCGAGATTGGTATTGCAAAAGATTGAGAGAGGAGAAGTTACTAGTCAACTTAAGGAATTGTTACTTCTTGAAGGAGCTGATATATTTGGGATTTGTAATCTAAAGAGAAGGGTTGAAAATGGATCTAGTGATCTAGGAGGATATGAGGCCTTCCAATAATTCGAAGCACTTCAACATTGCTCTGTGTCATGATCTGACTTCACCAATTGATTCAACATCATATTGTGCACATGTGTACATTTCGCAAGGTCCTAACTCCTATTTTGTGGTAACACCTAGTTCCACGAAGTTATGTAGTGTTAACATTATACCACACAATTTCGCAATAATGCTAACTAAAGATGTTGGACTGACAGTTCTATCACTTTAGGCAAAGCTTCATCTTCCTAGATTATATATTAAGGCATTGATTTATTCTTGTAAGATGGTCAATAGTCAATGGATTAGAGACTGGAGAATAAGGTGTACATAGATATCCTACATCTGTTCTCTCGGATCTTGTACAGGAATTTGCATAATATAACTTTCCATTATAGTTCTACATCTAGTGTCTGTTATCTTCGCTTTCTTCTCTGTTGTATACCCACTCTAATATATCTCTCATTCTCTATCATTTCATAATACAATTTCCACATATAACACATCTAAATTCACATTTAGAAGTGTTGTCCATTAGATCTCCTCCTATGTTTCAGATCAATAGTATCAAAGCACAATGGTATTGAAGTTTCATTTGAATTTCTCTTTGTTTGCATGCTCACTCACATGAGCTTTAAATATAGATGCAATACCCGAAATTTGGTCCAAACACATAACAACGCCACCTTTTGTATTAATTATGATATACATCCAATTTACACATATTTAACCTATTTCAATGAACTTGTCACTCTATCTTGCACCCTGTATCCACTGGACAACGGCCATTCTCCAACTCAACTCCTCAAAAATCACTTGATTCGCTATTGAACATTTATACAGGCTTCCACCTTTATTAGACATGATTTTATCATGCCCTAGACAAGCTTTGTGTGCCCTAAACAAGTTTGGATTTGTAATTGTCCACCCCCTACGAACCCATTGATTTGCACTCTAACGATCATATATTCAAAAAGGTTGCTTAGTCATCCTAGGTAAGACATTTGGGCTGGTTGGGCAGGAAAATTAATGAAAAGTCACCTATAAATACAAACACACCCTAAACTATTAAAGGCATTTACACATCTTTTGGGAATACTCTACATTGGTTGGAGTATATCATTTACACCATAAATGGCATCCTCAGACTCAAAATACCAAAAAAAGTCCAACACAATAAAACCTTAGCAAAAAACTCAACTTAAAAAATACTTAAAACTCAATTTGTACAAGGAAACTCAATCTATACAAGGAAACTTGACAAAAAACATGCAAACACATGGCAAAACACACTAGAAATTTGTAAAAACTCGCCCAAGCAAGACTCCTGAGTTAAAACTATAAAAACGTGTCACACAAAAAACTATGCAAGTGCTAGGCAATTCATTGAGTACTCTATGAGTAGAACTATGATCTACACATCTAAAGATAATCAAGCACAACCTAGATCACATACATTGAGCTTAATTCTTAAGTACAAAAGTTCAAAATGCATGTTGTAAATTTTGGGGCCGAATCAAGGGCTCGTTCTCCATTATATATTATGTTGCATCTCATTATAGGTTAGGAAGAACATGTGGCTTGATCCCTCTTTGGAGTACTGGTATGTGGGCAACGCTCATCACATCAATAGGGGTGGTGAGGTTGTCCAGCCTAATCACGTTAATCACTTTTCAAGTCAAGACATGAAGAACTTGGGTTTTGAAATAAGAAGTCACATATTATCTAGACACAACCATTGCAAGATTCCAAAACTAGAAAGCACAATTATAGATGGGCAAACAAGCACAAAAGAGTGCGCAAGTATAAACCCCCAAAGGATAGGTTTGTAGTCCTCAAGACAAGTTTGTCTTAGGTACTATCCAGCTTTCTACGAACCCGTCCATAGCTGATTTCCATGTCAAGATATCTTCGAAGCAGCTAGACGACAGTTTGATCCACCTCTGCACATTATTTGAGCACTTTAGTCACATTTTTTGCTAGCGTATTATGGTTCCTCTATCTAACCATAATTGAACTTTGTCAAATTCTAGTCAGTATAATATCGAAATTTAAAACTTTATAATAATTTAGGATTGTTTAGGATTTCCCTTTATTATTTATGAATTTTTTCTTATTTGTAATAGCTAGATTATGTGCAAAACCTAGTTTCTCTATCACAATAGGAAGTTAGGACTCGAAAACCTAAGATCCTTCTTCATACATTCTTTCACGTCCTCTGATGGGAGATAAAAAATTTAGAGACTCTAACTTCATATATGTTCAAGAAAATGACACAGGATACCTTGCAAAAGCTGATTTGTATGAGCACTCAGAGCAACACTGACCCATGTTAGCATTCAAAGAAGGATTTATGAAAGTCTAATTTTCAAAAGTACTGAAATCTATTTTTAGTAGTTAATGATCCAGATGAGTATTCAGAGGAAGAATTATCCATATCGGTAATTAGAGCAAGATTTCTAAAAAAGTATATTTTTAGAAAGTTCTAAAATCTATTTTTAGCAATTATTGCCTAATGTTTTAAAAATGCGGGACCAATATCGGAACCAGAGGAGGGTCAAACCGTATTCGAACTGAAACCAACTTGGAACCGAAATCGAACCGAAACCAATTGGAACAGGACCGGGTTACAAATTATGAACTGGTCACTAAAAAATACATAAAATACTTATAATTTTAATGAAAACATTATATTTTAAAGATTACAAACAATTAGAGAAAAAATATGCAAAGTTTGCTCATGTATATACCATGTAAGGGTAAATGTAGCAAAATGGCACCAAGTGCACTACATATCTGAAATAAAATATATAAACAATGAGATTGTAAATGGTCTATAGAGTCCAAAAAACAATATGCTACAAGATACTACATGTTTGATATCAAACGTAACACCACTGCTAAGAATGGGAACCATATCCTCATCAATGTCATCATGTTCCTCTAGCTCAGAATTGTCAAACTCCTCAGGGGCATTTGCAATAGTTGTAGTAGCACAACTAGTGTCTGTCATGTCTGGTGCTACTAGTGGTTCATCATCCAAAGCCATCCACCTTGAGTCATCGGGATCAAATGTTGTTGGGTGACTCTCGTCTACCCATTCTAAGGTTGGATCGATATCATCCAAGATAATGGGATCTATATTAGGTATTTTATTCAATAATTGGTTGTGCCTTATCCAGAGTTGTTTACATTGCACGAAGACGGGACCATTTAACTGTGGTTCCCGATGACAAAAAGGGGTCTATATAACATCATTTTAGGGTTAGGATCGAAAGAAAGTGATTTAAAAGTAACTTAAAATCTTTAAAAAGAAGGTTTTAAGGCAAAACCCGCCACCCAACAGGTCCAGTATGTCAACTGATGGGTATTTGGAGCAGGAACTATCCATCATCAGCAATCAGAGCATTGAACGGTTTGCAAAAAATTAATTAGCACTATTATTAATAGCTTTTGGGATTTTGCATTTTTTAAGGGTCTTCAAAGCATTTATAGGTATTCTAGATAGTATGACGTGAGTAGCAATGCTACTGGTCGCATAGATTCTATTTCTCAAGTTTACTTTGTTATCTTTCCAAAGGAACTTCCTACAGTTCACCATATCGAGGTCAACAGGCTAGGAGATATGAGCCCAACAAGGAGCACTTAGAGAACAATAACAATATAATAATATTGTCCTAATTTTGCCCATTCAAACTCGCCCCAAAGGTGGATGGATGTCGTCATCTCCATGAAGGATGACATTTCAAAGTTCCATTTGTGAACTTTTCTATGTAGGATGACCTTTTAGCTTCCCATTTGGGACCCTTCATTTATTATTCCTAACAACCTTTCATCTTCCACGTTGTTTCACTATAAATAAGATGGTTTCGAATGAAGACCCAAGTTTTGCAAGTTGAAAGTTTTTGTAAACATAAGTTGTAAGTTGCAGGTTTGCAAGTTTTTGAGGCATACATCTCTCCTATAGAATTTACCCATTTGTATACATCTTCACTTGCAAGGAATTGCGACGCATACATCTCTCCTACAAAGTTTGCCCATTTTGCATACATTCTTGACTACAAAGATATTTGGCAAACATCTCTTCTATAAAGTTATCCTAATTTGTATACATGGAATCTTTACCATTCACATGGAATCTATGAGGTAAATCTTTACCATTGACATGGAATCTATGAAGCAAATCCCAAAAAATGGTGTTGTATATGTTGGTAATATGAGATATTGCATACCGGAAGTAATCCCTAAGCTCCACTCATTAGTGTCAAGAAATGCAAGAAGCTAGTCATCTCTAGCCAAAAGTTTGTGCTCCTAATGGTTAGACCTAAATAGAAACACATCCTCATGGCTCATGTTCATATTGTGGTTACTTCAATAGACGTGTGGCAACTGCACAACATGTTAGAAGAATACAAGGATACTTTTCAGTCACCTAAGGAAGTGCCTACGCATTGCTTAGTAAAGTGTATTATTGATTTGATCCTAAGACAACCTCTTCCTAATGCATCTTTATACCAGAGATCATTTATGGGGAATGAAGAGACCAAGTGGCAAATTCATGAAATCATGGACAAAGCACACATCCCAATTGTGCTTGCGGCAAAAAAGACAACACATAGAGGTTATGCATTGACTATCAAGCTCTCAACAAGATCACAGTGAAGAACCGCTATCCTCTTCTTAGGATCGACGATCTACTAGACCAACTCCACGACGCCAAGAACTTTGCCAAAATCAATTTTAAGTCTAAGTATCATCAGATTCCTATTAAACCTATAGACATCTGAAGGACAACCTTCAAATCCAATGAAGGTTTGTTTGAGCGGTTGGTTATTCCCTTTAGTTTGACTAATGTACCTGCGACATTCATACGACCTTTCACACACAAATTCGTTTGTTGTAGTCTTCCTTGATGACATCCTAATCTTCAACAAAACATGGGATGAACACCTATGCCATAGTCAACAAGTGCCCCACACTTTGTAGTAGCATAAGCTATATGCTAACATGGAGAAATGTTCATTTCCAATGTGTGAGATACAATATCTAGGATACATAGTTGATGCACAAGGAGGTCATGTTGACTCGACCAGGATCCGCGCAATCCAAGTATGACCTACACCAAAGAATTTCACAAAACTTTGCAGCTTCTTGGAGCTAGCAAATTTCTACAAGAGTTCCAAACTTGGTTTTTCTACAAAAGTTTCTAGTAAATGCCTCGTATTAAACCATATTATGGGTATGGTGGACCCAATGTAGACATGGATGGTGGTGGTCTTGCTTTATAGGGCATCTTACCTATGGTAAAGTGCATGTCATCCTCCAACTCGGTTTCTATACGGGGATCTACGCCTTAGTCTAGTGTGGTAGTGAGATTATTCTCTCAACACTTCTCTAA
Source organism: Taxus chinensis (assembly GCA_019776745.2). Lineage (NCBI taxonomy): Eukaryota > Viridiplantae > Streptophyta > Pinopsida > Cupressales > Taxaceae > Taxus > Taxus chinensis. Next base: position 592,226,686 of record CM034153.1, read on the forward strand.
CTTCTCATAGCTCACCCCTAGTGTCCTGCACTTCCTACAGGAGTTGTGTGTTCACCTCTGCTTGGTCTTCCTACCTCACCGGTGACTTGCGTCGAGCACCATGTCTGGTGCTACCTATACTTTCCTCATGTGACATCCTACAAGGCAAACAAACTTAATTAGTTGCGGAAACGTTATGTCTAAATAGCTCCTCAAAACTCTCAGTGTTGCAACTGTGCTCTAATGCCAAGCATAACACCCCATAAATTAATAACCAAATTAAATGTTAATTGTAAAATTATCGATTTTTTTTTAAAGAATAATGAGAATCTTAAATTTGGAAAATGTTAGTAAAAATTTGTTTTGACACACCATTGCCATTGTGATGCACAACCAACCTAACTTGACACAAAATCAACTCAATAACCAAGAAATCCAAAAAAGTTAAATTCACAAAATCTAAATAAATAAATAAAATGACATCATCGAGCTTGTCACTCAACTCTTATATAACTTCAACTTACAAGTTACCCCAATCCTTACACAACAATAAATGTCAAAATGGTTGGCACACTTCTAAGGGAATCATAAGGATTCTTTTGACCCACCAAGTGGCCAAAAAACCTAAAAAGAATGTCTACCCCATAGGTAAGTGTATGGAAGGGTTTTAAAGTGTGGGACAAGACTTACAACTCTAACTTGTTTTTCTATTTAAAACTTGCTTTGGAGAAGGTTATACATTTGGAGTGTTATATTTTGTGAATTTGGGTGCATCTTTAAGTTTGGAAATTATTGGCTAAGTGTTGGAGTGATTGTTTTGGTGTATTTGTTTTGGAATGCTTGTTGTAGACTTAGGAGGACTTTTGGGAACATTAAGCAGAGGTAAGCCTTTCTTCCATATTGATTTCTGAATGTGAAATTTTACTTCACTCTCTCTCTCTCTCTCATTGTATTGATTGTGTATTTTGTTTGCTCATTAGAGCATTGTGTTTATGTTGAATATATGTTGTAGAAACTTGCATTGTACTCATTGTGGGGCATTCAAAAGTATCTTGTGTATAGAGATTATTTTTACTATTTTGAAGGGAAAAAGAATTAGGTTGAAGGGAGAAATAAGTTTTAGTAACCAAGAAAAGGGAGGGCTAGTCTTAATGGAGATTATAAGGCATGTTTTCTTTTGAGAGGCATATGTATTGATCATTGTCTATTCTTATGGTATTACCAAAGGTTGGCCACCCTTATCTAGTGAAATTAGAAGGGGTGGATATAATATTTTCTTCCCCATTTCAAGCCTTAAGGGTAGTTATGGTATACCATATCTACCCCTTGTAATCTTCTTTAGGAAAGGGTGGCTAGCCTTTTATTCCACCATAAGAAAACATAAAGATCCATATTTTTTATGCTTTTGAAATGGGGAAGAAAATACCATAGCCACCCCTTATAATCTCCACTAGGGAGGGGTCACTGGCCTTTGGTTCCAACATAAGAATACACAAGGATCTATACTTCTTATACCTCTCAAAAGAAAACACCCCTTATAATCTCCACTAGGACTACCCCCCTTTCCTTTGGTTCCTCCAATTTTAGTAACATTAAAACTTATCCCTCCCTTCAACCTAATTCATTTTCCCTTAAAAAAAGAATAACTAAATCCCACACACAAAGCACACTTATATGCCTCGAAATGAGTGCAATGCAAGCTTCTACAACATATAATCAAAATAAACACATGCTCCAATGAGCAAAGAAAATACACAATCAATGCAATGAGAGAGAGAGGGAAGTAACATTTTACAATTAAAAATCAATATGGAAGATGCATACTTCTTGCTCCTTGTCCCCAAAAGTACTCTTAAGTCTACACCAAGCACTCCTAAGTAAACACACCAAAGCAATCACTCCAACAATTAGCCAATAACACTCAAACTCAAAGATGCATCTAAACTAATAAAGCATAACAATCCTCCAAATGCATAACACCATAATCTTCTCCAAAGCAAGTTTATATAGAAAAAGAAGTTGAAGCATGTAATAGGATGATGCCATGTGGGTCACTTTTAGGTGGTGTGTGAGACAAGTAAACCTTGTCCCTCACTCTTAAAACCCTTCCATACACCTACCCATGGGGTAGGTGTACTTTTTAGGTCTTGTGGCCACTTGGGGGCTCAAAAGAATCCTCATAATTGTATTGACAGTGTGTCAATCACTTTGGCATTTATTGTTGTGTAAAGATGAGGGTAACTTGTAAGTTGAAGTCGTGTAAGAGTTGGGTGACAAGTTTGATGATGTGATTTTATTTATTTTCTTAGATTTTGTGAATTTAACTTTTTTGGATTTTTCGTTATTGAGTTGATTTTGTGCCAAGTCAAGTTGCGCAACCCAGTGATGTGTCGAAGCAAAATTTTAAAAACATTTTCCACACTTAAGGTTTTCATTAATTCGTTCAAAGAAATATTGTGATAATTTTACAATTAATAGGTTGATTCGGTGGTTAATTTATGGGGTGTTACACTTGGTATCAGAGCACGGTTGCAACACCGGGAGCTTTGGAGAGTTGTTTAGACCTAATGTTTCCACAACTAATTAAAAAAAAATTCCCTGTAAGATGTCACATGAGGAAAATACAAGTAGCATTGGACATGGTACTCAACGCAAGTCACTAGTAAGGCAAGAAGACTAGGTGCAGGTGAAAGCACAACTTTTGCAAGCACTACAAAACATCAGGGGTGAGTTGTAATAAGTGAGGGAACAATCTCACCACTGTACTAGACTTGGGTGTAGATCCCAACATAGAAACCGCATTGGATGAAGACTTGCACTTTACCATAGGTAGGGATGTCCTGCAGCGCAGGACCACCACCATCCATGTGTACATCAGGTACTCCACACCCGCAATATGGTCTTACACGAGGTGCACGAGTGTCCAAAGCACAAAGTAAAGACTGATAAGGATTATCTTCCCCCACATGCAGGTGTTAACAAGTCCTTCAAGGAAAAACACATGGCCCTGAGACACTAACTTCATGCAGCACGTACTCAAGAACTTGCCCATTTAGATTTCATTAGGCTCAATGAGATGGCATCGAGGGCTGGATTGAAGAGGAGAAATGACCAAGGATTTTGTCCATTTTGTGGAGTTGAGGATCATTGTGTGCGAGTATTTCCACAACGACCTCTGTCAACCCTGTAATGACCAGTACCAAAAAGTTTTCCAACTGGTGAATCATTATGTTTTTCTTACATTATGTTATTTGATATGGCATATGGATAACTTTATTTTATCATTGATTATGGATAATTTAATTGAGAGGGATGTCATTTAGCTTTAGTAGAATCTTGTGTATGTTGTCTCATCCTTAAAAGTATGCATATTTGCTTGTTGCACCTTGTAAATTGTTGTTTTGGTTTATGAAAAACTTGTATGTTGTTACAAAAGGAATGCATTCTTCTCCTCCTTTGTGCTTAAGAGCAATGTTGTATATACATTTTGTAGTTTTTGAAAGGAAGGCCATTTGAAAGAAGATTTTGATAAGTTACCTCTCTTGTCTTCTTGCAACTAGAATGGAGTGTACATTATTGAGCAAGTAAGGTTGTGACAAAAGTTAAAGGATATTAAGAATGAGTGTTGAAAGTATTGTCTGTTTCTTGAAATCATATGGAGAGTTAACCAAATATAGTTAAAACACTTGAAACTCAAAACTTGAGAAAGAACACTTTGTAAGTAAATAATAAATATAATGCAAAGGATTAGACTAATGGATATAACAACTTCACAAACCGGAATTAAGTGTTTATAACAAGATAAGAGAAGCATATATAAACCCTTCGAGAATGTCATAACAATGAATAAGCCTATAGTAAGAAGTGTATTAGAACCCCTAAGTAAATGTCTTGTGGTATCCCGACTTGCATAGAGCCTTGTTGAAAGTACTAGGGTTAATTGGGTAAAGAGAGAACTGTCAATATTCACAGAACTTGAAATTTTGATTTTCTTTATTCTTTTTTGGGCAATCACGAGCGCGACTCATGGTGACCATGTCAGTGGCTAAACCCTTTTGTTAGGAAACTATGTATTAACCTAGAATCCTTTCTAGGTCAAAGCATCCTTTGTATGAGCTATTTCGAGTCTTGAAACCCAGACCTATGTTAATTGAATGTGCTACTTAAAAGGTTCAAAAAGACTTGTGTTGACCATAGAAATAGGATGCCTTTTATGTGTGTCCAAGTGTTTGTTCCTAGGGCATGTGTCCACTTGTGACATGTGTACCCTTCGCGGAGTGTTGGTTTAGCTTTTGGATGTGTTTATTTTAATTTTGATTGGCAATGCAAGACAAGACCAACAAACTAACATATGGATATCTTTTGAGGAATAGTGAGTAGAGGTGCAATGGGTTCTACAGTGAAAAAAGATTGGACCATAACAGCATAGGGTGATGCCATTCTTCAAGAGCATTGTGACCCTTTCCCTCTTGTGACTTCCAAGAGGAAGTTATGTTTAAGGGGAGGGGGTGTAGTGCCCATTTTCCATTGGCATTGTTCAAACTCGATTAGCTTGTCATTAGAGATTTTACCGTGCTCTTGTTATGTTTTATTTTGGCACGAGATGCCTAACTTAATTTGTATTTTGGAGAACTAGTTTGGGGTTATAAAAATATTATCAGTATTATATATATATATTAGATGGCAAAAATCTGTATCTATGCGTATGTTATGAGGTGCAATATAAAAACAATGATAACAAATGAGTGAATTTGATTTCCTTTCTTATTTATACTAAGGCTTAAATGACGTTATAAATGTGAAAATATTGGTTAAGATGAGAGCATGACTAAGTTGAATATATGTTGTGGCCTAGAAATAACAAGTAAACAAAATAGAATGATTGGAAAACATAATGAAAAAGATATTATAAGGTGGTGGAGATGTAAACTGTTCTTTTCTTAGAAGTGAGAAACTTGTTAAGTCTTTGGCCATGTGGATGCTCTGGAACACGTGTAATTGTATCCTTCCAATTGTGTTTGAAAACATCAATAAACAACGAATGCAAATAGTATAAGAATAACAAACTAGGGTGAAAACAATAGAAAATTTGTTTCGAATGTGGTTAAAATTAAGTTTTGCATATCATTTCAAGCAAGTATGATGTGTTTGTTGAATGTACAGATAATGGATACGTGCATGAGATGTTACCCAATTATACCAAAACATATACCAAAATGAGGATGAAGTGGGACTAACTCGCAAAGGGCTCATTAGCCAACATAGGTCAAAACTAGGCCTTCGGAGATTGTGAATCGACCATGTGTTTTATTTTTGTTGTTTCCACGTTTTTTGGAGATGCTCCATTCACATGGGACCCTTGCTTCAATTTACTTTATGTTAATCTTGTTTATGTGAAATTACGTATGGTTCCATGTTTTGAATATGTTTACCTTTTTGGGCTAGGTTTTACTTGTTTTAGGTAGTTCATACCTTTTCATTTTTAGTAAGCTGGAATTTTCCTTGTGGGGAACTTTAAGGTGGTTTGTGGGACAAGTAAACCTTGTCCCACACTCCTAAAACCCTTTCATACACCTACCCATGAAGTAGGTGTACTTTTTAAGGCCTTTTAACCACTTGGGGGCTCAAAGGGACCCTCGTAATTGTCTTGGAAGTGTGCCAACCACTTTGGCATTTATTGTTGTGTAAGGATGGGGGTAGATTGTAAGTTTAAGTCATGTACAAGTTGAATGACAAGCTTGATGATGTGATTTTATTTATTTTCCTAGATTTTGTGAATTTAACTTTTTGGATTTCTTGGTTATCGAGTTGATTTTATACCAAGTCAGGTTGTGCACCATAGTGGTGTGCCGAAGTAAAATTTTAACAATGTTTTCCAAACTTAAGGTTCTCATTAATTCTTCCAAAAAAATATTGCAATAATTTTACAAATAACATATTAATTGGTGGTTAATTTATGGGGTGTTATAGTTACACTCTTGTTTGGCATCTTGCGTGTTGCACACCGCGGGACATGTGTGCCTTGATCATTCATCCTTGTTCTTCATATGGATTTATTATTATAATATCACTCCATTTATAGTTGTGCAACCTTGTATTAGTCCGATAAACTTGTTCACCTTGCATTCTCCACAATTACCCCATCGATCATGTATGCTACTTATTTACCATATGCTTTGCATCTAGGCTTGCACTTGTCTTAGAAACTTTTGCATTGTTACTTCACTAAATACATTGTCTTCCTCAAGTGCACAACATCAAAACATAGCGCACTTTACTTCCTCCAAATACCCTCAGAAATTTGCAACTCCTACAATCAATAAAAACCCATCCATTCTTGCAATTCATCCCATTACTTGCATCATCGAATACCTTGAAAATCGTCAAAGAAGTCCAACACAGAAACTTGGGAATTTGGCATTGAACCCTGAAGCACACCAACTCGACTTGCTTGATTGGTCTTATAGGACCTTCCTACAAGGTGTCCTCGGCAACATGCAGCCCTACACGTACCATCTCCGATTTCACCAATGCTTTGTGCTTACTCAAGTGTAGGATTCAAAAACTTGAACAAAAATTATACCTCTATCCTAAACTACTTGGACTTCAAGACCTTATAGTTGTGGAACTTAAATGACCTTCAAAGATGGAAGTACATCTTAAGCTGACTTCCATTCACGTACCAAATCTATTTAGTGTCATCCAAATAAACAAGTTTGACTGCACCATTATCTAATATTTGTTAAAATACAAAAGGACAAAGTCAACAGACTTGCAGCTTTCTCAAGTGTTCCTTATGCTAGGAATCATACATGCCTATCATGCCATGTGTTTTGGCATCGCTTCTTAATTCTTTGGCTACATTGTGCTTACAACCTCTTTTCTTCTAGTTCCATGAGCTCATCCACCCTTTGCCCACAAAGAAACAACATCATTCAACCTAGCTGCTCAAGAAATGTGGAGGTTGGGAACATGAAATCAACTGACATGATAGCCTCATGCCCATACACCGCCAAAATAATTGTTTGCTTCATGAGCCTCTTGTAGGTGGTCCGATAAGCCCACAACACTACTAGCACTCACTCATCCCAATCCTTTCTTCCCACATCACATGTACCTTTTGTCAGAATATTCTCAAAGTTCTTGTTGAACAAGTATGCAGTTTCCAAACAGTTTTTATGTGCCTTTGGCAACCAAGAGATTGAGTTATAGGATGAGGGCTGAAAGTTATGGTCTCCATGATCATTGTACCCGCATCCATAATGATGAATGGATGTAGTAAGTTAATTGATTGATTTCGTCCCAAGAAATAGTTGTCTAGAATCATCTGCCCCCATGATCACAAGCCTTGTGTTTTGATGTGAAAGAACTTAATGTCCATTAGCAAGGGTGAGGGTGTTGTGTTGGATAGTGTAGAAGCGCTTCCAAGTGGTAGGCGAAGAAAAAGAGGTTGTGAGTGGTGTTGTACTAAGGAAACATAGAGACGAACAAGGGTAAGAGCCTGCAGTGTTACGCGGGGACGCGTCCCCTAGATTTCGGTGACGTCCGGAACATTTCGGGGACTTGGAGGGGACATCCCCAATTTTTTAAAAATCTTTCAAAAAAATTATGATGTTTTTACTGTTAAAAAGCTGTTATTTTTACCAAGAGCATTCAATTACAATGTTAAAAGTGCCTAAAATACATTAAATACAGTTTAAATCCCTAATAAATGTCATTGAAAAAAGTTAAAAATATTGAAATATTAATTTTTATGTATTATTTTAATAGCCGTCCCCTTGCCATCCCCAAAATTTAGGATTTTTTTTGCGTCCCAGAAACCCCATCCCCTTGTCCCCGAGACTTAGGTAACTATGGTAAGAGGTCTTAGGATAATTTACTTATTTTTTAAATAATCAATAATCAAAACAAAGGCATCTAGGACAAAAGAAAGTGATAGTGGGGTGGAACGATGGTTTAGTGGAGTGAAGGGGGCGTTGACGTTCAAGTGGGACTACACAAAGAGTTCATGGGTATGGGTGGTAGATACCAATATAAGTGATTGGCTCAGTTGTTGCATTCCGAATTTCAAAGTTGGACAAAAAAATCACTGAAATTCATGAATAAATTCATACACCTTGTTTGAGTTAGTTTATTGATATTATTTGCTCATTGGAGCTTCTCTTCTTGTTAATATTATATGCTCGCTGTTTTCATAAAACCCTTAAGATCGCCATTTGCATATAAGATCCTAAACGCGGGCATTCCTGAAGTATAACAGTATACACAATGGGCATTGACAGCTGCAGTCTGCATACTCGTGACCTAAGTTGCCACATTCGAATTCGTGTTCGAATTCGCCGATGATTAAATTCGTGAAAAAATTCGCTGGTAAAAAAATCAGCGATTAAATTTGTGATTAAATTCGACTATGAGAAATATACATTTTTATTAAATATATAAAAACAAAAGATAAATTAACATTTCAAAAGAGAGATAATATCACATTTCATTGATTTCATAAGTAGCTATTACAATAATGTGCTTGAAAGCAAAAACTTCAAAAAACTTGTGCTCGCAGCTGTTGAAACTAAGCTGGCAGGTGGGACAATTAGTCTGAGCACGGGAGAATACTCGCTGAGTTTTGGAAAGCTATCCAGTATTTTTAGTTACTAATCTGTCTACAGGTGATCAAAGCTCATGATTCTTTCAGAAGATTGCAAGAAGTTGCTTGGTCCAAAAAGATGCAAAAATGGATTTTATGAAAATAAGAAAAATATTGCCATCAATGCGTAGAGCTCGAGAAAATATGCACTTTTAGAGAAAACGACACTTGAAACGGAGCCACAGCAATGAAAGTTATGGCACATGCTAGTTTTGCTGTTACTCTTCCCGGACCCTTTCCAAAAATGGCAAAATAAGAAATTTCCTTCCGAAAATCCAGGACCCTTTCCAAAAATGGCAAAATAAGAAATTTCCTTGTGTTTTTTTCAAAAATCCAAAAACGGAAAAAATTGCCAAAAAAGGAAAAAAACAAGAATTAAATCGCGATTGTCAACCCACTGTTAAAATTCGGCGAATTTCGAACTTTTTCCTTCAAGTTCGCCAAATGCGGCAACTTAGGTTATATCCTCGTTTTCTTTTGTCAATAAGAGTCTTGCAAAGTTTCTCATATCTCAGGGGTGTATACTCTGCCTGTCCATTGTTAATCTGCATGAATCATCTCATCACAACAAGGTGAGCGAGCAACATTTAATGGTATTTCATTCGAATAGAAGAAGCATGTAGTCGTTGCATCAACTTCATCTCAACCATGCATATTGAACATGTAATGTCCCCTTTTCTAAATTAAAAATAATTAATAATATTTTAAGTTGGGTTTGGCCAATTCTTCATTTGGGACAACTTCAATATTATTATTAAAATGTAAAAGGTATTCTTAACATACTAAACTAGAAAAAAAAACTTAGCCTATTTTTATGTTATTTTTCAGTTAATACTTTAAAAATAAAAGGTATTCTTAAATACTAAAGTAGAAAAAAAACCCTTAGCCTATTTTTATTATTTTTCAGTTAAAAGGGAGAATCCCTCTTTAAAAGGGAAGAGAAAATGTTAAAAAAGAAATAAAGAGGCCTACATGGAGCGCTCCACAAAGAAAGAAAAGAAAAGGCTATAAAAGCAAATGTTGGGGCTTATTGTAATCATCATCTTGTAAATTATATACTTCTCTTTTGGAAATTGGAGCATTGAGCTCTCATTTTCTACCTTTGAGGACGAAAACCCTCATTGGATCCCATTGGGGACAAAAACCCTCAATAGTCACATACTTGGGGACGAAAACCCTCAATAATCACAACACTTGGGGACGAAAACCCTCATTTGTTGCATTGGTGGCTTCATTCTGGAGTCACATTTGGGCTTCAAACATCGAAATTTCAAAATGGAAAGGGTTTCCATCAATGCTAGGGCACAAATTCCAGCTAGGGCACACCTTTTTGGGGCTTCCACATTCATTTCCAAGCTCTACCCATTTGGAGAGTTTCGAGATCACTTTTAGTGGGTCTTCGTGGTTGGATACACAATACGACTAACTTTATTGGATACCCTAATATTTTTGTGGTCTAATTTGAGCTATCATTTGCATTTTATCTCTAACATTTATGAAGATATGGAATTTCTACCACGATTTACAAGCCGATTTGGATAACTAATTCCAGCAGTCTCTAGATTTACTGGTTGAAAAAACCGCATGAATTCATCAACGATTTTTGGATTGCTGATGTATTTTTGAAGATTTGTCAATGGGAAAGCCTATCATCTGAATTTATCTCTAAGTCACTTTATGATTCAGGATATGGACCTAATTTTTAAGTTTCGCTGCCGTACTTCTTGCAGCAAAATTCATTTACCAGCAGTTGTGAAGCGCTTTGTGCTATTGCCCTGTTTTTTAGGTTTCAGCACAATAAGTTTGAATTCATCGAGTATTGTTTCCAATGGGGTTTGACAATGTTAATTTTGGTCATTTGTATGTGGGAATAGCCTAAAATCTGAATTCTTATACATGCTTCAAACAATAGAACTAGCTTTTAGGTTTTGTTTCCCAATATGCTATAAAAAGTCGCTGCCCTAGTTTGCATAAAATATCAGTTTTATCAGGCGTGAGAGTAGATTTGCTATTTCCCTTCAGCCCTTTCGTTAGTTTCAGCCCAAGCTTCATATTGCTCATATTATCCAATGGGGTTTGAATAGTGCCAATGTGTAATTTTCCTTATGAAAAATTTATTTGTTTTTTTGATCCTTCACTCCCTCTTAATCACGGATGTTCAAACGATAGAATTTTTAGCAGGTAATTTTTTTTCCAAATTTGCTCTTTCAAGAACTGAATGCATCAACTTCCAGGCGGAGAGCTTAGAGTGGCTACGTTTGCCTTCAGCCCTTGACATTGTGAACTCATAGGCTTACAAATTGCTCGTACAACTTAATAAACCGCTTAAATTGGCCAAAAATTTTCAAGGGATGCGTATGAAAAGTTAATAATGAGTCCTTGACATCATTTTAGTATAATAAAGGACTATAGACAAACTTTAGATGTGCTAGATAATTTATTAAATAAGTAGTAAAAGTCGACCTCTATCTTTGTAACTGTTGATTCCCACTAAAGCATGTTTGGCTAAGTGGAAATAGCTGACAGCCTTTGTCTGTCTGCCTTTGACAGATTGGAGATGGTGACCCATGCACTTACTGTCTTCAGACTAGTCACAATTTGCTAAGTCACCGCTTGAATTGTCCATGATGAAGTCACTTAGCAATCCTTCAAGGGAGTTACAATCAAATGCAAATTTGTTGTATTTAGAAACTGAAGAATTGATATAATTAGAATGGGCTCCTCTTACATAAATTTGTTGAAGTCAATTGTGCTATAGCAAGATTTCCCACTAATGCATTGATAAAATGGCTAAGTGGAAACTCCAACAGCAAGATGTGTGCATGCCACAGACATGGAGATGGTGATAGCTCTTATTATGAGACTGTCTTTTGCTGGAGTCTATAAGAAGTCCAATACAGCCTGTCGGCCAAAGTCATCTTCTGAATACCTTCAAGGAAGCCAGGTAATTGCCATGTTGTTGTGTTTAGGGACCCAATCGATTATTGGGGCTATCTTGTCGCATGTTGGCACCTTGAGGATTTCAACTGTATGCTTATTTGTCGGAATCACCTGGCCAATTGCAAGATGTTTTTTGGATGAGGCAAATGACTCCCTTTGACTCTTTGAATATATGAGAGAGGAACTGTCTTTTCAAAATGGAAATGAAGATATTAAAATATACATGTCGGCCGAAAGGTCATCTTCTGTTTAAGGAATTTAGAAGAAAACTGTTGAGATCCTAAATTATCCTGCCATATTAACTGTCCTTGAATTTAAATCCATTGAAGAGACTGTATTTTATGTCTATACCTTGTCTTTGTACAGGTTCATATTTGTCTCAATGTTTCCTTGTGAATATTGAAATTCTTTTGGAAATTTCAAAACATCAAGTTTTTCAGGACAATAATAAGACGTGTTGTCCATTCGATTGCCAAGTTTCAAAATGGGGCATTAAAAGAAAGGGCATGGTATCATATTTTTCAGATTAACTGTGGTTAAGTGTTTGTATTTAGGAACATTGTAAATGAGGTCATACTACAAAAATGCTTCATTTCCATTTGAGCACTGGTGGCTCGGCATTTCTAGTGTAACACATCAAGTTTGTATACCAAGGCAGCATAGATTCTCCACTCGAGTTTGTCACAATTAAATCTAGATATCAACATGGTATCATAGGCAGTTTGTTTTGTGTTTGATAAGAGCACATCAAATCTAGGTCATACTACAAAAAATCTCCAAATCATCAACTTGTACCTGGAGCTCAATGTATCTCATCATCGTTAACAATCAACCCTTTACGAACCAACACCAGTTAGATTGACTTACTGGTATTGAGACAAATTTCAAGATATCACCAATTGGTATAGAGGATATATTTGGTTTTGATGAATTTCAATTTTTTTAAATAAAATTCACCAAATGTGGCAACTTGTACCTGGAGCGTGAATATCGCAAGGGTCTTTTCTTTTGTTACAAATAACACCAGGAATTGACTTACTGGTTGAGAAAAATTTCAAATTACCAATTGGTATAGAGGATAAAGTCTTGAATTCTAAGAAGAAAACAAGAAATACCGTGAAGAGTTCCCAAGTGAGATGGCCATTGCTAATATTAGGATATATTGAAAGTCTTGACTTCTATTATTAATTAGAAAAATAGATCCATATATTTGAAGTATTATTTTACAAGATAACCACGTCCGAACCTAAAAGAGAGTCTGCAGGAAGAACTATTAACAAACCGCAACTCGTGATCCTTTCACAGCTTCAGCCCCACTCCCAACTTTGATATCATAGTATCTAGAAAACAAAGAATTTATCAGATATGAGTCTGTGATGAAGACATTATAACTCACATATGTCTGAAGTAAACTAGGAGTCAAAATCATTGCTCGGTGTAGTTCTTATGACATTCGTTCACAGGGATAAAAATGTTACAGAAAATCAACTGCTTCACATAAGAGATTCCAATAAGAGTAAAAGAAAAATCATAATTTTAACAGTATATAACTTTGTCTGTCCTCTTTTGCTCTTAAAGATTCCAATAAGAGTAAAAGAAAAATCATAATTTTAACAGTATATAACTCTGTCTGTCCTCTTTTGCTCTTAGTTCTTTCTATGAAGGATATGCTCCGAGAATTCATGACAATCATATAAATGCTTTAAGGTCCTTGTGTGCTAAGTGGTTCCCCTTGCCTTGTGATTACTACTAAAAATGCATGAGGAAAAATGTCACCAAGGAATGACTGCTCGTGAAGGTCATCTTAAGATGACTTACAACATACACAGGTAAGAATCCCACCAAAAAACAATGATCTAATCATATAAATATCAAACTATGTTGTTATGCAACAGGATAATTTTGACCTCCTTTATACAGCCATCTTTTCTTTGTTACATTATTTTATGGAACCAGCTAGGACATTGTTGATTTTCTAGTAAGTTATGGAACCAGATAGCACGACAGAAATTTCTTCTTTCGTTAACAATATGTTCTTCAAAAACAATCTGTGTTTTCTGAGAGTCTACACAGCTTTCGTCCCAATATGATAAAGAGGTATGGGCTGAGCGGGTCCTCGTATTCTTATCCCTTGTGAGGAGAGGAGAGGCTACCAAAGGATGCCATCTATGTTGCCAGTAAATGGGTACATAAACGGGTCCAAAACGAGGAAATGCCGATTTTCAAAAAAACCTTGGGTACGAAATGTTACGGAAACGTCTGTACAATATATTATTTAAAAAAAAAAAAAAAAAATTAAATTTATATATATATATGCATAGTACTCATTTTCAAAATTTTAGTCCATGAACCATAAGAGATAAAACACTCAAAATATTTTGTATCATTGAAGTTCTAAAGATTCATCATTCAACATGGTTACAATTTCAATGTTTCATATATACATGATTATAATCTAGATTCTAAAATATATCATCTAGATTTTCTTTTAGTTTGTTTGATCATCATCCGAGAACAGATTATTGGTTGGCAAACATTTTATCAAGCAATGGTTTTACTATCCATATACATTTCCACAGAGATCCTACTAGTCCCTAATCTAAACATAACAAAGAGGTTAACAATGAGAATTTGTTCCAGATGCTGACATAGTAAGCTTCGCAACTCACTTGGCACTTAACAGTAAGAATAGCTATTTACTTGGAGCTTAATAATAATATTTTCAGCTCTATGAGGGAATTTACTGTTCTAGATTGTGAGATGGCCTTCCTTTCTAGTATTTCTCAAAAAAGACTGAATTTAATCTTTTCCATCGATTCTGATCAGTCCTTGGTGGACATTGAAGGAATTCTTGGGGAAAAATACTTGTTTTCTGGTCGTTCCCCTATTAATTTTGAAGTGGCTGCCAAGTTTGTGGAGCAGCTTTTGATTCTCAACCCCGGCAAGGATAAGGCAGTGGTGATCAATCGGAAATGGATTCGGCCGAAGCACAAAGTTGGTATGGAGATGGCCGTGGAGAACGCATGCCTTGCATCTTGGCCCCTATTTTAGGAGGCATTAGCAAGCCAAACCGACTGGGTGGATAGGGCTGCTTTTGTAGAATTGGGTAAGAGGTTTGAAATCCTAAAAAACTTCTCAGGGACTATGTTTAACTTTTGCAAGCAGAAGGAGTATGGAGTTATGCGCATTCCCTCTTTGGATTTGAATGCTCTCTCTGCTCTGCTATCTCCGTCTCCTGAGTGGGAGGAACTTCAAGGTTTGGCGTTTGAGGCTTATTCCAAGCTTGCTTTTGCGGTTGGGATGGAGCGTTTGATGGGATTGCAAAGCCACATGTTGTTGGATCAGAGGAGGTTGTGGTGAATAAGGTCATTGACATATCGTCGGATTCAGAGGTCTGAGACGGTTTGCTTCTTGTTGTTTTCTCTAATAGTTCTATAAATCTCCCCATTTTTGGAGACCCTTAGCCTATCTTTCCCCGTGGGCTTTGGGATGTTGCAAGGGGAAAATTTTATTAAATAATTAAATATTATTGTCTGGAGAGTGATTTTTATCATTTGACATTAGAAAGCAATAATTATTTAATCATTTAATTGTGAAGATTATTTAATTTAATTCCCAAAATGCAAAATTAAATGGGGAATTAATTAAATAAACATTTAGATGGATTTTATTGATAAAATCACCCTTAGAAAAGGGGATGCCACATCTAGGAAAGATAAAACGCTTTTATTTAATAATTTCCTTCTCCTAAGGATTTCGAATTTTGTGTCTCCTTGGTTATAAAAGGAGTGCTAGGATCGTTATGAGACTTATGT
The DNA here is from genome assembly GCA_019776745.2 of Taxus chinensis. Classification (NCBI taxonomy): domain Eukaryota; kingdom Viridiplantae; phylum Streptophyta; class Pinopsida; order Cupressales; family Taxaceae; genus Taxus; species Taxus chinensis. The sequence goes on from CM034153.1 coordinate 592,242,064, forward strand.
TATGATGAGATTCATTTGATACTCCATGCTTGGAATTGGGATGCATGCCCATTAATGTTTTCTCTCTCTTGCGTGGGAAGTTAGTGAGCTGATTTTGATCAATTGAAGAATTCTCTCGTGTTCCATTTGTTGAGTTCTCTTGTGTTGAAGTATTGCATGATTCATATTTGCTAACATTAACGACTTGCTTTGGGATGTGGCACATTTGTTTGATGAGGAAATTTGAAAGATTAGTGGGGATTTTTGATGTCTTTATGGTCAGATTTTAATGTTGTAATTATTCCAGCTATGGCAACTTGTGTTGGGTCATGTTTTGGCATGTTTTGAGGGTGAACAAGTTGAATATATAATCTGATCTATGTTGGCATAATTTTTCAAGTGTAGGACTGATTTTTAGAGGGCTTTTGGAGCATATAAAGAGTTGATAATAATTTATGCCATTCACTTAATCCTAGCAATTGGTTTGTGGATTTTGGGGGCTGATTTAGAGGGTTTGTAATAGTCTAAAAATTCAGATTTATATTTCTTTGGAAAGCCCTTGAATTATAGATTAGTCTGCACTTTATTTCATGACAAAAGACAAGTATTGAGCAAGTTATGAATTTTCCAAGTTTCAGTTGTTCTGGGTGCGTTTTTATTGATTAACTGTTATAAAATTCAGATCTGCAGTTTGGAATCAATTTAATATTGAACGTGATTGTAGAAATTAGGAGAAATAAGGAGAAGGTGATTTCATAATTTTTGGAGTAGATTTGGTGCCCTAAATGTGCTAGGCGACCTACTTTTTAGGGCAAAATTAGAATTTCTAGGGCTTCATCTACACTGGAGAAGGAGAGGGATGTTCCAGAGTGAGCTGAATACATGAGACAAATACACTTAATGTAATTCTGAGCAGAACCATTGGGAGGGACAGACAGAGTGATTTCACGAACAGAAGAGATATCAGAAGACCATCGATCAGAAAGTTTCGCTTCAAAAAACTTTGATTTCTTCAAAACGAGAGAATGGAGGTAGATAGGATTACCATCATATTCAGTACCATCTGAGCAAATAATGTGTAATTTAATAACAGAAGAGTTCTCCATTGACAAATTTTAGTCGGTGCATGAGTCTGGGAGTTCATGCTGTGGTTCAATTAAAAGGGAAGTTTCAGTAAAGGCAAAGGTAAAGGTAAAGATAAAGGTAAAGGTAAAGATAAAAGGTCAAAGGTAGGATGGAGTTCCATCAAAAAAAAGATCTCATGGATTCTTCTTTTACTTGCCCCGGAATTACAGATTTGTAAACCCCTCAGGCAGTTTTTGGACAATTTTTTTTTTACATCGATGACACTTGACATTTTTAAGAAAAGACAGGTTGACTGGGTTAACATTCTGTCTGGGATATTTTGCCATTTAAACAATGAAATTGTTTCAATTACGCCATGGTAATAGATCTAAAATTCAATTGTTTAAAAAGAAGGCTGCCAAGTAAAAGGAAAACATTAAATTCCTTAACATTGTTTCTAAAAAAAATAAAAAAAAATAAAACTATTAATATAATGATAGAATAACTGTACGATTAATTGTTTGCCAGTATACGCCAGGGACGTTTGTGGTATAATTCTTATACAGGTTTTGTACATTTTTCAAAATACCAAAAGATCTCTAAATTTGCATTAAAATGGTACGGGGATTTTTAAATGTTTCCTGGCAACATGGGATGCCATTGAGTAGGGGCATTTAACATTGGGGTGTTGATAAAAATGCAAACCTATTAATATCCACATTTGGGGTCATTAGTAGATTTAGGGTGAGCTGAGACTTTGTTTCAACCCGCTATGACATTAATATATGTGATATGTCTATCCAGAGATAGACAAAAACTACTGTATCTATATTTATTATATGGGAATAAGGGCTACAGCCTTTATGACAAAATCCAAAGCATAAACTAGTAGTTGCTTACTTAATGTAAAATGAACTATTAGCCATCAACCAAGTTAATGTTAGGTTATGTCTTGCCCTGATTATATGGGTAACCTCTTGTCAGCATCATAAGTACGAGCACCACACACAACCCAAATTGGAGCTTGTGTGCATTTCTCATTTCGACATGTGATGTTTTGTGCTGTAATTGAAGTCGTATAATGGAGTTGTTATCAACTCGCATGGGTGGTGTGAGGCAATTTGATCGAGCATGTTTCTCAGCGAAATGGCATGTTTATCTCCAACATGTTAACCTCGGACTTGTAGGAAGGGCTACATGAGTCAAATTAGTAAGTTCTTCGACAATTACATTGATTTAGTGTTTCGGTGTCAATCACATATCAAATATCACAGATCAAATTTAATGTATGTCTAGAGGCAAAATTGTGGTATGGTCACAGTTGTGATTAGAATCTCGACCCTTTATTGATTATCGTTAGAGATAACATATCAATACACGCACGCATGCACGCACGCACATCTATGTATGTCTAGGGCGTCACAGTCATCACATGTATAAGAAAGACTCACGTGTGAGTACGGTTAACTATAATTGCAATTGGGGAAAAATAAAAAATAAAATAAAATTGTAAAATATAATGGGATTTCCAAAAAAGGGAGGGGGATTAGGACAGAAGTGGCACTTTATGCGAGTTGTGGGTGTTTTTTGTGAAGGTAGAGAGACAACAAAGAAAAATGTTAGGGCCATTTGAAGGAAAAACGCACTCAATTGACGCTACTTTGAAATCTGCCCGGAAAGGGCAAAACAAATAAACATAGCCACGACGTCAGAGAATGATTCCATATGTGATTTGGTGAACACAGACAATATGTGATTTCGAACAAAAAATTTAGGGCACGAAATGTATTCAAGGGAAAACAAACGCTGCAACTCTAAGTCAATTGTAAGGGAAAAACGAAATACAATCAATGTTTCCAAACATAATTTCGAGGGCAATATGCAAGAGGGTTTTTGAAGGTATGGTCAAATTTCGAGGGCACAATACTAGCATCAAGAGTTTCAAACATTGTGAAAGAGAGAAAACATGACCAACACTAGTTATTTTCTAGCTACTTTCAAGTGATTTTTCGGCAGTGTTACGCGGGGATGCATCCCCTAGATTTTAGTGACATCCTGAACGATTCGGGGACTTGGGGACTTGGAAGGGACGTCCCCAATTTTTTTTAAATCCTTCAAAAGTTTTATGAAATTTTTACTTTTAAAAAGATGTTATTTTTACCAAAAACATCAAATTATAATCTTGAAAGTACATAAAATACATTAAATACAATTTAAATCCCTAAATGTCATTGGAAAAAGTTAAAAATATTGAAATATTAATTTTTATGTATTATTTTAAAAGACATCCCCCTAACGTCCCCCGAAATTTGGGAAATTGTTTGCCGTCTCGGAAACCCCGTTCCCCCCATCCCCGAGAGTTAGGTAACTATGTTTTTTGGACACTTGTTGGGGCACGACTAGTGATAGATCAAACCAGAAACCAGAACTCTGTAAATTTTTCTTGAAATGTGTTGTAATTTTTTATTTCTGTTGGCATCAATTAGGCAGGTCAGAAGTTAGAATATAGACTGTACTTTCATTTATTGCATATATTTGCAAATCAAACTTCAAGTATTAAGAATTAGATGTACTTTCTTTTGTTACATTGATTTCCGGGTCAAAAAAATCAGGTATTGTGTGAAAAATGGCCACTATTTAGAACCTTTTTCTGCTGAACATAGAAACTGACTAGCCGGTAATACAATGTTTGGAGTCACAAGATTCTAACGATCACAAAATATTGGGACTGCGATGGAATAATCCTTGACACTGAAGGCAGACCTATTGCAAATTATGACAAGCATCATAAGGTCTTGTTGTTGTTGAAGCTACCAATGTCAGATGATTTGACACCTGTAGTCCGGAACGCCATTGAGGCTAGTGTGCTATGAACAAGTATGTGACTTCAGAATAGAATCAGGTTTTATACCTAAAAAGCATAGTTACCAGGTTCGGCCAGATTTGAATGAAATCGCGGTTCGAACCGCATTTTTCGAGGTCACCGAATAAATCCGGTTCGATTCGCATAACAGAGGCTCTCGAGTCTCAGTCGAAGATCGTGAGAGGTCTAAGCAGCAGCGGCGATGGCGATGGAGGTCTACCAGGAAGCAACGGAAGTGGTGGAGGTCTAACAAAGAAGCGGCGGCAGGGAGGAGCTCGTAGCAGTAGCAACAGGGAGGAGCTCTGGTGGCGGTGGCAGCGAGTTCAGGTATGTCTAAATATTCTCGACTTTGTTTTCATTTGTTTTTAGGTTTTATTTAGTTTATAAGATTATTTACGTATTGTTTGTTTGTTTTAACTTTTTAGGTTTTTAATATAGTTTGTTTAATAAATACTATATTATTAATATAGTTTGTTTTTAAGTTTTTAATATATGTAATATAACTTTATAATAATATTTACGTATTGTTTATTTTTAGGTTTTTAATATAGTGTGTAATATTATAATTTATTATATTATTTATGTATTGTTTGTTTTTAAGTTTTTAATATAGTTTGTAATATTATTATATAATTTATGTATTTTTAAATTTATTTTTAATTATTTATAATATCATTATTATTATATTTTATTAGTGATAATATATAATATAAAATAATATAAGTGTATGTATTCCGAACCAGATTTTTCCGGATTTTTTCAGAATTTTTCGAGAACTCCGGATTTTCGGATTTTTTTGCCCTTCCGAATTTAATCGGATTTTCGAACCTAGTAACTATGCTAAAAAGTATTGTTTTCAGCAAGAATGATGGAGGACAAATCCCTGTCAGAACACCTTCAGATAAAAGATCTCCGAGACCAGCTCGGCTCCATCAATAAAAAGGTGGGTGATAACAACTTGGTGGCACTTGTTCCAAATAATTTTCCGCCCTACTATGAAACATTTGTGCAGGCTCTGTAGTTGATGACGGAAAGCATGTCCCTGACATTTGATTGGGTCAGTTCCTATTTGTTGCAAAAGGAACGAAGGCAAACACAAGCAATTGAGTCCAATTTTGGACAATCAGAGAGTGCGTTGACTGCTCAATCAAAGGGAAAGTGGAGAAGTCACTTTGATGAATCTTCCAGATACCAAGTGAAATGTCATTACTGTCATATGTTTGGGCATCTCAAAAAGTATTGTCAAAAGCGACAATAAGATCATTCCCAACACAACAAAAACCCACAGGATAAGGCAAATGTGGCAGCAGTTGTAGATGAATGGGATTTTGAGGAAGAGTGTGCTCTTTATGCTATCCCAACATCATGCTTAAATGATAATGCTACCAATTGTTGGATCATTGGCTCCAACGCATACAAACAGCATTTTATGTCAAAGGGACTGGTATGTATCATTTATTGCAAATACAAATTATTTTGATTCAGTTGTATTAGCTGATGGAGAGTCAATTGTAGCATAGCAAATAGGAGATATCTACATTATGTTCAATAATGCTCAAAGACTCTTAGTAAGGAATGTTAGGTATGTTCCTAGCATGCTTTAAAATATCTTATTTGCTTGGTCAATTAACATAAAATCTCAATATTGATACTACGAGTTATTTAAAGAGGCATTTCTCTTCTTTGGAATCAACTAGTGTAAAATACTAGCCAAAGCTTGCTCCTACGCGGTTTACCTGGTTTGTCAGAAGCTCCCTAAAGCAAATGGTGACATATTCTGATATGTCAATGGGAGTTTGCAAAGAAGGGCCATCCTCCTCTATAATGCATGAAATTTATGTGTGTTTCTCTTGAAAGATCCGTAGAAAAATTCGATGTTTGGATCTCCTTATTTGATCCAATGATCTTTAGAATGTTGTTTCCAATATAGTTCCTCTCTTTCTTGGATATGACCAACCTGGGAATGATAGTCCACTCCTGCTCTGCTTCTTCTTGTGTGAAGCATGTTTCTCATTGTTTCCTGAGGAATCCCCAATTGGTTTTGAACTCTAACCCCCAGTTTGAAGTTGTTCCCAAATCTTGTTCAGCTCCAATGTTCAAGTTTTTGCTTGAGATATTTGAGTGTTTCTATGAATCTATACATCTGATGTCCCTGAATGTTGTCAGCCTCGTGCCACCAGGTGGAATATTTCCTGATCCAAATATGTATGTGTGAGCCACATCCTTTCAAATCCGATAGGCAGGAGTACTAGATTTGTAGTTGCAGCTTGTATCTGTAAAGTGATGGATCAATGATCTGGGAGTGCAGTCCACTGATTTTTGTTGTTATATGTGTGGTAGATGTCAGCCATTTTTCAGAAAATCAACATCCGATCTATTTTTTTCTTCAATGTAGTAGTTCTCTTTTCTTTGATAACTCCATGTTAAAATACCTTGTGCATAGTCAAGGTAAGCCAATGAGGCAGCATTTTCAAGATGGATTAGTGCTTGTGTAATCTTGTGGTTGAGCCTTGAACATTTTCTTTTTTTCCCTCGATGTTTTGCTGGTGTTGAAATCCCCCATGAGAAGGGTATGTGGAGGGGAAGTCAAGAGAAGCCAATCTGTGAGCTGTTCTAGCAAATATATTCTATGATTTCTGCAAGGTGGGAAACATACATTGATATTGCAGAAATTGAACTGTACATCATAAGACAGCAAATAAACCCTGGTGAAGAGATTGACGGGTGCAAATAGCACATCAGAAATGATCCCGACGTAGATGAGTTCTTGTGTTGCATGAGATGGATTGTTTGCTCCCCAAGGGCCAACGTAGTTGTTTTTCTTTAGGGAATCTCTGAGTGTGCATTAGAGTGGAATATCAGCATTCGTTGTGGATTCCTACCCCTCTGATATTCCAGGACACAATCTGCATTAATTAGCATGGTTGGAAACAAGGGTGCTCTCCCCATGGGCCATCAATGTTGTCTCATTGATGGAAAACAGTTGTCAATTTGATAAGGCTTCTCATCCATTGGTGTTACCATCTCTGATATATCCAAGGATTCCATAAGAAAAATCCTGTCTGTGCATAGTGTTGACGGTCTTTGCTTTTTAAAAAATGCGGATTTCGTGGAAATAGATCCACATGCATTAAGTCTTTACCCAATAGTATACTATTTTTTCCCTGAGCTTTGGAAAATTTTACTTTTGATGTGAATGCTATTGGTTGATGGGATTCACCTTTTAGCTTGAGTGGTGGTGATCTTCTTGTTGTTTTGCAACCGCAGATGTCATGGATGATTTGGCCCTTTGGGAGTGCTATGGACAACTTCCATCTTTTCTTTGTTCAAGTCAGCTAGTGCTGCAAATGGATTCAGTTGAAGGAGTTAATTTGATTCAGTCATCCATCCTCTGCCTCTTCAAACATACGCTTTTTGGAATTTTTTCTTTAAAATTTATCTTACTCTGATTTATTCTGTTTTCTTAGGTGGGGGGTTGAATTTCTTGTTCTGATTGTCTTTGATCCATTGTATTTTTCTCTATAGACAAATCTAGTGCATGTTAAGTAGGACAAAACCTGGAAAAATGACAATGCTTGTGACAATTTCTGCACTTTAAGGGGATATTTTCATGGTCAATGGGTTGTTCCTATTGTATCCTTCCCAGATCTAAGATCAGTCAAATGGGGAGAGGTTTACCTACATTGAGATTCATACATATTTGTGTGTAGTTTAGGACTTGGGTTCTTGGTGAAATCAAAGGCTGTTATGTATTCTCTGATAGTAAAGCTTATTTTCACAACCACGTGTTATTACCAGTGTTCACTTGGAAGAAGGGGTGAACAAACACAGACAAGAATTGTTGTGTGAAGCTCTTTTGTGGAACTAGTGACCAATGTTTCATGAGGGGGCCTGCAATTCATGAACCAAGGGCCTCCTTGGAAGGCTCGATCAGGTTTTTGTTTGGAAGTGAAAACTGCAATGAAGTATCCATTTGGCATCATTAGGATGCAAATGAATCCAGTGCGATAACAATTCTCCTGTACCTAAAATCTCAGTGTGTTGGGCTCTAGAAGGGAACCCATGACCTGCAGATCAGGGTCTTTTCCTTCAAAAGCCAGTCTATTTAAAAATTTCCTGCATGGTGAAGGCCACTGTTAGGGGTGTTTCCATCTAGAGTTAGCAGCCATTTTCCTTCTGGAAAAATAAGGTTGAAAGACAGATCTTTGTGTGTGTTACTGAAGGACTTCTGTAAATTGAAATTCTCTTTATAAATCAGGAATGTATCATTTGAGACATCATTTTTAAAATATGGATTCACTGAGGAGGCCATGGCCCACTCTAGGGAGGTGTGGTATGAGCCTGATCAGCACGGATTTAAATCTGTTACAGGATTAGCTGGTTTGGGAAAGAGGTTGCCTGATTTGGTGGTGTGACGAGCATAGGAAGGGATGGGGTAGGGGGGAACTATGTATTCACAAAAATTAGACCGACAACATAACTCCATCTGCATTTTAATTATGCTACTGCGTTAGAAAAGGGAAGATGCTAGTGACGCTGAATAAGTAGCCACAGCTGTTCAAATAGAATAAGATATTGTTGTTATACTAGACTGAACAGCATTTGATCAAAGTTTTTCAAGCTCAGAAAATGTCTCCATCTCAAGTTCAATTAGGAAAGACTAATTTATAAAACATTTCATCATAATTATATATAATTAAATGGTAAATGAGTAAAAGTTGATCATCGAAGTGATGCCTTATTGAGGGTACTAATGCCAAATCTATACAGGAAAAAAAGGTTTCAATCCATTTCAGTGAAACAAAAAAAGGTTTCATGTTGTTACAGTTTTTACAGCATGGAGAATAGAACATACCTGTGCAGCGGGACACCATAGCTGTTTTTTCTCTCCCTTATACCACAAGAGACTGAATGTTAGCATCCGTTGCAATGGCCGTTGACTCACACGTCCAATCAACTCTTTCAAGACATATCCTACCATAGCCCGAATATCATTGTCACTATCATTAACCAACCGTGTCACTAATGGGAGGAAAAATGACTCTGCCTGTTCATCCACCACATTACTCGGAAATTTCTTAACGATTACATGTAACATTTCCACCACAGCTTCTCGACCACAGGTATGCTCATAGCTACAATAGATGTTGCCAAGAGAACCAAATAATAAATATAAACAATAATATGGAATATTCATTTTTGAGTTTGACAACTGAAGACAGAATTTAAAGAGCAAATTATTAACACCCTACCTGAGGTTTGCAACTAAGAAATCTATATGTTGCTGCAAACGTTTATCACCAAGAGGATAGTCAAGTAGAAACTTTAAGAGAATTTGACTGCATTTCTTGCGAATAGGTTGAGCTTGACTGGTAACCATTAAATGTGCAACTCTAGTTATCAAATCATAGAGATCTGGAACTATGAGCTTCCGCCCAGTAATTGCCTTTAAAAGTGAAAGTGCAATGGTATTTGAGCTACTCTCCAAATCAATGAATACTGGGGATTGTAGAAGCATCTTTAATTGATCATCTGATATGATTGTACTTGCATGTTTCAAAAGCACAATAAGTAAATTGATGGAAGACTGCATCAAAGGACTATCAATCTTTCCTGATCTCTGAACCATATCAAAAACCACGGAGGTAATATTCCCACCAAGAATTTCAATGGACGGCAGGTGAAATCTCAACAGGAAATCCAAACATTTTACAGAGTGCGATATAACTCCTTCATACTTGGATTTCAGACAGTTCTGTAAAAGTTCCAGAAAAGGATCTAACATGGATATTAAGTGTTGATCATTCTTATCTACTTTTAGTTGTTTCAGATAATTTTCAAGCAGTCTCAATGCAAAAACTGTAATTATATACTTATTGGGTCCATCTGTATTATCATCAACTGGACCCTTTATTGGATGTTTATACAAGACAGATGATCTAGAAGATTCTAGCCCTGACTTAGTACTAACATTGGTCTTCCTACCAATCTTTTCTTCCTCCAGACCATCCTCAACCAGAGCATATACAAAAACAAGTAAATCTTGCGGACCTACAGATCTATTAGACTGAAGACCAGTAGCTAAATAGCGCAGCATAGACTCAACCTTAACTTTTTCTTTTGATGCAAGTGTTCTATGAAGATTGTGCTTAACAGGTCCGAGCAGTGTACCAGCAAGTCTATGGAATGTAATATTTCGAGCAATCAGTTGCAAACTCTCAAACGACTTGCTATTCCTCGTCTCTTTCATTTTGGAAGCAATTTTCTCAACTTCCTTTTCTTCGGCAACTTCACCCATAATATCTTTTTCTGCAATTTCTAAAAGGTTGTGCACACAATAGTCGATGTCTCCAATATCCAAGGAATCTGAAATTTTTGACAGGATAAAATTCATCGTATACCCTAGCACATGCAATTCATATCCCCTTGTCAATGTTGTCCGTAGTGCTTTAATGATCAACTGCAAATACTGCGACCCTAATTCCTTAGTGCATGCAGCTAGGGCGTCCTTGCTTCATCCCTTACAGAATCAGCACGATTCTTGAGCAAATTAGCAAGCTGCTGTATAATGCGAGGAAGCTCTGATTCCATTCTATCCTTGGGCAAAAGTTTCAACAACTTTACTGCAGCAAGGCTGACTGAAACATTCACCGCATCTGAGTTAGAAATCATGATCTTATTCATCTCAGGGAGCACACGCTTTTGTAGGAGCCCTTGTATTTCCAGGGAAATAACAACATTGTCATCACAGCTCTTGCTTAAATCCATATCCCCTCCATCTCTTACTACTTCTTCCTGCTCGGTTTGACAGTCATGCTCTTCTGATTCTTTAAAAGATGATTTTTTATCAACAAAACAAAATTTGTCCAATAAAGCACAAATCAGCCGTACAAGTATTTTGTTAGTGTCATGCTTGGAAGTCATAAGTCGGAAGCATCTCATCAGCAGACTGAAGTAAGATTCCCATCTTATCCGACCAGAAATACTAGCAAGAGTTTCTATACAAGAACTAATGACGTGCCCCTCCTTGTCACTTCTGGCTTCAAACAACAAACTAAAAAAGAGTGGCACAAATATTTGCATGAGAGTCTCCTGCAATATTTTGAATACATTCATTATCAACGGCGGTGACTTGTTGCAAGAGAATAATAAAAAGATGTAGATGGAAAATCGTAACTCTTATACAGCACTATAGAGACATCTTAAACAATACACTTCACCTCAGATAAATTTCCAGCATCCACAACATTCCTAAACCGTGCCATTGCTTTTGCTCTCCTGTGTTTCTGCATTATCAAAGAAAGTCCACTCAACATGCAGACTAGACACGTTCCTCTAAAAAGAGCATGAGAGTAAAAGCACGGAAATGCAAAACAAGCTACTGAACCTGAATGTGAAGAATGTTATTGAAGAAGTCCACTTCTACATCTTTGCTGCAAAGAAGCTTGAATTCATTCAAATTTGTAATATCAGGTAGTTTGATCACCATTGCACCCAGTAAGGCCATCCATTCCTATACATATATTTGACAGTGTTAAAGCAAAGTGCATCTCTAAAACATTTAACATAGTCGTATCCAAATTTACAGTGATCAAAAGAAAATAATACCCTTTGGATGGATGCCTCTGAGGTTGTCATAGCATTCCTTATATGTAAGAGAAAAAATCTATAAATGACACGCTTAACAGATACTTTACTCCAATTGCTTTTGTGCTCTTTGATGCAAGGACCGATAGTTCCTGCCTCTATCTTTCCATGGTTATTTTTGCACTCACTCAGGCCATCTAAGTTCTCATCCTGCTGCATATCCTCTTTGCTTCCCAAAACAGAGGCAGAAAAGTCAACAAAATTATGCAGACACTTGGAGGCACTATGCCTGAGAGGAAGGTAATCCGAAGACATGTCATACACACAATGGGAAAGAATAAGCAAGGCACATGGCTCGCCTATATTGGAGAAGAATTCATGCGTTCTACTTATTTCTTCATAAGCAGAAAGCATTTTATCATAATCATATTCTCCAATGCTAGTTAATGATATTGCATTTAATTCTCCTATCAGTTTTTCCTGCAAGGAAGATCCAAGAGCTGTAATCAGAAATATAAATATACTTTATCTGTGGATATCTAATCTGATTTACACCAACAAATATTATATCATAATTACTGTAAGCCAATAGCAAGGTTTATTACTGAGAAATGTTACTCTTGAACCAGAAGTTTAAGCAGGAATCACTGTCTTACCGCCCAAGCCATAGGAGGATCATTTCCTGCCAGCCTTCTGAGAATATCACAAATGGCCAGTCGAATATCCAATGTAGCACAAGTTAGCAATGAACTAAAAGTATTAAGCATTTTAACGGAAACTCCATCTCCCAGTGCTGGCAAAACCTCTTGCACAATAGAAAGTATTTCTATGCAATGATCTGCAAATTATGTCAACAGTGACATGTTAATAAATGAAATGAATGTTGAATTCAACATGTTAATTAAATGTGAAGCTAGTATCCAGCCAGAATCCCTCAAGTTATTTTCAATTTGTATAGTTCTCTCACCATTCTTTTTGTGTTTCTTGACACCAAGGAATAGTAATAAACCATCAATGAACTGATTCACTGCTTCTGAATGTGTCATATATTTTCCCAACAGTTGAAAAATTCTGAGCTCTTGTTTCCCAGGACCAGTGGCATTTTTCCTAACAATCAAACACCAGTTAGTTAAAATCTGGAAATAACATTCAAATTGACATAAAATCATTTTTCTGGAGACATAATCCAAGAGCAAATATAAGGGTACATAGGTATTGAATGGATGTTTTGCCCATTACAAACCAGGGCAGCGGAGAACAAGTTAAACAATTTTATTGATATCCAGAAGCAAGGAAATAACAAATTTAAAGTTTAGGAAACCTTAAGATTATGAAAAGGGTATGGGAAAAGGAGTTTTAAAAAACGATAATCAAAAAGCAGAAAAGGAAAACACAGATACTAAAAAGCATTGCTGAGGCATCATCAAATCAGAGCTTGTAGGGGTTGAGTGGGCATAGACAGCATAATCACGTACATGCATGCAATTCAAGGATCCTAAATCGAGCAAAAAGTTTCTTCTAGGGTTAATCTTAACCACTCTTAACTATAGTAAATGAACAAGACATGTGTAACTACTTCATATATTTGATATCCAGCTACACAAAGTGACTCTCAGTGTATATCAATGCCACACTAAGTTTCAGAGGTGCCAATTCAGGGATGTGTTTGGGAACGGCTAGAGAAACCCCCAAATTTCAGGGGACAACAGTATATTAAAAAATAAAATTATAGTAACGGAAAAAAAATAGAAACTCGCAAGAAAAATTACAGAAAATTATAATAAGAATTGCATTTCATTGTCCGTGTATAGGGAAGTGTGTCTGCATGTGCACTTACTTCTAAAGAAAACAACAGAAAATTAGTTTTTTGTTCTATTTGATTGCTATTTAGCATTTTCAAATATCTCAGAATGTGCCCTAATTATTAATATTCTCTACAGTTTGGGGATGTTTACTAGTGATACCCTCATCCAAGAAACATTGAAGGTGCAAGAAACACATCCTCCACCCCAAGAACAGCTACCAGATGTAAGGTGTGTGTGTGTGTGTGTGTGTGTGTGTGTGTGTATTAAGGTAGCTTCTTCACAGTGCAATAATATGTATAATTCATACAAAAACATTGCTGTGCTTAACTTCAGAAGAAATTTCTATAACTATTATATACTTTTGCCTCTCCAAATTTTTTGAAATATATACCTTTGGAATGAGCTTGCAAGAAGTAATAGAAGTGTTTAGAACTAGTATATTGACTCAAGGGAGCTGTGAATTCAGATATAAATACAAGTATGAATGCTCAGAGCTTGAAACATGAAAAATGGCTCCACAACTGAATCACAATATTATGCAGAATATGCAGGCATTCAGCCACCTATTGAGTCAAACTCTATCACTGTTACTACACTTCTAGCTGGATATGAAATCCTTACTATAAGAAGTAAAACTAAAGCAAACATAATTATGTGTCTAAAAGGGAAAAAAGAAAATGAAATAAGACTACTCTCCATAAATGACAAGATACAAACAAGAAGAGGAACCAGTATTAACAATGGCAATCATACAAATCAGACCTGCAATTCTCAAGGCAGGCAATGGTTTTAACACATCAAAAATGGAAGGCAGATATCACATTGACATCCAACATTCCTTTTTTTTCAAAAAGCTTGTTCAGGTGGCAAAGGAAGTGACCTGATTTCAAATGTAAAGCTACATATCACTAACCAAAAAAAGAATCTAGTGCATACCCCCAAAGATTCACTATTACATAGTTGTCCAATCACTGCACAAGGTACATTTGAACACTACATGTCATCAACTCCATATTTCCCCTCCTTCCCCTTAAAAAAATGCCCCTCCTATCTGCGCCCGCCCCCTCCAAACACATATTTATACAAGCAAGTAAAAATTATAAAATAAAAGAAACAATGGTGAAAACATTAGAGCATCAATAGATTTAATACAAGAAGATTTTAATGAACAAAGAAGCCACAAGAAATAGCTATGGTATGCAATGGAAGTGCCTAATATTCTAATACCTCTCCATCAATGGAACCAAAAGGTCCTGAAGTCCTTTATGCTTTTGGAAGGGACTGGTATATTTTCCAAATTCTTTTAGTAGAAATCTCATGATGAACTTCTTTTCTACCTTCAGTGCTAGGACTGTGTCTTTGTCACCAATACCAAATAAGGGCCCATTGAAATTTGTCTAGTTTCTGATGAATTTTTAATGTTACATAGTAGCAGTATAACAGTCCACAATTGAACCTTTACAAATGATACATACTTATTCTGATGTGGAGTAGCATGCTGTAACATCTCAAAAGTTCAAATAGGATCCAACTCGTGCAGGTACTACAAGGGGTGAATTTCAAATCTAATTGTTTCAGTAAAATATATGGATTTCGAATCCAAGGAAGCAATGTAATAAGCAACAGGACATACCAGCAAACCATTACAAGGGGTGAAGCATTCAAGTGATTCTAACTACCCTTCTGTATTAATTTTTAGTCTTTAGATAGTTGAGTCCATGCCTTAACCATATTACTTATTCCTTATTTAGGCAATGCACTTATAATACATTAGTATATGACACTATTAATGTGCTAATGATGATATTGGATGTTTTTTCCATGTAATGATGATATTATGTTGCTGAAAATTGAGCAAAATCTTGCTTATTTAGTAATTTTATTAAAAAAAATCCAGTTGAATGCTAACCTCACAAGTACTGGAATTGAGAAGCCCAGATAATCCAGTAGAAAATTCTATTCAAACTGAAATTGTGTCTTCTACCACTGTAAGGGGCTTCACACAGAGTTCCGTAAGCATGGTGTGGATTCGATTGCCTTTCCTATGGCACAGCTATTTAATGAGGTTGTTAGCTTGGTGTTCCCCGCCTCATAATCTTAGCACATCATACACTCCATCCACAAATCGGGAGGAAATTTTACTTCTAATCCAAATAACTACAAGACTATCATGAATCAGAAAGTTTGCCAAACATTATGCCACAGTGCTGGACAAGAAGCTTGTTGAGTATTTCAGTGGTGATAATCATAGACTGAAGGGGCAGGCTGGCTTCAAGAGAGGCTTCCACAGTTTTGATCATATTGTTACTGTTTGCACTTTGGGCTATTATTGAGGTGGCCTATTAGCAGTCTTCCAATGTCTTTTTTGTGTTTTATAATTTAGAAAACCATTTGATTCTGTTCCAGGACATTGACTTTTCCAGAAGCTTCATGATATTGGTGTTTAAAATTCTTTCATTACTGACATCGTGAGGCTCTATGAGAAAATTGTTGATCAATTCTATATGCCCCATGGTCTCTCTAATGTTTCTAAGATTAGAATCGGTGTCAAGCATTATTGCACTCTCTTGCCAGTAATTAAATTGATAAGCTTAAGGCCTTTCTTTGGCAGCATACTCATGTTCATGATGGTTGTATGTTACTTCATGTTCCACTTGCTATTTTGCTCTTTGCTGATGCATTCTTACTGACAGTTTATGTAGTCAGCTAGATGCCCATGCTCATTTTTTGTGAGTGAGGTTTGACATCTTGTGGCGAACCTTACTAAAACTAGTCACAGTCTTCAACATATCCAATGGTGCTCTATCCAAATTTCAGTTTTTCTACAACGGTGAGCCTATGGAAATAACAAATGCTTATACTCATTTGGGATCCCAATTCACTACGCCATCTTTCAATCTGAAGCCACACTTTTTTTCCTGAGGTGCCAATATTTTCAAATGCATTATTAATCTTCAAGCAACAAGATTCATCCCTCCTTGCGTTGTTCACCTATCTTTTGTACTTAGTGTTTAGTTACTTTTCATAAGCTACTGTCTTTTATCCTAGTATTTCTCTTTTATAATGTACTTATTTTCAGAGTCCCACAGACCTATTTTTAATCCATTGATGGATATTTGATATGAATCCATTCTTTCTTTCTCAAAGCTCCAAAATTAAGCTAAAGCAGCTCAATTTGAGGAACTAATGTGTAAGCAAATTAGCTCTACATATAATAACCCAAAAAAGAAAGAACTTCACAGTTTATACAATACCATCAACAATGTCCACATACAAAATATTAAGACCAACATAGTCTCCATTAGAAAAGGAAATCAAACAATGCACAGCTAGGCACAAGGCTCAAAACAACAAAAGATCTTCAGAATAAATTGGTCCGGGACTTCTGGCTATATTTTATCTAGGTTTAAGGATGAAGCTGGGATGAAGAATGGATCATTGGGACGAAGCATGAATTAGAAGGAAAAACTTGGAATCTATAAGAATCTCATAAAGGATAGGAAAACATTAATAATAAAACATTTAAACCAATAACTTGTGAACAGCCCTGAACAGATTTCATCCCTGCTTTAATTTATGAATTTCTACAAATTGATCCAATTGCTTTACAAAGCTTTGTTGCAGGGCCTTGTACATGTACATAAACCTGACATCTTACTTTGCAAATAGCATGGCATCTTGAGACACTTAGGTGGGACCCTCAATATCTCCATTGATAAAAAAGATTAAGATAGCTTTTGCCCAGTCATAAAGGTGTAGGTGCACATAACTAGATCTTTTAACAGATGTGTGTGTTAGGCAAGACTCTAGGGGGATTACCCTTCTTCCTCCTAGAATTGTCCATCCTGGTTCCATCAGTCTTCGACATTTCTCTTTGAGCGCTATTAGAGCTTGCCTGTGCCCTTTCCTAATGATAGATGAGGATATTGTTGGTTCTTCTAGACCACGCCTTGGTTCTATTGTCAGTCAAATCATAATGTCAGAGTCTCTCATTTCCATCTTAATCAACTCCATGCTTCATTTGAGGGGTCTTTCCCTCACAAGGTTATTTGTGCTTCGACTTAGTTCTTATGGTTAAGGAATTAACCACTCTATGTATACCCCTCTTCTTACATTTGCATTTATTTATTCTTAGAGTTGATATATTTTTTATTGCCTAGGGTCTTATTACCCTAGTAATTCTCTTTTATATCTCAATGTATTTTTTGAATCCTGTTAACCTACTTTTGGCCATTTGTCAACATTAATAAACTATTTTTCTTTCTATAATAAAAATAGTATGGGATATCTGAATTAAAAAAATAAATAATAAAATGCAATGAATACAAGTATCCAGCTCTCCTCAAGAATAAAACACGGGATTGCAAACCAAACTAATCTAAATAAGCACTAATACACAGGTTCTCTATCTTCGAAGATGGAAATGAAGATAAGAAAAGCATACAAAAATGGAAATGAAAATAAGAAAAGCATACATACTAAGTCCACTGATCACCCAAATAAAATGAAATCTTTGTTAATGTTTATTAGTAACCAAAAAAAGCTAACGAGAATGCCATAGAGAACAAAGACGTGCTCTAGGTTCAAGGAAATTCCAATAACATTTTTCTATAAAAGGTATCGATAAATATAAGAGATAGGTAAGAAAGAGAAGATAACTCAAGGAGCTCGGAAAACTCCCCAAAACCATAGGTAAACAATATTTGAACAGTTCATTACATGGGCTCACCAGGACACGCATAAGCCATCAGCTTCAGAAGAAATGCACAAAAGTAATACCCCAACATTGATTTTTAACGTACCAAAATAACATAAACGAATGACTGAAAGCATGTTTATGGATGTAAAGGAACATAATCAACAATACCTCCTGTTCTCATGACGAAGCTGAACCAGATTCTGCATACTTTGAAAAAGAATATCAAGATGGGGCAAAAGAATTTCTTGGAGTAAGACATTATCTTGATCTTCATTATTTCCATCATCCAAATTCAGAATATTCTCAACAAAAGTCAGAACAGCTGATATCATGGCATCTGACACACCTTTAACAGACAGAATTGAGAGGATGCTGGGGACAAGTGATTTTTCTGTCTGAAGAAACGAGGCTAGCTTTGAGCTTTCACTCATTGCTAGAAAACAAGTAAACAATGAGCTGGGTGTATCACTGCTGCTACTTTCTTGTCTGAATTTATCCACCAACGGCTTTATTGCTGTGAAAAAAATGTCCCAAAACACTGAACCAAAATGAAATGAGTCGTACTTATTCAGCATAATGGCGATGACCTTAAGACACAGTGATCTCAAATCTTTCAGTTCACCAATAACTGATGAGTTCTTAACTTTTCCCTCTGAATTCATTGGTGCACTTGTAGTTTTGGCTGCTATGGATACTAAATTTGATGAAACTGATGTAGCATCCAGTTTCCCCAGTGTATCATCTGACACCGCAACAATAGGCTGCTTGTCTTCTGCAGCTACATCTATGTCAGATGTGTTTTCTAACATTTTCCCATCAATCATCTCAGAGCCAGTAAGAGCCTGAGTACCTTGCTCATTATTGCAGCTAAAGACATTTTCCTTCTGATGCTCCAGATTCTGTGCACAGGATTCTAATATACGAAGAATGAACGCTAACAATGGAATAAGATAAGGGATCACTTGTTCTTCGCTGAATGTCTCTAAAACATCCTTTACTACATGCAAAAATCCTGACTTATTTTTGTACGGAACAGCAGCTACCCTTTCTGTGCTAATCCATTGAACAAAATCCCATGTTGCACCTTGTCCAATTGCATTTTCCCAAGAATACTTTGATCCGCAGATTGAAGAATGTTCTTCAATGAATGCACTCTGGAAAGACTTCAAAAGTAAAGTGAAAAATAACGCCAACTCGTTCACTTCAAGATGCGCCAAAAAACAAAGAACTGCCTTCCTTTGAATAGCACCTGCAGACTGGTAAAAAACAAATATATAAATTAACTTGTGTAAACCTTCGTAAAGCAAAGATATCATCCTTATGAAATCAAAAATATTTAATTTTATGCTAGAAATGTGCATAAAGATACATTTTGAGCCAATTCAGAAGCAAACCATTTACCTTCTTCGAAGATTTCGCCTTGATCTTTTTGACTTTTGATATTAACAGCCGTATAACTATGGGGATCAAGTCTTCCCTATGACAATCTTGAATTTGTTGCCTTTCTTTAGACAGGCTCCATGTGGTTACTTCTTCGCGTGCTTCTTTCAAAGAAATTAAATTTTTCAGATGTTCTTCATAAGGAAGAAGAAAACCATCCTTCCAGTTCAACAGACACTGAAAAACTTTAAGCTGAACATCAGGATCATTTTGCTCTAGAAACCTACAAAAGATGGTTCCCAGCAGCTATGTTACATGAATTAATGCATACTTTTATTTGGCAAGAACATTTAACTACAGTTGTGCGAACTCTAATGCAATTAGGAGATAGTAGAGCCAAGGAAGGCTAAATACAAACATTCAACTCCTATATCTAGATTAAATTCAACTCTCGCAA
Organism: Taxus chinensis; assembly: GCA_019776745.2. Taxonomy (NCBI): domain Eukaryota; kingdom Viridiplantae; phylum Streptophyta; class Pinopsida; order Cupressales; family Taxaceae; genus Taxus; species Taxus chinensis. The sequence continues at coordinate 592,261,899 of CM034153.1, forward strand.
ATCAAAAATTCAATATTTCAAAACAGTTCATCCCGTACAAAAGAAAAGGAGATTAAAAGATAAATTAAACTAGAGCAAATTAATTGAGCAAATTAGACGAAAAATGCCCTAGAGCTTTGACTAAGAAGATAAATAGTCCATGCGTCCATACCAACCTGTTGGTCAGGATTTCCTTCAGAAAATGACATTTAAAGAATGACCGTGGGTTTCTCATGTTCCCGATGAGCATCAACCATTCTTTAAGAATATTTTTCCAATCCTTGCCCTTACATTTTTTCTCATCATAATCTTTAACACTGCATAGGACAAATATTACAATCAAACAAATGCAAATATCCAGCACCATTATAATATTAGCTAGACAACTGGAATTTAAAGAATACCTTGCAATATCCTGGTCAGAGTAACCAAGGAATGATAAAAACAGAGGTATAATCTGGCGAGACCTTGCCTCTGCAAGCTTTGGAACCTTTTGAGCAGTGCGTATCAAAAGACTTACAACCATGTTCACAGTGGTGCATTCTGAACTATGATGTAAGAAATTTTTAAATTGATCATCCAGGTCTGACATGAAAAAACGAGGTAAACATACAATCAAGAATAGTTTCAATCTTGCAACATTAGAACCCTGCACTTTCTCTTTTTCAAAGATGAAACAGTTTTGAAATACTGGAAATATATAACTTTCTTCTGCCTTCCCTAGTATAAAATGCATTCCCTTTCTTATTGCACTACTTTTGGCAACACAGCATTGTAATGAAGTTTAAGATCCATACAAAGAAACTATATTTATTTCTCTTAGCTATCAAAGAAGGTGAATGGGACTCAAAAATGTGTTCGGTTACAGTCGAATAGTACTAGGGTAGTAAAGAATCCGAGAAGTCGAGAAGGAGACAAGGAAAAGCTGCTAATAGAGAAACGTCAACAAGAGAGGGTAAAGCCTAGCCATCAAAAACAAGTACAAATATAAATAGTCATGCGAAGGGAAGACTCCCCTAAGTTAAAAGGGAAGACCAAAAGTAAAGATCAAGGCAGCAAACTGGTGCAGTTACATGTCTTTATCAATGCTCGGACTGTAAAGAGAACCGCCAACATCATCATCTACCAAAACCAGATGACCAATGCAAGATTAAATAATATATCTGGGAGAATGCCTTGGGCTAAGGGGACCAAGATTGGACAATCCTATGAATAAGGACCATAGAAAAGGTTCTGACTGTAAATAAAATGCCTGAAATAAAACAAGCTGTTGGAAAACCTAACAGTTTATCCAAAGGACTGACCATCTAGAATAGAATTGTCATTACTAAAAGACAGCTATCACAGTAGTGTATGAAGAAACTTCTTACTATCTATAAATAGAAAACCTTTAGAGTGCAAATGTGAGAAATAAATAAATTTAAACTTTTCTTTCTTTAGTATTGGGGTTGAAAGATGGGAGTCTAGCACATCACTACTTGTACTAGATATCAATAAATGTTCTGAATTACACCAGCTGCTTATAAGTGATGGTTAAAAATGGGGGTCTCCTTCCTCAGAGGGCATTTTGAAAATTAAATTACTTACTCCGTCCTTATCACTGATCTACTGAATAAGAGATGATGCAAACGAGGAACCAAAGGATAATTAGACATTCCTCATAGAGCATTTTTCAGATTTTTCAGATGCATCGGACTTTCACAGTGTTATGTATCTGGCTACTTCTATTGTTACCCTAACCACATGGGTTGGGAAGTCTACTGAATTGGGTTTACTGAACATTAACTTTCAGAGCTTTTGGTCTTCTTTTATTTCATTGGCCGTTGTTCCCAGAGTCCTTTTACCGTAGAACTTTCTATTGTAATTGGACATATTCTCGAGTCCCATTGACCTACTTTTGGTCATCCGTGTACATTAATATAATTCCTTTCTTTTTTTCTTTCTTTCTGTATTACCCCTGACGCTAACTTTTGCTGAGATCAAACTTATTGTGCACATCCCATCATTAAGGAGTTGAATTCTATATGTGCAGTCATTGAACAATCAGATTCCATTAATCATTCTTCAATAGGAGATCCAAGCAGTGCCTAACCACATGTAAACAGCATGTCAAAAACTTTCAAAGGCTAATTCTCGCCTAAGCATAGGGGCGGAATCAGGAGAGCTTACATGTTGTGCTAATGTCTCATACTTCGACAAGAGAGGAATTAAGGATAACTGGAAAAAAGACACATTACAAGTAAAAATGAGGACTAATCTTTGCTCACAATGGATACCATAACTTGATCAGATCTTCTAACGAAGATTGAAAGTAAAAAGACGCATCCCACCACCTCAGATACCATAGTTCTAAGACTGACATGAGCATATAAGGAGAAATCAATAAAAGTAATCGAGAGGGAATGACAGTGGAAAGTAGAAATTGATAAGAAAATCATTCATCCCAAAGCCACAACCGATGAATTGCATATGACAAATGTTTCCCTATTACAGCCTTTTATTCATCTTCTTTCTTTCTTTTTTCGTATGTACCGGATACTCCACATTAAACTGTTGTATTTTTATTCAATTGATTAGGATACAGAAATAAAAGTTGAGACTTAAATGTAATTGTAATGCAAAACTCAAGCCCAACTGTAAAGGTAAAACAATACCTTTTGATGCCCCAAAACAATTGGATTTATCCTTTAGCTCGCACTCTGGTAATGCAAGGAACGATGATTGAATTCTCTCCAGATAATGCATGAAGGCATCCCATACAAGTTTTTCATGCCTCTCTAACAAAGCTACAATGCATTCTACTACAGAATCCCACAAAAGTCCAAACGGGTTATGAAGTACACCAATCAGGCCATGCAATAGAAGATTCGTATATAAATCCGGGATCCTTCCTGCACAGAGATCCATCTGAATTTTTGAGATAAGAACTGTTGCTTGCCTGCTTGTAACAAGGGAAACAGGAGTTGTTTCAATGAAAAGAAGCTGCTCGATAACCTGTGAATTCCAACAAGTAGAAATTAACACTTTTCTTCAAGACAGTCTGGCATTATTTAATAAAAAACATAATAAGAAAATATGAAGCATACTTTACTGTAAGAATGAGAAATCTCATCACAGGGTTTTCCTCCTTCAATTTTCCTTCTCTTGTCTGGTCGTTCTTTACTATCAGCTACTGGGATACGAAAAGGTTCATAATGGCTTAAAAGTCTTAAAGTCGAAACCCTTATGTTCTTGTCTTGCATTCCCAAATTATCAGCAAATAGATTCAAAGCATTTGGAGCTTTGTCAATCTTAAGCTCTGGATGGTAGTCTTTATCCTTGTGATTGGCACATTCTGCTGATCTGTTTGATTTAGCAGTGTCACTACCTCAAGTTCAAACACTATAAAAGCAGGGAAAATTCAACCTGGAAAACAAAGGGGAAAAATGGAGATTAAAAGGGAGCACTGAAAATGGAAGAAAAGTTTAGCTCACCCAAGAACAGCATCCAAGAAGTCAGCTACTACACTTAAAACATGAGGTGATAGCTTGCAATGTCTTGCAAAGTTTATGTAGTCACACACATGCTTTGACAGCATGGTAGGGTAAGCCCTTAGTAACTTCAAGTGAGATCTTAATGCAGATCCAATCATACACTCCCACGTTTTCCGTAAATGATCTTTGAGATTTACTGCGAAACAAGAAAAAAATGTGATAACTACTCTGCACAAAGCAATCGCAAAGGAAGGCTCAAATGTATAAACAAGAGAAGGCAATGTAGTCTTACCGGCTTCTGCTATCAAAAACTCATCTATAGCCAAAGCATATTCCCATAGTAATGATGAGTCGTATTCTGAAGAAAAAAAGTATGGGTAACACTTCAGTGCTCCCCAGACAATAGGTAGTTCTGGGGATGAAGTATGAAGGTTCAGATTCTCTTTGTCATTGTTTTCAGCCTTCATTTTTGCTATTGCAGTCTTAATGACTTGTAGTAGATATGAACAAACATTTGTTGTAATCCTTCCATCTTTTCCTCCCAGAGTAGACAAGTACTGAGGATTTGTTTGTATTTTTTCAACATATTTCACCAGTAAAGAAAGGACATCTGTAGGAGATGCTTCAATGAGATTATCCAAGGCACTGCCAAGAAGCATCATTGAACTTGAAATTATTTTAATGAACATTTCCTAACCAAGGATCTCCACAATAAGGAATTTGTTTACTAAAATTGGTAAAGATATAATACCTCATAATATAAGGACTGAAAGGATACATAACACATACATCTTCATCAAGTAAACCTCTTATAAAAGGTAATAAGCTGCACAGGCAAATACTCTGAGTTAGGTTTAAAGCAATTAGAATGCACAAAACTTGCAAGCTTCTAGAAATAAATTAAAGGAGAATTCATGTCTGTACAAGGTAATGTCAAACATACCAATCATATTTCTCCTGAAACACCAAAGCCCACTGTGCAGATACATTTGATATGGCCATTGGTCCTACACTTGCCCCGCCAACATGTGCATGATTATGCACAAGACAAAGCAGAAACTTATACATCTCTGAGACAACTGATTGCATCGAATCCTCTCTTGAAATTGAAGTCCACAATGGGCTCCTCAATAACTTGATTAGTTGGTCCGCAAGTAAAAACAGCTTCTTATAATCTTTGATCCATGTACAAATGTCCAAGCAAATAGAAAATCAGATGTAACATATCAGAAAAAGAAATAGACTTAAAAGACAGCGTAAAAAAGTCTCTTATTTTCTAGTCAGGAAAGTGCACATATACAATCAATGATAAGAATTAGAACCAGATCCAATTGATAACCATTACACTTCATAGAGGAGGAAGCAAAAAACTAGGAATGACATGAGCCATAAATATCTGAAATGAGTAAGCACAATTATAATCTCACCGTTAACTTTGCTTCCATTTTGAAATTCAAGTATAGCATTAAGTAATGTTAGGAGGCGACTTAGATGTATAATGTCTTCTCTTTTTTTGTTGTCTCCGATGTCTATAATCACATGCCTAGAAGATACATTATCCCGTTCTTCTGTAAGTGTATCTAATTGGGTTTCCTTTGTCATAAAATGATGCTCGGACTTTGGAATTTCCTCATTTAAACCTGCCACACAGAAGTCGGGAAGCAAGCAAGATATTTCTTCAAGTAAACAATCCCAAAGCAGACTCAACTCTTCTCGCTTAAGCTCTCCACACAAACGTTGGAAAGTTCCCTTCACCACCACAACAATCCAATTGAATCCTGCAACACATACACAAGGACACTGAAACTCAAATTAAATGCATATTTTCATATTTACGAACATTTTTTTAAGTCTAACAATTCTAATAAACCGATGCAAAGATGCACTATTAAGAATTGCACAAGAGTCCCATGTATTATTACCAAAGATTTGCTCCTGTAGAGAAACAATACTCTACTATGTGGATCCTTTGATATACAAGCAAGGCCCATAAGATATGATTTAGGGGATATAAAACAGGCCAAAGTTCTCTAGCCGGGGAGCTTTGTTCACTATGCTGCTAATGTGTTTGACCAATGAAAGTGTGAATGAAATGCACTTGACGATGCAAGTCACATGGAAAAACTTTCCAAGAGAAATGACCCTAGGATCCTTCCCTGATGAAATTCTTAAGTTCTGCTAAGACAAACTACTAATTTAGTTTCCTTTTTGACTCCATTAGTGGAAAAAAGAAAACTTATGTTGGCAACAATTCATGAATTAGCAATACTTGAGCAGTATCGACTATGTTAACTCGCTTTATTTGCATCTAAAAAGATCGAAGCTCTTTCATACAACTACTGCAACTGTTTTTTAATGTAATTCTAGAGTCATACCAAAGTTTATTAAAACAAAAGGCCAAATTATTTTAATAATCAAACACAGTATCCTCTTCTGGATTTACTGGATTTCCAAAAGAGCATGGCAGACTGAGCTTTAAACATTAAAAAATGCAAGGTGTGCTTTAATCTGAGGTCAGTAAAATCTGGCATTAAAGTACATGTTGTTCGAGTTATAGCAAATCTTCAATGTAACCTCCAGGTTGCCCCAGCTAGATCTTTACACTTCATCCACCGTCAATAACAGTTCTCACATGTGTCACCACAACCCAAGGGGGGCAGAGTTGAAGTTTCAGAAACGGCTGTCTAAACTGTCCCAGCCATGCATACCACTCCCACATACCATAAAACTTCCTGTAATCATAAGTGAAATGAGCAGAAAAAGTCTCCTTAGCTATAGAGATGGGAGCCCCAACCCAAAATAATCCCAAATATTTATGTAAATCCATGTCAAAAACATTAGCCTGGCCCTTATTTCTACAGCTTCCTATTCAAATACCCTTGCCAAATAGATCCTGCAATATGGCACAACAAGGGCCGGATCAGTTGTTGCCTTGTTGTCATCAGCTGGTTCCACTTTGAGCAGCGTTAAGGGTAAACATTATATTTAGTTGTGTACATTTTAGAGTGTGTTGTTTCTACTGATTGTATCGGTTAGAATTAAATTCCATCAAATAAGGTAAACAAATATGATGCAAGTACGTGTGCAAATGTCCATCTCAACTGATCTCCTGTAGTTGTCATTACTTGAGTGTTAGAGTTGCAGATTTCAGTTTTTTCATCTGAGGTTTCCAGGTTACAGACTGGGGGTGCAGGTTCTATTTCCCAACTATGGTAGCAGATTCCTATTACAAACATTACATTCATCTTAAGTTTTTGCTTTCCCATTGCAGAACTGAAAGAGAAACTAACTCACCCACACAGAGCCTGGTGAAAGCAAAATGAAAAAGAGAGACCCTAAAACCATGCACTACAACTCACATAAGCATCAAAAGACAGAGGCCAGCCAGAACTGCAGATTAAGAGAAAAATAACAGTACCCTGATCATCCCCATTCTCACATGCTAATGGCAACTCTTGAAATGACTATTATCTTCACTGGTTTAAGTGGCATAACAGAGATATCTCTAAGTTTACAATGGTCTTCCTTATTTTGGCAGCCAAGTAGCCAATCATGTTAAACATTCACCCTGTTGATTCCCAAATGACAATCTATGCTAGACTTTAAGGACTAACCAAGAGGTAGAAAAGTTCATATGCTAGAACTTGAAGCTTCCTTTGAAGCTATTTGAGGGGAAAACCTAGAGTTGGCTTTAGTGGCTTGTAAGATGCGTGCCTCAAAGAAAGACAATAATGACCTGCAGCTCAAAAACTATTAGCAAGAAATGTTACGTATGTTCCTAACTTGCATAACAAACCTCTCATATGTTTTTCAGTTAGTAGAGAATCCCAACATTATAGTAAATTTCTAAGGAGAGGCGTGTCTTGTGTTAGATGTGAAAAAGGGATGGGTGATTGCCCTAAACATTAGACAAGGTTGCCAGTAGAGGCTAGTTGACTGTCTTACAATCAACTTAAAAGCATGCATGGAGCGAGATTCCACCATTCGGGATGTACCAGAGGATGCCATCCCTCATAGGCTTGTTGACGCTAATTCATTCAACTTACATGCACTTGTTGTGGAGGGAACATCCACCATACAAAATCGGCAGAAGATTGAAATACCTTGGGAGGATGAACTTCCTCATTCAGATGCAAGGCTAATTATGGAGGGAAACTCCACTATTCAGGATGCATTGGAGGCGCATGTTGAGATGAGCAACAGGAGGAGACGGTTATTTCCCCTACCACTGCGGAAATGGTTATTTCTCTTGCTGCAGAGTTAGTTGTCACTCCTATTACAAAGACGGTCACTCAGTTGCTTCTCTCTCTAAAACCTCAGTTTGGTTGGAGGGTTATCTCAAAGTGCTTTCCTGAACAGAGAGTTGGATGGGGAGGTCTACATGGTGTTGCCTGAAGGTGATCATCTGGATTGCAGATCTCCGGAATTCTACATGGACTCAAGCAAGCTCCACAAACATCTCCAAGAATCTGATTTCGGAACTCTGGGGATTGGGCTGAACTTCTCAGCCAATGATGATTCATTCCAGGTCAATGAGTCACTTAAGGAACACTTGGACAGCCTGCTATGTCTTATGTCCACACGATTGGTTTTTTGTTTTGCTATCGGCTGTCTTTTTCGGTCTCTATCTACACTGAAGCTCTTACATTGTACAACAACAAAACATCAGAGGACTACAACATTCAGCATTCTATCTAAAGAGCAGTCTGTAGAGTTAATGACTAAACTTCTTCGTTTTATTGTATTTGTAAAATTTTAGGACAAACATGTTGTCTCTAGTTTAGTCATTGAGGGAGGAGTATTATAATATATTGGTTAACACTTAACGAACTATTAGTTATCTACTAACCAAAGTTTGGTTGTAAACTCCTCAACAATATTGTAACTAATTCCAGCATAGTAAAATGGCGGACACGCAAACACCAAAGTGTGCATTCCGGTTGCTCTTCACTCTTTTTCTATTCATATCTTCTAACACCGACTACTCAATGCCTTGTTGTGTTCTGTAAGGAGCTATTGTTGATGTCTCTCTCTTACCAAAATAGCTTTGGATGTCTCTCTCCAATAGCTTTCCCCTTTTATTTTTGGCAGCCTTGTAAGTTGTTGTAAGAGTTGGTATTTCTGCTTCTCGCGACAACAGATGAACTGCTAGTTTTTCTTGTCTTTCCTTCACAGTTTGAAAGATGGTGCCAAAACTGATTAGTTCCTCTCTTTCAACAAACTTGAAAAAGCACTTATTGCTCTACGCAACAGCAAATGACACTACCCTTTGTTTGTGCCGCTGGGCACTTTTGGAGCATTCCTCTGCCAGGCGTTTCCAAAACCTTAGATGCCTCTCCTCTCCAGGATGCTAAAAAGACATCCTCACAAACTGCTAAAAAGACATCCTCTATACTGTGCCTATCTTTATTCTAGAACAAAACAAAACTATTCTAAGATATGTTTATTCAAAAAGAAGACTCATCACTCGGGGCAGCTAAGCATTTGGAAATGCCCCTTCGCAATCAACACACCATCTTACACTCACGGGCTGTTACTCTCACAGGAAACCTGCTCTGGTAGCAAATGAAGGTTTGATTTGAGATTCACTTTAGCAATAAACAGGGAATGCTTCAAAACAATAACACATAACACTGCTTCACACTATATTAATTTGATCAACACGCATACTTATTTACAAATATGATAATATCAGATTCTATTAGATCGGATATGATTCTTATCTTCTACCTATAATTTCTCCAACAAACCGTTATCCCTCAACCTATTCCACCTCACAATCTCCCCTAGAATAGAATCACTCCTAACTAACAGCTAACATATGGTATATTAGAAACAAAAAGTTAAAATTATAATCCCAAACCCAACATATAATACAAAAATGCCTATGAATAAATAAAATGATTAAAGTTTAAGATAATCTGGGATCTAGAATAGAAATCAAGTTGCTCTCAACTGAATTAGAAATTAGAACTGAAAGGTCACATAAGTTGGTTTTGCACTAGAGGTACCAACAAGGACCTTGAATATCGAATTTGTTTAAGAAAGCATACCGTGACTTTTCTTGGTTGTTGTAGAGTAAGTAAATTTATCCAACACAATGCGAAGAACTTGCTCAGCTCTAGAATGAAATCTTGAAGCTGAGCCCTTCAAAATATGCCACAGCAAGGCACTACATCCTGTTGTTTTCTTCTTAGAAGGCTTGACAACAACTTCTCCTATGACTTTCTGAATACCTGCTCATTCCAGATACAAAATATCACATGTAAGCAATGGTGGCTAAGGCAGGAAAAGAACAATATAAAGCTTGGAAACAATGGAAAAATTGTCAAATTATATCTAGAGAGCAGCCTATTTTCAATACTTAGACAGAAATAAGCATATATCACTTCAAACAGAAAAAACATAATCAACCATTACACTGCTGCAACAAAAAATGGCAAGAACAATTATAAAACCAACCAAATCCAAAACTCTAGACAGCCTGGAAACGCCCTAGGGCCCCCCCGTACCAGCCTGGAAATGTACCAGGTACTGGTACAGGGTACGGTATGCTGTGGGTACGTCTGGAAACGTACCCACAGGACAGGGTACAGTCCAGGTACGGTTTTGCCGTACCCCGGACCGTACCCTGTCCCTGTGGGTACGTTTCCAGCCGTACCCGTTATTTTTTCACGCCTTTTAAAAACCGAGCTTCATCAAAACTTTTAAAAAAAACATTTTTTTTTAATTTTAAAACTTTCTAAATCTAACCTAACCCTAAACTACCCCCCCAAACACTTATATAAACACCCAATCCCTCTACTTTTTTCTCACACTCAATATTTGATATTCTGCATGAGCTTGAAGGAGAGAGAGAAAGAGAGGTCGAAGGAGAAAGGAAGAGCTTGGAGGAGAGAAAAAGAGCTTGGAGGAGAGAGTGATTGAGCTTGAAGGAGGAAGAGAGAAGGAGAAGCAAGTCTACAAACATCAAGGAGGATTTTTCCAGGTATTTTACATGCATTGAGGCATTTTTTTTTTTAATCTTTTGAGCAATGTTTTGTATATGAATATGATCAATATCATGAATGATGTGTTTCAAACACATCATTCATGATTATTGATCATGATCTAAATTTATTTTTAATATTTAATAATTTATTTATTATACGGTTATTAAAATATAATATATTAGTAATTTTTCCGTATTTTAAGTTTAATAGTGAAGTTTTATTTAATTAAACGTCTACCCTCTGTGTATGCTCTCACCTCGCACCATTTATGGCAAACTTGGTGATCAAAATCAGAGATTGACGTGTAGAACTAACTGTTTAATTTTTTTTAGTTAGTTATGTGTTCGTTTTGTTTTATTTTAAAGTTTTAAATTGAATTTGTTAAAAAATTTAACATCTACCCTCTGTGTATGCTTTCACCGCGCACCATTTATGGCGAACTTGGTGATCAAAATCAGAGAATGACGTGTATGGGTCAACAAATTATTTTAATATTTAGCAATGTTTTAAAAAATATCTCTTATTGTAGGTTATTGAATTAATCCTACAATCATGGCATCCAGTTCAGCTTCAGTGGGGCAAGAGGGGGAAAATGTTTCGGGTGGTATGGCAGTGAAAATGGATCCGAATTATCCTTTATGGAGACATGTGGAAGTGACAGAGTTTGTTGCCGGTGGTGGTCTCCGTGTTTGGACGTGTCCCCATTGTGCCGCCTCATTTAAAACCTCATATACCCATTTGAGAGCTCATTTGACTGGGGTATCGGGAACGGGTATTAGACCATGGAGGAAGGTGGAAAAGAAAACCATAGCCACGTACCTAAAAGAGCAAGAGGATGAAAACATTGAAGCAACAAGAGATTGCTCTAGAATTGTTTCTTTACAGCAGAGGTCCATGGGAAACCACCATCATTTCATCCTTTCATTGAGACTCGTGCTGAAACTAGTCCAGTTGATGACCCTTTTGATGCAGATACCTCAGGGCCATCAAACAAGAGAACAAAAGGCCCATTAGAAAAAGCATTTAACATCGAGAAGAGGGATATTGCAGATGAATTGGTGTCTCGGAGTATATTTGCATGTGGACTGCCATTCAATATCTTGAGATCACCTTATTGGCAGCAAATGGTGAGAGGCATTAATGAGGCACCACAGGGGTATACAAGCCCTAGCTATAATAAGGTCTGCACTTCTCTTTTGGCAAAAGAAGTGTAACACATTCAGACATCTCTACAGCCCATTAGAGATTCTTGGACTGATTCAGGAGTCTCTATTATATCAGATGGATGGAAAGACGCCAGAAATAGACCTCTCATCAACATTATTGCAGTATGCCCTAAAGGGCCAATGTTTCTAAAGGCTGTTGATTGTGAGGGGTAAGTAAAAGATGCCCAATTCATTGCAAATATTCTCATTGAGGTTATTGAGTCAATGGGTCCGCAGAGGGTTGTCCAAGTCATCACGGACAACGTCAAAAATTGCAAGGCAGCGGGATTGATAGTTGAGGGTAGGTATGAGCACATATTTTGGACACCATGTGCAATACACTCCCTGAATCTAATGATGCAGAAAATTGGGAAAATTGCATGGATTGAGCAAATATACACGGAGGCAAACAAGATTCAAATGTTTGTCACCAACCATCACATGTCTCAAGCCATATTCAGAAGATTTTCAAAGTTGGAGTTGTTGAAGGTAAAGGAACAATTCATTTTAAAATTTAATATTTGATTTTAAATTTTTAAATCAATTTCAAATTGTGTTGTTATTGAATTGTTTCCATTCTTTTTTAATAGGTTGCTGAGACTAGGTTTGCCTCTCACACACTCATCTTGAGACGACTTGTGAAGGTGAGACGTGCTTTGAGCATGATGGTGATTGATAATGTTTGGACCATCTGGAGGCAATCTAACACAGAAAGAGACCAAAAAATAAAATCATGGATCCTTGATGAGCATTGGTGGGGAAGAGTTGAATATTTGTTGAGTTTCATAGAGCCTATTTTGAGTATGATACGATTTGTTGACAAAGATAATGCTTGCATTGGAGATATATGATGGCATTGACTCCATGCTTGAAAAAATCCATAATGTCATACAGGCCAAAGAGCAGGACCCTGAGGAAAAATTTTATAGTGAAGTTAAAAATGTGATCGTGAAAAGGTGGAACAAAATGACCACCCCATTGCATCTCCTCGCTTATGCTTTAAATCCCAAATATTACAGCAGTTAAATACTTGGGAGAGCTGGTAGACAACGACCATATGATGACCACGAGGTTGCAAATGGGACGAGGGCAGCATTCAGGAGGTTGTTTCCTGATCCAGCTACATCACTTGCAGTCCGCCAGGAGATGTCGATGTTTGTAAATGGACAAGGTAGCATGGGAGAGGTAGAGGCTATTTGTGACAAACCCACCACAGATCCAATCACATGGTGGACTTGTCATGGCCATGATGCCAAGTTCTTACGACCAGTTGCGATCAAATTGCTCTCACAAGTATAAAGTTTGTAACTTGTTATTTGATATTTTAATTACCAATTACGAATTAAAATTCAAAATGATATCATTTTTTTTTAATTAATAATTTATAATATTAATAGTTTGTTTTTTGTGACAGGTGGCTAATAATTCTTCTGCAGAGCGCAACTGAAGTACTTATGACTTCATCCACTTAGCCAAACGCACCATGTTGGCATCGAAGAAGGCTAAAGATCTAGTATACATTCATTCCAACTTGCGCCTCTTAACCCACAAGACGCAAGAGTAATACTAGTGGTCCTAACAAGCTTTGGGACCTCCAACCTGAAAACACAGACTTTGAAGCTTCAGCTGCTTGTTTGGCCAATGTTTCACTTCTTGGCATTGATGAGGAACTTCCAGGGAGCCCTTCACAAGTGTTCGAAAGTGGAGCTAGTGGGAGTGGAGCTGCAAGTGGCATCCATGAAGATGATTTTGACGATCATCTAGATGATATGCTCTAGAAGTTGAGAACTTGAATGTACTATCATGTTTTGATTCTTTGAACATTATGTCATTCTGAATCGATTATCAATACAAACTCAAGTCTCAATTCTCAAAGTATTGGAAATTTCAATTTTGTTTTCATGTTCTATGAATGATTTTAAGTTGTATAACTCTATGAGTATTAAATTTCAATAAGTATGCAATGTATGAGAATTAAATTTCAATAAGTATGCAAATGCTTCTTTAAATTTATAATTTATATGCATATTTATATATTAAATATTTATATACATGTATATATAAATATATATATATATAAAACGTACCCAAAAGCGTACCGTACCCAAGATTTTTAAAAATTTGCCGTATCAGCATACCGTACCCGTACCCGTACCCGTATCCAGGCTGTCTAGCCAAAACTACTAGGATACTAATACATCTTATTTATTTTTAAGTTTCAGCAACCATGAAATAAAAGCCATTTTAGAATTATCCCCTTGAATTTGCTATCATCCAGTTTTCAAACTACTGAAATGGCTTCTGCAAATTAGAATCTTAAATTTGTAGCATTAGTTTGGGAGAGCATTGGCTAGAAAACTTTTAAGCTCTACACAACTGGATACTGCCCTGGAGACTCCCATTCCAATACCAGTACAGTTCTGATATTGGTACTGTTCCTGGTACCTCCTATGGTCTTCTACTATCCTGGGTAACAAGCTGTCATAGTAAAAAAATAATTTAAAAACAGAGCTGGTCCAGGTGAGACAGTCATGATAAAAGAAAAAGCAAAGATAAAAAATAACAAACATAATTAAATAAACTGCTGCTAGGCCTACAACATCTGGTTCAAACGAACTAAATTCTGATTTGGATGCTCTCAATGAAAAGCAATCTGAGATTTTCTCATCTAATTCTGGAGTTTTCCTATGACTATTGTCTATTTTCCTATTTCAAATAGATAACAAAATCCTATGTGACATATCACGTCATGATTTATCTAATATTTTGAGTTATCAACTATCAGTGTTTTGTGTTTTGTTTTACTTTTGTGTTTATTTTATGCCTGTAAACATTGATATTATAGGTATTTATGTTGATTTTATCTGTAATTTTTATATTTTCATTCTTTTTTTTACAGATGTAACCAAGCCCTAACACACCTGGGGTCCCCCCAAGAAATGAACCCCCGTACCTGTACCCATATCCAAACCTTTGCCGGTAACTTATTTGCTGATGTTTTGCGAAGATGAAATAATAAAGCTATTTATGATTGGTAAACAAATATCAAATGCCATTTTGTTAAACCATGGATTATGTAGAAGACCTAATAAACCAACACAGAGAATGTAATCTCATTGTGTATCCTGAAAAAACATGAAAATACAAAGAAAGGTATGAAATATGAGATTTAGACAAAACAAAAATAACGATCACAACTGTCCTCTTGAATCTTGATTATTTTAAATGATAAAAGGACAATGTTCCAAAAACAGCATACCTTTAATAAGCTGCTTTGCAGATGAATTTCGCAGCAAAAATGACACGGCCTCTGAAGCAAACTCTTGGACATATTCTCGATCGTAGTACCGCAACTGTTTCGTTATGCTTTATATGAAATGCAAATAAATTTAATGTCAGAAGCCATTCAGGAGAAGATAACTTTTTTTTAAATAATACATGTTCTATTATATTAAATAATTTTGTTGATGTACAGGCTTGACCTGATGGCCTAGCAGATTTTAGTTTTGAAAAGCTCAAAGTAAAAATACAGATTGTAACCTGTGGTATTGGATTAAATTATCATCTAATGTCATGCACGAGCAAGTTTCTGTGCACAGTTTTTAAGGAAGAAGAGAGCACTGTAAAAGAGAAGAGTAAATGAATATAGAGAGCATATATGAGAGTAAACCTAATTCTAGAATACAGAAGATAAGGTGTCAATGAATCCAACGAGTCTCTCACAGTTATTATGTCGTCAGAAAAAGCTGGACACATCAGGTGTCAATCATGCACATAAAATCAATATAAGAGTCAATATCATAATTTATATGAGGTGGCTTCTCAAAAGACTTTCAAAGAAATGTAGAAGAAACTCTACGTTTTCTTGAAAAGTAGAGTAGAGCTAGGTGACCATGAGCACATGATTGATATTTTATTTGAGAAAGAGCTCAGTTGTTTATATAAGGCCAGTCCTCTCCTTTCTTGCTGCCAACTAATACAACAGTTACAAATACTAAGATCCACCATCTAGCAGTTAGAAATTGACTGACCAAAAAATGTTATACTGGTGATTGCACATGAGTTGCAAAGTACGCCAGAGTGACACTGGAAGGGATCTGAATTTAAAGTTAGATTGGTTTACATTTTGATGTGATTGATTTTGTTTAAATATATTTGTTAAGATATTTTTTTGGGTAATGAGACTATTGAAGAGTGATGCATGGGACAAAATAGCATTAGATTATTTATTTTGTGGGATTTTCCTCGTGCAAATTTTAGTCATTACTCAAATGACCCGTGAATATTACTCAAATGACCTCCATGAGTAGTCATCACTCTAACAACAATTTTGGTCATTCATTTTTGGTAATGATTTCAAGGCAAGGGAGCCCACTTTATACATAATGTTTCTGCATAGTGTTGAAGGTTATCATTTCTAGGGAAATTGATGCTTTCACAAAGTGAAATATGGGTACTGCTAGGGTAGCCATCAAATCCATCAGCATAAATGACTCTTTTATCTAAGTGCTAGAGGATTGAAGACAATTCGATATTTTATTTCTTTATTTTTTCAATATCATTTATTATTTCCATGTGACTTCTACATGCTTCACCAATTTGCATACATTTCTATAGATGTATTTGCAATGACGTATAATAAAAGTTGATTTTTTTATGGATCTGCATACCCTGTTCCAAAGTTCTCATTTTGGCACGGGTTGAGGGGATTGTTAGCATATGCAAAGAGAAGAAAGAATACAGAAGGCAAACTGCACTGTTCAAATGACACAGGCAGAGGTTTATTTATATGTGAAGAGGTGGTTATAGATTGGTTGAACAGTTACCAACCGAACAACTACATAATTGTTTTTACATGCTATATAATGTGCTATATTTTAACACCCCCTCTTAATGACTAAACTGGAAACAAGACAAGGTTTGTCCCGAAATTTTACAAATTTCCTAAAGCCCATATGTTTAGTCATTACATCTACAGACTGTGCCATAGGTTGTACTTCAAAATCAGCAGTCCATGACTGTGTTGCGGTTGTTGAATGAAGAACCACAAAACAAAAATCTGGTCCCATGAACAAAAGATATGGCAAGTGGTCCACTGGTTCTCTGTTACGTGATTCATTGACCAGTGATGAATCACCAATGGCTGAGAGTGTCAGCCCCATCTCCAGAGTGCTGAAATCAGAACCTCGGAGAGTGGATTGAAAAATCTTGTTCCAGGCTTGTGTAGCCTACTGGAGTCTATACAAAGACTCAATTATCCTGCAATCGAAGTCACCTCGATCACGTCCTTGCAACACCATGTAGTGCTCATCCAACTTTTTCAAGAAGAGAAATGTGACCATCTGTGCAGTAGGAGTTAGAACCAACTCCGCAATAGTAGGAGAAATAACCATCTCCGTCTCAGCAAGTTGGCTACGTCTCAACAGTGGTAGGAGTGAGAATCAACTCCTCATCTATTTGCTCATTTATCCCCCTCTGTTGGGAAAGATCTGTTCACAACACAATGAGCAAATTGGTTCATGCTCTATTGTCCTTTCGAGCAAGGACCTCTGAGTGAGTGGTTGGGCATGCCATCTCACCATGCACCTTCAGTGCATTTGGAATAGTGGAGTCTCCGTCCACAACAAATTGTTCTTCAGAATGAGGAAATCCATCCTCCCAAGGCATGTCCGCCTCCCGTACATCTGGTATAGTGGATACTCCCTCCACAATAGGTGCATGTAGGTTGACTGTATCCAAGTCAACAGATTTGTGAGGAATGGCTTCCTCCCAAGGCATTGCAACCTCCTCCACATCCTGAATGGTGGAGCTGTCCTCCACACGTGCATTCATGTTGATCGCAGCCGGATCAACAAGCCGATACTAACCACCTTCCCCAATACCAATAGGCAATAATCCGTCTATATTTCACATCCAAGACAATACACTTCTTCCCACAGTAAATCCACAGAAATATTGGGATTTTCAACTAATTGCTTGAATAGATAGAAGATTCTTTTATTAAAGAAGGTACATATCTAACATTACTCGTACAAACGAATTTATGAGCATTATTCAATCCAATGCATATATATTCTATCCCTTCTACTGCAACTGATTCTCCATCAGCTAATACTACTGATTCAAAACAAATATTTGCAGTAAATGAAACATACCAGTCCTTACGACATGAAAAGATGTTGCAGACGCACCAGAATCAATGATCCAACGATTTTGTTGTTTACCACTGTCATTACTGTTTGCATGATTTTGTCGTAAGACAATAAAGAGCATGCCCGTCATCCGAATTTCTGTTCTTCTGCAACTACTATCCACATGTTCCTCATCACATTCTTTTGGTTCTGCTAAAAAAGATCATACTTCCGTCTTCGACAATCCTGTCTTTAGGTGCAAAATCCTTGTGACAGTAATAGCATGTGACCTGATACCGAGTGGAAGACTCACTTGACTTTAGGCCGTCGTCCACGTTTCCATTTGACTGAGTGACAAGAGCATTTCTCTGATTGGTCATAATTAGGTTCTGCCTAAATTTTTCTCCACCCCGTTTTGCAAAGGTAGGAACTCACCTTGTCAAATAGTGAGTGTTTCGACTTTCAGTTCTATTAATTGGAGTGCCTCCACAAATGCAACTCTTACGCGCTGAAGAAGGTAAGTTGTTCAAAACCAGAGCCACCATATCATCATTGTCCACCTTTTTGTTGATGGAAGATAATTAGTTTCAGAGGTCTGTTTATCCAGGAAGTAGGTGTTCATACAGTTATCCACCTTATTGTAACTTTACATAAAACAGTATTTTTCAGGTATAAAACCCAACTCTTATTTTGACAGTCTGTATTTATCATCAGGCCTGGTACCACATATGTGTTTGCCACAGTGGCATTGCACTTTTGGGTCAAGTCACCAATACAGACTATATTATGAGATAGCAATAACGCTTCTCGCCCATATATAGATTTGCTCAAATCCTCGAAGTTAGCTCGCTAGAGTCGAGCTCATCACCCTTGATTATGTGATATTACAATCACGAAACTCTTTTGCAGTTAAAATTATCCTCCATCACTCTTACGGGTGTGCACGCGTCCCCCCCATCTATTTGACATTGCGTGCCATTGATGGTCCTGCAACAGGTGACATGGGGGAAAAGTTTCCCATATCTATTTAGCTGAAAACAATAACTTTCATGGCCGGAAACGACATAACTTGTTGCTGGAGTGTGATATTGAAATGTCCCAAGGACATGGGGGACGTGTGGGGGACTGCGAGGACGTCCAGATGTCCCCACCATCCCCCACAAGTTTTGGTGTTTTTTTAAATAAAAAAACATACTTTTTAGACTCGAAAACAATTTTTTTTATTGCAAAACACTTATACGACATATAAGTACAAACATTCCTAACTTAACCCTAACCCTAAAGGTGCTGTTTTTATGTTATAAATTTCACAATTATGGGCTCATTTCATATTCACACCAAGCAATAGCAAGAGTGAGAGGAAGAGCAAGAGGGAGAGCAAGAGCAAGAGCTTAGAGGGAGAGCAAAGCCCAAGACCAAGAACATAGAACAAGAGGGAGCAAGAGGTATTTATAATTTTATAATTTTATTTGCTTACAATACTTGTTTAAGTTTTTTTTTTTTTTTAATTCGAAATTAGATTTGCATTTGTTAGGCAAAGATACTTCTATTGCTTACGATCTCAACAAACTAAGGTCAATATCAACAAATAAGGTTGTCTTCTTTGTAGAAAGGGAAGAGAAGGAAATAAGCTTTCCATGTCAAATTGTATGCCAATCTAGAGATAGTGTAGAAATGAAAATATCTTGCTTTATTTTATAGCAAACATCACATTGGGACAGTCATGTAGAATGAAGCGATTTTAAAGGGAATGCATCTTGCATAGGGTTTGATGGTAAAATTTAAATGGTTACAGTTTTTTTTTTTAATTACATTTTAGGGTCTAGTTTAGGAAATTTATATTATGAATTTGGGTGTTTTTGAGGGGTTGTTTTTTAACATTTGCATCTACATTCACAATATAATCACGCATATAGTTTTTGTACAATTTTAAAAATCCATATTGGCTACATTTGTTTAAAAAATTAATTCATTACATAATCAATCAATCATATATTTGTGGTTTTTAATTCATTGCAGCAATCATCACCTATGATGTTCTTCTTCTGAGTATGAGTATGAATCAGAAACAGGTGAGGGTTGAACGGGAAGTTGATAATAGGTGGCCATGGAAGAGTTGGTGATGCCACAATGGGGGAGAGTGAAGAAGGGACACAAAATGTAGTGACAACGGCAACTGGTAGTTCATGTTGGTAGTGCTACCAATTGCCCCTCTGGAATGTTGTCCAAATTTGACCATACTGGACCATTTGATAAGAAGAAGCCATTACAACAATTTGCCCAACATAATTGATAACCCCAAGCTTATGTAGGGGGGAGTCAAAGTATGGAAGTGCAACATATGTTCACTGACTTTGCCTGGCAGTATCAACTAGGACCAATGCACACTTGTTGCATCTTACAGGAAGGGGGGTTAGCACTTGTAAGGGCCTTTCACTAGAGCAGAGAGCTGAGATGGTAAGAATCTTCAATGGAAATACCACAGACAAAGTGTCTGAAGTTCGTGGTTCTACGGCTAATACTCCATTGAGCGCTCATAGGACTGGCAAACATAGTAATACTCTGGCTGGTTCTAGTTTTGGAGTGTCAGAAGTGTAAAGCAGAGGGAAGAGAAAGGCCACGGGGGCAGCCCCGAATTCAATTGTTGACATGTTTGATTCAAAGGCAAGGGAAGAGGAAGATGATGCTATTGGGAAATTTTTCTATGTTGTTGGGATTCCATTTAATGCCGGTCGCTCTCCTTATTACAAGGAGGCTATGACTAAGGTTGCAAAAGCAAGTACAAGTTTTGTGCCTCTTGGAGACACAAAACTCAGGACAACAATCTTGGATAGAAACTATTCCAAGATTAATCTATTGATGGAGGAGATGAAGGTGACATGGGTGTCACATGGATGTAGCATTATCATGGATGGGTGGACGGATATTAGACACCGTCCTCTCATCAATATCATTGCCTCTTGCAAAGATGGACCGTACTTCTTGAGAGCAATTGATTGTTTTGGGAAGTGGAAAGATGTTGAGTTTCAGTATCAGATTTTGAAGGATGCAATTGAGGAGGTTGGACCTTCAAACGTTGTATAGGTTGTCACAAATGCAGCTTATGTGTGCAGAGCAGCAGGCAAGCTAGTGGAGCGGGAATATAGGCATATTTATTGGACTCCATGTTGTGTGCATGCCATGAACAATGCACTGAAAGACATAGGGAAGATTCAGTGGGTTACCCAGATAGTGAATGAGGCCAGAAATGTGCAGAAGTTCATATGTAATCACCACACATCATTGGCACTTTTTCGAAATTTTTCAAAGAAGGAATTTTTGAAACCAGTTGACACTCGCTTTGCATCCTATTTTATTTTGTTGGAGAGGATGTATGAGTTGCAGGAGCCCCTGCAAATTATGATTATGACACAGGATTGGACTAGGTGGCATGAGTCCAAGACAAATCAAGGGAAAAGAGTGACGGAAGTGGTGTTGCGGGAAACATTTTGGGTTGATATGAAATACATCATATCAATCATAGCTCCAGTTTTTATGCAAGTCATCAAATATAAGGATTCTAACAGCCCCAATCTTGGTGAGATCTACAAGTGCATTGACAGCATGCTTGGGCAAATGAAGGCAGCTATTCAGGTGAGGGACCCCACTTTGGAGTTCTATAATAAACATATACAGCCCATTATTCAGCGGAGATGGGAGAAGTTGAACACTCCTCTTTATATGGCTGCGTATGCACTGAATCCCAAATGGTATGTGGATAGGCCAAGCAGAGTTATCCCATTGGATGATGATGAGGTGAAGAAGGGCCTTATGAAGGCCTTTAAAAAATGTACACTCCAAATGAGGCTTCACAGATCAAATTTGAGTGGCTCGACTTCACTGAACTTGATGGGTATAAAACATCAGCAAAGGCAGATAGGGTAACAATAGCACAGGAGAAGCCAATGAGTTGGTTGCGACTGTATGGGCTTCTAGGACTAATGCGACCACTTACCATCCGCCTCCTTTCCTAGGTTTCTACCTCCTCTGCCTCTAAGAAGAACTGGTCTACAGATGGTTGGATACACTCTATTAAGAGGAATAGGCTTACCTCTGCAAGAGCGGAGAAGCTTGTAGTTGTACACAGTGCTTTGCGTCTTATAGATCGCAAGACACCTAAGTACAAACAGACTCCAGCATTACGGTGGGATGTAGATCCCGAGGTGCTGAGGCAGGTTGAGGAGGACAATACTGTGCAGCGGGGATTGATTGGGCTTACCTTTGAGGACGAGGATGCTAGTACCAGCGAGGAGTTCATGGATATTGCTTCAGATGCTGATTTTGATTTTTAGGTTGATACTTGTAGTTGTCCTTTTTTTTTTGTAATATTGATAATAGACAATTGTTGGTGTATTTGGCTATGAGATTAATGATATGAATATCAGCTATTGTCACTTGATCAATCGTAATTTAGAATGGTTTTACTTTTATATTTTATAATATATTTCAAATTTCAGCTTGTCTCAAATTCAAAATTCAAATATGTATTATGAATTTTCAATTTATGACATTAACATATTGATATTATAGTATTAAGGAATGTATTTGATGTTTATGAGTTCAAGTTTCACCTTATTTAAATCTCAAATGGTTTTATTTCAACTTATTTATATAATTTAGTCACTATATCTTTTTATTTTAAATATCTATATATTTTTTAATCAGCCATCCCCCGCCGTCCCCAAAATTTAGAAATTTTTTGCTGTCCCGGAAACCCCGTCCCGCCGTCCCCCCATCCCAGGTACCTATGCTCCAAACATTGAAATTAGTGCCCGTTAACTTTTGTGTCTCCGGCAAAGTCAAGTGTGATATATTTGCCATGTTATTATTCCAAAATAACGGAAATAATAAAATAAAATTTTGGCCCCACACTTAATAAAATATCTTTTTCCAGCAAATATATTTTTGACTCCTCACCAATAAAAACAATATAACTTTATCCCAACAAATATGAAAATAAAATATTTGCCCACTTAATAAAAAGTGTGCCCACAATTATTACTTATTCCACCAAGTAATATTAAAATTAATTGCTCCACCAAATCGTATGAAATTAATTATGCAAAGGTGAATACATTTGTTGAAAAATAGTATTATTTCACCGACCTTCTTTCAAAACGAAGAAACCAAACGACTCTGCCTTTTGAGTTTTTCTGCCACGATTTTGCCCCCAGGATCTACAATCTGCTCTCCAGGACTATGGAAACTTTGACCCGCGACTCGTGTTGTCACGAACTTCTCCAAGAGTATTTGGAGACTGCTTATTTACAACTCATAGCAATGATCTGGGTCACGAATTCCTTCAAGCGATTGGGTTTTTGCCCTCCTAAGTAGCCAACTTTCTCTCCTTTCACTTGGACGTTTGCCCTTTTTCACATGACCGGGAACAATATACATGAGCCCACGTTTTTGTTGTTCCCTATGCTGCCCTAGCAACTGTTGGCTTTTCACATTTCAATGGTGATGTTGCGACTGTTATATTATACTGTCCCTACGTCATGAATATTTCTCCACAACTTTGCCCACGATTTTTCCCTCACATGACTTTATCTACCACGAACTTTGTTGCTCGAATAGAGAAATTTCTTCCTTCTCTGTCCTAGCGTCTGGTATTTTTCTCAAATACCTTCACGTTTTGCCAAATTCATGCCTTTTAGGGCTTCCTCGAATTTTTTGTTCATGCCTCTTGAAGGCTTCCTCGAACTACAACCTTGGACGCTCTGATAACAATGTTAGCATATGCAACAGAGAAGAAAGAATACAAAAGGCAAACTGCACTGTTCAAATGACACAGGCAGAGGTTTATTTATATGTGAAGAGGTGGTTACAGATTGGTTGAACAGTTACCAACCGAACAACTACATAATTGTTTTACATGCTCTATAAATTGCTATATTTTAATAGGGATGAAGTTGCCAATATTTTGTCCAATGAAAAGCATGGGATGCATTAGACATGGAATAGAAGAGGCCTTTCTGTATGTAATTTTAACTCAAGAACTATAAATCCGAGTGGCATAGATTGTACAAATGTGGTCATGAGGTTCGGGATAGAAATATCACTGATTTTCTATCCAACCTTGTACTATCGTGGTGGTTTTTACTAGAATAGCGATAATAAAAATAAAAACTAAAGAAAGAAACAACTTCATGTAGATGAAAATAAAATTTCATTTTTTGTAGAATATGTGTTGAAGGCATATGATCTAATATGATGTGGGTGATGCCACAATGGAAGTAGCCCTCCTACTAACATAATGGTCGATTAGTTGCAGGATTTATATGTTTGAGGCACTTGCTTGGCCTTCCCCTCTCCTCCTTTGTGGCATCATCATCCCAAATATGAAATCGTGTTATATTGCCGCTAAGTACATTCCATATCATCCCAAGTTGGATATGCTAATTCAGCGTATAATGAAATTTCTTCTACGACTATGAAATCCTCATTCACTCAAAAACATAATCCCACATTAGCTAGTTGGCTTGATCTACAACAATATATGAACTCCAATATACCGTGATCCTTAATGCCAATGGGGTTGACGCCATAATGGAGTGGCCCTCTTAGTAAAATAATGGTTGATTGGTTACATGATGAGAATGGTTGGTTGCTCGCCATTCCCCTCTCCCCCTTTATGGATTCATAATCCCAAACATAAAATTCCGTTTAATTGTGATCCATTATTCGGGTTCAAAAGCAATCATGTGTGACCCAAAAATACCTAGGAGTTAGCAAATGAGGACTAGTGCAATGCCACACCATATATATAAATATTCTTTATTTTCATTAAACATTACAAAATAGTGTTCAATTTATTCTCTACACAGTTTTCAGGAAAATTAATTGTTTTTATTGAAAACAAAAGTAGCAAGTACTAATAATGAACAAGATCAATCTAAAATGAATTTTGATTTGTTACAATTAGAGGTGTAACACATTGATTGCATGCTTTAGCTGCTCCTCTTCAGATGAAGGAAATGACCATTTTAAGACGGAAAAAATTGTAAATTGTAATGCCCAAGTGCATGACAATTATAATCATAGTTGTCACGAGACTAGTACGGGTACGGGTATGTGGAGACGGGTTCGTGTACCAATACGCCAATTTTCAAAAAAATGGGAGACGATTATAGGGAGACAACAAAATATATGTTTATATATATATATATATATATATATGAAAAATTTAGAAAACTAAAAGTATACAATATTTTGAATCAAAATGCACTAAAATTTAATAACTATACTTTTTGAAGTAAGAAAATCAAATGTCGACAAAAGATGAGAAATTGACCCAGAAAATTGACTCGGCAAGACTTCGTGAATATTCGACAACTTAACAAATACGCAAATTTATTTTAAAAACTTGCCAAAATTTTAATAAAACAAATCTCCCCAAAAACGCGCGAATATTCGCCAAAAACGCACGAATGTTCACCAAAAACACGCGAATATCGTTCTGGCGAATATTTGGCCAAGGAAAACATGGTGAGTACTCGTCGACTCGACGAGAACTCGCCGAGTTGAGTTTGTAAAATAAATTTATTATTAAAATAAATATTAAAACATTTAAAATAAATATATATATATATATATCATAACATTAATACAGCACAATAAATACTAAATAGCTTAATTATACAATTAAATTTTAATAAACATTAAAAATTAAATCGTATTTATACAAGTTAAAAGTTAAATCTAATTTTAAAGTTTGTATAAATTTAAAAGTTAAAAACTAAAAACTAAAAAAAAAAATCCTAAAGCTATGAATTCAATAGTTCTTATTAAAATGAAAACTAAAACTAAAAATTTAAATTTAAAATTAATAAAATGAAAAAGAAATTAAAATAAATAAAAAGTTAAAACTAAAGTCTAAAACTTAAATGATAAAAGAAAAAACAAAACCTAAAGTGAAAATTATAGTTTTTAAAACGGTAAGGGTGGAAGTCATGCCTTGGCGTCCATAGCGTCGGACACCAAGGCATGGCTTCCACCTTCTCGTCTATGTTTCACACATAGGCAGCGGCACTCAAAAACAAGCAGGGGAAGATGCAACACAGGCGGCAGCGGCAGGGCTTTTCCCTCAAAAATAAGCACTTTGGACTCCAAGGCATGACTTCCACCCTCTCATCCATGTTTCACACATAGGCAGCAGCACTCAAAAACAGGCAGGGGCAGATTCAACACAAGCGGTAGTGTCAGGGCTTTGCCCTCAAAAATAACTTCAGAAAAATTGATTTTGCAATGCAGAGATAAATCCTTGGTTTCACGGTCGACCTTCTACAATGGCAAATGTAAATCGACCTCCTTCAATGGTAACTAGAGACGTGTAGAAAATGAATAAATGAAGCAAGCCCATGCAGTGTACTTAACACGTAAAATGTCGTGTTTTAGGGTTTCGAACAATGCTTTTAGGGTTTTTGAAGGGATGCGATTGTTTTTACAAAGAACCCGGGGAGGCATAGAACAAAAGTCTTCATGTACGGGAAGAGGTAACTCCGTACACGTCTCCCATATAGGAGACACATGCCCGTACGGGATACGTGTCTCCCTACAACAGTGATTATAATTTATGTCATATCTATCCTACATGGTGGATCACAAGTTGTCACTATCACGAAATTCCACTTCCTTTTGAATACAGTGTATAAAAATTAATTTTTTAAAGATAACATTATATATTGTGATCGACGACCTCAAATGGAACTTAGAATTGACAAAAGAATTTACTACATAGCTGAATCATGTTAGTCAATGTCCCATTTTTTTGATTTTCCATGCCCTCTTTGCAATATCAAGCAGCACTCTAAGCTTATTCATTAGGTCGTACAAACTAATTTACCCCATCCACACAAAATTTCGGTTGAATAAAATTACAAACCCTAACTTTACACAATTTCTCCTACTAATTCTACCAATTTTCTCAAAATTTGTGATTTTTCCCATGATACAGTTGTGGACAGAAAGTTCAAATCACGTTCTTTACGACCATGCCGACCATATGCAGAATATGAAATATTCGAGGTGCTAGACTTCTACATCTATAAAACTTGATGCACCTCGACTCCTCTTCCGCACACAATTGTACAAGTACAAGCGTGGCGGCAACAATCCGCAATATTATGTGCGCAAAACTAGCAATGCTTCATAACAGTCTGAAGCATCTTCGTGGATTCAAAGGAGGATCCTCTGACAAGCTTGACTCGATGCTTTGCCCGTTCTGCAAGACCAATGTCGATGAGTTATACGGGTGGACAGGAGACAACGCAGACACCCAATTCATGACATGGGATGCGTTCAAGTCGAACGAAAGCGCCAAACATAGCAGCAGTACATAGCACGCTTAGGAAAGAGCAACAAAAAGACTATTGGGAAAATAAATAGTCCAGCCCGCTGAAAGATGGATGCCTCCGGCGTAACAATTGGTTAAAAAGGTTAAGCCTACAACATATAATACAACACACAATAGGCACGAAATACAATATAAGGTTTTTATAAGGAAATTGTCTTCAATTTGTGTTGTATTGTGAAAACTGAGTTTCAAAAGTGGATTGAAAGAAGTTAGCTTTCAAAGGTAGGCAACGTAGAGACAACGCAAAGTCACCTATGAGGTATGTATGTCGATGAGTTATACGGGTGGACAAGAGACAACGCAGACACCCACTTCATGACGTGGGATGCGTTCAGGTCGAACGAAAGCACCAAACATAGCCGCAGCACATAGCACGCTTAGGAAAGAGCAACAAAAAGACTATTGGGAAAATAAATAGTCCAAGAAAGGTTGCCGAAAAATGCCCGCTGAAAGATGGATGCCTCCGGCGTAACAATTGGTTAAAAAGGTTAGGCTTACAACATATAATACAACACACAATAGGCATGAAATACAATATACGGTGTTTATAAGGAAATTGTCTTCAATTTGTGTTGTATTGTGAAAACTGAGTTTCAAAAGTGGATTGAAAGAAGTTAGCTTTCAAAGGTAGGTAGCCTTTTCAGTTTTTTGTCAACCAAGTACTCTGCTACTGCCAAGGGTGCAAATCGTAGTGTCAAGCAATGTCTTACAGAATAGGCTAAAATTCTCTAATAATAATACCCTTAAGATGCATCTTGTGCCTCACATTCCTAAGGTGGTGGCTCAGAGAGTTCAAATTTGTTGATGTTAACTACAACATCAAATATGTAAATATGAGCTGTAAAATCCAAGCAAAAGACAGAGCCTACATACTGGTCCAAAAATAATATATGATATGTATCAACTTTGTAATGGAAAATATGAAAGGAATCCAGATAAGAAAGAAGTTTAGCATCACCAGTTAGAATATCTCAGTGACACTTCAATGTCAAAGCTTTTCAAGAAAGGGTAACTAGCAACAAATATACCTCTTTTGGCTTTGTAGTGTTAGGGTATGCACACTATCTTTTCTTTTCTGTCAAAAGTGGAAGGTTTATAATACTAAGCATTCTAGTTTGAAGATCTAGGCATTTGTTATTTCAACAGTTATGACCCACATTTATAGGGTGGCTTCTTCACACATCTGATTGCCACATTTAAATTTTAGAAAATGATATCATGTATTCACTCCAACATTCTCTAAAAGTCCAACCAACTTGATCCGCAACTCACAAACATCACATGACCTCATATCTCATCATACCTTATCACAAAATGCTCTCGTTTATGACATCTTATAGGACATAATTTTAACTACACCACAGTAAGACAAACTTGTATGTGTGTTCTTCAACGTCCATGACTATGGTATAAGAAATATTAAGAGAGACAACGTGTGCACATCATACAAAATAGAATATGTTCACATTAAACAATAGAACAAAATCTCACAAATACGAAGAAAACATTGACTATTTCAGTAACACCTTGATTTGGAAACTTTTCAAACAGGAGCAAGGTGATGGGGGAGCAGGTGTGGGAAGGTGGAGGGGAGGGGATGCTTGTAGCTCACCTAATTAACAAGGGATACTTACCAATAGATGTCTAATAGGGAACCCTACCTGTGTCCCCTGTGATCTGTTTACAACATATCCATCTATTTACTATTTGTTCATTTATTCCTTTTCCGATTCAATGTTTATTTTTATAATTCTACATTTTGTGAGGTGTGCGCCTTGTACTTACACTCCATTGACTTGTCCACTTGATAAACAAGCATGCAAAGTCAAACTACTTGGGTCCACTAACAATAAACTATGTAGCAATTACTTACCATCTTTACTTAGTACACTTTTACTTCCTGCAAATATGCCCATGTTGACTCGCCTATGCCATCATGTGCATGCTATATTTATTTTCCTGTCAAAGGAACACTAAACTTTATAATTTGAAGATCTAATCATTTTGTACTCTTAACAACTATGATCCACATTTGTGGTTCGGCTTCTTCACGCATCTAATTGCCACATTTAAATTGAAGAAAATATTAGCTCAGATTCATTACAATGTTGTTTTAATGCTCAACAAACTTTATCTATAACTCTAAAGTCTCACGTGAGCTCACATCTCATTATGACTTGTCATCAAAATGCTCTCATCCTTGACATCCCATAGACAATAATTTTGACTACACAAGTCATAGAAGCATGTATGTGTTTTCTTCAACATCCATGACTACATTATATGAAATAAAGAACAAATGTGCACAGTCAATTGAAACAGAATATATTTTAAAATGACCAAGAGAACAAAATCTCACATATAAGAAGAAAAACTTGGCATTTAGTCATATCGTTTGTAAAATTATAAGTATACTTAGTATTAAATATATCATATACAGTTTGTAGGAATGAATGTAAAATATATAAGATAAGTATTATAGATAAGAAGAATGAGGGTGAATAAAACAAGGTCAAAGGGTTGATAGTTAGGGAGGCATCCCTAAATAGCAACCATTGATAAACAAATATTACTCGTTAGGTTTGCTGCATGCCACTCTGTGTTAAAGAGGCTTTGTCCTTCAAACACATGTAGAAGATACAAGATAAAATATCGAAAAATTCTTACAAAAACAGCATGAGTCAAGATCACTTCAGAAGTTCATAGCAAGTCAATATTGATAAGCATCAAATCTCTTCATAAGTTAAAATCTGAATTTCGTTGAGTTAGAAACTGACAACTTGAAGTCCATGAGTCTCTCTTGTAATTTTTGATCATTAAATTCTTTTAAAGTATATCAATGAACTTGAATACTATCATAGTAATGAGGGTGTTGATGAGGTTCTACTTTCAGTTTCACTGAGTCATGGAGTTCAATACTTATAATCGTTCCAATATAATGGGGTTCAATACTTATTATTGTTCCAATATAATTGAAGTTTGTTGCAATTTACAAAGAATTAATATTTTTATTTTCAATAGAATGAACAACTGTTGCAAGGCTTAAGAATATCACTTTCTAACAACTTTATTGTTTTGTTTTCATGTTCGAAGCATGCCTTGGGATCAGTTTTAACTTCATCCGTTGATAAAATATTGTGTTTTAAGTCCATAGTTTTAAAAATCGTGATTAATCGGAAGATTGTCGCAATTAATCGGAAGTTTATCGTGATTAATCGTTTTTTGCAGGTAAAACGATTAAAAGTTCCAAAAATCGCGATTCTTGGCTTTTCGATTAACCGGCGATTTTTGGCGATACAAAACCCTCCAAAATTGTGGAAAATCGTGGCTAAAATCGTGGAAAATCGTCAGTGAAAATGTGGCTTATGTTTTAATGCGAAAAATGACCAAAACGATTTGCTTTTTCTCCTGTTTTCTTTTGCTCGAATCACTTTTTGCTTCTGCAACTTGTATTTCCTCCATTTTGACTCACGTAGGAGGGCATTCGACCTAGTTTCAAGGGCACTTTTCCATCGCTGGGGTTTCGTGCTATTTCGTGGCCAATTCGTGCCCATTTCGTCACCAGTTCGTGCCCTAGCAAGTATTACAATCACAGACTTATGGTAATTTTTTTTCCTTTTTTTTTTTAGATTTTCAATATTATAATATATATTACAATACCCACACTTTACAATAAAAATTTTAACTGTTAACAACAACATACTACTGTATATATTTAAGAGAGTTTACACTAAATAGTTAATAGCTTAATAGTATTTATTTAATATGTTATTTCGTTTTTGTTGCTTTGTATATATTAAATAGTATATATTTAATTAATAGTTAACTATGAGTATAGAGTTATATATTTAATTAATAGTTAACTATTTGTATTTAATAGTATATATTTAATTAATAGTTAACTATCAGTGTTATATAAAATAACAGTTATATTGTATTTTATATGTTATTTAATTTTATACAATTTATAACGTGACTGTGAGCAATAGCATACATTGCTTTTACATTTAATTTAAGTATATTTTATGAATTTAAATGTTTTTAAAAGTAGTGATAAAGTTGTCGATTAATGCTGATAAAATGCCGATTTCCAATTTCCAAGTCAAAATTTGGCCTATCGATTACGATTTTTTGAACTATGGTTTTAACTTGCTTGTTTTGAGTCCCTTTAATTCAATTTCATTAGTTCAAAATCTCAGACCCGCCATTACTCTAAGACAAAGCTCAAGCACTTCATCTTTTTGGGATATGACTGCATGCTCAACAAACTCCAGACCTCTGACTTCTGAAACTGACTTCATGATCAATGTATTTCATCATCAAAATATTCCATCCATTAGGCTATTCTAAGACAGTAACTGACATCTAACCTAAATGCTTTTTGACAATGGCAACAAAGAATATAGTCTAAGAAATAGAAACCAAAGAGAATATATTTACAATAAGCAACAGAACAACATCTCACATATAACAATAGAAACTTGGCATTTATTCATATCACTCAAAGAGTAATGCACAATCCCCACTACTGACAGAAATACAGGTGGGGAAAATAACCAGGAGAGCTCCATCAATCAGTGTCCAGTCGGGAACATATAGTTAACCACAAGAAGCAAGTTGGTAGGACAACCGTCCAATACCCATATGCATTGACCCCATCTAATAAAACTGTATTGATTAATGTAACTTGCATAATACTAGATTGAACAAACATACTATAACATTATACCATATTATGTGTTAACCCATGACACTCATAACCATCATTTAATGCCAAACATAACACGTCTTATGATTAATATATTTCCTCTACCTACATTACCCCATGACACTCATAACCATCATTTAATGCCAAACATAACACGTCTTATGATTAATATATTTCCTCTACCTACATTACCCTCTCTATTGCCACAAAGCTCTCGGATTGTACCTTGATTTTCCACAATGTTCTTAGGGTAGCACTTTCTCACAAAGTCCGAATAATAATTTACTTATGATAAGCTTTGTCATATATCATTGGAAACTCATATTTAAACATTACAGTCACATTAGGATTTTTGAATTATAACACAGTTTCACCACGTCGAATGCTTTTTATGTTTTTCCTATAAAACAGTTTCGTATCCCTCAAGGAATTCATTCCACATTAAAATCTACCTAAGTAATCCAAACCCCAAACTCAATGAAGAGACATCCACATATCATGTACAACAAATCCTGATTGTGTGTAGGGAAAATGCACAAACAGTATATGGTGCCTATTTATAGGCAAGTAGTTTTTCTAATAAAATAGCTAGCAGAACTTGCAGTGTGGGGTAGGATGGCTTCCTCCCTTGCCCTTTGAAGGAGAAATAATCCGCCAAACCATATCATGCTTCTAAACTAACTTTGTAACAAGAGAAACTATCACGAATAGGGGAATTAATTTAACCAATAAACAGTTGATATAGCAGAAATTAGATACGGAGAATCCAAAGGATGCACTGGAAATATGATGAAATGTGTGCAAAGCAGAAATAGGAAGAAGAACATCAGACTGCTTTTCATAGTAAACTTGCTCTTTAAAACTACAATCACTGTTACTGTCGAATTTATACAAAAAATTGATAATTGTTTGTCGCATTTCCGTTATATGTACTTTTACCCAAGTATGTGTACCTCCCATGTCAAAAACATTATAGCTTACTCATCTTATCTATCAGGCGTGCTTAATTTGAATGAGAGATATTTCATTTTTGTATCAAAATTTAGCATAATGAATGTATATACATTCTCTAATATCCATAGAGAAATCAACTAATATCCACTTACTTCATTACATATGAAATGTCCTTAACAAGAACCTTTTGCATGTACTTCATGACATATGATATAGCTGTGAAAACCTGAACGAAGGAAATTGAGCATCAATTAAAAACCATCTATCATATAGTGAAAACCCTCTAAAAACAAACATCCAACCCACATTACGAATAAACCAACAGCACAAGATTTCCATGCAACAAAAAATAGAAATCATGAAAACATGGTTTCAGAAAAGAGAGAAAAACCAGTTTACCTGTTCAATTATCTCGGGATCTCTGTCTCCACCAGATTTAAGCAGGTTCAGGGATGTTTCTATGATTTGACAAAGAAATCTGCCGAAAGAATATGCAGTGAAAAAACAGAAGTATGTTAAAAATGAAAGCCCCAAAAGGCATTAGAAAACAAATAACATCACTAATACTGCCGAAATCAGTCCAAAGGCCAAAAGGCATTAGTAAACAAAATTACATCACTAGCAATGTGAAAACAGTCTAAAAGGTTTCTAGGAATAACTGAGTCCTATGAGTTAATGTTTCGAATGAATATGACAAAAGGGTTGTCTTACAAATGTGCTGGTATGAGCTCAACATAAAAATCAAAAGGAACTTATAGAAACAGAGAGAAACCAGGGTTCTTCTTCTATAGCAAAAACTTACGGCATAAAGTCCTCTCGCAAATCCCTCGAAAGAATTGCAATCAAACTGCAAAAACATAAAATGTGTCAAATTACAAGAAACTAGATAAGCCTGTACCTTTGGCATACATTATTTCTCCAAAGAAAGCCTGTCAAGTGCAAATAAGAGAGCTTCTCAGATGGAAAACATTAATGCCAAAACATTAAATATTTGAGCCTTTCTGTGGACAACAAAAAAGCACTTAATTTTATTACACAAAGTTGCAGCAGAAAGCAAGCAGATGATAATGACTAATATGGAATAAATAAAATAATGAAAAGGAAGATCACTTAATGCATACACCATCAAAATACCTAATAGTAATAGCACAGTTATGCAAGAAAGTAGAAGCAATAAGCGTAGATAACTAGCATAGTGATGCTGTAAATAATTCATCTCTCAACTCAAAGCTGAGGACTATATCCTTCCACTTAATGCGAATTTGGTTTCCAGCCACCTGATACCCCCTGACATCATTACTAACACAATCATGTCTCTACACAAATTACAACCAATCCAATTATACCGTGTATGAAGGCTTAATAGACACCATGACTTGTTGCCTTGCCCAGTCCTTGATCTTTTTTGTTGACTTGATGAAATTTATAGTACCTTTATATTTTGTTTCTTCTCTTTATTTGCTTATCAGCTTACAGATATCCATAAAATTCATACATGCTACACTCCCCCAGCTAACCCATATAGCCATCTTCTGGTGTCAGACTGTAGAGTTCAGATTTTATTTGTGCTTGTCATGTCTCGTAAAAAATAAGTGGTTATGATTCATAGTTTTTGTACTGTAGTCTCTAAGTAATCGTCAATTATGTTGCCAACAGTTAAGAATATCCTATGTTAGTGCTCCATTAATATTTGTATGGGTTACATTATTGTTAGTGTGAGGTTAATAGTGTAAGAGTTGTTAATACAACTCATAAATAGCTGTGTGACTGATTTATGAGAATAAACCACGTAGCTTGTATTAGGTGGATTTGTTAGTGATAGTTGTTTGAGAGATCCTAGGAGATCTTCTAGGGATTGCTTAGTTTGAGATTAATCCTTGACTCCTTGTGTTGCTGAGCTCAACTAGCTATTAAATAGCTATGTATTCTTTGGAGGATTGTCCTGTATGAATTGTAATAGAGTATATTTTGATTTATTGTGTTCTTTTTTATTTATCCTAAACTGAACCAAATATCACATTTGGTATTAGAGCGAGTGTTATTCTAGGAATGCAATATGGTGTGTTAGATTCTTGAAGGGGTTGTTCATTATACTGCCCCAGGGTATGGCATTATGAGAGGTTTTCATTTAATATACACTTGCTACTACTGTGCACGAACTATATTGAGCCAAAGTTCATTTTGATAGCCAGTCCAACCCGTGGGAGCCAAGTATTAGAGCCTGTTGATCATTCTTCAATCCTGCAATCATACCTGTACTGCCTCAGGGTATGGCGTTATGAGAGGTTTTCATTTAATATACACTTGCTACTACCGTGCGCAAACTATATTGAGCCAAAGTTCAATTTGATAGCCAGTCAAATCCGTGGGAGCCAAGTATTAGAGCCTGTTGATCATCCTTCAATCCTGCAATCGTACCTGTGAATGTATGAAGGCATAAGAGACATGGGTTTCCATTCAAAGATCAGCCCTGTCTTTCACAAGTATCCGGAAAGCATGGATTCTGCTACGGCCTCAATGGTCATTCTGATAAGTGCTCATGTGTCGGTACTGTGCAATGAGATCTGTGGTGGTTTATGAATACGTTGCTTTGATTCTGCCATTTTGAAGATTTATCCAGTGCTTGTTTGTTTTAGGCAATATGCAGAATTCTTTCATGATTCATCTGAATCTGCCCACATCGTCCCTGATTAGAGATGCAATCTATAGATCCATGCATCTCTGTGAACGCTTGGAGAGTTTTCTGCAATCATTCGTACGCCTACTGTTTTAGTTCTACGCATAGTTGTGCATGATTCCATCTTTGTTTGCTCTCACCAGCTCTCTACACACACTCTTCAACCATTGGCTGTGGATCTCTATTGCATTGGACAGCTGTGTAAACATTGGTGTTTTAGTGTGCATGCATCTTCAACATCAACGGCTCCACTCATTGGCCACCACTAGGCCCCAGCCTGTCAAACTCTCGGCGGAGCCCTGCTTAAACAGTTGACTAGTCACTCGTTGACCATAGCAGCTCCAAAGGACGTTGGCCAAGCGGAGATCAGACTTGAGCCATTCTTCACCGCCAACAGCACCAAAGCACCACTCGACCTCCTCCATTCGCCCCTTCGGTCCCTAAGCCAACAGTTGGCACTCCATTAGCGAGCTCCGCAGTGATCACGGCTCTTTAGTCCACCTCCTTGGCTCGTAACCGGCGGATCTCACCCTCGGCCTGCTCTAAACAGTTAAGCGGCACCTCAAACCGCCCCCCAAAAGCACCACCACTCTCCACAAGCTTTGGCAAAAACCCTAATTCACCAAATATGACAATAAAAGATTTGCTTTAAAAATTAAGGTATTATTTTCTTAGATACATATTGATATTGATATTGAAAATTAATCTTTATGTATTAAAATTTCAAACAAAAGAATTTAAGGAGAAAGCATAATACAAAGGAGTGTGATTATTAAGAAAGGATAATTTTTGAAGAAAGTATATTTTAGGAGAAGGGCTTCTTCTTTTTAAATGCATATTTTCCTACATGGGAAAAAAAACCACCTCAATTTCAAATGGATGCATTATTGGGTGAACCCGATGTCCATTTTGTGGGGGGGAGCCTCAAATCCAAATTTGCCAAGTAATTAGCAAAGTGCGTGGGACAACAGAGGCATAGGAAGTTCCAGGCCGAACAATGACCTCTCGTCAGCCACAAGCAACGAGGCCGCTTAGTGATGTAGTGGCTTGTTTTTTAGTTGTGTGTTTGCTTTCCGTTGTGGTGTGGTACGGAATAAGAACAGAAGAAGCAGTCTTCTTCATGTGATGTAGTATGTGAGCATAATTCCTATGTATTTTCCCCTTATGTAAGACAGTGATGAGCGCTAATAAAAGTACTGCAACATCATGATATTTAGGTTGTTGGTTGTCCTGTAAAACCTTCTTACTAGATTGTTGGTTGTCCTGTAAAACCTTCTTTGTATGTTGTTGGTTGTCCTACAAAACCTTCTGTATGTTTAGGTTGTTGGTTGTCCTGTAAAACCATCTACATTATAGGGTGTTGGTCAATCCTGGTAAAACCATCATGTTTTTGGTTGTTGGTAAACCACTTGTAAAACCATCCTTGAGCTTCTTGGTTGTCCTGAAAAAACCATCAAGATCATGAGCAAGCTTAAAGCAACACGCTCCGAGTACAAGATTGATGTTTTCCCCATGTTCACACTATGCGGGGGGATGTTAGGAATATACTATGTAAGTGATCCATTAATATTTGTATGGATTATATATAGAACTGGAGAGAGGGCTATAGCTAACTACAACTAAGCTAGATTACTGGGAGAGGTCATTCATGCACCCTGGGCCGACTGTAACTATGCACTCAATTGTCATGCACCCCCTCTCTTTGATTGAAAGATTACGTGTTCTCTTTGAAATATTACCGATCATTCATGCACCTCGGGCGCTAGATTGGATTCATTACCATGGGGCCAATTTGGTCACCCACCTAATCAAAATTTGGTCTAGTCTGGGGGAAACCCATCCCTATCCAATCAGTACTCTACAATTCCTATATATAGTGGGGCAATCTCTCTCTATTCTGGGACGTGGCCCTCTCTCGCCCATGTATTATATATATGGGGGTGTCTTATACTATATAGCCATATAGAATCTATATATGGGGGAGGGGGAGGGGGGCCACTACCACTAGGGAGGGGGCTGGTGATAGGTCAGTACAATAGTAGTCATATCGTATGTCGGAGGGAATAGTGAGGAAATCCCATGCATGTCGCTGAATGAGATTCCAGCTCCAACATCCTCTTGAATCCCAACAATGCCGACCAGAACCTTCTACCTTCTCATTCAGGCTTTCTGATCCATGTCACACCATCATCCCACATCCCCTATCGGGTTTAGACTAAAATTCATTCCATCATTTCACAGGGCAGATATTTCTCTAACCACACAGCTTCTTATCGTCAGATAGATAGATATGGGCCCACACCCAACGTCTTCTAACCCACATCATCCTACCCCATATAGAGATAGATAGGGGCCCCCCTCTCTCCTCTCTTCTAACTCGGGGGCCCCATTTAATAAATAATATTTCATTCATCCATGTAAAAATTATAGATGAATAATTGGATCTATTATTCAGATTATTCATCTTGTTTCTAAGAGACATGACCCATGACTCAAGGGGACAGGATAGATGACCACTCCCCATCATGTGTGTTCCATATGGGCCATGGTGATCCGCAGTGCCCCATATCCTATGTTAGTACTCCATTAATATTTGTATGAGTTATAGTATTGTTAATGTGAGGTTAATAATGTAAGAGTTGTTAATACAACTCATAAATAGTTGTGTGTAAATAGTTGTGTGAGTGATTAATGAGAATAAATCACCTAACTTGTATTAGGTGGGTTTGTTAGTGATAGTTGGTTGAGAGATCCTAGGAGATCTTTTAGGGATTGCTTAGTTTGAGATTAATCCTCGACTCCTTGTGTTGTTGAGCTCAACTAGCTAATTAATAGCTGTGTATTCTTTGGAGGATCGTCCCATATGAATTGTAATAGAGTGTATTTTGATTTATTGTGTTCTTGTTTATTTATCCTAAACTGAACCAAATATCACACCAACAAGAAAATAATTTAACTCTTATTAGAAATCAGCTAATGGTAAATTACATAAGATATGAATTGCATGAAATTGCCTTCTTCAATGGCTAATTATTCCATTTCTCTCAACTAATAGACCATAATATCCACTATCAATAACATTTTCTATTCATTTCTCGAAAAGTTTTTCATTGCATATTATTATTATAACCTTCTCTTTATTGAACACAAAATGATTGTTCGCAGCAGGCACATATTACTCTCTTCTCCAGCAGCATAAGGTCAATTGCATAGCAAAGGAAACGACCTTTTTGGCAAAACTTGCGCCACTTATCTTGAACTTGTTATAGGTTACCAAATAATCATGTAGACCTCATAAAAGGCCCTGTACCACTACCACATTGGTCACCCCTAAAACTTGTGGTACCATAGGTTTATGCAGAGCATTGTACTTCTAGAGATACTAGGTAGCCGGTACGTGGGTATGGTTCGGGTACAGGTACGGGGATCCGGGTATGTCGGTACGGCAATTTTGTTGGGGGCCCAGGTACGGCACTTGGGTATGGCAGTACAATATACATATAAAATATTAAAAATATTTTGAAAAGTAACAAGATAAGAAAAATTTCAGCCTTACACATGCATAGATTAAACAAATCTGAAATATACATAGGTGAAATAGCAACAAAAGTTAAAACATATTGATAATTCATTGTTCGAACTTATAACCAGTACATTGTTCAAATCAAAATGTTACAATGTATTATCATTATCTGACATTGTAAACACAAAAATGAAGATACATCAACATTCTAATTAATAATAGTCTAATGGCTCTGCATCTTCTCCAATGTCTTCAACGAGAGCATCACTACCATCACGTGGTTCATTAGAACCACAAGTACCAGGAGTACAACCAGAATTATCAGCAATGCCGCTCCCGCTAGCCCCACTTTGCAGCTCACGCAAAGTACTATCTAGGTCCGGGTCTAGCAATGAAAGTTGGGCAATGGGAACATCTAAGTTTGGAGTCTCTAGGTCTATATCCCAACACTTTGTTGGCCCTTTCCTGTACTCATCCGTCTTATGTGATAGAAGGCGCAGGTTAGAATGCACAAAGACCAAATCCTCCACCTTTTTTGCTCCCAACTTGTTGCGGTTAACTGAGTGGATAAATGAATACGTACCCCAATTCCTCTCAGCTGAAGAAGAAATCGCAACCTGTTGAGGCAAGCCACAAAGTCAATGCAAAATTAAAATTTTAAACTTATAAATATAAAAGTAAAAAAGAAAGAGTTAAGAAATTAAAAAAATTAAAATCTTACTTGTGATAAAACTTTTATTGCAAGTGGCATGAGGTAGGGGTATGCTTGTCCATGGAGGTACCACCACGAATAAACATCCATCCTGTATTTGTCACGAAGAGCGCTAATGGAGTGATCCCTGGAGGATATGAAATTCACAAACTCGCCTCTAACAATGTCTTCTACTTCTGGATCTGGGAAGATTCTAGAAAATGCTGCCTTATACCCCTCACTAACTTCAACATCCCTATATGGTGGGACCCTCCTAGGCAAAGAAAGGATCTCTGCGCTATAGTATTTTGGAGTCAAGGCAAAAGCAAGAAGATGCAATGGAGTAGTCATTTTGTTCCACCTTTCAATGAGATGTGAGTGCACTTCCTTGAAGAAGGTCTCTGTAGGATCTTGCTCTTTGGCATTTATGATGGTCTTAATTGACTCAATCATTGAGTCAATTCCATCATAAATTTCACCCATGCATGGATGATCCATATCAACAAATCTCAACATACTCACGATGGGCTCAGTAAAACTAAGCAAGTAATCCACACGATCCCACCATGTTTCATCCAGGATCAACAATTTCACATTTCTAGCCCTCTCACTGTTTGCTTGCCTCCATATACTCCAAAGGTCACTGATAACCATGCCACTCAATGCCTTTCGCACATT
The DNA here is from genome assembly GCA_019776745.2 of Taxus chinensis. NCBI lineage: Eukaryota > Viridiplantae > Streptophyta > Pinopsida > Cupressales > Taxaceae > Taxus > Taxus chinensis. The sequence goes on from CM034153.1 coordinate 592,302,304, forward strand.
CACAAGCCGTCTCAAGACGAGCGTGTGCGAGGCAAATCGAGTCTCAACAACCTAATAAGAAATCAAAAGAAATAAAATTAAGACAAGTAAATTTAAAACATTCAAAATTCTACAAATTACAAACTTATAAAATTAATTTAATGAATTTTAAAAACTAATAATTATTTTTAAAAATAAAAAAGAATGTTACGGGCTACCTTCAATAGCTGCAATGTTGAGAATTTACGAAAGATGGCTTGGGACATGTGGTGGTCGCTGACAAACATTTGAATCTCACTTGCCTCCTCATATACTTGTTTGATCCAAGCAATTTTTGTGCCCAATTTTTGTAACATTAAGTTGAGGGAATGAACCGCACAAGGTGTCCAGAATATGTGTCCATACCGTGCCTCAACCAACAACCCTGCAGCTTTACAATTTTTTGCATTGTCCGTTACAACTTGGACAACATTTTGAGGCCCCACCGCCTCAATAGATTCTATGAGGATGTTGGCAATGAATTGGGCATCCTTCACTTGCCCCTCACAATCAATAGCCTTGAGAAACATTGCCCCTTTAAGACACACGGCAACCACATTAATCAATGGCCTATTTGTTGTATCTTTCCATCCGTCAGAAACGATGGACACTCCTGTTTCGAGCCATTGATTCTTGATGGGTAACAATGAGTCTTCAACTTTTTTTCTTTCTTTTGACAATAAGGTGGTGCGCACCTTTTCATACCCTGGACTAATGTACCCTTTAGGGGCTTCATTAATACATCTCACCATATCTTGCCAGTATGGTGATCTAACAACATTAAATGGGACACCACATGCATAAATAAAGCGTCCAACACTTTGGTTAGCTATGTCCCTGCTTTCATTCTGGAATGCCCTTTCCAATGGGCCTACATCTTTTGTTCTTTTGCGAGAAAGAGGTGAATCCTCTTCCCCTCCAGTTGCAATAGGTGTAGACAAAAATGGGTGATCTAGGGCCACAACATCAACAGAAGGAGAAACAGGTGACTTGCTAATGGTATGTGATCTTCCTTTTCTTGCCATAGGATGATTGGATTTTAATGTCATTGTTGCATCTGCTTCCTCTTGCTCTTTGATGTATGCAAGGGTCTTTGCACGTGGCAACCCCTTTCCATCCAACCCTCCACATGTTCTAATTCTATGGCCAATAGCCCCACACAAATGGGCTTTCACCCGACTGTAGGAGCTCTTAAATTGCATATTACATTGTGAGCAAACCCAAACAAAACCCCCTCCACCTGGTAATTGTTCTAGTTGTTTGACATAGCTCCAAAGGGGGGAGGATGGATCACTTTTGTTAAGGAGACATTTACTACTTTGACCCACAGAACTAGAACTCGCAGCCATTTTAAGTTTTTAACTGCACAATGCATTTAAAAAAATGAAAACAAATTTAGTCTTGAGAAAATGTTGGAAGTTTAAAATTTAAATTTAAATGAAATCAAATGTAGAAAAATGAAGCTTAAAAGTTAAAACAATAACAAAAAACAAACCAAAAAAATAAAAAATAATAAAATATTAAATACAATTAACAAACTAAAACAGTCTAAAAAAATCACAAAATACTTACCTCAATACACCCAACACCAATAATGCAAGCTCCTTGAACTCCTTGTCACTTGTTGCAAGCTCCTTCAACTATATGGCACTTGAAATCAACCCTAAGCAATTGAAAATAGTGGAAAAATTGAAGGTGAGAGTCAAATATGCAAATAAGAGGCAAGAATGCAAATGTGAGGTAAATGACTTGTTATAGAGTTTGGGTGCACAAATTAGGGCTTAAAAGAATATTTTAATGTTTATAAAGACAGTTTGACCTTTTTTTTTTACCAAAAAACAAAAAAAAAATTTAAAAAAACGCATCAAAAATCGACGGGTACGGGCAGGGTTCCCCCTGCAGGGCCCCGTGCCGTACCGGACCCGGACCCCATACCCGGTACGAAACGTACCCGAACCTGCAGCCCTTAGGGGTCGTACCGGCTACCTAGTAGAGATACAATAACCTACAAGATTTTGTCATTAAAAATTACAAAAGCATACCTTTACATATCCAGTATATAACCAAATCAAACAGTCGTTTCCAAGATACAGTAAGGCTTCCAAGTTACTCTTTCATATGGAAAGCCCAAACGCATGTAATATATTTAATAGGAAACTTCTTATTTTTAAAGAGGTTAAACATGTATTAAATAAATAGGTAAATTACATCAGGCTCAGATCCTGGGGAACAAAACATGATGGAAGGGGAAGGGACTACAAAGAAAAGGAAGAGGTTAAACTTGTATTAAATAAAAAGGTAAATTACGTAGGCCTCAACTCCTGGGGAATAAAACATGATGGAGAGGGAAATGACTACAAAGAAAAGGAAAGGTAGATCCTTTTAGAACCTTCATACTGTGTCTGCAGAATTTAGAATTTAGAACATTCCCTCTAGATTGGCAAGAAGCAAGAGTAGCCACAGCAAAAATCAGAACACTGCTAACAGAAGAATCAACTAGGAAGTTAAGAGAAAACCAATATTTTTACATATTTGCCAAGAGACAGATAAACAGTAAAATGTTCATTTAAATGCATTTAGCTATCTCAAAAAAAATTACCACTTTCTAGGAACATCTAAGTGGTCTAAGGTGGAAAGGAAATGGAAAGTCGTCAGAGATGAACTTTGTTAGGAGGACTTTCATTCCTAATTTTTCTGCTATATTTCTTCAATCACCTGAAGGGGTGACTGGGCCTTCTTCCAATTATAAGGGCCTTCATTGTGTAAAGCGAGTTCCAGCCATGTTGGCAGAGGTTGAGGTCCTTGATGTTGGTGATGAGTGGCCTGATTGATGTGAGAATGAAAGCTCATGCCTGCATGACCAAAGGCTCGTTTCTTGGGGGCTAGATGATATTATTGATGAGCTCTTTCTTATTCCATCCTCTGCCTTGCTAAATCGACAAAAAGTTTTTCTATGGCATTTATTCCTTTATTTTATTGTTGTATCACATTTAACTGAATTAATATGCACTTTTCCATGTTAGCAATGGTAATATCAAGCTGGGTGCTCTGGATACAATGCATGCCAATGGTTATCAGAAGACTCTGCTGGTCATTTTCTCCATAAGGATGATGGGGTTCTGAAAACTTCACTTGTGATTGATGGGAAAAATGCAGTATAAATTGACAGACCATTGGTATGGAATCATGGATGCATGGGGGACAGGCTTATGCATATTATTAGCATTGTCGAGATGAAAGGGCTTAGCTGGGGAATTGGTAACATTTTTGTTCATAGTTCTAATAGGAGAGTGAACATGCCTGTCATCCTTGATTTGCTTCTAAGGCCTCTTATGAAAAGACAAGTGTAGGTAATGAATTTCCTAAGGTAAAAATAAAATGCAAAATGTCAACAAGTGGTTAAAAATGAGCATCGGAACTTTTAATGCCTTAAGGAGGAGACACAAATCTGGTCAACTGTATTCTAAAATGCTGAATTTGCCAGGCTGCTTGCACTAGTGTTATGGTGTTAATGTAGATGTTGAAGCTGAACCTCCTAAAATTGATTAAATTCCATGACAAATTTATGAAGAAGATTATCAAATCTCTTGTGGAACTTTCTTCGTGCTCCGGTGTTGTGGCCATTGTCTACCATAAACGTCTCCATGTTGATTGTGTTAATAATCAACAAAGTATCCCCCTCTAGGAGGAATCTATAGACATCATAGTTGATAGCTTGCTGAAGAACTATGTATAAGGCCGATGGCTCGCCAAAATTATTGGTTTGGGAACCAATTTGTGGCAAGTAGCTAATGAATGACTCTCCCTTGCAATATCTTATGATTCCTCTATGCTTGCTTGGTTTGAGTTACATTTTGCCTCTCCATCAAAGTTCAATTTATAGATCAAGGGCTAGGGAGGGTCCCATACTGCTTTGTCCATTAGGTTGAACTACAGATAGCTGTAGTCAACAAAAATTTGCTAGTGCACAATCTTTCATATTTGTTGTTTCGAGGGTGTCTTGTTAGGAATTGATCCAAAGAAATATATAAATATTATGAAAATACATGCAAGGAAAGAAAATTATTTTTAAAAATGGAAAAACATTTGAATAAAGTTGGAAGGTGAAAGGTCACGCTTGACCTTTGGTTTCTCCCTTGGAATCGAAAGGGTTGTAAACTAATTTATTATATATCTTTGTATATGAATGGAAAAAACAAGCTTGATTGCAGCATAATCTTAGTATTCATTTATGTTTATTTTATCTATCTTTATGGCTTGAAACCAACATAGTGCCCAATCTTTCATATTTGTTAATGTGAAGGTGTCTTTATACTTCACTGTCTGTGTCACAGAATGTTCTCTGTTATCAAAGCTACGTGAATTTCACTCCTTCCATATCTTCCAAATGATATAACTGGGAGCTGATTTGGACAAAGATATAAAACAATCCATTCCTGATTTAACCATCTTTCATTAAATTTGTTCTTTCATCACATAATTCATATCAAGACTCCAACATTTGAACTTAAGATCTGTTGTTTCCTAGGTTTGTATTGAATGACTGCACTGAAAGAACAGGTGCATCGATGCCTATCTGTTTTGCATAGTGGAAAAATAGTGAGACCAATTCATCCTCTTTTTTGAAGGTTGTCTGCAGCAAGGAGACTATGATGATGCATGAGCCAAAAGAAAACTTTTGATCTTTGGCCAGGTAGGAAAAAATGAGAATTAATTTCCACTTTTTGTCTCTTGGTTGGGATTGTTGAGTGACTTATACAGAGATGTGATTGTACTTTGCCCATCGAGATTATTGCAATTATGTTTGCCTGAAAAATAATCATAGATTTTAGCAATTGAAGAAATTTATTGATTTGCGATAGTGGTGTCATGTTTGTGTATTTTATTTTTTTCTTTATTCCATTTTCAACTCGTTATTTGTGAAAATTTGACAATGGTCCTTTAAAAGATGAGAACCTTGAGATTGAAGAATAGCATGCAACTCCTGCATCTCATGATACTGTGAATCTGTATGACCTTCCGGATTGTCTTCCCAAAGACAAATGGACCTACCAGTCCCAACTTTGCACGTGAGTTTTCTTTGCAACAACATGTCTTTTTGGATATGCTTAGATGTGCCTGATACTACTAATCTCCAATTTGATTGAATTGATCTCACTGTGAGGAGAAATATATTTTTTTTAATGATATTGCTCCAGATCGACTCAGGATTTTTCCAAGGCTCCACGTGGTTCTCATTTCAAGGGCTTGATTGAAGCTTATCCAATTGTGTATGTTACTTGACCTTAGGATTTTGGAAAACAAACTTTCCCCATGCAACCAGAGGGTAACTGTATTTATCAGTCGTTCCTTTCCATAAAAGAATTCACTGAATATTGAGAAGAGAGTCGACAACAGTTTGTGATAATGACAGACACTTGAGGAGGTATACTGGAATATCTTGCATTATAGATAGTAGAAGCTATATTTTACCTGTGGAAGAAAGCCAGTAAGATGTCCAATGCGTTCGTTCATTTTGCAATTTGGATGGTTTTATTCTACAACTATTTCTGGTGTTTCAAGTGACAGGGAACCTAGACAATTCATTGGAAGGTTGCCTTCAGTAAACTGTGAAATCCTTAAGATAGCACGCCTTCTGAGAACGGGCACATGAATAAATACAATATAGGATTTATCCTTATTGATTTTTTGATCCAATTATGTTTGAAATCACTGGAAAAGGAGATTCAATCTCATTATTTCTATGAGGATCATAGTGGAAAACAGCAGAATGTCATCATAGAGCAAAAATATGCGTATCTCCTTCCTCTTTCAACTTCTGGAAGCCCATGAATTTCACCATTAAGTTTAGTTAGCTCAATTGCCCTGGTTGGTTTTCTTTCACAATTATAAACAAATTTGAAATAAGGGTTTAGTGGGTCACCTTGGATAAACCTGGACGACAGAAAAGAGCTCCCTAGTTCTCCATTCAAAGAGATGGAGTATAGAGGGGTACAAATGCACCTATTAATCCATTCTGTGAATTGAGAGATGAAACCAAAGGCATGTAGCGTGCTCTAAATTGATTGCCAGTTGTATCAGTCAAAAGATTTTGAAATGTCTACTTTGAATCAGACTCCTCATTGACTTTGAGGGTGGAGTGAATGAACGCACTCTTGAACATAGACAATATTCTCCTCAATTTGCCTCCCTAGGATAAAGACTGATTGAGATGAGAAGATGATACTTTGAAGGAGTAGTTTAAACCTCGTAACTATCAGTTTGGAAAGGATTTTGTAGACCATATTGTACAATGATATTGGTCTATAATGGTAGAAGTGATTAACTTTCGAACATTTTGATACAAGAGCTAATTTTGTTGCATTTACTTACATGAGCATTTGCTTCATTTGATTCTTCCACAATTTCCAACACATCAGTTTTGATGATTTCCCAAAAGGATTCAAAAAAGACTGTCAGAAATCCGTCATGTCCAAGAGCTCTATCCAGTTAAAAGGAGAAGACAGTCTTTTTTAATTCTTCTTCAAATATTGGTTGGAACCACTTTTAATTGTTTAACCATGATATTTGCTTTGGAGTGCTTCGATCATTTCCTACTCTACCTGAAGTAAATTGGGGTTAGGAGCATCCTCTGAAAGAAGTTGCTGGAAGTGCTTTGAAGCATGATTCATAATATCTTTCAAATATGTCAAACAGAAGCCATTTTCATGTTTTAGCTGCTGAATTGTATTAACATATTTCATGTTCAAAAATGATCTATGTTCCACCAAGTTTCCGGGACGGGGGCAGCAGGGGATGGGGAGACATGTTTCCAGGATGGATTTTTTTTAAGGCCATTTTTTAGGAGACGGCAAGGGACGGTAGGGAACAGCTATTAAAAATAGGGGAAATTTTAAAAATATAGGAGCTTTAAAATATTCATATGATAACATTGATAAGACATTCATCATATATGTTATAGAACCTTATTACATAACACTAGAGCTGAATTGAGAATTCACATAATAGTCAATGTGGATATATATAATAATTAGAGTCATTTATGTAGGAGAGAGTTCAAGACAAGTAGTTTATATAATTACATGTACAAAACACAGCGGTCTATATCGCTAACACATTCAAATTCACTGCTGCATAAAATGTTGTAATATAGGAATAGAAGCTATGCATAACAATAATAATTTTACATTAATCTAGTAGATCAATTCCAAAACATATATGATATATTGGTTTATTCCAAAAAAGCAATTTAAAAAGGAACAAGGGCACCTAGATCACATGTTTTACTATGCAATATGCACCGAAATGACATGAATTTTCAAGCCTTTAATCTTCACCAAGGGAGCTATTGCTTCCCACCTTTTTCATATGACAACATTGGAGCAGCATATATAAGCATCCACAATCTTCGTTTGCTCTCTTCAATATCATTCATCAAGCCATTTTTTAACCCACAAAAAATGGAGCATATAAATGTTACATGTTGAATGGAACAGTCTCAATTTGTAAAGAGCAATGCAATCCATCCAACCTCCCCTTTGCATGACAAGCGTGTCTACTCAATAAGGCTTGCTTTGTTTGTTATCTCACTTAAGTTGGACCTTCAACTTCATTCCATTCAATTGGAATCCATTGATCACGTTGATGGCAGATTGTGCAGCTGTAGCGGAGTCATCACTCACAAAACTTGCAAATTTTCAGTTTTTATTTTTAAAAACGTGTTTTTTTCCTGTAGGGATGTAGGGGACTTCTAGCCATCCTCTGTACAGCCAAGGGACTTCTAGATATCCCCTAGCAGTACCAGGGATGGCTAGTTGTCCCATGTCGTCCCCTGCTGGAAAAACGACATCCCTAAAACGTTTCCTAAAAAAGCGAAATTGGGGACAGCTACGGGATGTTTCCTCCCCATTCCCAAAACATCCCCTACAGGGTACGCTCCCAAAAAACACAAGGGACACATCCCTGAGGTACACAGAAAACGATTTATATAAGAATTTTGTATTGGAGTCACTAAATTTGACCCATTGTTCTCTTGATCTTTGATACTAGTATTGTTCTTCTTGCTTTTAGAAAAAAGTTTGTATGAGTGATTATCTTATCTATGACAAGGGTGTTTTGTAAGCCAGAGCATCTTTGAATTAGTGGAATTGCAGGATTGGTGCTACTGAGGTGACACCTGGGGTTCTATACGAACTATTGTATATAGTATAGCCCAGCACCACATCGGTTCTTAGGATGAATAACCCAACTGTCCTATATAGTATATTCTCTTGGGCTGCTATGGAATTGGAGAAGCCTTAATCTCAAATTTATTTTGGACACCTTCTAGAAGACATTTTTTTGTTAATGTTTTTGTTCCCAAAAATTGTTTTACTCCAAATCCTCATATTTGTTAAGAGGCATTTGAGTTTACCCATAAATTTGTGCATTGCAAATCCTTGGATAGTGTTATAGCTTCTTCCCGTTGTTCGGAGATGTTTATATATAGTTGTGAATGGAATAGCCACATTTTTTCCAATTTGATGTGTGGTTTTGCTTTGTTACTATCAAAGAAACCCAATTGTAATGTGAATGGCCAATGATTTAAGAAAGTAGCCTCACTAACTCTCGCCTGTACTTGGAAAGAAGGCTTGAACCATCGATCTACTATTATTATTCTGTCCAATTTTTCTGCCATATAATGTTTCCCTTTTTGTCTATTGCACCATTTGTGTAAGCTTTGGGTAAAATCAAGGTAAACCATGGAGTTAAGCAATGCCAGTTTGACAGAAGATCATGTTTTCTTTGATTAAAACCTAAATCTGATACGAAATTGATAGCTTATTTAATTTAGAATAGCAACAATTACATTATAGAATTTTACGAAGTAATAAGAGACAATATTTTAGAATGACGATAATATTGCAGAGCACAAATATATAATAAACACACTATATTATTGATTCAATATTTTGGAGCAATTACATAGTGAGTGAGCTTACAATATATAGGAGAATGATCTCCTTAATACAAGGATTCAACTCCAATCTTCAATCCAACAATGTACTCACCTATCTCTCCTAGAATCACTCCCAAACCCAATAATATCTCATACAACTCTCAAATAGCTACATGAGTTGTTTATTCAACAAAATCACAACTACTACAATTTATCCTATATTATTAATAATGAGTTATTTCATAACTCATATTAATAATATTACACTCTTTTATTTTTCTCACACAGATATGATAGTAATATTACAATATTAATATCACACTAACACACTTATGTATATATGAATATTACATTTAATCCTTACAAATAATAATGTGAGCACTAATCTAAAAATTATTCCCAACGAAATCACCTTTTTTTCATTCACAACCTTTATTGAATTGAAATCACCCCATGAGAATGAAATTTTGTAGTGTGGATGATGATGTTATATTATTATTGCGAATGGGAGGAAATGTAAATATTGATTATTCCCCATTGTATTTTGCATTCATCTGAATAAAAGGATGCATATATGCCCCATGGGAAATGTTGGGTTGAGTGAAGAACATATCTCAAAGAATGTCACTGGATTATGGTTCTTGTGGTAGTGCCATACAGGGTGACTTAGCTGCCCCGTATTCAGATAGCTTTGAGGTCTTTTTGTGCACAGAAGACCCAAATCTACAAATATCTTGTAGAAGAAACATGTCGACCCCCTTTAATTTTACCTTGTTTTTCATGAATCAGCGTTTATTGGGTGTGCCTAGACCTCTAATACTCCAAGAGAAAAAAATTAATTAGGTGGATGTGGTAGGGGGAGTTGCTCCAATCCTTGGCATTTGCCATGGGTCTTCTGATTACGTTTCCATTGTTTATTATTGAAACTAAACTACCAAAGAATATCAACTACAAAATAGTAAATGCATTCCACATTTTAGAGTAGAAGAATATGATGCTAATCAATGCTTTATTCATAGGTAGTGGTCAATACAAGTTTTTTGCTACAGACAGGACATGGTACTTAACGCTCTTACCCTGATGTACATGATTTTGTTTATATGACAAATGAACGGTCCTTGTTTCTCATGAATCGACATTTATTGGGTGTGCCTAGACTTCTAATATTCCAAGAAAAAAAAATTAATTAGGTGGATGGGGTAGGGAAAGTTGCTCCAATCCATGGCATTTGTCATGGCTCTTCTGATTAGGTTTCCATTGTTCATTATTGAAACTAAACTACCAAAGAATATCAACTACAAAATAGTAAATGCATCCCACATTTTAGAGTAGAAGAATATGATGATAATCAATGCTTTATTCATAGGTAGTGGTCAATAGCAGTTTTTTGCTACAGGCAGGACATGGTACTCAACCCTCTTACCCTGATGTACATGATTTTGTTTATATGACAAATGAGCGGTCCTTGTTTATCATGAATCGACATTTATTGGGTGTGCCTAGACTTCTAATATTCCAAGAGAAAAAAATTAATTAGGTGGATGTAGTAGGGAAAGTTGCTCCAATCCATGTCATTTGCCATGGCTCTTCTGATTAGGTTTCCATTGTTTATTATTGAAACTAAACTACCAAAGAATATCAACTACCAAATAGTAAATGTGTCCCACATTTTAACATAGAAGAATATGATGATAACCAATACTTTATTCATAAGTAGTGCTCAATACAAGTTGTTTGCTACGGACAGGACATGGTACTCAGCGCTCTTAGCCCGATGTACGTCATTTTGTTTATTTGACAACTCAACAGTTGTCGGTTAAAACAAACCATCTGCTACAAATCAAACTTAACCAAAAGCTCATTACAATACTACCTAAAGCCGACAATAAAATCATTGACAACATAAAGTTGGCTACTACAGCATGCTATTAGTAAGACACTAACAACAAGGACAATACTAATATGACAGTCTACATTATCCCCCCTTAAAACAAACGAAGACATGCAACATGATAAAAATAAAAACAAAGAGGGAAGGAGAAAAACGTTCCTGGAAGAAAATCAACTTCTGTGAAAACTGAAACATCTAACAACAACATACAGAACCACTAAAGAAAATCTGGTTTGCTCAACCAGTATCTACAATGCTCAGCTGGTAAAAAATGTCTCCAAATAGAGTGTTAAAAGACATCCAGTTCGAATTGCCATTGATTCTTTGCACTACTTACAGATCAAGCAGCTTCAGTCCAGCATTGATAATTTAACGGTTAACCATTAATAAAATTTCCTCTAGCATAACTGCCAGTGTACTGCTCAGTCCATATGGGTTTACACAAGTAACAATAGACGAAGTGTACAGAATCATTGGTAGGAACAGGATAAGGACAATATCTAATATGACATGGTCTACATTATCCCCCCTTAAAACAAGACATCACTTCTTTGAATCTTTCAATCAGAACACGAACAACATTAGTAAGGGGAAAATGGTGCCCCATCTTCCTTCCATTGCCTTCATATCGAATTCCATTCTTTGCCAAAAATGCAGTATTGTACTTTCTAAAAGGGTGTACTGCTGTACACAAGGCATTCAAGCTGGATATAGGCTGGGTGTACAGTATGGAAGGGAAGGTCACCGTAGGGTGTAGTTGCCTGAGGGTTGTGTGATGGGGTCTCTATTTGGGTGTACGGCAATGTGCATTCCAGATGGCCATATGGTAAGGAGGATTGCAAAGGGTCTTATGGTGAGGACAGCAAAGGGAATGGCAACGTACGACTAGAATATGGTACTGAACGTATGGCTGAAGTTTTCTGCTTGGACATATAGTGTAATATCTCTTGCTTTGTGTGCATATGGTTCTGCTATGGTTTCACTTTTATAATTATGGATTATTGTTGCGCCTTCCATCTTTTATTTTGATTTTTTCACATTAATCTTTAATATCACTTCCACCTTTTCCTTTATTTTACTTTTGATTTTGCATTCAACAACAATCCGTTTTTTCATGTCTCCGTCTATTTGCCCGATGGTTCCTAATAACTTGAACACCTTACCATTTGTACAAAAAAGGCTCAATATCAATCATTTTAATATTTTATCTTCCACAGATAATAATTTAAGATGGACCCACTCACTACACCTTTCCACCCTGTGTCGTTCAAATTCATTAGTCACTTAGCACAATTCTATATTTTTTAACTTTTTCCAGTGTTACTTTCATCGATCATTACTTTGTTACTACGTTATCGGAAACGTGGCTGGGGGCCTCGGGAGCGGGAGTGGGAGCGGGAGCGGCAGTGGGAGCGGCCAGGGGCTGCGGAAATGGCCAGGTACGGCCTGTGCCATACACAGGCGTTTCCACAGCCCTCTGGCCGCTCCCTGCCCGCTCCCACATGCAAAAAAACGTATTTTTTAATTTATTTTTTATTTTTTTCATGTTTTTAAAGCCCCACAACAATAAAAAAATAAAAATTCTTCTAATCTAAAACCTAAAAGCTAACTCTAAACAATAAAACAAAAGAACAACACAAAAACAAAACATAAAGCAAACAAACTCACATTGTGGCTCTCCAAAATTGCATTGTGCTTGTCTAGGGTTTGAGGAGCTATTGCTAAGCTTGTAGGAGTGTGAGGAGCTGCAAAGGAGGAGGATTTGTGAAGGATTTGTGGTTTACTAAGTGAAGGTAAGTTTTTTTTTAATTTCTAGCCTTGTTTCTCTATTTTTTTTTTATTATTTAATCTTTCACACATTACATTTTTTTGCTTATGTTCATTTTTATTTTGCTCTTTCTATTTAATTTTTTTAATTTTCATTGTTCAATCACAATGCAATTGCATGCCATTGTTTTCTTTGCTTAATTTTTTTTTTTGAACCTTGTAGGTATTTCTACAATGGCAACAAGAAGTTCTGCTTCTTCTGGGCAATCTTTGGCCAAGGACTTTGACCCAAATTCACCGTTATGGAGGCACGTAACAATAGTTCAACAACTTGCAGGTGGTGGTTGTTTTGAATGGAAATGCAATGAGAGTGATGGACTATTCAAAGGCTCTTACAGTAGGGTGAAAAGCCACTTGTGTGCCATAACGGAGTAATGGTATAAGAGTATGCAAGGGGAAGAATAATGCTGGGGTGCCAAAAGCAAAAGTTTTGGCATATATCAAAGAGCAGGAAGATGCAGAGGCAAAAGTGGCTATGAGAGCGGGTCATCCATTGGCCAAAAGAGGAGGTTCATCTCGTTCAGCGAGGCCTCCAGTTGCTCCATCACCTAGTGGATCCCCAATTGTGGCCATGCCACATCCATTTGTGGCTCCTATCTCCACGGATGAGGATGTTTCCCTTGCACGAAAGAAAAGTAAGACAAAAGGGCCATTGGAAAAGGCCTTTCAGAATGAGAGCAGGAGATTGCAGATGAACACATTGCAAGGTGTGTATATGCTAATGGGCTTTCTTTTAATGTTGTGAGATCACCTTATTGGCATGAGATGGTGAAAGCCATCAATGAGGCACCAAAAGGGTATAAACCACCAGGATATGAGAAGATCCGCACCACCCTTTTGGATAGACAAAAAAAAATGTGGAAACCTCCTTGCAACCAATTAGGGACTCATGGACCAAAAATGGTGTGTCCATTGTTTCTGATGGATGGAAAGATGCAAGAAACCGCCCTTTAATCAATGTGATTGCAGTATGCCCTAAGGGGGCAATGTTTTTGAAAGCGGTTGATTGTGAGGGGCAAGTGAAGGATGCCCAATTCATAGCCAACATTCTCTTTGAGTCCATTGAGGCAGTGGGGCCTGAAAATGTTGTCCAAGTCATAACGGACAATGCCAAAAATTGCAAAGCTGCGGGGATGCTAGTTGAGGCACGGTATGGGCATATTTTTTGGACACCTTGTGCCGTGCATTCATTGAATTTAATGCTAAAGAAAATGGCAAACAAAATAGAGTGGATCCAGCAAGTGTATGCAGAAGCTGAAGAGATCCAAATGTTTGTCACCAACCACCACATGTCACAGGGCATTTTTAGATCATTCTCGCAGTTGGAGCTACTGAAGGTAAGGAAAAGCTTTCTTTCTTTCTTTTTAATTTAAAATTTAATATAAGTTTTTTAGTATTCTTTTAGCTTTCAATTTTATAATAAATTTTATTTTTAATTTTTGTTCCTCGTTCTTATTAGGTTGCTGAGACTCGGTTTGCATCACACACAATCGTCTTGAGACGACTAGTGAAGGTGCGAGAGGCACTCATGAGGATGGTAACATCCAATCTTTGGTCTGTATGGAGGCAATCAAACACTCAACGGGCTCAAAAAGTGAAGAACCTGATCTTAGAGGACCCTTGGTGGGATAGAGTGGATTATCTGTTGAGTTTTACGGAGCCCATTATGAGCATGATCCGGTTTACTGACACGGATCAGCCATGTCTAGGAGAGATATATGACGGCATCGACTCAATGATTGAGAAGATAAAAGCCGTCATAAATGCAAAAGAACAAGATCCCGAGGAAATATTTTTCAAACAAGTGAAGTCAATCCTCATTGAGCGGTGGAACAAAATGACCACCCCATTACATCTACTAGCTTTTGCATTGACTCCTAGATTTTATAGCACAGAGATCCTTTCCTTGCCAGGGAGGGTAGCACCATACAGGGATGCAGAAGTCAGTGAGGGATATATGGCGGCATTGGCTAGGCTCTTCCCTGATCCTGAGGCCCAAGACCAGGTTATGGTAGAGTTTGGCAATTTCATAGCAGAAACGGGTCATAGCCTTCTCGCTCTTCGGAGCAAATACAAGATGGATGCTCATATGTGGTGGTACCTCCATGGTACTTCATCGGTTTACTTGCAACCTCTTGCAATCAAGGTCTTGGCACAGTAAGTTTTTAATTTTTTTATTCTCTTTTCTTTTAGTTTTTTTAAATTTAAGTTTGAGTGTTTAAATTTGAAGTTGAACTTTGCATTGACTTTGAAGTTTGGGTTGCCTTAATAGGTTGCAAGTTCATCTTCCTCTGAGCGCAACTGGAGTACGTATAGTTTCATCCACTCACAGAAACGCAACAGGTTGGGGGCTAAAAGGGCTGAAGATTTGGTATACATACATTCCAACTTGCGCCTTTTATCCCACAAGCAGCCTAAGTACAAGGAAGGGTCAACAAGACATTGGGACATTGATCCAGAGATAGTTGACTTGGATGCTTCCATTTCCCACCATGGAGCATATGATGATGAGGGGAGTTCTGTGGCACCACACGAGACCTACATGCACAAGGGGGTGCAACTGGCAGTGGCCCTAGTGCGAGTGGTTCGAGCCCATGTGGTTCTAATGAACCACATAATGATGATGATGATGTAGCTGATCTTGATCCTCTTGATGAAGAGGAATATGATGAATAATAAATATTGACAATGAAAGATAGTTTGAACTTTGAATATTGATCTATGATTGAATTTAATATATCATGAGATTCATGACATTCACATTGTGTTCGATTTAAGTATTTTAATTTAACTTTTAAGCTTTTAAGTTTCTAAGTTTTATCGGTATCCTAGCTTGTTTTTTGTGGTTATTCACTTATTTAGCTTATAACTTGTCTTTTATCTTGTCTTTCATATGCATAATATGTGGTTAATAATTAAATTCCTATTTAGAAGGTTGAAATTTATATATTTTTTAATTTTTATATAGTTTTTGTACTGCCGTATCCTATGCCGTATTCAGGGTCAAAAAATAATTTGTCGTTTCCGCGTATCAGATACCCCGCTCCCGCTCTCGTATCCAAAACGTTTTGGCTACTTAGCTTTTTTATATGAACACCTTGGATGTAAAATTAAATATTTGTACCGCAAATAAAATCAGGCACATGCTTCTTCTATCTTTCCAACACAAGCACCCTCAATATAAAATTCATGTACAGCAAGAATTAGTCAAAACGATGCTTCCTGGTCAAAACAATGCTTCTTGGTCAAAATGATGCTTCTTCTACCTTGACATAATCTCGATCGCCCAATGTGCTATGACTCTTTATTCATACAAGGCAAAGCATATTTGCATTCAATAGTACTTCAATTGGTCATATTACATTTCCAATGTAATTTTATCCTCAAAGCCCTTGTGCCTACTAACTATAGTGGACTCTTTGAACTTCATGTTGACTACCCCTTCAAAAGGCGGGCAAACTTATCATGGAACTTTCCATCCCTAACATTGTATTCTCTAAACTCATGTGGGTAAACCAACTATGACGTTGATGATTTAGAATGACTTAGCATCACTGACATTTGCTTCTAGTCATCTTCATGCAAGCCATCACCTTCGTCAATCAAGACAATCTCAACGCTATTGCGATCAAACTACAACACTTCATAGTCTACCATCTGCCAATGGATCAAATTGTTGAGGGACTTCGTCTTAAGATCATGAATGAAACTCCAAGACCCTTTCATAATTCAACTACATCGTACAATGATTTCCATATACTAGATGTTCTTCGCAATCTGAATACAATAACTCTGCAATGAGGCCGCTTCCTCAATGACAACAAAATTCCTCAACTCTATTATATATTTCCAGCCTTTGTTTTTAATGGATATCACATTCTTTTTCAGTTATCGTCAGCTTTGGCTATTATCAATCAGCCCCGACCCAATAACGCACCATCGAGCTTCTTTTGGAACGAAATGACTATGTAACTTAGTATAACAGATTGGTTGTCGATAATTACCCTTTGTGCCATACGAATTCCTAGAACCTTTATACATGTTGATTTTCTCCCACCAATTGGAAGTTAGAAGGTATATAGTGCACTTCCCAAGACTCTTCCTAGCCTTCTTTAGAAGAACATTCACATTAGACCCCCGTTGACAATAGTATTTGTCATATTCTTCCCAAGCGTCTCCATATGCATGACTACAAACCATCTGAGCTAGATTCATTATCACAAGCATTGGATCAATCAATTGATCATCTAATGGGGACTTGAATGAGTCCATTGTTTTTCTTTTTGCTCCCCCCATCACCTGACACTACACCATTTGACACTAGGTATATTGTTGTATGCTCCATGTCGAGGCCAATTTCGTGCACCGCAGTAGTTATATAATTTTCATGTTCCAAAACGCTTTGCAATAAATCAACTACCTTCACAACTAGAGTAGTTTGAAAGAATCGTCTTGCTATAGCTTTGTCAAAATCAAGTCTTCTTATCAGTATGCTTGTGTGTTCACATGACTAATGTTGTTCCTCAGCTACAGACCTCTCAACTTCTACCCTTGCTTGGGAAAAACTATATTTCTTTGCATGTTTATAGTTAGCTTTCTTTGTTTGTACTCTGATGATTGCCATGAACTTGTCCTTACCAACATCCATCATGTTGAAGTTTACTTGCTTTGGACAATCGCCATGGTTGAGGTCTCCAAGAAAAAAGCATCTACAAAGAACTTTGTTGTTATTTTGATTAGGGCAATCTCTTGCAAACTGGCCCCACTCATTTCACTTTCAACACTTTATAAATGGTTGTCCTTGGGAGTCATATTGAGTCTCACCACCACAACTATTATTCTGACCTTGGTAATTGCTTGGCTTTGGTCGTGTGATGGCGGTAAGTAGATTGTTCACCTTGTGTTCCCAAAATGTTTGGTTGCTCTTGCTTTACAAATTGTACAAAAAATCCTTGACTCGACATTGTATACTTGAAAAAATTAACAAAACATTTTCTTTAGGCAATATGCCTAAGTGTGACATTTACCTTGTAGTCAGAACACCAAAGGTTCTTGCCTTCATTCTCAATGTTTCCCTTCATCATCTGGAAGCTTGTCTTTTCTAAAGGCTTGAACCAGTCCAAATTCTCTGTCATCATTGGTGTTAGAGTCATCTTCTTGGCTCCTAGAATGTGAGGATGTCTTATGTTCACTTTCAATATACATGACTCGGATGTATGCATCTTCGTAAGAAGGTGCAGCCAGCTTCCTCTTCCTCTGCAATGAGGGTACCAACCCTTAAATGAACTATCAATTCTTCAAACCTTGGTGGGTTCTTTTATAAGTTTTTCCAACAAGTCTTTGAGCCATTTGTTATAAGCTTGTACATTCTCTGGTTTAACATGTTATAGGCTTGTACATGCTCTTCCTTTTGAGAGTAAGAACCTTGCTTTTAGGAACACAATATGGTCGAGAGGGATGAATAGATTCCTTGACGCATAACTTACCCCATTCTGCATCTTTGTTACAAGAACTTTATGTTTGATTATAATTCGGTTTACAGATTTACATTGGGGAGGCCTCAACATATCCAACAACTATACAAGATAGGATATAGACTTTTTTTGTCTCAAATTGGAAATTATCGCCTCCGGCCACTTGTGGCTATTGATGTATTTTCTTTCTTTTTTCTTAATTAAAAATGTCTTGTAGACTAGGAATTTAATGTGATGACCAATGAGGACAACGTAGACTCTATCTGAATAAATATTTGATTGTACTGAATGCCAACATGGCTCATAATGAATTTCTTTACAATAATGGCATCAATGAGCTTTCACTTGGCCTGAAGATGATGACTTGACTTCAAATCCATTGTAGAAAATCTTGCTTTCGAACATATTTTATTGTGATTGACACTCGCACTAGAAGAAACACCTACCTATAATAATCAAGTTATACAAGCTCTGTTGAATTGTGTACTTCCCACTGGCAAGGACAAATAAAGCTTAATGTATAAATCAAACTTTGTTATATGTTATGGAATACAATTTCAGATTTACATGATACTTCAACCCGGCAATTCGGCAACTGAACGATGACTCTTGATGAAAGGACCTATTCCCCTCAAAAGAAGTGCTCTCAGTATAAATTAGGCTTTAACATTATACTGAAACAAGAGAATGTGTCTGTGCCAGCCTGTCTTGAGTAAATAAGTTTGTAACCCTTAAGGATTGGAGACAATCTCACTATGATCCCCTATCAATCGCACAGTTTACTATGGATGAATTACAAGGTCCCAACCGGTTCCATTAATTACGTAAGGCCTTTGAATCAGATTAAGTGTAGTGTTGATTTGCACAAGCAGGAGGTGCAGAACAGGGCAATGTAACAACCATTGAATAAATCCATGTTGGCTTAGCCTTTCTGACGACACCAGTGTCTACATAATGGGTGAAGGAAAAAAAGTCAATTCCATGAGTTTTATCACCATGGAGGGTTTGCCCAATCTTTGATCTAAGCAACTCAATTTTAAGGAAGATCTCATCACTTCAGTCAAAAGAGCTACAAATGATTAGCCACCACCCCCCACATAAGCGACAAAATAGAAAAACAAAAGAATGGTTGATAAATGATATCTTCTGCAGTTTTTCATTTTGTAGTTGACTTTTTGGATAACACTGCATTGGTGCTTTAGTTCTGACATTCCAGATGAGCTCCTTCACCGATCATCAGAGAAACAAAAAATGTGAGGAAATATAGATCTAAAAAAAATGTCATAAATTAAATAAACCAAAAGTCAATGTAAAGTTAAATACTAACAGTTTAGTTAGAGTGAACTGAAGGAAAGAACGCTGTTAAATAATAAATTTCATTATGCATCAGAAATTTATGAATAACAGGCTCTCTCGATTGGCTAAGTATAGGGCCATCTACACCATTGATGTTATTGGGCTTCATTTATATTTCTCAGGTTTCTCTGATGAATGTACACCGGAAATCTAAGTCACCGGGTTCGTGTTCGTTTTCAGCGAGGATAAAATTCGACAAAAATTCATCAACCCCTAAAGTTCGGGAAAAAATTCGTCAATAAGTTCGGATTATATAAATCTGCATTTTTTATTATTTATTTTTTTAAATAAATAATAAACATACAAGAATGATTGAAATATACAAACCTTTTTTAAATAAATAATAAACATACAAGAATGGTTGAACTTGAAATACACAAATATTATTAAATACTTTCAAAAACATTATGAAATGATGTCAAAACATATTTGTAACTTATAAGTTGATCAAAATACTAAACTTCTAGAGCATTACACGCATGTGAAATCACAAACTTAAAGAGGGTTTCTTGTTTCAAAAAGAGTCTAGATTCTAAAGCATCTAAGTTCTACCACTATTCTCAAACTTTTGGATTTCTCTAAACTTTTTACATCAATAAAGCTCAAAATCATCAAGAGCACTTGGATTAGATGTTTCGATATCATCATCTTCAAATTCACCACTGAATCCATCTTGTGAAAGCAAGTCAGCATCATCCACATCTGCCATGTGTTCTGAAATGGGTTGGAGTTGTGAAGACGAAGTAGATGAGTCTTTCGTTGCTTTCTTCATACACAATTGCAGATTATTGCGAATATAAACGAGATCTCCCAACCTCCCAAACAACAACTTGTTTCGCTTCTTTGACTGAATGTGGTCAACGCAACTCCAATTCCTTTCACACGATGATGAACTAGCTCCCTGACTCAATATTCTAACAGCAAAGTGTTGTAGCTCACAAGTATCTGCTCCAAAGTTACTCCACCACCTATATCCTTCAACATCTGGGCATGACATGTCATACTTGGTTGCTGGTATTCCAAACATCATTTCTTCTAACCTGTATGTCCAACACTGATCCCTAATTTTGCTTGCAACTTGTGGATCCGGTTCAAACCTCCCTATGGCTTCATAAAGGCCACTCATGATTTCACTGTCACCTTGTCTGTCTATATGGAAGAATTTTCTCTCCAAATAGCAAGCTGCTGCATGCAAGGGGGTGTGCATCATTTTCCACCTTGAATCCATTGTTTCCCATTTCTCAATATAGTCTGCGTGCACATTATTGAATGTTTTTTTAATGCTTTCCTTGCAACAGTCCAAGCTTTCATAAAGCATACCAAGACAAGGTTTATCACCATCAACCATACGAAGCACTTCAACAATTGGTTCACAAACTTTTAAAACTTTTGTTGCATTTTCCCAAAAATTGTTGTTTATAATTATTTGCTCTATGTTCTTTCCTTTTGCACCTTTAGAAAGAACTGAATTTTCCCAATCAATGGAACAAATAACTAATCTTAGCATTGCTTTCTCTTCAACCACTCTTTTCAAAGTGATATAAAATGAGGCAAATCTTGTTTCACAAGGCCTCAACAACTCTCTGGATGCATGCTGCCTATAAATGTTCAATGTGAGTTGGTGGTTCTTGATGAAATTCGCAATTGCTATCCCTCTGTGAATTACTTCATGCACCCATGGAGATTTAGCCAAGTCATGAAGCAACAAATCAAGGCAATGTGTTGCACATGGACTCCAAAATATATGTGGGTACTTATCCATAATCAACTTCCAAGCGCCCACACAATTTGCAGCACTATCAGTCACAACTTGAACCACGTTCTCTATACCCATTTCAAGAATGGCTTCCTCTAAAATTTTGAAAATATACTTAGGGGTCTTCTTGTGGTTCATGGCATCAACTACTTTCGAAAACACTACGCCCAGAGCGCAAACCACCAAAACATTAATCAATGGCCTCTGACACATGTCTAACCATCCATCACTCAATATGGTGCACCCTGTTCCACTCCAAGAGGCTTTGACCGCTGTCAGTTTCTCAATCACCGTTTTTTGATTTCTTCAAAAGAGTTGTTCGAAGAGCCTCTGAAGTAGGAGGTGTATACCCTTTGCCAAACTCTGCAACTTTCTCAATTGCATTCTTAAAATGCGGATTTCTTGCAACATTGAATGGAATTGCACTTGATTAAAACAAATCAGCAAATGCATCGTCCACATGTTGTTTCTCCACTAGTTTCCAAAGGTTGTTCAAAGTTCCACTCTTTGATCCCCTTGTTGCATCACTAGATGTGGGAATGTTTGAAGCATAAGACACAAAATTTGTAGTGAACCTAGATATTTCTACTTGAATTCTCTGTTTTTTTGCACTGATTTATGCTTTCTTGCGGACGAAGAGGCTTGGTCTTTCTCTAAAGCAGCTTTGATGCTTGGAGTTACATTTGGACATGCAATAACACCCCTCCTGCACCAACTGAGATGCCAAGTAGGTGGTCCACTACCCTTGTGATACTCCCGACAAATGAATGACCACACAAATTACATTTGATATGACAACGATTGCATGTTACGTGTTTCCATCCCTCAGCTTTTGATTTCGGGGTTTCCATTGAATTATGTTAGGAACCTACATGTTTTAAAGACGATGCAATTATAATACCTATATAACTTTAATACCAAGTAACATCCAAAATAATAATAATCTAATTAAATTATTAAAACTTAAAAGCCTTCTAAAAATGATCCAAAGGATCCTCACGGAGAAACACCGATCTAAGATCTTCTCATAATTAGTTGCAGTCAGTTCCATGGCATGGAGAAAAATTAGACGATTCCGTCGATATCTCGTTTGCAGGAAACGGAGCTCGTATGCAAAAGTTATGGCTCGCTGAAATTTTTGGGTAACTGGCAAATTTTGGGGATTATGCACAGGTTGAACATGTGCACGCTCGTCAAGTGGACCAATGGAAAAGTGACACATGGAAATATGGAAAATAAATAAATAATAATATTAAAAATTTAGCCACACCCATTTAATACCCCACATTGGCCACATTATTTAATTTCCAACTATTATCCTTATTTTTCAATGCACATTTTCCAAACTGCCATATATTAAAATATCCAAGCACAAATACCTACCATGTCACACCTCTTATCTCTCCAATCACCCACATTGAGTGCCCCATCCTTGGGGATAAGATAGCTCTTAAGCCAATAACTACATATACCACCCACCTATATAAATGCCTTCCTATTTTCACGCCCAACAAATGTGGGATCTTATCCCTATGTAAAATGCACCCCACATGGAGTGGGATTTGAACCTTGGGCCGCTTGGGTAAAAATATAGGTGCCCAACCATTGCACCCGGAGCTATGAAATGTTATAAAAGGAGCTATGTTTTACTAGTATAGACACGGGAAAGTGACTGTGTTATTGTTTTGCTCATAACTTGAGCTAGAGATGGAATTTTGAGATGAAGTAAAAAGTGACTCCTATTATTTTTGGCAGAGGAACGTGATGAGAAGATCAGATTCTTGTCGAAATCTTTGTAAAGATTTATTTTCAAGATTTTAATAGATCGGTCCCATTCAACTGGACCTAGAGACGTAGGCCTCAAGTGTTGAACTCCGTTATCATGTCTTATGTCAAATTGCTGGTGAATTCTCTTCATTTCTCTGTATTTTTGCACAATACTTGCAGGTTTTAATATTTTATTAAAAAAATAAAAAGGTCGTAATCGCTTAATTTTATATCGAGAATCAATACAAAGCAAATTTTGTTGTGTAAACAATTGCTAGTTAAATTTGATTTTCAGATCACTGGTATCAAAGCTGGTTTTGACTGATTTTTGGTTCAGATTAACGGTTTTTGGATTGCAAGTTGTGTGTTGGATGTTAACAAGGTCTTGATCTAAGAAGGGTGAAGGAGAGTTAGTTGAAGGAGATCCCAAAATTGGTACAAGACGATCTTGAAGTCCTACAATGGTGGATCGAGAGGAAGAAAACTTTCATCAATCATTCCTACAGATGAAGGAAATGGTGGAAGAAATGTACCAAGATAGACAAAGGGAAAAGGGAACTAGAGAAGGTAAGAAAGAAGAAAGCTCTAGTTCTGATAATCCTAAAAGAGACCCTTTGAAATCTGATTTTCCTTCATTAAAGTTAGATATCAAGTTTGAATTGCCTATGTATATTGGAGAGCTAAATGCAGAGAAGTTGGATAATTGGGTCAAGCAGATAGAAGTATATTGCAGGGTTCAGATAATTGTTGATGATGAAGCAAAAGATTCATTTGGCAACTCTTCGGATGGGTGGCACAACACTCATTTGGTGGGAGAGTAAGCTTCAGGAAGTGGAAGAAACCAAAGGTATAGCAATCACTTCTTGGTCTGAATTTGTTTCAAATCTTAGGCAACAATTTTATCCTCTTGGTTATAAGCAACAAGCTATGATGGATTGGAAAACATTAAGACAAAGTAAGGGACAAAGTGTTCAAGAATACACACAGGAATTTAGGAAAAGGGCTCTAATTTTAGGAATTTCCCTAAACACAGAAGAAACACTGCTTAAATATATTGGTGGATTGCATAGTTATCTAAGGCATATGATACTTGTTTTAGGTCCTACTAATCTTGATGCAGTATGTGTTCAAGCAACCCATTTGGAAGCACGAGGGAAAATGACAAAGGAGTCCTCTTTCTTCTTCATTTAAACAAAAGAACAAGCAATCTGAAGGAAAAGGTTCGAAAGAACAAGGAAAAGGAAAGGGTAAGCATAAGACAAACTCTACTGTTAAGAAGGAAGATGAAAAACCATTTTGTAATCATTGTAAAAAAAACCATGATGAGTCTAAATGTTGGAAATTACATCCTGAATTGAAACCTAAATGGATGGTTAAGAAAGGAAAGGAAAAGAAAACAAACACTGCAGTTCATGATCTTGGGTCAGATTCAGGTGATGAAACCAAGATCACAGCTATGAGTTTTCAAGGTAAATCAAAACTTTCAATTTCCAACAATAGTACTACAAATGTTGCATCTTCTTCTAGTAAACAAACTATACATGATGATAAGAAAAGGAATGAGCTTTTCCACATTAGAGTGATTTCAAAACATACAAAAATTGATACTCTTTTTGATAGTGGATCTCAAGCTAATCTGATTTCTGAGGAGGTTGTAAAGAAATTAGGACTCAAAACTAATCCACATCCTAAGCCTTATCCTTTGGGCTAGGTTTGTGATGATGCAAAACTGCAGGTAACTAAAACTTGTACTTTCAGATTTGCCATTACAGACAAGTTTATAGATGAGGTTGAATTGGATGTAGTTCCTTTGGATATTTGTGGGGTGGTTTTGGGAAGTCCTTATTTGTATGATCGTAAAGCAATCTTCTATAGGGAAGAAAATAAATATTTGCTTGTAAAGGATGGAATTGAGTTTATTGTTAGAGCTCACCGTGAAAAGAATAATCTATCCTTGGTAACTGCATGTCAAATGAAAAGGCTGGTAAATTCAAGCAAAAGTTTTGTGCTCATGGTGGTCAAAGCCAAAGAGAAAGAACATGAGATGGCTTTTGAGACTTGTGATCTGAAACATAAGGATGAATTGGTAAAAATTGTTTCTGATTTTGATGATGTTTTTCAAGATCCACAAGGTCTACCTCCCAAAAGAGGGGTTCAACATGAGATACAGCGGCTTCAGGATGCACCTCTTCCCAATATCGGAATGTACAGGTTGTCAGTAGTAGAGAATGAGGAAATCAAGAGACAGGTAATGGAACTTTTGGCTCAAGGTATAATTCATCCAAGTACATCCCCATGTGGTTCGCCAATTATTTTGGTTCCTAAGAAGGATGGCACTTGGAGAATGTGTGTTGATTTCCGTGCTTTAAACAAGATTACTATAAAGAATCGTTACCCTCTTCCTAGAATAGATGATTTACTGGATCAATTAAAGAGTGCAATTTATTTCACTAAGTTAGACTTAAGAAGTGGTTATCACCAAGTAAGAATTGCAGAAGGTGATGTTTGGAAAACTGCTTTTAAAACGAAACAGGGATTGTTTGAATGGTTAGTGATGCCTTTTGGTTTGTGCAATGCACCGGCAACATTCATGAGAGTTATGAATGATATCTTTAGACCATTCATTGATAATTTCGTTATTGTCTACTTAGATGATATTCTTATTTTCAGTAAGTCATGGGATGAACATGTTAAACACATCCAGAAAGTCTTAGATGCACTAAGGAAAGAGAAATTGTATTTGAAGATGTCAAAATGTGAATTTGGAAAAACATCTTTAATTTACTTGGGTTATATTGTAGGAAATGGTGAATTGAGAATTGATCCTACAAAAATAGAGGTTATTGTGAAATGGCCTAGACCCACTAATGTGACGGAAGTTAGGAGTTTTCTAGGTGCAGTTCAGTACTGGAGAAAATTTATTGCTAACTTCTCATATATTGCATCTCCTTTGCATGCTTTGACAAGTATTAAACAGGTCTTTTAGTGGGGAGGAAAGTAACAGAAAGCCTTTGATACACTGAAAGAGAAGATAAGTACCGCTCCGATCTTGACACTTCCAGATTTGCAGCATTCATTTGAGATTGAGACAGATGCTAGTGACTACGCAATGGGGGTAGTTTTGATGCAGAACAAACGACCGGTGTGTTACCATTCAGAAACCTTTACAAGTACGGTAAGAAACTATCCAACTTATGATAAAGAGTTCTATGCTTTGGTTCAAAGTGTTAAAAAGTGGAAGCATTATTTAATGGGAAAAGAAACAATTATACATATTGACCATCAACCGCTTCAGTACTTACAAACACAAACCAAATTGCAGCAGTCTAGACATTTCAGGTGGATGGAATTTTTACAACAATTTCATCTTGTAATCAGGTATAAAAAAGGTATTCAAAACAAGGTTGCCGACATGTTATCTAGACCACCAGTGGTAGTAGCGTCTATTCTTTTGCATCATAGTCCTTTGGCTCATGTTAGTTACAAGGAACAATATGTTAATGATGTTGATTTTAGAGAAGTGTATGAGGATCTAGTAAGTGGGAAACAAGTAGGAGAAAAAGATTATCATTTGCATGAAGGATTGTTATATCATTCTAGTAAACTTTGTATTCCAGAAAATGAACGTGTGCATATGATTAGGGAAGCACATACTTCTCTTATATCGGGGCATTTTGGTGTTAGTAAGACAGTTGCACATTTACAGAAATATTGTTATTGGCCTAGAATGCATGAACATGTAAACAGGTATATTAAGGGATGTGTTCTTTGTGCCACAAGCAAGCCAAGTAATAGGAAATTAGGACTTTACACTCCTCTTCTGTTCCTATAAGGCCTTGGGAAAGTGTTTCCATGGATTTTGTAGGAGGCTTGCCCATGACACGGAAGAAACATGATTACTTATATGTGGTAGTGGACAAATTTAGCAAAATGTGTGTGTTGGTTCCATGTACTAAACAAATAACTGGTGAGGGAACTGCACATTTGTTTTTTCAGTTTGTTTGGGTTCATTTTGGTTTACCTACTTCAATTATATCTGATCGGGATTCTAGATTTCTTGGGGAATTTTGGTCAACATTGTGGGGGTTAATGGACACAAAACTGAAAAAGAGCACTGCTTTTCATCCACAGACTGATGGTCAAACAGAGGTTGTAAACCGCACATAGTGTACATTTTCTTAGGGGCTATTGTGGCAAACATCCTAAGTTATGGGATGAACATATATATTATGTGCAACATGCTTATAATCATGCCTTACATTCTTCTACTTTGAAGTCTCCATTTGAGACTTGTTATGGATATCTGCCTAATTCTCCTTTAGATGTATATTATGGACATGAAACTGTTATTAATGGTTCAAGTGATTCTGACAGGGCTAAAAGATTTGTTCAGAGAATTCAACAGGTTCATCAGTATGTCTGTGAACAATTGGAGAAAAGTCAGGCTAAGTACAAAGCCAGGCATGATAAACATAGAACTGATCACAAGTTCAAAGTTGGTGATTCAATTTGGCTTCACATCAGCAAGGAAAGGTTGACAGGTGAAGGTAAAAAATTGAAACCTATAAGGTATGGTCCATTCCAAATATTGGAAAAAATTGGTAACAACGCTTTCCAGTTGGATTTACCTCCATATATGCAAATCTACTCAGTTGTAAATGTTGAGAATTTAAGATTGTATGAACCGCCTATGATTGTTGATCATGATGATGCTAACATAATGCCTTCCATTGATGATTTTGCTCCTGAGTATCTTGATGAGTTGCAGGAAGACATCATTTTGGACAGGAAGGTCAGAACTTCGCGAAGGGGTGATATTGAGTATCTTCGTGTTGGGTTCAAAGGCATTCATCCGAACAAGGCTAAATGGATGGAAAACGGAAAGGTGAGGGAGAAATACCCTCACCTATTCACCAATTAAGTTGACTTTTGGGGTCCAAAAGTTTCTTAGTGGGGAGGAATGATCCAGAGGATCCTCACGGAGAAACACCAATCTAATATCTTCTCAGAATCAATTGTAGTCAGTTCCATGGCATGGAGAAAAATTAGATGATTCCGTCGATATCTCGTTTGTAGGAAACGAAGTTCGTATGCAAAAGTTATGGTTTGCTGAAATTTTCGGGTAACTGGCAAATTTTGGGAATTATGCACAGGTTGAACATGTGCACGCTCGTCAAGTGGACCAATGAAAAAGTGACACGTGGCAATATGGAAAATAAATAAATAATAATATTAAAAATTTAGCCACACCCATTTAATA
Organism: Taxus chinensis; assembly: GCA_019776745.2. NCBI lineage: Eukaryota > Viridiplantae > Streptophyta > Pinopsida > Cupressales > Taxaceae > Taxus > Taxus chinensis. The sequence goes on from CM034153.1 coordinate 592,330,591, forward strand.
CTCCACATTGGCCACATTATTTAATTTCCAACTATTATCCTTATTTTTCAACGCACATTTTCCAAACTGCCATATATTAAAATATCCAAGCACAAATACCTGCCATGTCACACCTCTTATCTCTCCAATCACCCACATTGAGCGCCCCATCCTTGGGGATAAGATAGCTCTTAAGCCAATAACTACATAACCACCCACCTATATAAATGCCTTCCTATTTTCACGCCCAACAAATGTGGGATCTTATCCCTATGTAAAATGCGCCCCACATGGAGTGGGATTTGAACCTGGGCCGCTTGGGTAAAAATATAGGCGCCCAACCATTGCACCCGAAGCTATGAAATGTTATAAAAGGAGCTATGTTTTACTAGTATAGACATGGGAAAGTGATTGTGTTATTGTTTTGCTCATAACTTGAGCTAGAGATGGAATTTTGAGATGAAGTAAAAAGTGACTCCTATTATTTTTGGCAGAGGAACGTGATGAGAAGATCAGATTCTTGTCGAAATCTTTGTAAAGATTTATTTTCAGGATTTTAATAGATCGGTCCCATTCAACTGGACCTAGAGACGTAGGCCTCAAGTGTTGAACTCCGTTATCATGTCTTGTGTCAAATTGCTGGTGAATTCTCTTCATTTCTCTGTATTTTTGCACAATACTTGCAGGTTTTAATATTTTATTAAAAAAATAAAAAGGTCGTAATCGCTTAATTTTAAATCGAGAATCAATACAAAGCAAATTTTGTTGTGTAAACAATTGCTAGTTAAATTTGATTTTCAGATCAAAAAAATAATAAATAACTAAATTATAATTAGGTCCTAATGAAAGATTAAACTTAATTTAAAAAATATTAATGTTATTCGTCCTAGAAGAATTATAAATACATATTATACAATTTAAATAGTTTCGTAATTTATATCTTAAGCTCAAAAATATATTAAAAACATATAATTAATTGATAAATAATAAATTACGAATCTAAATTTCTAATTTTTTATCATGTAATTATTGATTAGTTTCTAACTATTAATAAATAATAAAAATATATTAACAACCTATAATTAATTGATAAACATTAAATAATAAATTATACATCTAAATTTATAATTTTGGATGATCTAATTATTAATTAATTTCTAACTCGTAAAAAGTAATACAAATATATTAGTAAACCTAAATCTAAAAATTAAATTTCTAAGTTCTAACTATTAATAAATAATAATAATAATATATTAATAAACGTTAATATATAAATTCTAATAACAAATTTGAGTTTAATATTATATTTTTAAATTTTTAATAACAAATAAAAATTTAATATTGAATAATAAGAATTTATAACTTTAAAGTTTAAACATACTAAATAAATAAAAACTATATTTACTTATTTATTTAGACAATATTTTTTTTCAATCGTCATTATATTTAAGTTTAATATTAAATTTTTAATAACAATAAAAAGTTAATTTAAAAATTTTATCCAACTATTACTATTAAATAATAATAATAAATTATAACTTTAAATTTAACACGAACAAACCTAAACCTAAGTTATAAATAGTTTAAAATTTATAACTTTAAATCTATCCAACTATTATAACCCTAAACCTAATATTTTCACTTTGGTTTTAATCATGAATAAACCTAAATTCTGCGGAATTCCAAAATACCTGGTGTCAGTGGAGTTCGTGGACTGGGTCATAGTGGCAGTGGAATGACTTCTCACGAGCTCATCCTCTCCTCAACTATCGCAGCAACTATCCTCTGTCTGGCCCACAAGCTCCTCCAGTAGCAACTGAGTGGACTATTGCAGCAAACTCCAAAACAGCTCTCACAACTCCAATCGAATGTGCAAAAAATGACTCCGGCAGTTCGCAAAAACCGACTCCAATGAATGTGCAGTTCGTAGAAAACAACTAAATCGTGTTTCAGTCTGTAGTAAAACGTTACCTATAAAGCCTGCATATATAGCAAACAAAACCCTAGCTAACATTAATGGGAACTCTGAAAAATCATAGAACAATTCCACCTACTTTGACCGGTCATGATTTTTCAGGGTTCCCAAAAAAAATGAATAATATCATAATATTCGAATTTCTGGTGAATTTTAACGAATTTTTTAATTTTTTTTGGAAATCGCCGAATTTCAAACTTTTTGGTTGAAATCCAGCGAATTCTGTGACTTAGCCGGAAATTATGTCCAGAAAATTCACAATCATGAGCAAATTAAAAAGAAGTCATATGGTTAATGGTTGTTGATCCACTCTACCTACTCGAAGTAAGTGGATACGGTAAAACTAATTTCCTCTCATTTCTGATGTGATGGAAATTTACCCTTCTGCCAAAGGTCTTTTGTTGTTTCTTTTCTAGAACCATAGGATAGGGATGTGATTATCAATAAGGGGCCTTGGTTTCACAAGGGGATGGACTATTCATAAAACCTATGTTACCGGATTCTTTTACAAAGGAGGCAAGGTTCAGGGATGGCTCGTACTAGGTATGGATGCGGGGGCAATACAGGGCTAGTTATGGCCAGGGTACCGCACCAAACCTGCAGATATGCTCGGATTCATCTCAATCTTAATCTCAGTCATTGTTTTCATTATTCATGTGTAGGGAGTTGAGATCATGTTGTGATCAAATTTGTTACCCTTTGTGTCCCTTTTTATTTTTTTATCTTCAATTTGAAGTGATGACTCCCAGTTGATTTGAAGGCCAATAGTCATTATTTACATTTGCATCCAAGCATTGGAATGGTGGTTATCTCTTGCATTATAAATTTTGACAAAAGGATTTAGAATTGGTTTATTTTCATTTTTCCTAATGACTCCTTGTGAATGGTACCTAGAGCTCTTGTGTGTGATGAGATTGTATGCATCCAAAAATTACATGGTGCAACACTTGAACGTAATACGTCTCTAATGATGACAAAGTTCTTTCCAAGACAAGAACGAGATCCAGATCCTTTCCTCTCCCTTTTACATTCCTATCTTGACTTAGCCAAGCTTTTTCGCCCCACTCCTAAGTTTTTTAGTTTGCTTATGAGGTTGTATTGCTAGCATTTTACCTTGCTCTTTAGTGGTGATTGTGCAACCGCCCATATTGCTACAGCGGCAGTTGCACAACAGCCCCTCTGGCAACATGGGTTGTTTTGTCATCACTAAAATGAAAAACTTTTAATTGGGATTTCTTTTCTCCGAGTTTATTTGGTCAAATCTGCTAAAAATAGGCTCATTGGAATGGTCTTTGCTTTCTCCTCTCTTCTTACTAAAAATGGATCGTTCAATTCTTACCCATTAGTTGAGTCACACATTCTTGTTCGACATGTGTTTTGTGACTTATTCTTCCCTAGCATTTTATAAATATCCCGTATTCATTTGTATCATGGGTTGGCAATTTTAAGTTTTGAGAAGTGCTATGCTGTTGAATTTTGGAAAGGCTCTTGTATAGACAGCCAATTCTCTATCTTGCTTTCCTACTGCTCACATTCCAGCCATCATTCTTTGTACCAAACCAGCCATTTTGTTTTCTTGATTTCTTATTGTCAATCATCGCTTTGCTCACCTGGATCACTTGGAACTCGCATATTCGAAGGAGTTTGAAGCTAAGGAGACATTGAATACATCACCAACAACATTGGGACAAGCTACCACAGCACTATAGTGACCAGGTTGGGGATGCATTTCATTTCATTCAAAGTTTTAATATAAGCAATTGTCTTTTGAAATCAAGAAAGCTAGTTTTAGTGTTATTTGAAATGGAAGTTATCGTCACTTCCTGGGTTTATATGCTATACATGTATCCATTTTAGAAGATTTCTTCTAATAAAGCTTCTACCTTGGATAATTTGTTCCCGGCTTATCCCTGTGGATCTACTCGGGAAAGCGGTTGGAGGAAGTCAAGAAATCTTTATATCTTTTGTTATTTTTTATTTCTTTTAATTAGATTAGAAGCAATTTTGTCAGGGAAAGTTTGTTCGGAAGAAAGGAAATAGCTTCTAAGAAGTTTTCCTTCCCGACAAATCTGAGGCAGAAGCTCTACTATAGGAAACTTTAATTTTGTGAAATCAATAATATTCTGAGTGCTTCCTCATTAGAATTAGTATTTAAAACCCCCTACAATAGAGGAATAACCACATCCGGTTATTCATTGTTTAGTTTATTTTGATTAGAAGAAGTAATTAATTTGGTTTTAGTTATTTATCTATTTCTTTAGACTGTACATCTTATTTTCTTTCAAACAATCCGGAAAAGATCAAAAATCTTAATTGATTAGTTTTAATTCATTTCCTTCAAAAAGCTTTTCAAATACAAAAATATAGATTAAAGTAGTAGCATTTATTTTATTTTATTAATTGAACAGGAATTTAATAAACCAAAGTGCTAAATTCATCTAACTTCATGTTTACCTAAATTCCTTTCGGTTATTTATTCATTGTTAGGATTTAACATAATCTAGGAATCCAGATCAAAACAACAAACCTAGTTATTAGGAATTCACGCTACCAATTCATAACCTCTGACTATCCTTTGACTACCTATTTGGTTTCTTTTATTCTTGCTCACGAGTTGACGACCATACATGACCATTTCCGATCCGGCTCAACCTCGTAGAACGATCTTTGAACCAATCGTTAACCCACCGAGTAGCAGCCTATACCAGGGAGACATAGACTTAGGATTACATGCATTAGTTTTCCGCTCTACTCCCTTACCCCCACAAATCATTAGCCAACTTAATGCTCTAAACGAACAATTATCCATAGTTGAGCAATTTTGGGTCAATTAAGCAAACCGAGTTAGAAACCCAAAGCCTTAGTTCGCTTTCCCTTGTGCAACGTTTGCATTCTTGTATGACCCTCTCTAGAGAGAAATATTTAGAGACGAACGGACATTTTCAACCAAGCCAAACCATCTTCGGTCTAACCGACATATATCAAAAATTGCGCACAGCGATTATCCTTGATAGTAGTATTCTACGCTCAGAGATAAGACGAGTCTTCGCTATCCTTGACGAGCAAGTTTCATACTTGCAAGTTGATCAATTATGAGGTGCTCGACCTTTAAATCTCAATCCTTAGCCATCCCCACCTATTCCGTATATGTCATTTCACACCTATTCACACTCATCTCGTCTTCCACATTTCGATTGTCTCGGCCTGACCTCGAGAAAACGAGTGCATAGGAACACCCGTATCACTTTTCCTGTGTACAGAGATCAGTGGCTTTTAGATGCGTTGATTGTTGCAGGTGAATGTTTACAGAAGTCAGATTTTTGGTAACACACAATGACAACCACCATTCATCCTATTGGAGGTCCAAGTAACACTTGTGTTCATTTAGTTGGTATATTGAATTTGTGAGTTCATATTATTCAGAGCAGTATTTTAGTGGTTCAATGGGTTCTTCTTGTGCTCCAAATACGCCCATTCATAGACTCATTTATTGTTCAAAAATATCAACTTGTTGATATAGCTTGCTTTCATGATTTCTTTGTTCCTTTCCCCAAATCTATTAGAAAATTGTTGCCCAAGTTCCATCGCAGCAGTGCACTTAGGGAGAGACATTTAGAATCTTTTATTAACAATCAAGTTGATTGATGACTTTGAATTGGATGATGAAGGTATTGTGATTAGGCTTTTATTTCAGAGTTTAGACGGGAATGCCCATGACTGGTTTCACGAGTTGCCTAATAGAATTATTGAATCTTGGGATAAATTTAAGAATCTCTTCATTAAGTGGCATGGTTATAATATTGATTACTCTTCTCATATGCATTGCTTTCATAATATTTGTAGAGAGAGATGAGAGCATTTAGAATTTTAATCTCAGATTTAAGAAGGCATCCATAAAGTTTCCTAAGCACATAAGACCAGGTGAAGCATAGACTCTTGTTGTGTATTGTGATGCATTCAGTGGTGAATTGCGTTATTATTTGAGAGATAAATGCCCATTGATAGTTACTCATGCTTGCACTTTGGATTCAAAATTTTAAACCATTTCCCATACCTTTGATTTATAAGTTGACGATGAGTTTGATTTTGCCCTGGAAGTTGATAATGAGTCCAGTTCACATGTATATGTTGCTGATTTACAATCTATTTTTTCTGTTGTGTATATGTTGCTGATCTACAATCTATTTTTTCTGATGGATTTTGTAGCTTTCATTGCGATGATGAAATTGTATCTTCTATGTTAAAATATAGAACATTATATAGCATGTAATGCAGTCATATAGTTATCATTCGGTTGGTAATTGTTCAACCAATCTATAACCACCTCTTCCTATTTAATAAACATTGTCACACTTGTTTGAATGTGCATTCAGCCTTCTCTGAATTCTTTCTTCTCTTTGCATATGCTAATATTGGTATCTGAGCGTCGAAGGTTCACAATTCGAGGAAGAAAGAAGCCATTCAGTCTAAGGAAGCTCTTGGCAGAAGAGTACAGACAAAGGAGAAGTCTGTGGAGGTCGTGTAGACCTGGAGCATCTTGTTTGTGAAGTTTTTCGTGCACAACAGTCGCTAGGGCAAATGCGAGTGCCAAAAGTTGTGATTCGAGAGCAGACAAGGGCAAAAACACAATCATGAGGGCAGATTTGTGGACGAAACCCCAAGGAAAAACGAGGGCAGAGGCAAAGTCGCGAGGGTCAAGGAAAACATGAGAAGCATCAGTCGTATTTGCTGGTGCGTCTGCCAGGACATCGTAGGAAGAAAAATATTGAACAAATTCATAGAAAGGGCAACGATTATCATATTTCATACGGTCTCTACAGTCGTGATTTCTGCAATCACCATTGAATTCGTGAAAAGGTCGTGAAGAGCTACATTTTGAAATATCGTGAAAAGCCAGTAGTTGCTAGGGCATGGCAAGGGCAAAATCGTGAGGACATTCTCTAAAAACGAGGACAAAAGAAAGATATCTTTCTCCATTCGTGAGGATAGCAGAAGTTTGAGGGCAATTCTATTCAAGTTCTTTTTTTTAAATAAGGTACCTGAATTAATACGTTGAATTAATCTTCATTTTCAACAAAAGTAACTTGCATTGGAATAATTAATTTCATATTATTTTATTGGTGTGGGCAACATATTATTTTATTATTTCCATTATTTTGTAGTAAAATGGCAAATATTTCACACTTGACCTTGCCGGAGATACAAAAATTAACAAGCACTAATTTCAATGTATGGAGTCATTAGATTTTAATGCTTGCGGAATTTCGTAATTGTGATAAAATAATCACGGGTAGTGAAGGTCAACCAACGAAAAACTTCGCGGATTATTACAAATGTCATAAGGATACTCTTTTGCTTCTCAAATTGTTGGTGTCAGATGATATGCTACCAGAAGTACGGAATGCTACTATGGCAAGCACGTTGTGGGCCAATCTAAGGGATAAATATCAGACGTCAGAAAAGAGTCAGGTTTTATACCTAAAGAATATGCTCTTTTCCGTAAAAATTCCAAGAAGGGGGATCGATGTCTGAGCACCTACTTCGGATGAAACACCACCGAGACCAATTATCTTCCATCAACAAAAAGGTGGACGATGATGATATGGTGGCTCTGGTTTTGAACATCTTACCTTCTTCATATGAGTCATTTGTGGAGGCACTCCATTTAATGGCTGAAATTCTAACTCTCACATTTGACAAGGTGAGTTCCTACCTGTTGCAAAAGGAGCGGAGATAAATTCAGGCAAAATCTAATTGTGACCAATCAAAGAGTGCTCTTGTCACACAATCAAAGGGAAAGTGGAGACGTCATTCTGGTGAGTCTTCCACTCAGTATCAAGTCACATGCTATTACTGTCACAAGGTTGGGCACCTTAAGAAGGATTGTCGGAAGCAGAAGTATGATCTTTCGCAACAGAACAAAAAGCCATGTGATGAGGAACATGTGGCAACAGTTGCAAAAGAATAGGATTTAGATGACAGGCATGCTTTTTATTGTCTTACAACATCATGCTCGCATGATAGTGGTACTAGTTGTGGTACTGGTTGATGGGATCATTGACTTTGGTGCGTCCGCACACTTTTCATGTCACAGGGACTGGTATGTTTCATTTACTGCAAATATATGTTTTGAATCATTAGTACTAGCTGATGGAGAATCACTTGCAGTAGAAGGGATAGGAGATATATACATTGTATTGAATAATGGTCATAAATTGTTGGTAGGAATGTTAGATATGTACCCTCTTTGCAAAAGAATCTTCTATCTATTCGTCAATTAACTGAAAATCCCAAAATTTCTACGGATTTCTATGGGAGAAAGTGTGTTGTCTCTGATGTGAAACAGAGACAAACAATTGCCCTTGGTATTGGGCAAAGTGGTCAGTATTGGCTTGTTGACCCTACCGAATCAACATGTATGCACATGTGGAGGACAACTCCACCATACAGGATGTGCAAGAGGCTGCAATGCCTTGGGAGGAAGCCATTCCTCATAGATCTATTGACTTGGATACAGTCAACCTACATGCACTTACTGTGGAGGGAGTATCCACTATACCAGATGTACGGGAGGCAGACATGCCTTAGGAGGATGGATTTCCTCATTCTGAAGAACAATTTGTTGTGGATGGAGACTCCACTATTCCATATGCATTGACGATGCACATGATGAGATGGTATGCCAAGCCACTCACTCAGAGGTATTTGCTTGAAGGACAGTAGAGCATAAACAGTTTGTTCATTGTGTTGTGAAAGATCTTTCCCAACAGGGGGGATAAATGAGCAAATAAATGAGATGGAGGAGGAGCTGGTTCTCACTCTTACTATGGAGATGGTTATTTCTCCCACTGCTGAGACGGATGTGACAGAAATGGTTATTTCTCCTACTATTGCAGAGTTGGTTCCAACTCCTACTGCACAAATGGTCACATTTCTCTTATTGAAAAGGTTGGATGAGCACTACATGGTGTTGCAAGGACATGATCGAGGTGACTTCGATTGGAGGATAAATGAGTCTCTGTATAGACTCCAACAGGCTACACAAGCCCAAAACAAATTTTTTAATCCACCTCTCCAAGGTTCTGATTGCAACACTCTGGAAATAGGGCTGACACTCTCAGCATTTGATGATTCATCATTGGTCAATGAATCATGTAACAAAGAACCAGTGGACCACTTGCCATATCCTTTGTTCACACGACCAGATTTTTGTTTTGCAGTTCTTATCCATTTGACAACCGCAACACAACAATGGACTGTTGATTTCAAAGTACAACCTATGGCACAGTTTGTAAATCTAATGACTAAACATATGGGTTTTAGTACATTTGTAAAATTTCGGGACAAACTTGGTATTGTTTCAATTTAGTCATTAAGAGGGGGTGTTAAAATATAGAACATTATAAAGCATCTAATGCAATTATATAGTTATCATTCGGTTGGTAACTGATCAACCAATCTATAACCACCTCTTCCTATTTAATTAACGCTGTCACACTTGTTTGAGTGTGCATTCAGCCTTCTCTGAATTCTTTCTTCTCTTTGCATATGCTAATATTCTAATGTTACTGCAGTTTCATTTTCTCATGAGGATTGCGTTGCAAATGATTTTGGTGTTGGGGCAAATCCGGGCACATGCACAAGTTTGGTGCAGTACATTGCCATACCCAGCCCCATATCGCCCACACATCCATACCTGGTACGAATCATACCTGAATCTTGCCTCCTGTGCAAAGGAATCCAGAAACATAGGTTTCATGAATTATCAGCTTGTTGATATAGCTTGCTTTCATGATTTCTTAGCTTCTTTCCCCAAATCTATTAGGAAATTGTTGCCCGTGTTTCATGGCAGCAGTGCACTTAGGGAGAGGAACATTTGTAATCTTTTATTAAAATCAAGTTGATTGATGACGTTGAATTTGATAATGAAGGTACTGTGAACAGGCTTTTATTTCGGAGTTTAGATAGGGATGCCCATGACTGGTTTCATGAGCTACCTGATAAAATTATTGAATCCTAGGATAAATTTAAGAATCTCTTCATTAAGTATTAAGATAGATTACTCTTCTCATGGTTATAAGATAGATTACTCTTCTCATATGTATTGCTTTCATAATATTTGAAGAGAGAGGGAAGAGATCATTTAGAATTTTAATCTCAGATTTAGGAAGGCATGGATAAAATTTCCTGAGCACATAAAACCAAGTGAAGCATACACTCTTCTTGTGTATTGTGATGCAATCATTGATGAATTATGTTATTATTTGAGAGATAAATGCTCATTGACAGTTACTCGTGCTTGCACTTTGGATTCAAACACACTCGTGCTTGCACTTTGGTTTCAATGTTTGAAACCATTTCCCACACCTTTGATTTATATGTTGACGACAAGTTTGATTTTGACCTGCAAATTGATAATGAGTCTGATTCACATTATATGTTGCTGATCTACAATCTATTTTTCCTGATGGATTCTGTAGCTCTCATTGTGATGATGAAATTGTATCTTCTAATGTTAATGCAATTTCATTTTCTCATGAGGATTGTGTTGCAGCTGCTTTTGGTGTTGGGACGAATATGGGCATATGCGTAGGTTTGGTGTGGTACTCTGGCCATACCCAGCCCCAAATCGTCCCTGCATCCATACCTGGTACAAATCGTACTTGAATCTTTCCTCCTCTGCAAAGGAATCCAGTAATGTAGGTTTCATGAAAAGGTCATCCCCTTGTAAAACCAGGGCCCTTACCTGGCAATACAGGGTTGGGTATGCCTAGGGTACCGCGCCAAAACCTGCAGATGCACATGGATCCGTCCCAAGACAAATCCAAGCGTATCCACAGGTCTGTTGCAGTACCCTAGCCGTACCCGAGGCAAATTTGTGCCCAAAAACAGATTTTTTCCTCTTTTCTAACTTTAAAAAAAAGTCAACTATGGACTTTTAACAAAAAACAATGAAGAGTATACGGGAAACCCTAAAAACAACTTTCAGACTCATTTTATCAAAAGCAAACAACAGCACATTTACCTCTCATTGCATTTTTACATCTCATTGCACATTTGCTCTCTCACCTTCATTTCTTCTATTGCTTAGGGCTCAAACTTCTTATTTTGTCAATCCTTCACTATTAAAACTATGCATTTGCTGCCAAGGAGTTTAAATAGCTTGCAACAAAGAAGATTGTTGATTGAAGGTAGGTTTTTGCAGTTTTACTTTTTAATTGTCAAAAGCTTCCAAATGTTTATAAGGTTTTATAGCTAGATTTTACTTCTTTTTAGTTATTTTTTAACATTCTTTCAACAAATGCCCAGATCCCTTAATTTTTAATAGCAGTATTATTATTTTTTAATGGGCTATAGGAATTTGCTAGAATGTCTTCCTCTGAAAGTGGTAGTGTTGTGGGACAAGGGGCAGCCTTCAAAACCAATGCCTCTTCACCTCTTTGGAAGTATATAACTATAGAACATGTGCCAGGTGGAGGGAGTTACATTTAAGTTTGCTCAGAGTGTAAGATCAAATATAACAGATCGTAGAGTCATGTGAAAGCCTACTTGTATGCAAATCGTAACTTTGGAATCACAGCTTGCCCTGGGCCTAGCATGTGTGGAATGCCAGGAAAGGGCTTGTCACATGCAAATATCATCCAATACATCAAAGAACAAGAAAAAGTTGATGCCATGGTTGCCCAAAAATTGAAGCATCCTTTGCTAAAGAAAGAATCTAAATCTACTAGGTCAGATATTGCTCCATCTCATGTTGTGACCCCATCACACCCATTTATTGCTACACCCCTTGTTGCCCCATAAAAAGAGGATCCACCTAAAAGTCGCAAGAGAACAAAAAGTGCAAGCCCATTGGAAAAGGCATTCCAGAATGAGGCCAGGGACATAACCGAGCAAAATATTGCACATTGTGTTTACGCATGCGGGCTTCCATTTAATGTTGTTAGATTACCATCATGGTTGGAGATGGTGAAATCTATCAATGAAGCCCCTAAAGAGTTCCCTGGCCCAGGATATGAAAAGGTGTGGACCACATTGTTGGCAAGAGAAAGAAAACATGATGAAGATGCATTGCATCCCATCAGGGATTCGTGGGTCAAAATAGGGGTGACCATCATTTCCGATGGATGGAAAGATATGGCAAATAGCAATTGATTAATGTGGTCATAATCTGCCTTAATGGGACAATGTTTCTGAGGGCCATTGATTGTGAGGGGCAAATGAAGGATGCACAACTCATTGCAGGCATCCTAATACAGTCCATTCAGGCGGTGGGGCCTCAAAACATTATCCAAGTTATAACGGACAACGCAAAAAAGTGCAAAGGTATAGGCAGGTTGGTTGAGGCAAGGTATGGGCACATATTTTGGATACCTTGTGTCGTTCATTCTCTCAACCTTGTGTTGCAAAATTTGGGCACTAAAATTGATTGGATCAAACAAGTCTATGAGGAGGCGAGCGCGATCCAAATGTTCATAACCAACCATCACATGCCCCAAGGCAGCTTCAAGTCTTTCTCGAAGTTGCAACTATTAAAGGTACCTATTTTTTTTTTAAAATTAATCATTAATGAATCATGTATAATTTTAAATTGTATTAATCATTCATGAATCATGTATAATTTTAAATTTTAATTTAGTTTTGCAAGTTCGTAATTTCTAGAATTTCAACCTTTGGACTTTTTATTTAATTTGTAGGTTGTTGAGACTCGGTTTGCTTCACACACACTCATCTTGAGACAACTTGTCGAGGTGCGTGAGGCATTGAGTCACATGGTTATCAACCACCTTTGGAGTGTAAGAAGGAAGTCAAATACAAAGAGGGCCACAAAGGTGAAAGGGTTGATCCTGAATGATGGGCGGTGGGATCGTATGGTGTATTCGCTCAATTTTACCAAGCCCATATTGAGTATGCTGAGATTTTTTGATATGGGCAAGGTATATGATGGAATCAACAAAATGATTGAGAAATTAAATCCATCATAAATGTCAAAAAGCAAGATCCTATAGAGAGGTTCTTCAAGGAAGTGCACTCGATACTCATTGATAGGTGGAACAAAATGACCACCCCATTGCATCTTTTTGCTTTTGCCTTGAATCCTAAATACTATAGTGCGGAGATCCTTTCTTTGCTATGGAGGGTCCTACCATACTAGGATATTGAGATTAGTGAGAGGTATAAGGCGGAATCCTTTAGACTCTTTCTTGATCTTAGAGTAGAAGGCATAGTTAAGTGGAGATTGGACTTTTTATGACCTCTACAGGTCACTCTCTTAGCGTTGCTCATGACAAGTATGAGAAGGAAGCTCATATGTGGTGGTGCCTCCATGTGAAAGCAACCCCCGCCTCCAATCACTTGCAATAAAAGTCCTATCACAAGTAAGATTTTAATTTTTTTCAACTTTATCTTTCTTTTCAACATTTTGTTTTAACTTTTTACTTTTATTTATGTGAAAGCAACCCCACACTTCCAACCACTTGCAATTTGAGTTGCATGGATGTGGATACGGATGTGGATATGGATACGATATCAGATACGGATACAACTAGTTTTTTAAAGCCCCTTGTTATGGATACGATTGGATACAGCATAGTATATAATATTTAAAATACTATAATGATCTAAGATTATAAATTAAGAATATATTGATAATAATTATCAGATTTAAATTATAAACAAACTTGTACATTGGATTAAAATTACACGCAGATTACACACTTCCAACCCATGGGAAGGTATGAAATTTGGTATTCAATGGATTAAAAAAATTGCAGGTTTTGTAGGCCAGCAGAAAATAGACGAAATGAAAGAAAAGAAGTAGAGTAAGTCAAAAAACAGATCAAAAGAAGCATGTTGGTAACAGCCAATGTGAAAGCTTGAAGTAAAACCTAAAAGAGTGAATCAACACTCTCACCTCCATGTCCTCAATCGTTGCTACTGAAATGCATTATAGAAAACCATTTGCAGTTTTTAGCATCTTTTTAACCTTTTGACGGGACTTTTTGCGAATTTTTAAACTGATTAAATCAGATACGGCTATAGTTGCCTTGCTTGCTATATCTAGATGTATCTAATACGGCACAATTACGGCCTTGTATCTGGATACGGCTGGGTACAGTATCCAAGCCGTATCTGAGAAGCACCCGAGCTGTATCCGTATCCAGCACGCGGATACACGCGCCCTAGCAGTAGGGGCGGAGTATCCGGCAACACTGCTTGTAATAAAAGTCCTATTACAGCTAAGATTTTAATTGTTTTCAGCTTTATCTTTTTGTTCAATGTTTTACTCTAACTTTTTACTTTTATAAATTTTAATTGACTTTGTAGCTTGCCAAAATAGGTTGCAAGCTCCTCTTCAGCTGAACAGAACTAGGATACATACACTTTTATCCACTCAGTTAAGCGCAAAAGGTGGAGGATTTTCCGGCCTGCATCTTCTAAGCACACCAGTAGGAAGCATACGAGTAAGGGGCAACAATGTGTTGGGACATCAATCCAGAAACTTCTGACTTGAATACTTCCATTTCCCACCTTACATTGTTGGACAGAGATCCAACAAGTTCTTCACAAGACCAGCATAGCAGAGCTAGTGGAAGTGGAATTGCTACTCCCTATGGTTCTAATGAAGACATTGAAGTGGATTATGAATATACCAATTTGTCTTGATTTTCATGTATTTGTTCTAACATTTGAATTTTGCACTATGTTTAGACTAATGTAAGTTCGACCAAGGAATATCTAGACATTTGGCATTGAATTAAGATATTATCAATATGTTTTGTGGCTATTAAACTTATTTTCAAATATATTGTTTACTTTATGCATAATATATGGTTAATTTTGCTTATTTGGCTATATTTTTATATTTATATATATTTTTGTATGGCCATATCCAGGCATGTCTCCGAGGCAACAAATTGTTGTACCGTTGTATCTGATTGTTCGTACCCATACCCATAGCAAACAAGAATCAGCTACATAGCATGAAACCCTGGTTTTCTGATTTTGAACCATTGGTTGAAACCCTTTCTTCCATTCCACTATGGGTTAGGCTACCAAATTTGCCTTAGCATTTTGGATGCATACAACCTGAAACCAATAGGTAATGCTATTAGGAAATTCATCTCCTTGAATGAGGTAGCGAATAGTATATTCAATATGTGTGGCAGTGGATTCAAGCATAGGACTTGCTGTCAATTTTTCCCTGGTTTGGGAGGGTTTAACAAGAACCCAAAGAAGTTGATTATGAAGACATTGCTTTTGGACATAGGGAATGTTAGACTCGTTTGGCTACTTAATGCCCACACACAGAGACTCCAGTTTAGATGTTGTCAAAAGGTAATTCTATCTCTTCTGATAAAGATTTTCAAGTGGTTGATCGCAAGCAAAAGCAAAAGGCCACCTGGTTTAAGGGTGCTTCTAGGGATCATATTTTTGCAACACCTGAAGATCAAGGGAAATTTGTGCTTTCAGAGTAACCTGACCTTTCTTTAAAAGAAACATAGAATCTCTATCTATACATGAACCAGAGGTCCCAATGAGCAATGTTGTTGAAAAGCATCTTGCCCTTGCTAAAGAGGTGCACAAATCAGTTATGAAGAGAAAACAAGATTGTACAAGCCCCTCTCTTACAGACTACAGTGGATCATCCAACTACATGTTCTGAAGAGAGACAAGCTCTGCAGCTTCAAATCATTCCAGAAGTACAAGGGCAAAAAAGAAATTTTGTGGAGATATTTGACAGTTCCGTTTTGCCTTTCAACATTGGTTTGGATTTATTTGTAGAAAGTAGGCATACATGTTCTGAAAATATAGAAACATTGCATGTAATGCGTGATAAAAGCAGGATCATGCAAAAATCATGCATGTTCTTTTAAGTATGTATGATAAAAGAAGGATCATGCAAAATCATGCATGTTATTTTGAGTATGTATGATAAAAGCAGGATCATGTAAAATCATGCATGTTCTCTTAACTTAAAATACGCCATCTAGTCAAAAACATGCATGCGTGTATAGTGGTAGCATTACATGCATGATAAAAGTAGGATCACACAAAAATCATGCACGTTTTTCCAAGTAAAAATACATGCCTTTTAGTAGCTTTGAATGTTGGTTCATGCCTTTTGTATGCATGTCCATTTAGTAGCAATCAAAGGTGGGACTTGAAATACAAGGATGACAGAAAGAATACTTCCTTAGGAAAGCCAGAAAAGCAAGTTGCAATGGGAAATCTTTGATATTATTACATTTTTTTACTCTCCACAAAAAAGGCCATATGCAAAGCGTATATAATATACTGGTTCTCCTGCAAGTACCGAACAAATCATGGCCAACGTACCTGAGGATAGGTTCGAGGGACAGCCTAGCCTGCATATGCACCCGAGAAAGAAGTTTTGCTACAATCATTTCCTTGTGGAGTAAAAGCTGTGGTAGTGTCTGCACCACTGGCATTAATTCCTCATATAGAGAAATAAAATCGGCCGCACTATTCAGTTCCTGGATGGGGATACAAAGAAAAAAATTAGATATCAAAGCCAAAACAAAAAAAAATGGCAAAGCACCATAAATACTCATCAAGTTTAAGAGGTGTTTGGTCTGCAATATAGCAAGAACTTCAAAATAAGCTTGCATTCAGATTACATCTACAAAAATCATATTAAAAAGAATGTTACAAGCTTCTGAAGAGTAATGCAATTCTATAGTTTGCCTTGTACTAGACAGTAAAATGCTCTCAAATCCATCTACAATAAAGCTAGATATATACTTCTGATTCTTTAATTATCTTTCATATAAAGGAAGGTCACAGATGCTATAATGTACTGATAAAATTGGCATAGATCTCCCAAGATCTGTAAGAAAATGCTTTCCTAAGTCCACAAACTATATTGTGCGTTTGAGGATTAATTTGAACAAGTAGAAAGTCTACTAGTTATCACAAAAAAACCTTCAATGACTACGGCACCTGCCTTGATTTAAGAAAAGCTTGGATGAGGTCATGGCATATCAAACATTTTCAAAGTTTGAGAAAATCAATGCCGTTGTGATTATTCAAATGATTTTCCTTCCACATAAGGAAGGGCGCAGATGCCATAATGTAATATTAAAATTGTCACGGATCTCCCAAGATCTGTAAGAAAACGTTTTCCTAAGTCGATAAAGCATAGTGCACGTTTAAGGATTAATTTGAATAAGTAGAAAGTGTACTAATTATCACGGATAAACCTTCAATGACTACTGCATCTGCCTTACTTTAGGAAAGGCTCGGATGGGGTCACGGCATATTAAACATTTTCACAGTTTGAGAAAATGAATGCCATTGTAATTATTCAAATGATTCCCCAAAGCACCTTGATGATTTGATCTTGTGCATTACTCTATAGTTAAAAAACCTCTTACATAGCCAAACATAGTATATTTTTAAAAAGACAATGAAATAAATTTCTTAATAATAAGTTGGGAATATGTGCAACAAAAAATAAGGTAAAATAAGTCTACCCTTTAGAGAAATAAAGTCCTTTATCATGGCTGCTGAAACACTCCCAAAAAGGAAAAGTCCTTGTCTATAGAAACATTGGTTGCACAATAAAGATCATATATTATATTCAAAGACAATAGCAAAAAACTGAGATCGTCGTAGCAAGTAGCTACACACAAATATATATCTAGAACTGGTTTCTCAAATGTTGAGTTAGTTCTGACTAAATTTGACTTTGGAAAGTATTCAAAAAATTCTAACATTAAAAGAATTTACCTATTTCATCATTCATGTCTGCTGGATAGATTCCTTACCAACCCAGAATGGACTTCAGCGGGTCTGAAATACAGTTCAGATGTCTATGACTTTGTTGGGCCAGATCATTCACCGATCATTCTGAAATTGGAAGATGACTATGGACCGAGAGCGATTCCTTTTATGTTTGAGTTCATGCGGATGCTGTTCAAAAAATTCTAACATTAAAATAATTTACCTGTTTCATCATTCATGTCTGTTGGATAGATTCCTTATCGACCAGGAATGGATATCAGCAGGTCTGAAATTCAATTCAGATGTCTATGACTTTGTTGGGTCAGATCGTTGGCCGGTCATTCTGAAAATTGGAAGATGACTATGGAACAAGAGCGATTCCTTTTGTGTTTGAGTTCATGTGGATGCAAGACACATCTTTTGAAGAAAATTTAAAGGAATGGTGGGTCAGCAATGAGTAAAGAACAAAAAAGATTTGTATTCCTCAAAAACTCGAGAATGGGAAGTACGTGATAAAACAAATCAGATTTTAGGAATTTGTTGCAAAGCTAAAATCAAGTATTAGATAAGATCCAAAAATTCCATGATAAGATAGCAACAGAGGGGCTGAATCTAGAAACCGTAGAGAAAGAGAAAGTACTGCTGACTGATTCGAATAAGTTCCTTGGGATGGAGCTCACACTCACCGGAAGTGGAAGGAGGAGCCAAATCACCAAGTTCTTAAACTTACCAATGGCCATTCAATGGAACAAGAACTGAATAATAAAATCACAACCCCTTTTCGGAAAGTATTTAGTGGCAATAATAAAATCGAGGACAAGGCAGTAAAATTTTATAAACAATTGCAGCAAGAAAACAGTCTAAACAAGGAAGAAGCATACGGGTCTTTTTAAGCAACATTCCAGCAATAATTTCATAAGAGGATAATGAGTTACCAGTGAGAGCTGTCACGGAAGAAGAAGTAAGAGCTGCTGTGTTAGCGCTGGGGTCTAATAAAGCCCTGTGGCCAGATAGGTATTAAGGAGGATTCTTCCATAAGTTTTGGTGGCTTATTGTGGGTGAGGATGTTGTTGGAGCCGTGGAAGAATTTAGTAACTCCACGTTCCTGGCCATAATCCCCAAAAAAGAAGATGCTGACTATTTCAATATATTCAGGCCTATTGCCCTTGATAATGT
This sequence comes from Taxus chinensis, assembly GCA_019776745.2. Lineage (NCBI taxonomy): Eukaryota > Viridiplantae > Streptophyta > Pinopsida > Cupressales > Taxaceae > Taxus > Taxus chinensis. Next base: position 592,349,468 of record CM034153.1, read on the forward strand.
CAAATATAAAATTGTTATTTAAGTTTATGGGAAATAGGCTTAACATTTGCCTCCCTAAGATCATCTTATAAGCGCAGGATGGTTTTATGTTAGGAAGACAAATCTCAGATGCGATCATGATAGCACATGAAGCAATCCTCTCACTCCACCACAAGAAAAATGCAGGAATTATAGCAAAACTGGATATGAACATAGGTTATGATGTGGTTAACTAAGGTGTCATGATCAAAGTCCTGGGGAGATTTGAGTTTTCCAAAGAATGGAGAAAGATGGTATGGAGTTGCATATCCTCCCCTTCATACTCGGTCATTGTCAATGAAGTTCTAGGGGCTGCACCAAGAAGACCCGATCTCTCCATATCACTTCATTATTGTGGCTGACATTCTTGGAAGACAATTAGGAAGGCTCAGATAGATAGTATCTGAAAGGAATTCAGATCACTTCTAAACTAAGGTCTATCTCCCATCTAAAATTTGCAGATGATACCTTGCTAGCACGGGATCCAATTGTGGATGAAGTTAAGAGCCTAAATCTATACTGAGCAAGTATGAACTTGCAACTAAACAAAATATCAATGTCAATATGTCCAAATTATTCTTCCTACATGTTCTACAACCATTTCAATTGCTTGTATGGGAAATCCTCGGACTTGAAATAGCCCTCCTACCAAGACCATATTCAGGCATGCCCTTATTGAAAAGAAGGATGAAAAATGAACCCCGTACACTTATTGTTCATATGATTCAAGCCAAGTTGTCATCACGGAAGGGTAACTACCTGTCTATTGCAAATAGGGTTCAATTGGCTTAAACCACTCTTCAAGTGGTTCCTGATTAAATGATGTTCCTTTTTAAGAGTCATTTTTAATATCATTAGCATCATACTAAACATTCAAAGGAATTTTCTTTGGAGCTGAACAAATAGAAGGAAGATGTGTTTAGTGACCTAGAAGAGGGCTTACTTGCCCAAGAACTAGGGAGGTCTAGCCTTCAAAGTTAGCAACCGAATGACAAATCTCTAGAAGCCAAGTTACTATGGAGGATCTATCCAAAAAAAGGGCAGCCTCTAGATGAGAGTCCTGCAAACTAGATACTTCAACTCTCCTCAAGACAAGTGAATTTTCTCCCAAGAAACCCTCCCTCATGGATCTGCCATTTGGAATTTTATCAGGTCATGCAGGGCTCTAATTATGGCCAAACTTCAATGAAAATAAGACAGGGCAGTAGAGTCCATTATTTGGAGTGGTGGATTGGTAGACAGTACTCCTTTGGATTAGCAAAGATCTTGAAGCTTATGCCCTGAAAGAATGGAGCCACATGGTTAGTGATTATGTCACCAAGCTGGAAGTCTTCGGAATTAGAAAAAATTGGAAAGGCCTAATAGCCTGAATCCAGGAGCCAGTACAGCTCTATAAATCAAGCTTTAAAACTTCTCACTATCATCCCAAAGGAGCCTAAATAGGTCGGTATGGGAGGGAGATGCCTCAGGTAGAGTCTCAGTCAAGGAGGCTTACAATGAGGCACTCATAGAAGCTCACAAGCACAACTTAAAAGTCCCAAAATGTTTAAATTTTGTTAAGCACAAGGGACTACCAAAATCCAGTACCTTCATGTGGCTGGCAGCAAAGGGAAAATTTGTGAAATTTGAAAAGGCGATTAGTAGAGCTTTCTGTGGAACCTCAATTTTTTCCCTCTATTGGATGTAGTCGAAAGTGGTGATAGTCTAGACATCCACTTCAAGTATGCTTGAAAAACTAAGGACTATTCTTCGGGAAATGGAATCTCAATTAGCCAAGCCCCATGTCTGTTACAAGATGTGATTCAAAATGAATCAGTTGTGATATATAGAACATTTGTATGCGTAAATGACATTTACCATTAACGATTGACACCTTGATGTCAAGAATAGACAAGGAGGTAGATGTGTTGAGTAATTGAAGACTTCCATGGGCATATCTAGAGTTTTCAATTTTTGGGAGGATTTTTCCATGTGTTTAAGTCATAGCAAGATGACCTCTGTGAGTTGTATCTACTCTAATGACATTTTTCCTTGTGTATGTTGCTAATAATACAAGGCAAGGGGACCACTAAGCACACAAGCGTCTTTAAGTATTTGTTAGTATGGGATAGGAAAAATAAATGTAATCCATTGCTCCAGGCTTTTCAATTTTTCTCCAGCCTCTTTCCCATTGGCAAAGCTTTTGGACCGTGTAGTGCCTTATAAATCACGCATGTCTCACAATAATACCAATGTGGGGTAAACTAATTAAAATCCAATCATTCATTTGTTATAAGTAATTGAAAGCTTCCACAAATATTTTTATTGAGTTTTTAATTTTTGTGGGATTTGACATGTGTGTTATTAAGTCATCTCAAGATGACCTCAACAAAAATTCATTACACTAAAGACATTGTTCCTCATGTTGGTAGTAATTACAAGGAAAGGGGACCACTCAGCACACAAGCATTTGTAAGCATTTGTACATTGGATGACATATTGATTTCTTCATACGCCATCCGCTAGGTCATGTCATTGGCTAAAACTAAGTTTTGACTTCTACAAATTTGAGTCATATTTGTAGGTTTCCTTCCATTTCTCAATAAGCAACATCATTTCATTCTTCTTGCACTCGCAACTCCTCCTTAGGAAGAAGAATAGGATTTAGGGTTAAATGGAGCTTACACTCAAGGTAGACAAGTTAGAAACAACGGCCTTGAAGATTTCAACAATAGGAGTTGCACCATCAATGTATATTAGAGTCTTTGGAATCCCTATTAATGGTCCACTTAGGGTTTCTTCTATCCATCTTGACTCCACCCTACAATTATCTCTCACAAAGTACTAAAAGCCCATGGGAAGATTAATGCAAGTACTAAAAGCCAATGGGAAGATTAATGCATTGACAAGTCAACCCAAGGTGAGTATCCCTAATCCTTACCTCTTTATTTTGTGCTTTGGTCAGTTTGTGAATGTTGTATGTTTCATGTATTTGATAGTATAATCCATGTTGCTTGTCATTTACTTTATTGTTGTCTTTCACATTATTTTCATAACACTTGCTTTACCAGTTAATGGCACCAAAGTATAGCTCTTGCTTTGTCATCTAATAACACCCGCATTTAGAAAGATCCTCCAACAAATGGTGTTTGCCTACAGCCCCAAAATGCTTTGTGGGCCAGCATTTTTATGTGTGAGATTTAGAAATGTCTTCTATCTTTTACATGTTTAGAGGTTTGGCTATACTCTAGAAGACCTATTTTAGGCCCAATACACCATATGCACTCCAACGCTCAAACAAACTTCCACTCGCAATTAACCGAGACCTCTTTTGATAGGTCTTTGTGCAATTGCACATCAAACACCACCAGGCAGGATGATTGAGGGAAATGTATGAACATTTTTACTAGGAGTTGAAGAGCTTGAACTACATCAAAGGAGAATAAATCGTGGAATTTCATAAATGAGTAGACAGTGAGTTCCTCTAGGTCCTTGGGTAAGCGATGGGTACATGGCATTAATCATCAAGATGTTGGTTGGGTTGGTGTACTTATTAGAAAAATCTCATATCTCTAACAGACATCACTCAACTGTTAAAATTTTCTCAACACCATGGTTAGCGAACTCTAATCTTAAAGAACCCTCAACTAGATAGCTCAACCCTAAAATCCAATCATAATTATTGAACTTTACAAGCTAGAATCTACAACTACATCCACTAGAAGAACACTAACTGAAAAATACTCAACACTACTCGAAATCACATCACTATTATTTAAATCAGAAAACAAAAACTATAATTCATTTGAACACACTCCAGAAAAAGACACTAAATGAAAAACTGAATGAATAAAACACCTACCCTAGGCCTTCTTTTATAGCTGAACCCTAGAAATAGTATGGATCTTAAATTTGGATCCATCCCAAAATTAAATCAACCACTGACGTAATTTTATCCTGGAGCTTTGTCCCATTAAATAGACAAAGTCAAACTTTACAAAAACAAACAATGAAATAAAGAAACAGTATTCTAAAACTGGAAAACAAACTACATAAAAGTAATTGCTAAATCTGGACAGCCAAGCAAAGGACTGCCAAAGAGAGGAAAGCTAATGTTAGGACTGTTGTTCTCTATGATTTTGCACTTTGCTAAAGTGTGCTAGGTTCCACACGTGCGCCCTGCTAGAGGCGCATTCTAAAGTACCATAATCTAATACTCCCTCTTACTTAGGAATGTGTTCTCCACCAATCCCAATTCCTCTTGTAACATATCAAACTACCCCATAGCTAGAGGCATCTTTAGAGTGTCTGCAACCTGTTGATCTGTTGGAACATAGTCTAGAGCAACTACTGTCTTTTGAACTCTGTTTCTGAGACAGACATCTAATGTCAAGGTGCTTGGAGTGGTCATGAAAGATTGGATTCTTAAAGAGTTTGATACAACTCTGAATGCCATGGTAAATGACTATAGATCTTTGCAAAAGACTTGGGAAGCTAGATGACTTCACAACTAGCAGTGTTGGCTACCATGTACTTTGTGTCTGCAAAACTCAATGCCACTGTATTCTACTTCCTAGTGAACCAAGATATGACTCTTGAACCCAAATTAAGGAAATATCCTTAAGTACTATTCATGTCGTCTGCATCTCTTGACCAGTCAAAATAAATGAATCCATGCAGCATTAACTCATCGTCCCCTGCATATCTTAGAGCAATATGTATTGCGCCCTTTCAGTATCAGAGCACGTGCTTTGCAACAACCCAGTGAATCTACCTCGACTCAACCATGAACTGGCTCAAAATGTTCACTGCAAAACATATATATGGTCCAGTATTAACCAAGTACATCAAGGACTCAATCAACTGTGTACACCGAAGGATCTACCAAATCTAAATCCAAGTCAGCATGTAACTTCAGATTCGATAGCATAGGAGTGGCGATGGGTTTGCAATCCATCATCTAGAACCTCTTCAAAATATCAACTGTGTTTTCCTTGCCCGAGGAGAACCTCACATGTCCTCTGCTACACCTCGACCCAAGAAACAGTGCATCAATTAATGTCCATGTCAAATTCTCTAGGCAACTCTTCCTTACACCTTGCAATGAGCCTCTTTGAACTCCTAGTGAGTATCAAGCATCTACATACAAGAGTAAAACCAACAAATAAAATCCATCAAATAAATAATACAGATTGGGATCTGCATCTGTTTTGCTGAAGCAACCCATACCTGATAAGCACTCATCAATCTAGGAGTACCAAGCACGAGGTGCTTGCTTCAACCCGTAAAGAGCATTCTTCACCCTGGGCCTCTCGTCCATCCACCTCAAATCCTCTAGGTAGATTAATGTACACTTCAATCAGGTCATTCAAAAAAGTTTTCTTAGCATCCATTTGATGTAACTGTCAACCAAAAATACTCACTAAAGACACAATGGTACTAATAGAAGTATATCTGACAATCGGAGCAAAGATTTTGTAGTCAACTCCCTTTCTTTGAGAGAATCCTTTGGCTACGAACCAAGCCTTGTACTTCTCTATGCTAACGTCAGTTGCATGCTTCACTTTGTACAGCTACCTAGAGTCCACCACTGATTTCCCCACTGGCCTCAACAATATCTCCCACACATCATTCTTCGTGATGGAGTTTTACACCTCCACCATGGCATCATGCCATACCTGTTGACCTGCTGCCTCCTCATAACTGGAAGGTTCTGCATCAAATGATGGAAGACGCTGGTGCAACATAACTAGGAAACTTTGAGGATCATGTACCCGAAAAGAGGTCTTTGGCGTATCAACTTGCACCTCTACCTCATGCAATATCCGTTGTAGCCATTTATCTTGTTGGTATCATTGGGAGGTAAAGCAGTCTATCTACCTATACTGGAACCCTCCTTAACTAAATCTATACTCCCTAAAACTTGTGGATCAACACTTGGGGTAGTAAGTGTTGTCTCCTTCTCAACTGCTACTAGAAGCTCTTGGGACCTAAAAGACCATGCATCCCCATCCACCACATCTTATCTTCCTCTAAGATGGAACATAGATCTTGTAAGCCTTAGAGGTCTCAGTGTAGACAACTAGAATACCCTTCAAACTGGAGGGTTCAAGCTTTGTTCTCTTTTTCTCTGAAACATGAATGAAAATTGCACTCCCAAACACACTGAAATGAGAAACACCCAGTTTCTCCCTTGAATAAGCTTCTCGTGGAGTCGTGTACTTCAACGATCTATAAGGACATTTGTTCACTATGTAGCTGCCCAAAGAAACATACGTAGATCTAAGTCATGAACCATAAAGTTAGCAGTCTCTACCACAGTAACAAGACTCAAACTTGACAAGCAGTATTTTGACTAAGACTCGGACTCGACAACAAAACTCAGTCAAGACTTGGGAAGAAAGCCATTAAAAAATAGAGAACTTTAGGGGAAAAACTATTAAAATGCATTCTATATCAAACCAACTAAAAATACACTGTCACAAATCAATGACAGTCAACACACACATGCATACAAAGAGTAAGTAAATAATGCAATATTGAATGTTTGAAGTTGAACTTGAAACTTGATAATTAATATTAAATAAGAGTTGCTTTTATGATCATAAAATTGTTTCCTTATGCTTATCCTGCTTCAACAAAGATCTTAAAAACTAACAAGGGAGCCCAAAAAACAAGATCATTGGATAAGCAACAAATTAGCCCTCTAATAAAGTTATAGATACAAGATACATTTCAACTAAAACATAATATAACATATCTAATATTCCAGGCTTAACTCCAATCATTAATGAGATAAACAAACATGTTGACTCAGCAAAAATCAAAACTAACAAAAAACCCAAAATGAAACTTGCTAATAATATCCAGCAAAAGTTCCCTAAATCCAATAAATCTTTGAGGGACAATCATGGAAGGAGCACTAAAAATGTAAGCATCAAACAAACTAGCAATAACCATGAGATAAAACCAAAAAGGGCTAAAGTTAGGAGGAAGAATCAAGCTAGACTATGTTTTTAACTTTGTGTTTTCTTTTGCATTTTAAAAAATTTGAAACAAGTCAGGACTCGACAAGTCTGGAGGCAAGCCTCGCACATCCTATCAAACTCACGAGACCCACATCTGGACTAGCAAGTCCTGCATTTGGGCTCGCCAAGTCTAATGATTCTTTGTTGGTTCCTAGCAAAGGTAGACTCAAACTCAGATCCGCAATTCCTTGCAAAGAATCACCGAGTCTCAATTTACTAGTCTCTACTATGGACCTATTTTTTTCTCTGCAAACCCATTCTACTAGAGGTTGTATGGTATTTTAAATTTCATCTTGATCCCCGCCTCTCTATGGAAGGAATCAAAGTCATTAGAGGCATACTCCCCCCATTCTTTGATCTCAGTACCTTGATCTTCCTGCCCATACAACTCTCAATAAGGGCTTTGAACTCCTTGATCCCATTGAAGACCTCATCCTTGTTCTTCATAAAAAAAATCCTTTCTAGAAGAATCTAAACTACCAAGATATGGGTACGGGTTCGGTACATTGAAACGGCAATTTTTGTAAAAACCTCGGGTATGATACGTTGCGGGTAGGTTCGTACAATATATTTTTAAAAATTAAAATATAAATATATATAAAAATTTAAAGAAAACAACAAGCTTATAATCTCAACAACCTTTAAAATATTAGAAGCCAACAACAGGCTTATTACCAATTAGAAGCCATCTAAAGCAAGATTTCTTTGACTGGATACAAGAAACCATAAAACATTAAATCTATGAGTCCATCTACTAATGGGCTCACAAACATTCCACTTATTGTTAAGGCCCGGGGAAAGGTTTGGGGAGAAGGCAATCTTTTCATAGAGTTGTTTGGAGGAAGCCTTCTGGAGAGGGGGGCTTTGAGCCGCCTCATACTATCCCAAAAGTCATTCTCATCCTCCATAATTAGTCCAGTAGATGGAGTTGTGAAAGCATTTGTAAGCATTGTATACATTCTAAATTGGGATTAAGGAAGCTTATAGAAAGCTTTAAGGTCTGTCCATTCCATTCACTTCCCAAATTTGTACAAGTCGTGAAATATTTTAAATCCTTTCTCAAACCAAAGGAGGGCAGAGCAGCCTCCTGTCAAGGCAAGGATCTTGTCATTATATTTCAGATTCCACCAAATTGATTTGTAGGCTTGGCACCTAATGTCAAAAAGAAGAGAAGATAGGCTGCCCAATCACCAAGTGCTTCATTTGTTCCCATGCCTTCCAAATTGACTGAAGAATAAAGGACCCATGAGGAGCAACAAGAAAGCCCCCAAATAGTAAGTCAACCAAATGAAATCCTTTTCATCTCTCGACCCTTCGGACACTATTGGCAATATTGAATCTCACACAAACTTTCCAAGCTTCAATTCCAATCAAATCCCTCCAATTTTATTTATTTTTTTGCACTTAAAAAAACGTGTGGGTACATTGTGGGCACTTATCCACATCGCCCTGGGTATGTCCCAGGTACAAGTTTTTGTACCTAGAATGTACCCAAGGTCTGTGGGTATGTACCCACAGAGTACCTAGAGAGTACCAATAGCAATTTTTGTACTAGGTACGTTTCAAGCGTGGTACGGGTCGATACTGGACATATCAATGCAATCTAGGGAAGAATCATCAATGAAAGTATCATAGAGCAAATTACATGTCAACAAGGCTGATGGCAAAGGTCCATAGACATTTGAATGAACCAAATCTAGAATCCCCCTTGACTTGCGCTCGCCGCTCAAAAAAGAGGCCTTGGCATGCTTGGCGAGTGCACATCCCCTACACACTCTTCTCTTATTCACCTTGAAGTCAAGGAATCCAACCACCATACCCTTCAAGAGAGACAAAGATCCAAAGTTTAGGTGCTCGAATCTTTTGTGCCCAGGCTCGGCCAGATTGTCATTATTGGTCAACAAAGCCTTGTGCTTCACTGAATATGCCAACAATCTATAAAAGCCACCCTCTTGAAATCCCTTGGCCAAAACTCGACAAAGCTCGGGACTAATGGTTACTTGTTGATCATCAAACTCAGACCTATACTTCAAATCAATTAGACAAGAAACTAAAAGAAGATTCTTAGTCATACTAGGAACATACAATACCTTATGCAGCTCCAGAACTTCTTTTGTTGGCATGAGGAATGAGATGGACCACATCCCAATCATTGAGTACTTGGCATCATCACCAAGCTCCACCTGCATGCTAGTATGGTATTCCTTTAACATGAAGATGATGTGGGAGTGTATCTTGCAGAGGCCATAACTTTTAATCCAAGAAGTCAATTGAGCACCTAATTTTTTAAAACAAAGATCTTATAAAGATCTAGGCTGCCATAAGCCACCCTAGTTGATTCAAAGCATTTGCAACAATTTTTCGGGGCCAAAATCAATCTAAGGGCCGAAAATTGCATTTTAATTTTATTTTCAATATTTTTAGGATTTTAAAGATATAATTTTTTTGTATTTGGGCATGAATTTGAGTTGCAAATCACTCAAAAAAATTAGTTAGAAATATAGAGAATAAGGGACAGTTATTAGGCGCATCCAAGCTTGCATGCAAAAGCTATCAAAGATAGCAAGTTTGGTTAAATCTAGGTTAGATTTTTTTGCTTTTATTGGCTATGTTTCAGGTGTGCACGATAACCCCACTTTCAAGTGGTGATTTATTTAAAGACTCTAATGTATTGCTTTGAGATAACAAAGAATAGAATTGGTTCTTTCCTACTCAATACTCTTTTGTACAATAAATTTATTGCTTGTTTTTTTTGAATTGCTACACTTGAGGATTCATCATCTAGTATTAGAGGAAGTTCAGCTCTGTGAAGAAATAGTTGATGGTAATCTCGTTGGTGATATTTTCTACGTTTCAAATTTTATTTTAGGAAGAAAAAAATGTTTTAAAGAATGGGTTTGAGCAAGATGCCAAGAGGAAGAGGAGGCTATGCTCGAATGAAAACGAATATAAAAAAGTTGAAGAGAAGGGTGGGGCAACTTACTAGAATTCCACTTCTGAGACAAAGGCACCCAGAAGATGACACGGATGACAAAAGAAAGCAAGAAGAAAGGCCAATCACATATGGAAAAAGAGAGCAGGATGAAGAAATTCATCAGGAGGAGGAAGAACAAGAGGAGTTGTCATTTGAAGAAAGGTTGGTTAGGATAATAGAAGGAAAGAATGAAGGAATAAAGGTTGAAGTTCAGAGATATTGGGGCAATCTAAAACTAAAGGAGCAGATAGACTAGCTATATGAGTGGAAGAAAATGCGGAGGAAAAGAAGGTGAAATTTGCATACACCAAATTGAAGGGTCGTGCTATGATATGGTGAATTATTTACAGCAATAAAGGCAAATGAGGGGCAAAGAAAAGATCAAGACCTAGAGTAAGATGGAGAAGAAGTTGAGAGAAAAATTCCTCCTTGTGGACTATTCACAAATCCTCTACAAAAGATTTTGGAACTTGAGACAAAAGGAGTTAGTGTACATGAATACAAAAATGAATTTTACAATGTACATGAATACAAAAATGAATTTTACAAGCTATCTATTTGGATGGAGCATGAAGAAATGAAAGAGCAAATGGCTGCAAGGTATGCAAATGGCTTAAAGTTTTCTATTCAAGATGAGTTAAGTGTGATTAGAGTCGAGAGCATGGATGAAGCCTCTCAACTAGCTTTGAAAGCAGAAGAGAAGCAAGGTAGGCAGGGTTACCAGAGGCCACTTCTGATAAAAAGAGGACCGTCATCCCTACTAAGGGGAAGAGATGGATTTATTTCCTTGAGGGAAATCATACTGTAGTGTGGAGAGACAAGAAGATCACAGATAAGAGTTTTAAAATCAGAAAAGAGGAAGATAGTTTTTGAGAGGCCGAAGCGATGGTGGTGGCAGAGAATGGAAAGCTCCATATAGACCTTTTATTTCCTACAGGTGTGGTGAAGGAGAACAAAGAGCATTTGAGTGTCCCTATTATTATGCACAAGAAAGGAGATGAGGAACAACTAAGAATGAATTTTGCTGAGGCAGAGGAACAGAATGTAGAAGTTCCAGCAGATGTAGGATAAACTCTCATGCCGAGAAGGACAATGATGGTCCCATGGAAAGAGCATGTGCAGGGTAAAGGCAACGACATGGTGAAGCAAAATAATAACTTATGGCCACGTACAAATATTTTTAGAACAAGATGCAATTCAGGAGGAAAGGTATGTAAGGTCATTATTGATGGTGGAAGTTGTGAAAACATGGCTTTGTAGTGTAATGGTTGAAAAAATAGGTCTGCATTGTGAGGAGCATCCTCATCCTTACCTTATTTCCTGATTTAAGAAGGGAAATGAAGTCACTATTGATAAGAGACTTTTAAATAATCATACTATAGGGAACACTTACCCAGATGAAATATGGTGTGATGTTATCTTGATGGATGCATGCCATGTGTTGTTGGGAAGGCCATGGTAGTATGACAAGAAGGCAATCCATGATGGAGAGAAGAACACATGCACTTTAATGAAGGACACTAAAAGGGTGGTTTTCTCACCTTTAAAGGATGAAGGGCAGGTGAAAACATGCTGTCCACGAAAGAATTTGTTAAGGAGCTGAAAATGGATGGGTTCCGTTATGCATTAAAAGGAGGAAGAAGAGGATGTGCAAGTGCCAACTGAGGTGGCAATAGTGATGGAGGAGTATGCTGATGTTATGCCTGATGAGTTTCAGGACAGGGTTATTCAGCACCATATTAATTTATTCTCATGATCTGCTCTACCTAATCAAGCAGCTAATAGGATGATTGCAAGGAGCATGTAGAATTGAGCAAACAGGTGAACGAGTTAGTTAGAAAGGGTGTAGTGAGAGAAAGTATGAGTCCATGTGCAACTCCTACGTTGCTAACACCGATCACCATAAAATACATATTTCGTATAACTCACCTAGATGACATGATGGATGTACTTGCAGGAGCTGCATACTTCATTGAGATGGATCTAAGGCATATATACCATGAGATTAAGATCCGAGAAGGGGACGAATGAAGACTACATTCAAGACCAAGTATGGTTTATAAGAGTGAGTTGGTGATGTCGTTGGGGATTGTCCAATTCACCCAACACATTTATGAGGATGATGAACATTGTGCTATGAGATTATGAACACATTTATAAGGATGATGAACACTATGCTACGAGATTATATTGGTAAGTTTGTATTAGTCTCTTTTGATATTTAGTAAGAGTAAAGAATGGTACTACACATTTGAGAACGGTACTAGAACTGTTGAGAAAGGCAAAGCTCTATGCAAACTAGAAGAAGTGCAAGTTTATGCCAAAGAATTTTGGTATTTTTGGTATTTGTCATTTTAGATGGTGTAACAACTAAAGGCAATTGTTGAGTAGCCTACTCCAAGAACTATATTAAAGCTAAAAAAATTCCATGGTTTAACAACCTTTTACAAAAATTTCATCAAGAATTTCAGTAGTATTTTTGCACTAGTAACAGATTGAACAAGGGGAAAAGAGTTGGTGTGGACAAGGGCAACAACATAAAGTTTCCAATTGGTGAAGAAGGTGATTGAGGCCCTTGTTTTAACATTACCAAATTTTAGCAAGGTGTTTGAGGTGGGCTGTGATGTTTCACATGTGGGTGTCGGTGTAGTATTGAGTCAAGAAGGAAGGCCAATAACATTTTACAGTGAGAAGTTGAATGGGGTAAGAAAGAAACATTTTACATATGAAATTGAATTTTATGTCATTGTACAAGCATTGAGACATTAGAGGCATCATATTTTACATACTTGACGAGTAGTAGGCGAGTTTTGCGAATAATTGCAGAATTTTCCTTTGGGCGAGTTTTTTCTGCTTATACTCACGAGTCTACAGTCGCTGAGCTTTGGCAAGTTTTATGAGAGTACTCGCAGCGAGTACTCACCAATACTCAGAAATTTATGTTTTTTTATTGAAACTTAAGATTTTTCAAATTGCTGAATATTTGTCGAGTTGTTTTTTTTGGTTTGCTAAGTAATTGTTGAGTACAAGTATGCAAACAATGGGAGGCATTACTTTGTGCCGAAGGATTTTATTCTATTTATAATGCATGAGGCCTTAAGGTATGTTAATACTCGAAAGAAATTTAATAGCAAGCATGTAAAGTGGGTATCTTTCTTCTAAGGGTATACTTTTGTTTTGAAGCATAAGTCAGGGAAACAAAATTAGTTAGTTGATGCTTTGAGTAGGCGTGTGGCATTGTTAACTACTATGGCGAGTGAAGTAGTTGGATTCAAAACTATCAAGGACTTGTATGATTTTGATCCAAATTTTAGGAAGGATTGTAGAACAATGTGGGAATCCTATTAATAGGTGAGGTAGGTACTATTCACGATGATTATCTCATGCAATGATGGTTATCTCTTTAAGGGAAAGCAACTATATATTCTAGTTGGGTCTATGAGAATTTCAATTTTGTTTCAGAGAAATTCATAGTGGTGGTTTGGGTGGACACTTTGGTAAAAGCAAGAAAATAGCTTTGGTGGAAGAGAAGTATTTTTCACCGAAGATGAAGAGATGTAGCAAGGTATGTGTCAAGACGTAGGATATGTCAAGTGGCTAAAGGCCATACACAAAACACAAGGTTGTACATGCCATTGTCAAATCCAAAAGGACCATAGAGAGATTTGGGTATGGATTTTGTAATGGGGCTACCAAACACACAACGAGGTAATCATTCAAAATTTGTGGTTGTACGTAGGTTTTTAAAGATGGTTCATTTAATTGCAAACAAGAAAACCAATGATGCCACTAGAGTAGCAGATTTGTTTATCAAAGAAGTTGTTAGGCTGCATGTTGTTCCAAAGACCATCACTTTTTGACAGGGATACTAAATTTTTGAGTATTTTTTGGAGGAATTTATGGAAGAAGTTGGGGATTAAGCTGAAATGTAGTAGTCCATACCAACCTCAAACAAATGGGCAGACAAAGGTACTAAATAGGCGTTTGCAAAATTTGTTGAGATGTATTGTTGCAGAGAAGCCCAAGCAATGGGACTTTTTACAATAGATTGAGTTTGCATATAATACTTCAATGAACAAGTCAACAAGAAATTCACTATTCCAAATTGTTTATGGTAGACAACCTAGGGGCGTTTTAGACTTGTTGCAGTTATCAATTGCAGAGTGGGTTAGTGGCGATGGAGAGGCATTTACAAAGCACATACAATAGGTGCAAGATGAAGTAAGAAGGAAACTACAGGAAAGTAACGAAAAGTATAAGGCAACAACAAATGTAACAAGAATGCCAAAGGTATTCAAGGCAGGAGATTTAGTGATGGTATATCTAAGAAAATAATTATTTCCCTAAGAAATGTACGACAAACTAAAGTACGCGAAGATTGGTCTGTGCAAGATTGTGAAGAAGATAATTGAGAATGCTTATGAGGTAAATTTACCACATAATTATGATATGTTTCTAGTATTTAATGTTTTTGATTTATAGGCATTTCATGGAGACAGTAATGAAGGGGAAGAAGAAGAAGTGGATTGGAGAGGCGCCAAGGAGGAAGAAAGGAAAAACAACACAGGTTTTGGTAAAGAAGACAGTGAATACTAGTGAAGGCTGTGACAAGTATTTGGGACAGTGGGAAGGATTACAACAGGAAGATAACCCTTAAGTTTTAGAATGGGAATTGAAGAAGCTTGACAAAGACAAATGGTAGAAGTTTAATTAGAACAACTCGCTGGAGGTGAGTTCTTTTCAGCCAGAGGAGAATGATACCGAAGCATATCTTGTGCGAGCCATAACTTCTGTTCTGCGAACCTGATTGAGCCCTTGTTTAAAATTGAAGAACTTGAAGAATTCTATGCCTCTGTAATCAACACTAGCTGCTTTGGGACATTTTCAACAATTTTTTGGGGCCCAAATCAATCATCTTAAAGCCAAAGATTGCATTTTATTTTTATTTTTAGTATTTAATATTTTTGTATTTGGACATGAAACTTGAGTTGCAACTCTCACCCTGAGGCATTATTAAGGCATGTAGAGAATGAGGGATAGTTATTTAGCCCATACGAACTTGCATGCAAAACTTTTGAAAAATAGCAGCTACCAAAAACAAGTTCAATTGATCCTAGAATAGATTTTTTTGCTTTTATTATTTTTCTACGTGTGCATGACAACTCCACATTCAAGTGGTACTTTATTTAAAGAGTTATGTATTGCTTTAAAATAATGAAGAATAGATTTGGTTCTTTCCTGCGTGATACTCTTGTACAGTTTATTGCATAGTTACGTGGGGACACGTCCCCCCATTTTTGACACATCTGGGACGTCCCAAACGTCTTGGGGACGTGGGGGAAACGTTTCCCACAGTGCATGCTTTATGGGAAACGTCCTGGGGAAGTCTAAAGAGGCTGGGAAACGTCCTAAGGACGAGGAAACATGGGGAGGACGTGGGAAACGTAGGGGGGATGCCCAAACGTCCCCCACGTGGTCTACCACATTTTTCAATAAAAAAACATAAAAACAACACTCTAAACTTTTTTTTTAATTGTAAATCACTTATAATATAAAAACAACATTACTAACCTAACCCTAACCCTAAAACTGCAATTTTATGTTATAAATTTACATTATGAGCTCATTTCATATTCACACCAAGCAAGAGCAAGAGCAAGAGCAAGAGCAAAAGCTATGAGATTAATGATAAGAATATCAGCTATTGTCACTTGATCAATCGTAATTTAGAATGGTTTTACTTTTATATTTTTTAATATATTTGAAATTTCGGCTTGTCTCAAATTCAAAATTCAAATATGTATTATGAATTTTCAATTTATGACATTAACATATTGATATTATAGTATTAAGGAATGTATTTGATGTTTATGAGTTCAAATTTCACCTTATTTAAATCTCAAATGGTTTTATTTCAGCTTATTTATATAATTTAGTCACTATATCTTTATATTTTAAATATTTATATATTTTTTAATTAGTCGTCCCCCCACCGCCCCCAAAATTTAGAAATTTTTTGTCGTCCCCCCGTCTTAGGTAACTATGGTTTATTGCTTGTTTTTTCAAATTGTTGCACTTGTGGATTCATCAAAGCTCATGCAAATTGCCACTATTGGCCAACAAATCTCTCAACTTCACCAAACCTGCAAGCAACCTACAAAGGCCACCCTCTCGAACTCCCTTGGCCAAGACTCAATCAAGCTTTGATGATTACTTGTTGATCATTATAGCCTATATTTTACCAGCAACAGCCCAAGGCGCGCTGACACATCACTCAGCTTGAACTGAGCGCTCACCCGAAGCGTGCAAGGGTACCAGGGTCCTCTTTTATATCAGTTTGTTCAAAGAGTTAGCATGATTATACAAATATTCCAGATCCATAACAGATAACTAAGTATGAAGAAGTGCATAAACCAGATCTAGATCTTAACCATATGCAAGAACAAATAAACAAGAACCAAAATTAACATTACCATGCAAGATCCATTCACAGATGTGTCTACCATCAATATCCAGCCACAAAGATCCATTATATTAATTGTTGTAAAACACAGAAGCTTCATACATACATCACACAGTCATCATAGTCATGCGCACTCACAAACTCGCAACATAACTCTACAAAACATCGAACTGTCTAAACCAGGCAAATCAATACATACTTATTGGGGTGGGGACTTGCCATTCACCACCCATGCACCTTTAAAAAATAGGCTACATGTTAATAATAGCCATGCATCCTTACATGATAAATACAAGAGCATGCAAACTTGTTAATAATAGATCATCTAATAATACAACAGTGGTATAATCCTATTAATAGCTCCAAAACTATGCATGGCGTTTGATCTTCTACTCGTCCAAAATAGCCTTTGTGTGTTTTTCAAGTCCCGATTCAAAACTGCTTGGGCACGCCCCGTTTCGCTATACTTCTGCGTGCATCTACGCGTCTTGTGTCCGCACATCCAAACCTTTTGCGCCTTTAATACTTAGGTTGTATTTCATCAGCCCAACATTACCCCACACTAATTTCATTATCGTCCCTAGCAATGGGTAATCACAACTTATCTCTCCATGAACAACGAATAATAAATGAAAGAATAAAGGAATCATTGTACAAGAGAATGAGAAAATCTGCTTGGCACACTACTCTTCCACAAGGAGGATCAACTCTGGCTATGCATTCTTGATCTCTACCTCCAAGTCATTCCAGTCACTTAGCGCTTTACTAGTTTTATCCAGGATGTCTCTGAGTACTGCCTCCATTTCATCAAGTGTCATATTCTCACCTTCATTTTGTAGTATCTTGAGAACATTGGCCAAACTTGAGACCATCCCTTCCATGAAATCCATTTTTTGCGTTATTGATTTCCTGATGTCCTTTATGTTCTCCTTGTGTGGGCCCTGGGTTGCTGCAAGCGTGTTGCACTTTTCTATTATCAACATAAGCCTCTCCACACGTCCAAGTGTTTCATTCTTTACTGCTTTCTGAACCTCATCTTCTTCAGACATGGTTCTTGTCTTGATAATCACATCTGAGGCCGCGCACATGTTTAATGCCAAATCTGCCTTCTTTAACTCATCCTTCAAGGTCTGCAGTAAGGCCTCATAGCTTGTAATCTTGCACATTATTGTTGCCTTAGCCTTTTGCGCCTATTCCGCAGCATCCTTGGGTTTTGGCATTCTCATGAGCCCTTCATCCAGGATCATGTGAACCAATGTGCATAAATAGTGCAAAGCAGACGGAAACTCCTCTGTAACTTTGTCCTCCAAATCTGGCCTCTTTCTCACAATGTCATTACCAATTTGCTCTGCCATACTGAGTATCGAATGCCCTGTCGCCTCAGCTGTCTCTTTTTCTACCATTAGGCGCTTGATCTCAGTATCCTTGTCCTTATTATCATCCAACGCTCTAATGGTTGCCACTTTATCAATGTTCCGACGGGCAACTTCAACAGATACTCTAGTCAGGGTGTTGCTTACCTGCTCATCTGAAATGATAGTGGGCTTAACAGTTACATGGCATAAATGGGGCACCTTCTTCGATCTACGCGAGACACACGACTCTTCATATACGTCGAAGTCAGGCTCATCCATATGAATCTGCATCGTCCATGATAATTGTTTCCTTGTGCATGTGGTCACCATCTCCGCATCCATAAGCTCCCATCCATACAAGTCCTTGGGCTCCAAAGTGCTTTGGAACCGAGCGCATATAATTTTGCTTGGATCATCAACACACCCAACAAATGGTGTCTCATATGTCTCTTCCTCCTTCCCCTTTCCTGATTGCTTACCTTTTGGAATCTGGGCACCCAAATCCAATACTAGTCCTTCACCTGTCTATGCAGTAGGGGGCGTGCCTGATGGCTCGCACTTATCTTCACCTATCTCTAGGCCAATGTCCCCACTGTCTATGTTCTACTCCTTCAACTCCTCTTCATCTTGCTTCACTTCCTCTTCTGTAGGCTCTTCTGTATCCTCAGTCTGAACTGGAGTATTCGGCGCGCAGTCTCTGGATCTATCCTCCTCATCATATCTTCGAGGAATGTACTTGCACCTTTTCTTCTTTTCAAGTTTTACTTTCACAAGTGAAGTTCTTGGTGACCTCTTAAGGGGTTATGATGTCCCCGCACCCTGAGTCCTTGTTCTTCTTAGTACTCTTTTAAACTGAGGTTCCTCGGTAATCTATTCTATGTTTACCTCCATTACGCCTATCTCCAACACTTCATCTCCTTGTTGCAGTGGAGGGGTTACTGTACGTACCCAAAATTGTAAGGTACTGTACTCCCAGAACAACGTGACACGTGCCCCAATGATGATACAGGTCTCCTCGCAAGGTGTTCGGGATCCAGAAAAGCTCTCCGAGTGTGCGTTAACATCCCACATGCCCCGCTTAGCCCCCGCATGCCCCGCTTAGCCCCCGCGTGCTTTATTTTTTCCTTTTCCCCTCTTTTCTTGGCCTTTTTCTCTTCAGTGACGAAACTGCCGCTCTGAACAGGGCAGCGGTCCTGTAACCACCACCCTGCTCAGAGCGGCGGTCCTTTACGCGTTTTCCAAAAAGCTCTTTTAACACGACTCACGTAAATTCAACGTTTTACCAGCTTTCTTTCACCGCCATGAGCTTGCATTTATGATTCTGGTTCCCTGGAATAGTGTTTTGCCATTGTTTATAGTTTAAGAGTTCTATTTGGCTTTTACCTTAGGTAAATGCAAATGCTATAAATAGTTGGCTTGTGCTCAAGCAAATGGCCCCTCAATTTGCTTCTCATTTTCTCATTTCAGTAGTTCAGTCTTTTATTTTGCTTAAGAGTTTTTAGTTTGGTTCATTACATGCTTAGTTAGCATTGTTTTGCAGCTAGAAAGCCACATATCCATCTTGTGTAAGTGTTGTCATTACTTCAGGCCCCTCAAAATTTGCCTCTGATTTCTCTTTGCAATAGATTTAGTTTTCCTTTTGCTTAGAATGCTTAGTTTCTTTCATTGCATGCTTAGTTAGCATTGTTTTACTGTTGGTAAGCCACATATCCATGTTGTGCAAGCACTGCTGTTATTTCATCCAATCCATTGGAGTAGAATAGCTTAGGAAGCCATTAAAGTTGCAAGTTTTGCTCCTCAAACAGGATAGTTTCAGGTTCTGGACGCTTCATGTTGCATGACTCACAATAAATCCCGCTAGGAATTGCATAAGCCAAGCTCTGTACTCTTGCGTTATCCCTCTCCTACTCGCATTGTATTCAGTCTGTATTCTGAGCTGCCTTTATCCCAATATCTACCTATGTTGATGCTACCATTACACGCTTTTCTGGATCCACGTGAACACGAAAGAACAAGGAGATCACACTGAGTGGACAAGATCACACACATCAGCGGATTCGCCACTGTTCTACAGAATCCAGGTTCTAGCTTTCAAAGTTCTAGTTAGAATCGTATCAAATAGAGTAGTTAATTGCTTTATTTCAGTTAATTCTACTCTCGATATTGCCAGGGAAGCTGTGGGGATTGATAGTTTCTGAGAAACTATGATTCACTCCTCACTTCTGAGGTAGGATCGAGAGTCTTACAAATAGATTAGATAAGCTATTTCATTGTTTAGAATAGATCTACAAATTGCACAGACAAATAGCTACACTCGGTTATTTTGTTTGTTTTTTTTATTATTTTAGTTGTCATTTCTAGATATTTTAAATAGTTGCTTTCTTAAATTCGTAAAGCTCATCAGAAAACATAAAAAAAATAAAGAAGTCATACATACTATAGATATACTTCATATAGTTAAATTTTATTTTACTGTAGTTCGCTTTACTTTGTTGCTTTTGTATGACAATCACGGGACCTAGAGAGCCCAAGGAATACGTATTCGAGCCAATCGTGCCTCAGCCCAATCTCATCACAATGATAACTGATATAGATCAAAATCTTAGGATTCAAGTCATCCGAACAACGGTAAGCTTGCAACAAATCAATTCCCAATTGAGTGGGTTAAACGTAGAAGACGACCAAGCACACACGTTCTGGTCAAATCAACCAAACTACAGATTACCCTAGGCAACATCCATATGACTGTAGAAGGGTTTTAAAGAGAATAAACCTTTGGTTGTGATCATTTGGTCCCACAGCCAGATGCAGGAGACACTCTTCTAGATATAGATACCAGCCTAAGAATCCAGGTTGCACGAACGCCTGTAATATATTCTGAGAAAATCACACAGTTATTGATCCTAAATATAGAAGCTGAGAAAGCATACGACTACTGGATATTAGGGATTAGGACTTGATTTCACACATGACCATAACAGGTCCACAACAACTAAGAATCTACGGTTGTGACCCACAAATTCCGCAGCCCAGCGAATCCATAGGAGAATTAGACATAGACATTGGCCTACGCGCACTAGTATTCCGATCTACCCCACTTCCACCTATCATCATCGAACAATTATCCTCGCTAGACACGGTAGCTGATAGAGCTAGGGAATTCTGGACTAGGCCAGAGAATCGTCCATAGAATTGGCTATATTTACCATCCACCATATGACCTTATCCTGAAACGTATATGAAACTATCCCAAGACATTTTCCACGTATTCCACAACCCATAGATCGAATCACGCCAGAGCTCGATATTGATTGGAGCCTTCGAGCAGTCATCCTTGCCGATCGATCTATCACACCAATTCAGGTTAGAAGGGTCTTCTTTGCCTTAGATTCGCAAATTCCACTAGTGCGTATTGAAGACATTAGATTGCCTAACTAGTTTGTCTGCATCCCATATTTATTCCATCCCCACCAGCTGTCTCGGCACGACCTCGGGAGGTTGGGTGCGAGGAAGAGTTGCTTGTAGATTCCCACGCTCGCTTGTCACTTTTCCATCATACAGTTACCTCGTGCTTGCTTTTCTCTCCAACAGTAGGTTGTTTTCTGCCCCTGTGCTCCAGGCCACCACTATCTTCCTGCGGTCCTTCCTCTCCTTCCTCAAGGGGCAAGGTTTCTTCTTCAACTTGCAGTGTACCGACTGTAGGCTTCCCTTTGGATGGTCTAGGGAGCTTGAATTCATTTTCCACATATCTCCCATTTTCTAACTTAGGCTTGAGTTGGATATATACAAGCGCTACCCCCGATTCCCCAATGGCCAAACTCATTGCCTTCATGTTAATATCATCTGAAATTAATCTCTCAATGTATGCAGACTTACCTGGATAAACGTAAGTCTTCCTGAGGGTGTGGTAGTTGCAATCTACCTTATCTGCATTGAAAAGCAACCGGCATGCGTCTGAAAACCTATGTACAGATGCCTAGAAGTAGCACGCGGTGAAGGCATAAGGGAGCTTACACTAAGGGCTCCACTTCCCATCGTTCATCCCAAAGCACCCAATACAAAAGTGCTAATACACTGCAAACTGTACTTGTTTATCTAATACTGAAGGTAAATCCTTGGGTA
Source organism: Taxus chinensis (assembly GCA_019776745.2). Taxonomy (NCBI): domain Eukaryota; kingdom Viridiplantae; phylum Streptophyta; class Pinopsida; order Cupressales; family Taxaceae; genus Taxus; species Taxus chinensis. Next base: position 592,371,407 of record CM034153.1, read on the forward strand.
TTCTCCATTCCTCCTCAAACGAGGCACGGAGGCGCTCATACCACAACTTTGCGCTCTGCTTAAAGGGTCCATTCATGGTCCCATCACATGTATAGTTAGAAAATCTCTCTACAAGAGATTTCTTATCCTCGGGATATTGCCATATTTTGTCCTTAGGCCCATCGAGCACTCCAATTTCTACAAACACAAGAGATAAAAGTTATCTTCTCACCTTGGTGCACTTCCTCAATGATGGTTTCAGCAATGAAACCCACTAAGTTGTAAACTACACCTTCAATCATTTTCTTTGCTATGTGCAGCCACAAGGTATTTACCTGCGACCATCGCTCCTGTTATTAAGCTTTGTGAGGAGGTGCGCTACTGCCTGAACCACTAGATACTTCTACAGTTTGTCAATGTCCATTTCGCACCCTCCCTTGATGTCACCCAGCACTTTCCTTGTCGCAATTATGCCCTCTTTATCAATGAGGTCGCTGCTCACTTCAGTACCCGAACTCCTAAGTCCTATCAAACTCCCAATCAAGGGCGCGGTGATCCTCATTCGTCGCCAAGAAAAATATAAGTCCTCATGGACTCTACTCATCAACCACTGGTATAATTTTTCTGATATTCCAAAATAGGGGAGTTCATACAACTGTAAAACTCCCACCTTTGTCAATAGCTTCTCGCCCACGTCATCATACACGAACATATCATCAATTGTTCTCTTGTTTGTCTTCACAACCAACAACTTATACAGTTCATCCTTATTATCCTTCGTTCTGTGATTGTAATCACTCACTTTGCACTGACGAACATGTGAGTCCCAATCGGGACCCATATAAACCCCTTCTGGGTATTGCATCTCCGAGAAACGGCTTTCAGGGGTGTCTTCCACTTCAACCTCAACTTCCTTCTGCTTCCTCCCCCTTGTGGCTACTCTAGGTGTTATCTTAGGTGTCATGGATTCAATAAAGGTGTGTTCTTTTATTGGAACCGAGCTCTGCAACTTAAACTTTCGTGCCCTAGCTCGATTTTACATGCCCTAGCTTCAACTCGAACCCTAACAGATGATTTCTCTTCCCTGCACGCCTTTGTTTTGCTCAAACACTCCTATCCAATGGAGAGTCAATCAATCCCGTGCTAAAATCCGTCTATTTCAGTTCGCACAACGGCTCTTCGCACTTCACTACTTGCTCGCTAGCTCACTCTTCTTCAACTCGCTCGAATGCTCTTAATCCCAAAGGTAAAAACAATTTCCCAACACCTCCTTATATAGCTTTTCAAAAAAAAATTGCATTTATTGCTCGCCACCTACCACCGTACTTCACATTAATCTTGACGTTTTTTCAATTTTCCACGTTGATTTTTCCGCGCCACAATCATAACCTTCTAGCACGTCTACTACTCCTCGGCCACAAACCACAGTAAAATCAAATTCCCGAAATAACAGAATCCAATGGCATATGCGCCCCTACAGAACGGGCTTGTTCACTAAGTACTTTAATGCCATGTGATTTGTATAGAAAACAAAAGGTGTTACCAGCAAGTATTGTCAAAAGTTATGCAGCGCGTAGATCATAGACAAGGCCTCATGCTCCGTAGTTGTATAATTTTGTTCAGCTGGTGTTAACTTCCTACTTACAAAGCAAATAGGATGATCAACAATACCTTCTCCAAGTTTGGCTAATACCGCGCCAATGGCCATGCCAGAGGCGTCTACATGCACATGAAAAGGTTTGGTCCATGAAGGAAAGCGCAAAATAGGCGTTGTAGTAAGTCTTTCCTTCAGTGTCTCAAAAACGCGTTGTTGTGCCTCTCCCCTATGGAACTTGTCTTTACTCTTCAATAATTCTTCTAGAGGAGCGGCAATCTTAGCATATCCTTTGATGAACTTCCTGTAATAGCCTGTGTGCCCCAAGAATTCGCGCACCTCGCTCTGGTTAATAGGCTCCTCTAAGCCCAAAATAACATCAACTTTAGCAGGATCCACTAACAGGCCTTCCTTACAGATGTTGTGTCCCAGCAAAGGCCCAAAGGGTGTAGCAAATACGCACTTCTTAATATTTAAAGAGATGTCCAACTGCCAGCATCTCTCAAACATAAGCCTCAAATTATCATAGTGATCTTTCACAAGCCCATACACTGTCCAATCATCCAGATAAACTTGCAAGAACTTATGAATAAAGTCCTGGAAAGCCTGCACAAAAATGCGCAAAAATACTGCAGGCGCATTCTTTAATCCAAAAGGCATAACTGTGTATGCAAAACTTCCCCATTCAGTGGTGAAAGTTGTGTTCTCTTTATCCTCTTTAGCTATCCTCACTTGATGATACCCAGAAAATCCATCAGTGAAGGAGTGGATTTTGCGCCTTGCAACGCCTTCCAAGATTTCTTCAGTAAAAGGTGTGGGAAAAGGATCTATTATCATGCAACATTCAACTCCCTATAGTCCACACAAATTCTGATTCTACCATCTTTCTTTATACTGATCCCCATAGGGCTAACCCATTCTGACTCCTTGATGGGTTCAATGATTCCAGAATTCAGCATCTTATCAATCTTTTCTTTCACCTTGACGCGCAGGTTAGGATTCATCCTGTAAGGCCTCTTCCTAATCGGGTGTGCACATTCCTTTAGCTTGATTCTCATTTCGCGCAAAGATTCATGTACTCCTTTCAATCCCTAGGGAAGAGGTCCTAGAAGTCGCGCAGCAACTCAATTATCTTAGCAACCTCAAAGTCGGACCAATAATCTCCAATGATGGTCTCTTTAGGCTCAGTATCTGTTCCAATGTTGACCGTAGTTTTCATAGGCTCATGGTAGGCGCGTGCCTTCTCATCTGCATTGTCTAAACCTCGTGCAAAACCTCTGTATGCTCAACATCCGGATTCTCCACTTCTTCATCATCAATGACATAGACCATCTTACCCTTTTCTTTTTCTAGGCAGGCGCGCCTAAGCTGTTTTGCATCTCTCTTCCTCTTCAAAGCGTGCCTTCAGGTCTGACTCACCTAGTAATTCCTGAATAAGTTCCTTAGCCTTTGCACTATCTCCCACAGTCAAGCGCTTCATCACCTAGAATGCTTCATTCACTGGAGGTTTAAGGGAAAAATAGTCAAAGGTCTGAATCATATCTGCAGTCAGTTCTTGCCAATTCCCTGTCTCTCTATTCAACTCTGCATAGACATACCATGGGCGCGCACAACCTCGCAAGGTGTAGTAGAGCTTGTGCACCCATAACGAGGTGGTAAAGCTTCATGCCCCTCTGTCCAGAGTCTCTCACACTACTGAACGTGGTGTTGAACAGGATCTTTTCCATGGAATTGACATATCTGAGTAGGTGCATTGCTCCAAAGGAATCTATCAGAGAAGGCAATACTCACTTCTCGTCATTCCAAAAGATTGTCCCTATGAACCATCCACCAACACGTTGTTGTCCCGCGCAAAGTATAAACTAGAATATTCCTTCTTTCCACCTGATCTATCCATTCAACTTCCATAGCGCGCAAGAATACCTTAGGATTTCTTTGGGCAGTGTACCTTGGTACCTGGTTACTACCCAAAAGCCTAACACAACGCGGCCTGCTTATGCGTGTAACTGCACTCCTTACTTCGCGCCCAACCATTTCATAAGTGTCATGTGCCCAATAGTCACATGCAACTCTTGTAGTGTCACTCATGGACTGTGCATCATCCTAGTGGAGAACTCCTTCCTTTGATGGCTCAAGTACTTCCGGATCTCTAATGGTGTGCACATAGATTTTGTTTAAATCCTCTTCACTTAAGGGCTCTACATAAGGTTCAGATTTTTCGTCTGTCAAAGGAATGATCACAATCTCCTCCTTGTTCCCAAAACTTATATATCCCTTGTTAAAGTGCAAGTCAGCATTGTTGGCATTACACCAAGGGCACCCAAGCAATGCTGGAAAATTGTCTGTTTCTGCAAGTGCCAAGACCTCAAAATCCCCAGTAAACTTGGCCCCTTGAATAGTAATATTAGCATCCTTCAAGACTCCAATGGGCGAGTGGCTTTAGTCCTGCTTGCCATAAATAGCAAATTCGAAGATGGCTGCAATGGTGGTCTCCCCATTTGAATCCACGCATCCAAAATGAGTACATTCACTTCTGCACCTATATCAATCAAAATGTTACTCAAGAGCCATCCATCAACAACAGCATTCAGAGTGATCTCTTTGTCATAATCCAAGCTATGAGGAGTCAGGATAACATGCAAAATCTGTCTTTCGAGCTCAACTCTCTTGTTCCCCCTCCTTTAGCTGCGATTGAGATCGTTATGCAGGGCAAGTTAATTGAGGAGCGTACTAGGCGTGACAGGGAATTAAACCTCAAGGTGAGAGGTCTCCCACCCCCCACGCCGACACAGACAGGCGGTTGGTAACTCCTTTATCACTGATACTTTGGGGATTTCTGACATTACATTAGAAAGAGCTTGGGTTGGCTATGATTCCACGCTTTTCATTTGTTTCAGGACAACTTTTGACAGGCTGCGAGCTCTCAAGGCTAAGAGGGTTCTGTTTTCAGTGTTCACGCCCAGACAAGGTCTTCCTTGATGAAGATCTCACCAGGACACAAGTTGGGGAGCTCAAACGCTCTAAGGAGCTAGTTATGTCAGTGAGGAAAGTAGGTAAATGGGCAGTTATTAGGAATCTTCAAGCTGTTATTAGAGACTCTCCTCCTAGTTGGGAGCCGAGCCAAGGGGCTCCCCAATGACAGGCCAAGTGGGAGAGGAGTCAGGCCAGAGGCTTATCTATCAGTTGCTGGAATGGGAATGGTTCCCTTTGGTCTACCCCTGGCCTTATGTTAGATGCTCTCAGGGCTGCTGACATTCTCTTCATCACATAGACACACTAGAGCCCGATTTGTCCTCTCCTAGGTATTACTAGATTTCTTTGGTTATCAGCTTGCAGATAGGAGACTCGGGGTATGGGTGGTGTCAGAGGCTCTGCTGGGGTTGCCTGTCTTTATAGAAATTCCCTCCAGAATAGGATCTCGATGGTCGGTTCTGATGAGTCTGCCAAGTGCTAGGTACATGTGGATTCGCATTAGTGGGGCCACTCGAGTCAATCTCTGTCGTAGGGGAGGATTTTAGGTGATTTTAATGCCCATACCAGACACTTACAGGTCCCCCCTCGATGACTGATCAAAGGATACGCTCTGTACACAGGGGATTGATCCTAGTTGGTCTACATAGGATTTCTAAGGATACATGTGGACGGTTCCTCCATCTAGCTGGGGCCAATCACAGGCGATGGTGATCTTTAACGGGATTGAGCGCTTCTCGGATTCACGTTTCTTCACATGTCATCCCCATGGCGGGGGCACTAGCGTGGTGGACTATGTCCTCGCCAGCCCGAATATCTCACCCCTCTTCTGCTCCTCTGTTTCCCCCATTCCCCTTGCCGACCATGCAGTCCTATCTTTCTCTTTGGTTGTTAGTCTTCCTACCACCACCAACCCTACTCCCCCTCCCCACTACCCCCCTCGCATCTCCTTTCAGTTTGATAAAGGGGACTACGGATCTTATTCATCCCACATCCGCGACCTTCTTCGCTCTGAGCCCCACTTCTCTAACCTTCCTAGTGTGGAGGCCAAGTACACATGCCTTTCCTCTACCATGTGGGAGGCTGCCTTGAGATCCTTTCCTAGCTCCACCACCCATCCCTCAGCCACAAGTATTACTAAATCTTCCCCCATGAACCAATGGTATGATGTAGAGTGCAAATCCCTTCACCGACGCCTTCGCCAGGCCTTTACCCATGCCCTCCCCTCCTTCCCCACTCTTAAGGTTGCCTACCGGTTCCTTCTCTGTCATAAGAAACGATCCTTCATTTCCCACCGTAGATATATGCTTTCCACCTCCCTTAGGACTAACCCTCAGTCCTTTTGGGATAATGTCTTTCCCTGCCACTCCCACTCCTCCACGACGATCGATCTTATCTTCATTTTTTTCCACACGTCTACCCTTTACGATGTTCTGGGGCAATAACTTACTCAGATTGGCATCCCGCCGCCTGGTAATCTCTTCACTCACTGCAATATCAAAGAGGCAATAAGGATTTTGAATTGTAGCAAGGCAACGGATGTGGAAGGTTTCCAGGCTGAGTTCTTCAAGCAGGGTTTTGAGGTCTTTGGTAATTATTTGACATATCTTTTCAATCAGGTGGTTAGCATGGGCTTCCCTCCTACTTGGTCTCATCATATCATTCACCCGATTCACAAAGCTGGGGCCATTTCTGATCCGAACAACTACAGGACTATCATGGTGGGCCATTCTTTCTCCAAACTCTATGCTACAGTTCTCCATAGGTTGTTTTCCGAGATTTTGGAGCAGAAGCAGCTCAGAGCCAGAGGTTAGGTTGGTTTTCGCCCTGGTTACCACACCATCGACCACATCTTCACCCTTCGGGTTATTATTGAGAAGGCCCATTACCGCTCTTTGAAAGTTTATTGTTGGTTTGTAGACTTTCGAAAAGCTTTTGACTCCGTACCTCGCATGGTCCTCTTCCAGCGGCTCCGAGACATTGGTATTTTTGAGATTCTTATTATCGCCCTCATGCGCCTCTATGAGTCCATCCTTGGTCGTCTTCATACTGCACATGGATTGTCTGATTTCATCAGGAGCACCATTGGGGTTAAACAGGGGTGCCCCCTGTCTCCTACCCTCTTTGGCATTTATATTGATGAGCTGGAATCTTTTCTTCGGGATCACATTCAGGAAGGGGATGGTTGCCTTCTTCACCACGTCTTGATTTCTATTCTCCTATTTGTCGACGATATTGTTTTACTCGCCTCTTCTCCTGAGGGTCTTCAGAGACATCTTGATGCACTTGCTTTATTATGTGATCTTCGGCATTTGACGGTCAATCTGGGTAAGACCATGGTCATGGTCTTCAACGGGTTGAGGACATCACACCTCCATTTCTTCTTCAAGGGGCAAGAGGTTGAAATTACTAATACATACACCTAACTGGGAGTCTAGTTCTTAGAGCCTAGATTCAGTATGAGCCATGCTCTTCAGCCGAGGGTGAATAAAGGGTATGGGTCTCTTGCCATTCTCGAGAGATAGTGCTTTTGACACCACTTCCAGGACATCTCCTCCAAGATGTTTCTTATGAACTCCCTCATCCGTCCCACTGTTCTCTATGGATCTGTTGTCTGGGGGCCCTCCCTTTTAGACACAGATTGAGCTTCTGCTGAGAGGATTCAGACTCTCCTCCTTCGCCGCTTCATCAGATGCAAGCAGACGGTCCCCCAACATATTATTTTGGTAGAGTTCGGAGCCCGACCTTTTCCGTCTGAAGACTATATTTGACATATCAACCCTTTCTTCACCATATCAGGAGGTTTGGTGATCTCTCCGATGGGTAGGACATGTATCCATATCTTGCTTATTGTTCCTCTGTGACTATTGCCTAGGTTGTGGGCCGTTGGTTGGTTTTCGGAGACTTCCACCTTGTTTGATTCAGTTGGTATCCAAATTGATCGTGTCCCCCCTTTCTAGTATTCCCTAAATGCACCCAGTCATCTCTTGCCCACCAAGCAAGTGTTGAACAGGTCCATTTGGGAAGATATCTACAGGAGCTTCATTCAGACTACTTGGGTGAACCCTCCTGGGGGTTTGCGCCCTAAGATGTCCTTTTATGCAAAGCACTTTCTTGAGATCAGAGATGGGCTCATCATTCGCCCTTAGTACACCTCTCGTCATTGGGTGCATGCCCTCCGTATACCTCTGGGTCAATTTTGAGTTGACTCCCACAGACTCCGGTGTGAGACTGATCACCACATTGATCGGGCATGATAGACTTTGTAGGATCTCTAGCCTTCAAGAGGTGGAGACCGAGACTCATTTCATCTTTTGCTGCCCCATATACTATGAGATCAGAGGACGATTTCACTGCCTCTTCAGAGGGATTCAAACTCTCCCGGTCTTCTTCAGAGATATTGACCAGCGATGTCTTGCCCTCTACATCTGTGAGTCTTTGCTGCTCCTGGGACCAGATACTTCATCCCCCTCCGAGAGTCATCCCCACGAGATGAATTACAACCTTCTTTCCGGTTCTACCCGCAGGTGGAGGAACTAAACGACAAAGCCTTTCTGACCCAGATACAGTGCATAGATCAGTTCGTCCCCGGTTGGACCTTCACATTTCCCTCGATCACCACCAACAAAATCGGGATGCACACACATACCAGAGGGCAGCCCAACTCCATTCATCCCCCTGGTCGTCGCTTCAGTCTCAGATCTCAACAGGGGAGGAGGTTTTCACCCCCCTCTTCGGGTTGCCAGTCCATCAGGAGCTTCTTTTCGTCGGCCTCTAATGTTAGGAGGGGTGTGGCTACCATTCCTGAGTAGACCATTGGTCCTCGTTTGCCCCCTCCTTCATTCCCTTCTTTGCTTCTCCTCGTCTTTCTCCCCCGCTTGCTCCATTGTCCCCGCCTGTGGGAGTATTGGCTTCCGGTTTCCTTTCTGCTTTGTCTTTTCTCCTTTCTTCTGTTTTTGGGAACTCGTTTTGAGTTGTCCCCTCTCGCACTTTGTATATTGTTTGGGCTGCAGTCCCATTGACCTACTTTTGTGGTCATTCGTTGGACATTAATATATTTATCTTATCTTATCTTATCTAGCGCGTAGTGTCTTTTCCCTTAGCCATTCCCCCAATAAAGAAATGATGTTTTCTTGTCGTAGCATCTTGCAAACCTCTTGTAGATCATCAACATCCATCTGAAGAAGCTCAATTGTTTTTTGTTCTAACTTCCGCGACCGTTATTTCAAACATTGTATCTCACCTTGTAAATTCCTAATCACCTCCATGGTTTCTTGATAAACCTCCTTTTGATGCGTAGGGTCTGGATACTTTGCATGTAGGACCTCCTTCTTTGTGATAACAAACTTTTGCTTTGGAACTTCCCTAGCGCGCCCCAGCCTCAACGCGTGTAGAGATCTTCACAGGTACCAACTTAGGATCAAGGCGCTAACTTCGGCATCCATTGATCTTCCACAGCACGCTGCACTCTAACCATTCCCTCGCCCTTTTCCTGTTTGTGCTTCTTACTCAGGGGTTCATACAAGATCCGAGCATTCTTCATAATTATGGTTCTTTCCACAAAAAGAACAAACAATATTCTTAGGGCATTCACGCCTGTAATGATCAGGGGACTCCGCATGTATAACATGTTCCATGAAGGAAACTCACTTCTTCCACCCGCCACGACCTCGGCCTCTGAAATCCTCCTCGGTAACCTCGACTTCGACCACGGCCTCCATCAGAGCGCCCTTCATTGTGATCATGATCATGATGCTCACCTTTTTCCTTTGAATTATTTGCAACACTAGTCTGTCATACACCAGTATCAATGGCATCACGAATCTGATCAATCGAACTTGCAATTTTCAGTATCATGAGTGGTAGACTCTGCAAATCTTGCAATAACAAGACACGTTCTTCCTTATCGCGTGTTGCAACAATGGGCACCTGCTTGAATCATGATCCAAGTGACAAATCTCACAGTCCAGCAACATGGCGTGCACTGATTTACGAGGACAACTATCCTTAGTATGCCCTTCTACTTCACAATCTGTGCACCAAATTCCACTGTGCATGTCTCATGTGCGTTGAATTAGCTGATAATTTCTCTAACTGTTTAGCCATTGATGCAATACTGAGCCTCCAAAAATGGGCTAACTCTTGTGTCTACACTCCCAACTGCCTTGGCGCGCAGAGCTGCTTCAAGTGCCTCGCACAGATCTGTATAAGTCTTGTGTGACAGTGCTCTTCTAAACGGCGTGATCAGTCCTCCAACGAACCATTGAGCATGTTGGCTTGGGTGAATGTCATAAGATAACTTCGACAAAAGGGTTTTGAATCGTGCATCATACTCCCGAACACTCTCAGTCGTACCTTGCTTGATGTCCTTCAGCGCGTTGATGCTCTTCTGCTCAAATTCAGGTATATAAAACTCTTTCAAGAAAGCATCCCACAACGCAATATAATCTACACAAGTCTGGTCCGGATCAAATTTCTTGTACCAACTACGTGCGCGCCCTTGCAATGTAGTTGCAAATTGGCTTGCCTTGCGCTCTGGAGCTATAATCCCCTTCACGCGCCATAGTATCTCACACATATGCACGTGCTCAACTGCATCTTCTATTCCTCTGTATTCTGGGAGACGAAGAGACATCTCCATATAAATTTGTTGAGGTTGGTGCAGACCGTGCCCACTAGATCCAGAGCCTGTATTACCTCTTGTGTTTCCTATCTGTATTTCCTCCTAGAATCACTCAAATCCACTAGATCCCAGAGCCACTAATCATCATGATCCTCTTGATCCTCCTCTTGTAACAGGTATCAGACCAGAGGATGCACTTGCCTTGTGTTCCAACAGTTGTGCTAAACTGAACTCCTACAGTCTGCGAAGTTGTGCTACTTCCAGACGTGACGCCAACGTTCTGCGCGCCCACGTTCTGTGATGATGATTGTGCCAAAAAACATACCTCCAACTGGACCTCTGAATAACATAGACGATGATTGCGCCGCCATAGATGAATAAGCTACTTGATTAACTCCTGAACTTGACTGTAAACTCAACTCTATCTGTTGCTACTCTACTGCCCACACTAGCTTGCTTACTGATAACTGTCGTAGAAACTGGAAAACCAAGCGCAAGGGCTAGGTCGCCAGGAGGGATCAAATGCGCACCTGTGGTCCATGTAGCTTCCACCGGAGCACTCTCATCTGAGGTCGAAGAGGGTTCTCTACCATGCTTTCCCAAATGGGGGAGTTCCAAATGCTTTAGCTCCACGTCCTCTGCGTGAGCTCCAAATCCTTCACGAGCCATCTCTCTCCACAACGCCATTCGTTCCGCAACTTCACGACTGCTTCTCTAAATCCCTCTCACGCGCCTCATTAAACTTAAGCCGCCTTTCTTCTCTTTGTCTTTCTGCCGCTAGATCTGCCATCTTTCATCACACCTGCTCCTGCCCCGCATGCGTGGTGGGGTTTAGCTAGCCATAGGTTTCTCTTCCAAATCCAGGGTCACAATCAAGATCTTAATCGCCAAAGGAATGCCGCGCAAATACGATCCTATGGGCTCGTGCAAGAATTGGAACTCAACAACCTCTGGACAAGAATAAGTAGAAACTATGTACTCCAAAATATAGCTATTCAGAACACCACTTCACCAATGATCTACAATGCACGTCCAAGTCAGATATGCATCATACAAAGCCTGGAATTCTTCCTGTGTCCAAACAAGTGTACGAAACCTCCAGTTTCTCTTTGAAGCATAAGCAACCAACCACTCGTATAACTCTATAGGAAAGATGGAGAAGAATGTCTCATACAGCTCATGATACAGATTCTGCTCAACCCATGTGCGTGCATTAAAATCAGTCCAGTGCTAAATCTGCGAGCATACTCTTCCTCCAAATCGTCTAACCACTCTTCAATACTGGCCAAGGTCAACCGGTACGTCTTCATCATGCAACATCATGCCAAACAATTGAAAAAGAGGTCCCGGCAACGGAACCAAAATGTAGCCTAGATTTTACCACCAACAGCCCAAGGCGTGTTGGCACATCACTCAGCCTGAACTGAGCAGCTCACCTCGAAGTGCACAAGGGTACTAGGTTCCTCTTTTATGTTAGCTTGTTCAAGGAGTTAGCATGATTATACAAATATTCCAGATCCATAACAGATAACTAAGTATATTGCAGTGCATAAACCAGATCTAGATCTTAACCATATGCAAGATTAATTAAACAAGAACCAAGATTAACTTTACCATGCAAGATCCATTCACAGATGTGTCTACAATACCAATATCCAGCCACAAAGATCCATTATATTAATTGTTGTAAAACACAGAAGCTTCATACATACATAGTATAGTCACCATAGTCATGCGCGCTCACAAACTCGCAACATAACACTACAATACATCCGAAAAATGTCTAAACCGTGCAAATCAATACATATTTATAGGGGTGGGGACTTGCCCTTCACCGCCCATGCACCTTTCAAAAATAGACTACATGCTAATAATAGCTCATGCGCCCTTACATGATAAATACAAGAGCATGCAAGCTCGCTAATAATAGATTATCTAATAATACAACAGTGGTATAATCCTATTAATAGCTCCAAAACTATGCATGGCGCTTGATCTTCTACTCATCCAAAATAGCCTTTGCGTGTTCTTCAAGTCTTCTACAAAACGTGCTCTGCACTCCATGTCCATAATTAGCCTCAAACTGCAAAACGGCTAAGTCCTGATTCAAACCTTCCTAGGCACGCCCTGTTTCACTTTAGTTCCGCGCGCATATACGCGCCCCATGTCCGCACATGCCCAAATCCTTCTACGTTGTCCTTTAGTACTTAGGCTGTATTTCATCAGCCCAACAATCATCAAACTCAATTCTACACTTCAATCTATCAGACAAGAAACTGAAAGGAGATTCTTAGTCATACCAGGAACATACAATACCTTATGCAGCTCCAAAATTTCTCTTACTAACATATAGAATGAGATAAACCCTATCTTAGTCACTGAGTACTTAGCATCGTCACTAAACTCCACTTACATGCTAGTATGTTGTTCCTTCAATCTGAAGAAGGTTCCTATGTTCAAAGTCATATGTCTCGAGGCTCCACTATCAACATACCACCCAACATCTACGACTATGTTGGTGGAAAGGCATGACACTAGGGTAAAGGTTAAGCATTACAATTAACTCCTTTACTTCTGAAGCTTCTACACTTCGTACAAACTATTTCTACTCCTGTTGTTTGCCCTTCCCTTTCTTCTTCTCTAGACACAGAGAAGCATAGTGGCCACATTTATTGCAATTGAAGCACTTGATATGACTTAGATCCTTCTTCTGGTGATTACAAGACCCTCGGTCTTCTTTCTTCTTCTGACCATTACCCATTCCTTACTATCCTCGCATCCTCACCTTCTCAATGAAAGCCTGGTCTAGAACATCATCCTTGAAACTATTTGAGACTTGTAGTCCCGTTTCTTCTCCAATGAAAGCATCTCCCAACTGGTCCAAGTCAAGTAACTTCTCCCAACCACAAATAACCTAAGCAAAGGTATGCCACAATGGATTGACACCATTCAGAGCAATCTCAACTAGCTCATTATCTTTGGCTTTATCACCAATTGCACCAATTTGATCTTTATGCTCTACTAGCTTCATCAGATAGTTTGCCATTGTATCTAACTTGCTCATGCAGGGAGTTTTGAGCTTGTTCCTCAAAATCATCATCCTGAATAGATTCACAATGTCATACAAGGTCCCCAAGGCATCGTACATCTCCTTGGCAATCTTCTTGGTGGTTAACCGTTGTATGAGTGATTAGATGATCCTTCACCGAATCCGACAAGATTAGATTTACCTTCACTATTTTCTTGTTATACTCAACTAGATCTATGGGATTTATGGGAGGCGTAACCTTCTTCTCCACAAGATACCATAATTTTTTTTCTTCCATGATATTCTACAATCTTAACTTTCATGGCACATAGTTAGAGGATCCCTCCAACAAGTGATTGTCTCGCATACTGGGTGTTTCCATTGCTATAATTGTTCAAACAAGCTTCAATCTATGATCATTGAATCAACTAGGTTTCACACCCCACAATCTTTCACAAGTCTGCATGTCAATTACTAACACATTTTTGCTTCAATCACTGAAGCTTGGACACCCATTTAGATTCTCCAATAGCTCTACTCCCAACAGCTTGCCTCTCCGTACATGAAATCTAGAAGATTTAAGAAGAAACTGTGCTTTGATACCATGTTGAAGATTCCTCTACACCATGGTAAGAAAACTCCGATCATAAAAAACTCTCAACGAGATAGCTCAAAATTGAAAGCGAAACAAAATATTGAACTTTAAATACTAGAATCTACAATCACATAAAGTAGAGAAACACTAACTAAAAAAAAATAGATCTGCTCTAAATCACATCATTATTTTATTAATCAGAAAACAGAAGCAACAATGCTTTGAAACGCATTCTAAAAAAAAAAAACTCACACTAAATGAATAAAGAACCTACCCTAGGCCTTCTTTTATAGTTGAAGAAGAGACCCTAAAATTAGCTTGGATACTAAAACTAGATCCATCCCAAAATTAAATCAACCCTTGACCTAATGTTATCTAATGTTATCATGGGTCTACACCCTTAAGTAAACAAAGTGAAACTTTACAAAAGCAAAATGCTAGATAAACAACTGCTATTCTAAAACTGGAAAACAAACTACATCAAAGCAACTGCAGAATCTGGACAGCCAAGAATAGGACTCCCAATAATAGGATCGTACACTCTGCTGAAGTGTGCCCTGCTTGAGGATGCAGTTTGAAGTACCATAATCTAACATCCAAGTGGCCATTAACATTTATATATTTATCGTTCATATTTGCAAGCTTCTTTGCAAGATCTACTGGGTAAATTCTAGTTAAAGGAAATGCAAACGACACCTTAATTTGCAACAAAGCATTCCTACACTGATTTGACATGAAATGGGTTTGGGTATAGGAATCATCAATTTTTATGGGACCTTGGGTTTGGTTTGTCTAGGAAACATCCATACAAATAAGATCAAAATATAATCAACATCAACCACAATATCAATGTCAGAATAATCAGCATTAATATTTGAAATTAAAAAAACACAACATAATATGAAGTTCAATATATCACTGGAGTCTGCCCAAAATCAGAGTCATGTTTTGTTTATTTTTAGGTTCTAGCACAGAACCCAAAATTGGGTGTTCCAAGGCATTTCTGACAGGAGATTCTGAAGGATCGAATACATTGCTACGGAGATTCCATCCCAGAAGGTTCAAGTACAGATGGAAGAGGTAAGGAGTTCAGAGCGATCTTGTAATGTATAAGTTATGAGCCTTTCACAATCTGGAAAACATTGCTTTGAACTTTGGAGACAAATGTCGAGATTTTATTAATCCAATGATTTCTAAAATGGAAACTGTAAGATTCGTTAGAGTAATTCTCTTTTTAAATGTTTTTTCGACTGTTGCTACACTGGAAACTCAAGCTTTCTCAAAGTAGAAAAAAAAACAGTGGCACAAATAGGTAGTGGGCCCAACCCACCTTTTTATGCAACTAGGCATTTAAGGGATAAATGATCCAACAAATCTTTTTTGAAAATGAGTCAACCAAAGCATTTTTTAAGGCAATGGGTCCATCAACCAACCTTTTTCAGTTATAGAATCACCAACCCAACTGTTTAGGTAGACTTTCCATCCACCATATTTTTGTTCAACACGGAGATGAGTAATAAATAGATTGTCTCATATAAAGTCTTAAAATGAGGTGTGTTACCTCTATATGGGAGGTCAGGCCATTTCTTGTGGAGTCGTCTCTCTTTGATGGTTTGAAAGGCTCAATCTGTTAGCCAAGTGCAGAGCTCATACCACTCTTGAAAATATTTGGCTTGAATTGATGTCCATACTTCTACTGAAAATTTCTCTCCCATGGAAAATATTTTTCAGTAATAAAGTAATGATACAGTTGAAGTTTTCAGTTTTCTTTTCAGCAGTTGATTAATATTTTCCAAAAGTTTCAGGTTTTTAGTTTCCTGAAGTTTCAGATTCAAGTTATTTAACAGATTTCAAATTTCAAGCATTTCATCAGTTTTAGATTTTATAGTATATCCAATTTCACACTTCTACAGATGTTTTGAATTCTCCGTTCACTTCGAGATTTCTGTTTGGTTTTCAGGAACTTATTGTAATGGTTGCAACGGATACAGTGGGTTTTTAGCTGGGAACATACCATGATTACACCCACACTTAAGACATAACATAATTACACTCAGTCCTATAACATGTCTAATGTAATCACTGGCTCTCTTCTGATCCTGTTTGATTTATTAAGTTTCAGTTAAGAATTGACTCTTGTTATCTCAAAGTGAACAATTTCATCCTAAACAAATCATAAGAGCTGATCGTTTGTATAAATATATCTTCAATTTCTAAGATGTAATAATGCTTACTCAGCATGAGCTGGTCTTATATACTTCCATTAATTTTTTTTTAACATTTTTCATTAACATAAGGACCTCTTTCATCCCTACTTCGTGTTGTCCCCACTCTTCAATTATGGTAGTACCGAGCTTGTTTTTACTGGCTAAATAATAATCGCAATGATGACTTTTATGTGAAATGGCTGTAAATTACATGAACATGTAGAGTAGTTTACAGTTCAATTCACTTGTACAAGTACATATCAAAATTTGGTAGTTGAACATAAAAATTATATCACCGATACAAGGAACTCAAAACAGAAGCACTCCAACAATTCAAAACAAAAATAACCTCAAATGAAGTTACTCTTCTCTCACAAGTGATTACCTTAAACTACACAAAAACCAAAAACAAGTATATACTATATACCCTTCAAAACTCATAAAAAACATACCCTCCATCGAACAAGATTTTCATGGAAAAATGATGATCCCTGTGTTGGCTCGAATTTCACAGGCTCTAGACTTCGGAATACATCAACATCAACCTCTTCCAGACGCTGAGCGAAGCTCTTGAACTATAAACCAATCAGCAGCAAAAAAAATAAGCATTCCAAAACTAGAGAAGCCCATTTCCAATATTTCAAAAATCAAATCACTGATTGAGATGCCGTGCTTATAAAAAACCTAAGCACAACAAGCATGACCATCCCTTTCTGTACAAATGTAATTAACACCAAGAAAAAAAAAATAACCAGATAGCAATGATAAGAACACATACAACAAAGCGCCTTCGACCAGGCCCTTTGTTAAGACCTTTGACGGCTTTCTCCATTTTTTGGATGTGCGAGTTCAGATTTCTCCCTTAGGCATGAAGTTCTAAGTCCAATGCCTCAGAAATCCTTACAACTTGCCAATCTCAGCTTTAAATTTAAAAAATGTTTTTTAGAACCGCGTATTTACGTCCTGCAAAAGATAAACATTTCAGCTAATTTTTTCTTTCGTATTTAACCAGTTAGAATGTAAATAGGGTTGCAGTAGTCATTCTATGGCAATAACCATGAAGCTAAGCGAGTCAGAAACTGCATAAAATTCTACTCTGACATAAATTAAAACTCATCGGAATTTCTCCTTCAAAAAGCTTCGATTTGTAAAATTTCAAAGCTTGGATTTATTTAACATGATAAATTTAATCATCAAATTTCTCATTTAACAAAGCTCAAAATATCGTTATGTGAATAGGTAATAAATGAAAAAAATATATTCTCGTTTTGTGAAATGTAGAGCAAATTCTTACAGTATAGGGTTGTAAGATAAATTTTTGAAGGGCTAAGACACAGTGAAGTTGTTTGACATGGATGCCGCTTAAACCCCTTCTAATCCTCTGTAAACTATGCCTTTGTCAATCAGGCAATATACATTAAAAATGCTGGAAAGTCTTTGAATTTGATGGGAGAGCCCGTGTTGTGAATGACATTAGGGTTTTAGGATAGGGGCTTATGATTATGATTTTGATTTTTTAAATCCCTAATGGGGTCATTAGTAAAAGATATTAAAGAGTTTCAAGGTTTATGATCCCATTGAATTGTAGGAATTTATGTATTATTACTTGCAATAGTGTTATTAAATACAATCATTTCAGCTTTTTTAACTAATAATATGTTATGTTGCGGTCCCATGCAGGGGGAGCGGGGGGTGGGAGGCAATATAGCTTGTTAGCAAGTGTCGCATAAAAATTTTAGTATAAATTATTACCCCTGTGTTTCCATGGATGCATAACCCTTTAAAGGTGTCACATAAACTTTTTTAGCAGAACTTATTACCCCTTCATATGTGGTTGAAAAGTGTGGAAGCAGTTTTGGAGGGAAGTAGATTTGGAGGGAAGACACTCTTCAAGCAATGTTCTATTGACATGTGCCGAAAAAAGTGGAATGCAGAAGCAAAATATTACAGCCCCCCACCCATTCCTGTCGTCACCCATTCCCGTCATTGGAATTGACTCTTTCATGCATCTACTACTCCCATTTTCAGGGAAAGATTACGTTTTATGCACTGATTAGATTATTAAATTTGCATGGGACCTCCTGCCTTCGAACTTTCATTGTGGTTGGTTGCCCCCCGCATGGGACCGCTGCCTTTGTATTTTTATATTTTGGTAGTAAATTTTGATATTAGAAGAAAATGGAATATCGGGACTTATTTCCAAATATTTTATTTATCATGTTAAAACTTTATAAAACAAACATACAAAAAAATAATATCATGATTAACTTTTTTCATACCAACATCTTTATTTATTTTTTTATTTGTTGGAGTTATCATATCGATCAACATAACATTTTAAACTTATTATAATGTCAAAATGTTATACCCTGATTAACTTGTCTCGTACCAACATCTTTATCTTTATTATTATTTGTCGAATCAAATCAATTAATATTTTTATCTTATTATAAAATTATTATTTTTTGTTATAAAAATTTACATAAATTAATATTATAGTAATTATAATCTATAACAATAATTAATAAATGCAGCATTGATACTATAATATCATAACAATTAATTAATCTCGTACAATAATTAATAAATAGACTCATGCTACAATTAATAAAAATCATAATGACATTTTAATATTTTTGTAATAGGTAAAGAAGGGTTAATGGGTCTTGTCCCCATGTATTCCAAAAAGATTTCAAAGTTACAAAGTATGGTGATTCAACTGGTAAGCCTTTGTGAAAATAGGGGCAGCCTATACCAACTTCATTATCAAAAGCAAGCCAATAACAGGAGGCGGTCATTGCCAACCTTATATTATGTCAAAAAATCATACTAGGCTCGAGGAAGCAACAACATATGCCAACTTCACTGCATTGCATACATCGTATACAAAATTCATAATATGAACAAAAAAATTAACATTATTTACGTCAACTTGCCCACCTTCAACATCTTGATACTCTTTCAAGTAACCACCCAAGCCGGCCATGTTGGAAGCCTCCATACTGAAGAGTAATCCCTCAAAGAATTTGACAACTTCCTTTGTGATTGTTGTCGTTGTGTTTAGCTCTTTTTCATCTATAGAGTTGATTATAGAGATTTTGTTATAGTTTTTCTAGGCTTTGAAAAACTTGTGGAAGAATTTGATATTTCAATTTCCAACTTTTAACCATGTTTCGTTGGAATTCTATATTTCAAGATATTTATTCTCTGATGAGAATTTCTTCTAACTTTGTTAGTAGTGTTTTTCCCTACAAATATGAAGTTTAAAGACCTCCTCATTCAGGGTTTTAATTTCTCCCTTGATTCACTCTTTTTCTTTGAATATGTCTTTGAAGCATAATAAATTCCACTCTTTCAACTTCTTTTTTATTATTGACAACTTCTTTGCCACAATGAACATGTTAGTGCCTCTAATTCTACAAGAGTTCCACCATTTCACCATGAGGGAGGGGAGGTTCTTATATCTTGTTGAAAATGTGTCGTATATTTTTCATGAGTTACACTCTTTTAGATTGTACATCTTGACATGGTTGTGGGGGTCTAGAGCATCGCCTCAATTAGGGGATTAGGGGGGCAATGCCCCCCAATAAAGGGTTTAGCGGCTGGCCCTTGAGAAAAAACTTTGGGGTCCCCTTTATAGGATTTTGAGCCCATATAGGTGATTTAATATAAATTGAATTAAATTTATATTTCAGAGTAACTATTGTAGTGTGTGATAAACAAGTGATAAAATGCAGTAAATGGACAAGCAACAAACATGCAATAATATAAAACCCTAAGCAAGAGAGAGATAAAGGGTGACTTAGCTAATTTCGCCTAACCTGGTAATGATCTGGGTAGGTGAATAGTTGAAACAGACTGGAAGTAGCGTCATAAAGGCTCACTGGAGGTTTTGCGACCCATAAATGTACAGGATAGAAGCGCCCACGGGAGGACAGGAGCACCCAGGCACTAGTGACTGATTTGGGCGCTAGTGTCCAGTCAGATGCTTAGGTTTTGTACTTTTCTTGCAATAAGAGCTTCGTTGTTAGTTTCCTTTTGTCACTCTAATCTTGCTCCAATGTCACCAATTGTACCTGTAACCTGCAAAACAATTGTCTACCTGCACATGTCCACAAACCACATCAAATATAATAAAAAAAGATGTAGAATGTGGAGTCAAATTGACCCCGACAGTTACCCGAAGAGTGAACTTAATACCAAGTGTTGTACTACATTTCAAACTCCATGTAGTTCTGTGTGAAAGTGTGTGTAATGATGTCCTAGGTTACCCTTGTGTAATTTACACTATGATAGCGAGCTAGATCTAGAATGCTCCAAGTATGCAAATGTGTGTGATGGAATAAAAAGAACTTCCCCTCCAATGTTGTGTATGCAGAGTGATGCAGCCCTTGTCCCTTGTGTGGATGTGTTAGATGGATGTTTTGTAATGATCTTTTTCCTTTGGATGCAAACTTAGGTGACAGTAGATAATATTAGTGCTTGGCCCCTTATTTGAGAGTCATAACTATGTATATATAGGATTCCTAATCAACTAAAAATATAATGTAGATACTAGTTAATCTAAGCTATGAACAATTGTAAATAAAATAAATAGATGTTGTAAATGAATGTAAAGGTGACCCAAACACTTAAACTAATGGAAATAATAACCCTAATGTGCAAGAGAGAAGAGGAAAGAACTTAGTTGAATAGAAGATGCTCATTGGGACTGTGTCGCAAAGGTGACTGGAAAATCTGGAAGTAGGAATGACTATGCAGGAGCTCCGAAAAGGATGGATCTGAGTATCTGGCTGGACTGGAGCGCCTCAGAGAGGGACTGGGGCACCTACAGGCACTCTGGTCTATAAAATGGTGCCCTGGTCTGTGCAAAATCTCTGAAACTGATCTTCACAAGTTTCGGTAGATGGTCTAAAACCCTCGTTGTCTGTCACATTAACTTTGTTGCACTGCTTCAGATGTTGCTGATATTCCAAGATGATGAAAAGACCTGTAAAAGACCAAAAAGAGTATCAAAACCCTAAAAAAATAAGAATGCAAATGAATGGGTCGGACTAACCTCAACTATCACAACAGTGGGCTTACTAACTGAGTGTTACACTACATTTCAAACCCAAATGTAGTTCTGGTGAGTGTGTGCATAATGTGCCCTAGGTGCTCTTGTGTCAGTCGCACTTTGTGAAGTAGCGAGCAATAACTAGATGTAGAAAATGTAATAGAATGTGTGCATGGAATAGAATAGAATCCTCCCCCTATGTTGTGTGTGATGTAGATGACCTAGCCTTGTGCCTTGTGATGGAGCTATGTGGATGCAAGTGATCTCCAATGCAATAGATGGATGCAACTCTAGATGGATGATATAGTGACTAGTGCTTGGTCCCTCATTATGGTCTCATATCTTTATATTTATAGGGTTCTCTTGATCTAATTTCATAATTAACCCCGAAATGGCCGACCACTAAAAAGATAAAGACCTCAAATGGCTAGAAAGAGCCCAAAAAGTGGTGGGAAAGCTAAAAAGGATCAGGGTGCCCATGGTGGGACCAGGGTGCCCAGTGCCCCAGTACTAGCCTGGGCCCCAGTCAAGGCTGAAATAATGCAAAAGTGATAAAATAGACTGGGCATATGTGTGGTAGGTCGGGAATGATGATAGTAAAATAAATAAAAATGGCCAAAAGATGGGGGTTAATTAGTACTTTCTTCACTCAAAAACCCTCTAAATAGTAGTATGAGACCGAGACTAAATATTGTCTAAAGTGCATGATTTTGTGTCTACATTTTCCCCCACTTTATGTTGGTGAGCGGAAATCTCGGTAACATAAAGTAGATAGAGATGCGTACCTAATGTCCAATGTAGAGTAACAAAGAAGGCATGCCAAAGGACTAGACAAAGCGTGGAATGACAAAAATATGATGGAGCATGGAAACTAAAGATGAAAATACGCAAAAAAGTGATGAGAGTGAACCTAGGGTGGAAACGTGTTGATGTAGTTGTTGTGTAGTGTACCTACATGGTTAGTATGTGAAGTGTGCTGTCACGAAGTGTTGTTGTTGATGTCATTTTTGTTGCCCCCATTTGACTTGCTTGTTTCTCATACGGTCGGACCTGCAAGGAGAAAATGATCAAGTAGTCAAATATGTATGTATATGTGTGTAAAAATGCAATGTAAAAGACACATGTAAAAGTATGTAAATGTAAAATACGTAAATGAAAAGTGTAAATGGAACATGTGCACCTGATCCATGTCGAGAGAAAGAGTGTAGAAGGATATCCTGTACTGTCGGGGTTTTTGGGTGATCTGATGCCATAGCCGAAGAAGTATAGGGAGGAAATGCTTTGTGTCCTCCAACCTTTAACTGCTTCCCTGAAATGTGTGTGAAGATAGTGTACTGTCCTATTTTTTGGGTGATTTGATGCCAACTAGTAAAGTAGTATTAGGGAGGAATTCTGTAACCTCCAACCATGTAACTGCTTCCCAGAATGCTAAGGACTCCATGTCCTATAAAATTCATGCTGTGTATGGAGTTTGTAGACTAGTCTGAACTCACTCATTGTATGTAAACCCACAATGCCAAGGGTAGAAAGTGCACTGAACTGAACCAGTGTAAATGCATTGTGTAGACTGTAAAACCCCAAATGATGCCCCCCTCTTTGGGGGTGCATGCGACATCCCTGATAGGAGAATGTGGCCCCAAAAGAGGACCAACCACATGAACTTGAAACTCTACCCTATAGGGGGAAGGGAATGCACTTGGTAGAAACCAAGCGTGCACAAACAAGGATGGCTAGCCAAAGACAAGTGTTAGTATGAACAAGCATGCATGTAAAAAGACAATGTGTAATCTATGCAAACAGTGTATAAGCTACCAAGAAAAGTAGTGTAAACACACAAGAAGACAAGTAAGCCACAAAAAGTGGGTTGCAAACATGGGACATCACTCATGATGTCGCAAGACGTGCAAGGCCATCATGGCCGCAAACAACAAACAAGTGTGCACACCAAACAAAGGGAAAGGCCCGCATATAAAAAAAGCAATAGACAGACAATGTAACAAACAAGTATGGAATCAAATATTCCTACATAACAAATGTTGCACATGAAGCACCTGTTAGCATGTTAGAAAGATAACTAGTATGTCAAAAGCGTGTATAACCAAGTAATGTAAAGTGCTAAGTACAAAATGAAACAATAACACTTGGAAGAGACAAATGTGGATGCCCCCAACGACCAGTGTAGGAAGGGTAGAAGGTGAGCATCCATGCTGCGTGTAAGAGACCTGTATCTGTGATCACAACTAGAAAAAGATGTGAACGCACATGTGTGGATGATATAGATAAATGACATACAAGTAAGCTAACTAGCATGTGTAATAAAGTGACCATGAACAAGAAAAAGTAAGCAAGAGTAAGAACAACCATAATATGTAGTATGTTGTGGATGGATGGAATGGAATGCAAAATGGAGTGATAGGAGCCGTGTGCCCCCTGAGTGAATGGAAATGTATGCAATGAGGTTCATTTTTTTCCCCCTCAACAGTCAAGAATGAACCGTAAACGAGAGTGCATCATCGAGGAAATGGTCGAAGTGTGTTGTGTGTCTAATGCATTGTGATGAATGTGTAGGTGTAGTGATGAGATGCAACCTAGCAATGATGTGTGCGTGAACCCTATAGCCGAAGCATATATCACAACTAGATGAACGTATAAGTGATGATTTAGCCTAAGCGTATATCACTATAAGATGAATGGATGAGTGATGATTTATCCCTAAGTGTATATCACTACAAAATGAAAAGAGGGAGTGGTGATGTAACCTAAAGTGTATACCACTATGATAAAATGATAGAATAGGTGATGATTTAGCCTAAAGTGTATGAGTCAAGGTCCAAAATTGTAAACCCTGATGAAAGTTGAGTATGGACTAAGGAACTAAAGTGTGTCATAGGGTAGTGAGTGCAACACGTAGAAGACAATGTAGTATATGCAATGATGAAAGATGACCATGTGATGAGTAGAATGTGTAAATATGGGATGTGTAAAATGCAATGTAAGATGTATGTAAAGTGTAAGACTGTGACATGTATGTATGTAGGGGTAGTAATGGAGATGCTAGATGCTAGTAGATGTGTATGATGAAGACTAGTATGATGTATGATGTGTAAATGCACAAATGTCAAAATGTTGTAGATGAAATGTAGGATGTATGGATGTATGACACGAATATGTGAGTAGATGTCAGTGTGTAAGTCATATAGTGTAGTGTGTGGGGTTCATGTGTAGTAATCCCTCAATAGTCAAGTGTGAACCGAAGCACAAGAGTGTGTCATCGGGTAATGGTCGATGCTAGAACGTGTGATGAAATGCCTATATGAAAATGCAAAGATGATAGATGCTAAGGTGATTGGGGGGAATGTAATAGATGTGATTCCCCCAAGTATATATGAATGAGTAAACTAACCAATGATAGTGAAGGACGAAGGTCCTCCATTTGATGCCTGTGGTGGTGAAAGCGTAGGACCATGCTCTAACAGTGGTGGTATGGTAGACAAATGTTGTGTTGGTACATGAAGTCTAAATGTGTGCGAGGGATGAATATATGATGAAGGTCATGGTGTCACGAAATGTGTCGGTGATGGAGTATGTTGAATGTGAAGGTGATGATAATCCCGTGGAATAAAATGAGGTGGGGATCTGTATCGCAATGTAGTGTTGACCTAGGAATGGGCCTATGTTGATATGTAGGACTAACAGAACGATGCGGTCGGGTAGATGATGCTCGAGTAGGTGAACTAGGCATAGACTGCACTTTAAGTAACATAGAGTGTGATGTGCTAGATGAAGTAGGTGGTGTGCTAGCTATTGCAGAGGAGATGACGACCATGGAGTAGATGGAGGGACACATCAATAGAAATAACTTGATTGTTGTGAATAAATTTGAGTCGCAAATGATTCATAGAAATGATAGATTGAGAGTGACGAATCTAATTGAGACCGAGAAGCATGTCACAACCATCAATTGTGTTTCTAATGAGGAAAGGCACATGCAGTGTAAGAGGACATACTATAACATGTAGTTTGACAACACCAAAGGGTTTGTTGAAAGGGTATTCAATTTGTGATGGAGGATAACCAATAGCCTTAAGAAGTGAAATAGAGCATGCACTAATGGGCCATGATGGGTCAACCTTAGCATTATTGATGGAGGTTGAGCCAACAGATGTATTGATATGTAAATGATTAGATGTAAAATTTGCATGATGATCAATGACAGAGAAAGAAAATGATTGGTGGTGAAGCGTCAGTTTTTGCAACTAAGAAATCAAGAGCTCCTAATTCAGGAGGGGGTACTGCATGATATGTATGATTGGAAGAAGAATAAGATGTCTTCTTGTCACATTGTTGAGATTCGTTGTTAAAGATTTGAGTTTACCCTTATCGTTGCTCGGTGCAGAGTTAGCAGACTCTGGAAACTCTAGTTTGTTATCATCAATTAGATCTTGGATGATTGTACGGAGTTTGAAACATCTATTTGTTGAATGTCCCACACATCGATGATAATCAAAGTGGAAGTTCTCATTATAGTTCCTACCTTTTGGTCGTGATGGGTCTAACTCAAGTGGTGGAGGAAGAGTAATAAGGTTGTTGTCTAGAAGTTGTTTCAATATAAGATGTGGAGCCATTGGAAGGTTACTAAGCGTGCACCTAGGTTGTTGTGACTGGAGTCTCTTTAGAAGGAGTAATGGCGTTGATAGTGATCTTAGTGTCGGTAGGCTTAGGTTGTAGATGGTTTGAATGGTGTCTTGTTTTGAAAATGAGTGGAAGATGAAGCCTGTTCCTGATACTTAAGCTTGCCTATGGATATAAGTTTGGTCTCATGAAGCTTAAGAGTATGACAAAGATGATCAAATGAAGGAGAGGTTTCAAAGAGAACACTCTCTTGGAGAGGTGGTAAAAGGATAAACAAGTCCTGAAGCTCAGAGTCCGCAAGTACATTTGTCATCTTAGCTAGATTGTTCTTATACCTTAAAACATAGTTAGCGAAGTGTTCATTTGATCCTTGTTTAAGTTGTGCTAGCTGAGTGTAAGAGATCTTAGAGCCGATATTGATGGATAAATGTGTAAGAAATACATCAGCTAGATGTGTGAATGAAGTTACCGAATGAACAGGTAGGTTGTAAAACCAACACATCACATAGTCATGGAGACTATGAGGAAATATTTTAGCTAAGAGAATATGATCATCGGCAAAATCTAAACAAGCTACATGGAATGCTCGAAGATGCTCATGCGGGTCACCATGCCCATTGAAAATGGGAAGCTTAGGGGTGACAAAGCTAGGAGGAAGTGAGTAAGTAGAGATGATAGGTGCGAATGGAGTGTTCAACAATAAGGTGGAATCTAAAGATGGTGATGCATGCAAAGTGGCTTGTTGCAACTTATGTATTTGAGCTTGAAGGTCGTGATAAAGAGAAGTTAAGTCTTGATTGCCAATAGAGGAAACATGTCATACATGAGAAACTAAGGGTGGCATAAAATGATTGGTAGGAGTAGTGACAAAAACTAGAATAGTAGAGATAGGTGGGAGAGTGGAAGCAAGTGGTTGAGTGGCAATAAAAGTTGTTATAGCCACAAAAGTGTTAAGTTCCACCAAATTAGTAGCTTCCTCATGAGCCACATGTAAAAGTAAGTCTAGATCTTGAGGGTGCTCAACAATATGATCATTAATGGCCTTAAGATGTTCTTCGGTGAAATCAGTATGAGAGTGAGCCATGGTGAAAAGAGAAGAACCCTAGAATGAGAAGCTATGAGTGAAGATCCTAGAAGCGTGGATGATCGGGTTCACCAAAATGATTAACTAAAAATGTAATATGTAGATACTAGTTAATCTAAGCTATGAACAACTGTAAATAAAGTAAATAGATGTTGTAAATAAATGTAAAGATGACCCAAACAACTTAAAAAATGGAAATAAAACCCTAATGTGCAAGAGAGAAGAGGAAAGAACTCAGCTGAATAGAAGATGCTCGCGGGACTTGTGTCGCAGAGGTGACTAGAAAATCTGGAAGTAGGAATGACTGTAACTTCGAAAAGGATGGATCTTAGAGTTCTCTATGGCTTAGACTTTGAGCACCTGAAAAGGGACTGGGTGCCTACGGGTGCTCTATGTTGTAAAATGGGTGCCCTGGTCTATGCAAAATCTCTTACTGATCTTCACAGGTTCGGAAGATGGTCTGAAACCCTCGTTATTTGTTCGCATTAACTTCGCTGCACTGCTCTGGATGTCACTGATATTCCAAGATGATGAAAAGACTTGCAAAAGATCAAGGAGTATCAAAACCCTAAAAAAATAAGAATGCAAATGAATAGGGTAGACTGACCTCAGCTGCCACTAGTGGGCTTACTAATTGAGTTGCACTACATTTCAGACCCAAATGTAGTTCTGGTGAGTGTGTGCATAATGTGCCCTAGGTGCTCTTGTGCCAGTCACACTTTGTGAAGTAGTGAGCAATAACTAGATGTAGAAAATGTAATAGAATGTGTGCATGGAATATAATAGAATCATCCCCCTATGTTGTGTGTGATGCAGATGACCTAGCCTTGTGCCTTGTGATGGAGCTATGTGGATGTAAGTGATCTCCAATGCAATAGATGGATACAACTCTAGATGGAT
Organism: Taxus chinensis; assembly: GCA_019776745.2. NCBI lineage: Eukaryota > Viridiplantae > Streptophyta > Pinopsida > Cupressales > Taxaceae > Taxus > Taxus chinensis. The sequence continues at coordinate 592,399,075 of CM034153.1, forward strand.
GATAGTAGTAACTAGTGTTTGGTCCCTCATTATGGTCTCATAACTTTATATTTATAGGGTTATCTTGATCTAATTTTGTAATTAACCCCGAAATGGCTGACCACCAGAAAGATAAAGACCTCAAACGGCTAGAAAGAGCCCAAAAAGTGGAAGGAAAATTCAAGAAGGATCGAGGCCCCCATGGTGGGACCAGGGCGCCCATGGGCACCCCAATACTAGCTTGGGCACCCCAGTCGGGGCTAAAATAATGTGAAGATGACTGAAACAAACTGGGCATGTGTGTGGTGGAGGTCAGGAATGACGATAGTAAAATAAAAAATGGCCAAGAGATGGGGTTAATTAGTAATTTCTTCACTCAAAAACCCTCTAAATAGTAGTATGAGACCGAAACTAAATATTGTCTAAAGCGCATGATTTTATGTCTACAATTACCTTGTTTGAATTTCATAATTAACAACTAAGAGGCCGAACCAAAGTTGTAAAAGATGACCCGAAAGTAAAAGAGACCCAAAAGAGTGAGAAAAGGATATAAAGGGTTAGGAGCACCCAGAAGGGACAGAAGCACCTAGGCGCTTCTGTCTTAACTGGGTGTTAGTGTTTGAGGCCATAAAAGATAAATAAGTTAAGTTCTAACATGGCTGTAAGATGTGTAAGACCAAAAAAATACAAGAGATAAAGCAAAAAAGGCCAAAAGGAGTTGTCAACCACTACTTTTTATTGTTTAGCAATCATGCATTTATTAGTATCCTCTATGACCTATAAATATACCTAAGTGCATAGATTTTGTGTCTACATTTTTCCCCAGTTTATTTTATTGATTGAATGCTCAATAGTATAAAGTAGATAGAAGATATGTACCTTGTAATCATGCAGAGAAGAGTGTAGGTGATAACGTGCCGATTGGATAAGTGAAGAATTAAGTGATCTTAATGTGAAGCGTGGAGACTAGGGAAGGGAAGTAGAGCCTAGGGGTGAAGTGTATGCATAGTAGCATGTTGTTGGAGCTTGTACTTGCTAATGTGAGATGCTTCTTGTTGTGTATTAAGGACAAACCTGCAAAAGAAGAACGAAAAAGTAGTCAAAGTTATGTATATGAAAAATTAGAGTAATGCATGTATAAGTAAGTAAAGAGTGTAAATGTGTGTAATAGGAAAGTGTGCACCTGATATGTAAGAGAGTGTGAGATAGAAAATTGTCTTTTTTGCTTGGAGTTGTTAGAGTTAAATGTTGATGGTGATTTTTTTGGGCGATCTCACATCGAGAGCGAGTTTTTTTGTGCAATCTCACACCAAGAGAAGAGTGTTGGGGAGAGAGGTCTAGCTTTTATCTCCTTTTATGACACTTCCCAATAAGCACCACTACATATGCTACAACCCTGATTTGTTCCCGTTGTTCCGATTGTAACTAATAAAATGCATTATGTAATTGGAGGCAAGTGCGTGCTACTGAAGAATTGTGTTGTAAACTGCTAGAGATTGGTTTGAACTGATAAATTAAATGTTTTTATCCATAAGACACAAGCGCCTAGGGGGGACACAAGTACACAATGCTATTGTTCAAGACTAGGCGCTAGTGTTTGCTCTGTATTTTGGTCCCAAGTCTGATTCTAAGCCAATCTGTAATTATGTGCCTGTGTTGTTTATGTACTGTGTTGTGTTGTACTAAACCTTTGAGTTGTTGTAGGGGTCATCTATTCACCCAATAGATGCCCCCCTCATTTCGGGTGCATGCGACAACTATAGGAGAGTGCATTCCAAAGGAGAGGACCAAAAGCTGATATACATATATGAAAGTGGATACCTGCAGGGGGTAGGGGATGTGCATGGTATAAACCAAGGCACATGCAAACAAAGTAGGCTAACAACAAGAGTTAGTAAAAATAAGCTAACATGTAATAGAAAACAATGTAACTAGCAAGTGTGAAGACATATGGACCGCAAAAAGCGGGTTGCATACATAGGACATAGCTCACAATGTCACAAGACAATCAGGTCCGAAGTGGCCATAAGTAAACAATGAATAAGTAAGACATAGTGCATAGCCCACAAACAATAGCAAACAATAAGAAGCAAGAAGTGACGAATATCCATGGTTGTATTGATCCTGTAAGACAAATACTACACATGAAGCACTCATTAATATGTTAGAGAGATAAATAGTATTTCAAAGTGTGTATTAAACAATGAAATGTAAACTGCCAGTAATGAGAAATAGTAAATAATGTGACAATTGAACTTGTGATGTATGAAGTATAAGAGTAGCAAAATTAGATGCCCTCATAAGCCTCGGTGGGGTTGGTTAAGAGCTATGTCGAACATTATGCATCGTGTATAAATCTGTGAAAGTGAATGTGCATGTGTATATAGAAAAATATACTAACATACGAAGAATCTGTCTAGCATAACACCAAAGATGTGAGAATGCTTTAAAAGATAGACAAGAAGCGCAAAGCATGAATATAAGAAGCTATAATTAAATATTAGAGACATTCGATAGTGATGGAAGGGGGGGAGAAATTGTGATGCCCTTCAAGTGTGCGAGTGATGGAGATCTATGTGATGATGTGAGAGAGCACTTTCCATGGTGGCGGAGTTTGAAATGTGTCCTGACCATCAATATAAGCATTGAATTTTACGAAAGGAGGAATTATGCATTTAATTAGAGGAGGATGGTGAGGGATCTCAGCCTATGGCGAGGGAATTGGTGGTGCTTCCTTGGATGGTAGTTGCTTATTTGGGATTGGTAACACTGCAAATGACTTGATAAGAGGAGATAATGGGGTGATTATTTTTAAAGGTGGTTACTTATTTGTGATTGGTAATGCTGTAGATGACTTGATAAGAGGAGGTAACGGGGTAAGTATTTTTAAAGGTGGTTGCTTATTTGGGATTGGTAACATTGCAAATGACTTGATAAGAAGAGGTAATGGCGTAATTATTTTTAAAGCTAGTATGGTACTAGGTTGGATGGGTGGCTCTTGACTTATCGGAGAAGGAACATTAGTAATTATGGCATGATGCTCATTAGACATAGAGGGAGCAGATTTGGGAGCCCAATGGGATTTAACAATTAGAGATGAAAATGTAGCAGAATGTTGTGTAGCAAATGAGAAAAAACCCTGATGCTCAAGGTGCCCAATTCTTCATTTTAAAGCATAGCAATCATCATAATGATGTCCATTAATTTCGTGATAATTGTAAAATGGGTGACCTTTGTATTTTGTAAGCCCATAAGGAGAGTAATAATGGGTAGGTGACAAGTTGATCAACTGGTGATTGAGGAGCTCATGAAGAATATCATGTTACTTAGCATTTAGATCAAACTTGAGAGGTCGTGGTAGTGGTAAGACTTGGGTTTCTCTTGTACGGGCACATATAGTAGACGTGGGATTAAGATGAGGTGTAGAAGAAGAACTAGCATGGGCATGAGAAACATCTTTAAGATGTTGGATTTCATCTTTAAGGGATGTAATCATTGTTTCTATAGCCTTAAATTTATTTTGAAAAGTATGGTGTAAAGCTTGAATTGACTTTAAGATGGGTTGATTGGTTGTTGTATGAGGACTGATAAGGTCATCAGAGAGATGATCAAAAATGGCACTTACTTGAGCAGGTGGCATATTGCGAGGGAGGTATATAGTGTCTAGGGATTTTTGGAGAACATATTTGCAAGGTTTGTGCATTTGAAGTAATTGATCCAAGGAGACTTGAGGAATTTTAGGAGCCATGAAAGAATATCCGATAGAAATGGGCAAAATAAATATCCAAGTGTTTGATCACAAGTGTGGTTCACCAAATGATTTAATACAAATTGAATTAAATCTATATTTCAAGTTAACTACTATAGTGTGTGATATAAAAGTGATAAAATAAAGTAAATGGACAAGCAACAAGCATATAATAATATGAAACCCTAAGCAAGAGAGAGAGACAGGGTATCTTAGCTAATTTTGTGCAACCTGGCAATGATCTGGGTAGGTGAATAGCTAAAATAGACTAGAAGCAGTGTCGTCAAGGCTCACTGGAGGTTCTGTGTGTTAGAAACTAGAATACTGAGAGGGGGGTGAATCAGTGTTCAATTCAACTTTTCTTTATCAATTTAACCTTCAATCATATTCTTAAGCTATGCAATAACATAGATCAAATGAAACAATGATCGCATACAAGAGAGAGACAAGAGTTTTTAAGTGGGAAACCCAAATTGGGAAGAAAAACCACTGAACCAAAGGACTATTTTCTCAATGGTTATAAAAGTGTTGAGCTACAACTCAACTGATGAAGCTACAACTTCAAATCAAGCTACGACTTAATCATAAGCAAGCTATAACTTGCAAGAAAGCTACAACTTTATGATTATATTAAGCTACAACTTAGTGTGTACAAAAAATATTGACCACTCTTCAAATTGGTTATAAGACACCTGATTGTGCCCCTAAATTTGCAAACAGACCTTCTTACTTCACCTGTAATCTCATCAATATTTCAGCTCACTACTTACTTCTCATCTGGTCTCTAACCTCTTGAAGCAATCACTATCTCTTCTTGGCTTATCAACTCACTTATCATGCTCATTCTTCACTAACTCATTCATATATGATTCATAATGCTTGTATTCATTTTCCAAGATCTCTGAACATTTTGTCTCAGTAAAAAAATACACTTATCTCAATCAATTTTACCCTGCACTGTTCATTGTACTCTTCATCACACATTGGCACTTTCACATCTCTCAAAAATAATATATATCTTCTTCACATTTTCAAGTTTTCATAGTCTCCTATCATGTATTCAAAACAAAAAAACTATTATGGAACCTTTCACCTTTTATATTTCACACCACATCACACATTCGAACTTACACTAATTTGAGCTCATCTACCTTGGAGAAAGCCTTTTCAACTTTTTTATAGTTTTTGGCTTTTCTACCTTTTTGACTATTGCATTTGACAAAAAATAGGCTCTTCACCTTTTTATTTTGATCTGGAGGATGAAATCATGAGTTTGTAACTAATCAAAGGCTCTTAAATTTCTCCATAGACCTATTTTCTTCGAATTAGGTTGACTTAAGACTCTTCAACTCCACTAAAAGACCAAACAACAACTTATAACAACATTACCAAGATTTTGTGTTAGAAAAATGGACAAGGTAGTCACTTGTGAACATTTGAGCATTAAGAACCTTTTTCAAGGCTCTCTTTAGAGTCATATTGAACCTATGAACACCTCTCAAGTCTAATTCGCAAGACTTTAGCACTATACTATGTAAATTTACAATCTGAGTTCAACTTTGGGAGCACATTCATCAACAGTCACATATAAATGGTTTAGATTATACCTTTCAAATAAGTTTGAGGATTTCCAAACTTCATTTACCCTCTTTGGAGTCAACTACAACAAGATAGAGTTATCTATTGTCAAAAATAGAGCTTTTAATTTGACAAAAACCTCATTTTACTATCCTGTCACGATTGTGCACAAACACTGTTAAGAAAATTTCTCTTGATTGGAGATGAAAATGATTAATTATTTTCGCAAAGCATTCATTCCCTCCATATAGAGATTCCTTCAAATTTTTAGAAATTTTTATTGGTGTAATCTTGAGTTTGATGAATTTTCTCCTTGAAAACCCTAGTTCTAGGTTAAAGGGCACTGTAGTCACCCAAGAGCATATTTTATTTGTTTCTTTCCTTGTGGTTTGACTTTCTTCAAATTTGTGCACTCTGCCAACACATATGAGCCTAGAAGAAGCTCCATGCACTCCTTTTTTCCATGAAAAACCTTTTTGGATTCCCACAGTCAAAGACTCCTTTGCAAACATACATGCTCTGTTCAGGTTTATGACTTCAAGGAGGTGAAGGCCCTTAAAGAAACTGACATAAGCCAAACATCATGACTTGGTGAGTTAATTTGATAAAACTAAAGAGCTGCATTGTATCTCATTACCATTTGGAGGAGATAATTTTGTGTTTGAACACTTAAGGACTATGCAAGACCCACATAAACATCTTTTATTAATGCCAACTTTCCACTCAACTAGTTGTTCATTTACACCTATCTTTTACCAAGAATGAATTCAAACATAATTACGCTTCCTTTGTATATAATTCAAGGAAAGAAGATTGGTTTTTTTCAAGCTTCCTTGACATGGCATACATGAAATTTGAAGGAAACAATAAACTCAAAGTTGTCTTATACTTTACCTTGACAACTGAAAACTCCAAAAGGTTGTCTTGCTCTTATAGAGAGTTATCAAATCCTCAAAGACTCAAAAGAACCTTTTCATAACAACTTCTACTGAAGAAATACATGCTTGGGGTGTTAAATGTAGAATTGCCTAGACATAGCTTTACAAAGCACATACATGTTGATTAACTAAAATATGTATTTGGAATCTATATTCTATGTTAATCTAAATAGCAACAATACTGGAAATAGCTAATATAAATGCTAAATATTCTATTTTGATATTTAAATGAAGTAAAATAAATGAAATAGAATGGATAAGGTACTAACCTTATTTTAACTTACCTCATTGTGTGCAGGACTAGATAGGATGATGTGTAGATAGGGCAGGGAATGATGGTGTTACCTAGGAAATTACAAGTGAAGATCTGTCTATACTGGGGCACCTGTGGGCACCCTGGTCTGCAATATGGGTGCTCTGGTCTACAAAAAATCTCATGATATGAATCTGACAAAGTCATAAAGTCTTTGCAATATCTTTGTCTTTGTCACTTTGTTGTCGCAATACCTTCGCATACGTTGTTGTAGTTATTTGTTGAAGACTTACCTGCAAAACCCCCATACAAAGCATCAACTCCCACAATGGTGGGCTTATGACTAAGTGTTGCACTACATTCCAAACCCAATATAGTTTTCTATTCTTGTGTGTATAATTATGTGCCTAGGGTGCCCTAGCGCCAATGACACAGAAGTAGGGGAACTAACTAGGTGTAAAGATGCAAATGGTTGATGAAATAAAATGAATACAACCCTTTCCCCCTATTATTTTGTCATGCAGATGTAGAAGATGCCCAAATGTAGTCCCTTGCCTTAGTAGATAGCTAACCATTGATAGATGATCATCCAACCATAATGCAATGAGTATGTTATGTTTATATAGGGATATCTTGTTCAAATTTCGACCCTAATGACCCGACATGCCAACTAATACCTGTTGTCACACGGATCATGCACCCATTGAATCTCTGAGTGATCACGTTCAACGTATGAACATCCCTAAGGTATTGGACCTTTTTCGTCTCGGGATGAACCTCCAGATAAGGCTGACTTCCTTTGAAACTTGGAGCACTTGATTTAAGATCAAAATGCAAGGCTAAAACATTTGAAAATAATTCTAATCTACTCAAATCACGAGCTTAAAGTCAAAGATAACAAAAAGAATAAGGTGATGGACCAAGCATATTGAATAAATAGACCCACTTAAATGCACAATCAATTCCTCACAACAATATATGATATGCACATGTCTTTCAATCTTCATATATCCATGACTATAAATAATAATGCAACTTTGTAATAGAAAGGAAATAAATTTTCCACAACTGATATTAAAGTAACTATATCACTTTTCCCATGAATTGAAACAAGATAAGTGGGATAAAGGCAGATTAATCAATCACAGCAAGGAATTAAACATTCACAAGCTATAAATTGATCAATGATTAACACAATAAACCAAACTTTTCATAGAAAAATATTGTTCTGAATATAACTGAAAGGCTCAAAGTATATGAAGCACTCTTCCAAGCTTCAAGAGTAACTTCTCCAAATGATCTATATCCCTAAACTTAATGCATTTTAAACTATTTATAAGTTCCAAAGGTTGAGCCATTACAGCTGAACCTTAACTAACAAATTACTAAAATAGAGTATAATAAGTTTAAGGGAATAGGCTCCCATAAAAATAGTAAAGTTGTTGCAAAGGTTTTACTAAGTTAACCGTGTAACTTTGACTGATTCAGAGCTTAGAACCATCCCAATCATGGCCGTCTGGCTTAACTTGGACTTGCATCACCTTTCTCTTGTTCGATTTTCCCCTTATCTTATTCTTCCCACATAGCCATCCGGTGTTTGTAGTCAACAAAACGTTTGATGATTCCTTGTAAATCCCCTTCCTCTGGTCTGCAAGTATAATGGTTCACCACATCCATTGTATCAATCTCCCTTACAACTTTAGCTGGAAACCTTTTCAACTTATTCACCACTTTCTTCAGCTGACTTATAAAATTCTGGCACGAGACCAACCTGTCAATTGAATTGATATTGAAAGTTTTAGTTATTTCATCATCTTTCATTACCAAATCTTTGAAATTATCAATATTCTCATTGAAAAACTTGCAGTTGATATTATCAAACTATTCCAAAATATCATTTGGACCGTCCATTATTTCCACGCATTTATCGTCCAATTTCTTAATCAAATCCTGCAACACTTGGGATCTAAATTCCATAGCCTTTTGAAACTCAAAAAATTTAGAAACATCATCAATTAATCCTTCTTGAAGGAGTAAAATTGGGTCCACATCTCTAATCTCACTCCATGTAGTTGAATTCATATTCAAATTATTGTTATCCTCAGAGAAAATTTCATCTATCTTGCAAATAGAAGTCCTCTCAGTTTGTAAATCATTATATAATTCAAAAATAGTTTTAACCAAAGGATTAGCTTCTTGAAGCATACGTTCTATCCATCCATCCATTTATCTTCCCTTTTGACCTATCTTCTAAATTTCATGATATGAAATATCATCCAAACTGGAAGAAACTGTCAGAGTAGTTGTAGTTGAAGGATTGGTAGTTGGAGTGGGTTGTGTTAATTTCCTTAATAGAGTAGTGAGATGTTCAAAATTTGTCTTCAATTCATATTTGGAAGCTTTATCTTTATCATACTTCTCCAAAAAAAATCCAAGGGCCACTTGAACATCCTATTTGGCACCTTCACGTGTTGCCTTCCCTAGTGAAAACCTAGAGATCTGATAATCCATTATTGTAATAGTTTCTTTAGTTTTCCCCTCGATGGGGGTAGCTATCTCCATGACCCTTTCTCCTGATTGGTTTATCGATAAACTAGAGATGATATTTAGCCATTTGGCCTGTCTCTTTGGAGTAGGTTCTAGCACACTTAGATCTATCACGTCTACAAGAGGTACCTTCTTCTTCTGCATTGGGGTTTGGTGATATAGCCACTCAGGTATAGTAGATGCATATGAAAGTGGTATGATTGGTATGACACTTGGAGCACTAGATAAAACAATAGCACTGGTAATATCAGTTGGCAATTAAATGGCGGTGGTAATGATATAAGGGGTGTAAGTGAGAATAGTCTCGAGAGCAGATGCAATGAGACTAGAAGTTGAAATGGAAGGAAATGAAAGCTATTGAGACAATGGAGTGGAAACCGAAGACCCAATAATGTCCCCTACTAAGAGGATAGGAAGGGATGAAAACACTTGGGCCATGGATGGAGATGGAAAAATAGAGATGAGTAAAGGAGCAGTGGATAATGATTGGGAAAGTGGAGCTGAAGATAGTGACAATAGTAATGAAGAAGGGGGTGGAAAATCTTGTGACACAACTAGAGAGTCACTAACTTTGACAACTTCTGTTACTTGTATTGTAGAGGACACAACCTTGGCAATGAGAACTTTTGGAAGAAATGAACTCTCAACAACAAATGAGATCTTCCTTGGAATTATATTGGCCTTTTGAGTAGACCTTTTATCTTTCGTGGGTATAGGGAGACTCCGTGTTGGTTGGGCTTCTATTGTTATAGATTAATCCATACCTTTGGGTGAAATTCCTAAGGTAGCCAACCAATCATATGTCCTTTGAAGAATGGACCCTGCCCTTTCCTTAGTATTGCAATGTTTTTCCTGGTACCAATCGATCGATGGCAAAGGTTGATCAACAACATTATTGTTCCTATACACTAGATCTAATACTTCATCATCGTCCTCCATTCCTTCCGGAATATCTGCAATACTGAATTGTTTAACCTCATTCAAAGTCAACCTTTCATATTCTCATTGTCTGATGATAGCCTCATCCCTGACAATGAATCCAAATATCCTCTAGTTGAGGCACGCGAGAACTGGCCAACCCTGTTTTATTGAACTTACCCCAGTAATCAAAGCTGGTTATGGGATGGAAAGTTCACAAAGTAACTTCAGACATTTCTCCATCCACATTCTTCACTTTATAAATACTAGCACATGTATACCTTCCTATTGAAATAGGAAATTGAACTCCCACCTTATTTCGTTTGTTTTGAATTTTGTGATAATCCAACAATTACTGAACCAATTCTAATAAAACTCACTTGTCGGCAGGACATCTTGGTAACTTGCTTGGGGCACCCAAGAAACTGGGAATCTTGATGTATGTAAATGTTGGGAACTAAAGATAGATGGCTCCCCATTCCTGTACCTCTTTAAAAGCTTTATCAGAAATCCTTCAATTATACAAATCTTTATCAAAACAATAAAGGAGGACAACAAAAATGCATCATTGACTCTACGAAAATGTTTTTTGCCTTCTTCCATTGTAATTTGAGGATAAAAGTGATAAATCTATGACACACTTGTGACACCTTTTGTGTTCAAACCATTGTATTCCCCCATGACAGTGGCAACATAAACGAGGAAGTAAGTCATGAAGAAGTTTTTAAACGTCAAAACATTCCTTAACTGAAAACAAATTGAGTTGTTGATATGTTCCCCCCATCGTATGAATTTCTTATTCTTCTTGATAGTAACAATATAGAGGAACATCCATTCCTGAAACTCCTTCATGCAAGTGAGACTTGAAATTCTACTCAACAATACAATAAGATCACTTACTTCCTGTTATCAGCTAATTTTGACTTCACAAAGTTAATAAAAATGGAAAATTTTGAAAATTTTCAAAAGTGTTACTTTGCGTGATCTATAGCTCTCATCGCGATCGTCTCGTTTCTATGATCGTTCCGGTCTTCGTTTCGTCCATTTCGGGTGAGAACTCCTTCCGCAAGGTTTTAAACCACGTTAAATATTAATTAATTAATATTTAACTAATTAATTACTCTTTGTTTGATAAAATCAATTTTTAATAACTTTAGGGTTTCGACAAGATTTATTTTAATTGTTGGGGGAAAAATAAGCTTCAGCTTCCCATTGTCGGGATGCCAAATTGGCTTCTCGGACCCGGATTTTCCCTTTCCTGGCAAATTTGTTTTAATTCCCTGTTTGTGGGATTTCTTCCCCCGATTACCAAATCAATGAATTCGCAAACAGGCAAAAAATCTCTTGATTTCTCAAATGGGGAAATAAAATGGGTTTTGCCAGCCCGCCTTGCCATTTCTGCTGGCAAATGGCTGTTTATTTCCTCATTTTCACCTAGAAATTAATGCCACTACCCGGGAAAGATGGAAATTGTGTTAACGGGACGAATAAGAAACGGTTGTGAGGAAGCTTCCTAAATCCTCATAAAAAACCTTCAGTCAAACTCATTGGAAGAAGTCGTGCGAAGCTTTCCAATTTCTTCTGAAGGAACATCTCAGAGTAATATTTTATCACATCCCTCAATAAATTTCCACATAGCCTAGATTGCAAAGAGCTACACATTTACTAGGAGATAATTCCCACGAATTTTTTTTCACAGAATATACAATCCAACAAAGAAAGCAATGAGACATTCACGTGGGCAAAGGAGATTTTAATTATTAAAAATAACAAGTGAAAGAGAAAGCAAGCATTTTCCATGCATTGAGAGAGACAATCCAAACAAGTTTTCACACAGCTGACAATTTTTTTTGTATTGGTTTCATTAGAAGGTTCCCACGTAGCCAAGGATGAAGGTTTAGGCATAAGATAAAGAGCAATTAAAAAGACAAGGTAGAAAACAATTTAAACATTACTCATGTATTCATCCATATGTGCCAAAGAAGATCCACACAAATGCAAAGGAACACAACCCTCCATGCATAGGCCAAAGTAAAAGAAATTTTAGAGGGAATAAGACAAAGGAAGATTAAAACAGAGTTTTCCACACTAAAACCAAGAGGAGCATCCATTTGGGAGAGGGAGATAAAAACAAAAAAGTTTCTATGCACCAGTTTCAGAAGCATTTTCCAAAGCAGGTCAAAACATCTCTACATAGGAACAACAGAGAAATCCACGCATTTTCCATAACAGTCCACGCAACAAGGGGGAAAAGGAATTAGTTTTAGCACCCAAGGAGTAAACAAAATAGATAAAACTTGCATTTGAAACTCAAGGACCACATGGGGTACAAAAAAAACAAAATAGAAACCACTATAAGCTTCTCCATGCATTTTTCAGAATAGTCCAAAGGAAAAATGTTTTTCTCCTCTCACGCATTGGGACAACATAAAGTTTGAGGAACAACAGTTAAAAGACAAGGATCTTCATGCATTGGTTGGTGCAAAGAAAAGGGAAAAGCTAGACAAATCACGCAAACCATAGAACAATCCACACATTCCCTAGGAAGTCTCCATGTAGGGATATGAAAGCTCTCCACGCATTGGTTTATGCACAAAGTTTAAAAGACCAAAGCTTCACCACACATTCCTTAGCATCTCCAGCAGTAAACAAGAAGCCACACATTCTCTAGGTGTATCAACGCATTCGCAGGAAGATTTAGCAAGTATAGTCACGCATTGATCAGAAGATCACAAGGAAGAAGTAAATCTCAAAGTACACAATCACTAAAATGTGGCGATTTTCACACACATCAAGGAGAATTTGCTCAAGATTTTTTTAAAAAAAATCAGGATAGTAGAAATTGGGTGATTTTGTTTATTTTAAATATAATATTAATTAATTAATTAATTATTGTCATCAGAATCGAAAATTGTAACTGGATCAGGTTATTATTATTATTATTATTATTTATAATAATAATAATAATATTAAAACAAGTCATATTATTCTTTCATTGACGGGAGTTTCACAGATTGAGATCTGACCCTGCTTGCATTGTTTTGTGTGCCTGACTCATTTTTCTGTAAAATTCATAATGGCTGAAAAATCTAATAAATCTGCAGGAAGATCGAGGAAGCCAACAAAGAAATTGAACAAATCTGCACTCAAGTACGAATTCCAAGGAATCATCCCTCCTAGTTCCATTAAGTCAACATATGACAATATCACTGATACGAATCTAGGTCACATCAATGTGCAACAATTCTGAGATCGGGTGAAAACTGAAGGCAAAACCATATTCTCGGATAGGCTTTACCATAGTGGTTTACCCCAACCAACAACATTTCTTGTCTTGGTGCAGTGTCTGGAGTTGGTTATCACTTGTGCAGAGCATTATGACTTGAGAGATGAGGAATTTTTAAAGATAATCACGAGCCTTTCCTCCTAATCACACTAGAGCACATTGAGGAATTGCTTAGCATACTTGACTTCCCCGAGAATGTAGATATCACTAGAAAGTCAACACAAGAATTTTGGGATGAGGAGCTTCTCAGGTGGAGCAAGATGGTAAATAACAATTGGTTAGTGACCAAGATGCCTCGAATTGACCGATTTCCTATAGAATTGTACCGCATTGAGTTTGTAGAAGGAATCGAGGACATGATTACTCTCTTGAGTCGAGTCTTCGGTTTACCTTCTGCCAAGATTTTCCACCAATGGATGTATCATTTTATCTATATCATCATTGCTAAGAGAGAGTTTGTGGATTGGGGCACCATCATCAGTGATACCCATCACAAACAGTTGATTGAAGTAAAGATGACTGGATGTTTCTACATGACATCATATCTGACTTATGCAATGGAAAGAAGAAAGCTATTTTCTGGACTTGAAACAAGATGAGTCATGGGTCCATTAAATAGTGTCTTCCATTATTACCCACAACTAAGTTTCAAGAATAGCCCTCATCGTTTTAGAAGAGTTAATGATGCATTCACTTTCCACGTGATTCGAAACCTGAATAGGAATACGGAGGAAAGATTTTCCAAAGAAGCCATGAACGTCATTTCCCAATGGGGAACATGGTCTATTCATTTTTCATCTTTTTCCTACATTCACGTAAACAACTTTGCGATACTCCATGGAAACTTCCTAAGTACGTCAGTGAAGAATGGGCATTAATGGAGCTTGCGCGAAAACTATTCCAAGTTCACTGTCTTCTTAGTGACAAACATCGTTCAGGAATTCATTTCCCAATCCAAATTGGGGAATACAAATGTCCAAATCTCTTCAGTGCACAACTCATGGAAAAAGAGTTTGCCCTCATCACTATTCATCCATACGTGAAGAGATCTCAGTTTCATATCAATGGATATATGTAAAAGATTCTTGGAGTAAAGTATAACATAACCCTACCATGGAAGATTTTTGGGTTGCCTGTTCAGATGAGTATGAAGTAAGAAGACAAGAGTTTTCTCGCCTAACCCTTGCTCAGATCAAAGCCTTTTACATCAAGAACCCTCCAGATTCATTCGTAAATGATGATGAAGATGTTATTGATCCTTCATATGATGCAATTTCTTTTACCCCATTGCCCCGAATTGATTGGACCAAAAGAGATGAATTTTCTCTTGATAGCAAGAATCAACCGATCCTTGAAAGAAGTATATCTTGGTACGAAAGAGAACTTGCCAAGTTACAATCAATTCAAGATCATACTTCAACATCACAAAAATTGCCAACTCGAGGAGATCTCCATTCAACCAAATCCCCTTCTCAATTGACCTCCATACCATCCAATCATACACAACAAGCAAGAAAGTAGTTGATGCCAAAATCTACTTTCGAATAATGTGTCACGAGGAGAAAAATCTAAGGGTCCTAGCCTCAGTGAAGGAAGAGAGCGCGTATCAGGATTTTCTACTTCAAGTAGAGATTCTTCTACTCACATTGTTAATAGTTCTCAGAAGCTAGTGAGAAACAATCCTCAGTCATGCCTTGCACAAGCATTCACTTAGGTGTAAGTAGTCTAACTATCGAACACTTTGGAACCTACAGTTCATGAAGAGATTTCCTAAAATCTCCCAAATGAGCAGGAGGTGGATATCAAAGTTATTTCTTCTGAAATCGAGGTCATGGAAAGGATTCTTGTAGAATATCATGATGTCGAGAACAATGAGAATGTTGCTTTGAGATCCAAGCTTTTGTATGTATAAATAGTGAATTATACTCTTTTCTGGGTTGATTGCGAGGTCAAGAAAATGAAGAGGGTTTTCAAGGCAATAAACATTGATTTTGATGCCCTTTTCAAACTTGCGAATGATGTCATTCCCAAGAAGCCTAAAGTGCTTTCTCGAATAATGGTGGATAGTGACGAAAACAGATTTACGGATCTTGCCATCCCATAAGTTGACAAGGAGCATGATGCCATAACATCTGTTGACTATGAAGTTTCCAGACTTGGACTTGGGAGGTCCACATTGGAAAGGTAAATGGCGATGGATCAAGATTCAATTGATATCGTGGTAAAGAGACTTGAGAAATATAATTCTTAGAACTCTCATCTCAAGGATGAAAAGAATCAATTGGTGGAATATGTTCAACATCTAATAAATCCCATATCATCCACTTTCCTAGTACCTGATGTAGTGGTTGCCCCTGATGAAGAAACTCTCAATTTATCAAAATAAATAAACACGTTGGGCCATGTCACTAAAACTTGGCTTTCAGAGATTCTCGTTTTTAGGCCAAGAGACAATCAAAACAACAGTTAAGCTCTATGAAGATGTCAGTACGTATCTTGACCCAATTATTTATTTCAAGGAAACTTATGTTTCTAACATATCAAATTTGGATGAGATATTGCCTAGTCTACATGAGATGACGAGTATGGAATCCTCAGTTTTAGCCATTGAAGGAATTCTTGAATTTGAACATCGAGGGACACGTTTTCTTTGGTGTCTGCATCTCAAATAAAGAAATACGCTTCTCGAGGATTCTATGATCCATTATGAGAGCGTATGAAATGAAGCCTTCACTTCACTCACCTTGATTCAAGAATTCATAGCTGAGATCCCTTTCAACCTCGTAAATGAGCATAATCAAAGGTGTTCATCAGAACATGTGGAAGAGCAATTTTCACAATTGTTTAAGGACATGTCTCTTGCTAATAATTTCTCTTTAGCTTCAATGGATCGTTGCATCAAATTAAAAAACTTGTTTGAGAATTGTTGTGCAACAGGGAAATTGGAAGTTTCCAAGCACGACAACTATACCCCTGTGTCAAATTTTTCATGTTTTATCATTCCCAGGCACCCCAAGCCAAATTGTCAGTCTGGTCACCCACTATTTGATGTCAAATTGGTCCCCTAGGTGATTTAGGAAATTCTATTCATTCCCCCTAGGTGATTTTAGGGAGTTCTAAAAAGATGTTATCTTCTGGCAGTATTGGGAAGGGCTATCACTGGCCTTCCCAGGACTGGATCAAACCCCCTTGGAGTGGAACGGAAGGGAAAAATTCAACATGGAGGTGAATGGAAGACCTTATAACATCATGGAAATAATTTTGGAAGCCTTGGGGAAGTTCTGAAAGACTTGGAGCAGTCTGAGTAAAAAATAGGGTTCACAAGCCTAGGCAGTTCACAGGCCTAAAACAACTATTGGGCTTCAGAAGAAGATTTTGGGAGCTCTGGATGGAGTTAGAAGTAAAACAAAACATCAACGGAAATATAATTCCAAACCTACATGATGGTGAAATAATATTTTTCACAACACCTTGGCGCATAGGATTGGAAGGCAGTTTTTCTCAGGCATAAGTAGAGTCTCAAATCAAAAATCTGATTTTTTAGGGATCCTATGGATGAATCAAGACATGATACCCCCACCATTGGATCCAAAATTACATTTACAGTTAGGATCATATAAAATTTTACCAATAAATTCCACGGGAGCTCAAGTTATCATCGTTCCAAGTTACCCTCTCAAAGGCAGTTCAGGACTTAGTCATTTTTCGGGAGGACACGTGTCAGCACCAGGAGCCTGGCGGGATTTCATGTCCCTGACAGTCCCTGAGGTCAGGTACACCAACCATTGAAAAATTTTCCCATCCCCCATGTGACCTCTTGGACCCTCATGTGACCTCCAGACTTGACAGTTCAGCCCCCGGGTGCATTTTTGGAGCATCCATTCCCTGCCGTCGGATCAAGTGCCACGTGTCAACTCCAGGACCACCATGGAAATTGATGTCCCTTATGTCCCTAAGGTGAGGGACATCAGACCTTGAAAAATTTCCCATCCCCCTATGGGGAGCCTTTTGGACATCCATGTGACCGACTTTCAGCCCCCAGGTGCATTTTTGGAGCATTCATTCCCTGCCGTCGGATCAAGTGCCACGTGTTAGCCCCAGGACCACTGTGGAAACTGATGTCCCTTATTCCCTGAGGTGAGGGACATCAAACATGGAAAAATGTGCCCAGCCCCCTATGGGGATCCTTTTGGAACATCCATGTGACCTCCAGACTTGGAATTCAAGGTGCATTTTTGGAGCATCCATTCCCTGTCGTCGGATCAAGCGCCACGTGTCAGCTCTAGGACCACTGTGGAAACTGATTTACCTTATGTCCCTGAGGTGAGGGACATCAGACATGGAAAAATGTCCCAGCCCCCTATGGGGAGCCTTTTGGACATCCATGTGACCTGCTTTCAGCTCCTAGTGCTTTAAAGCAACTTTTCTCACCTTCATTCCCTACCGTCGGATCACCGCCATGTGTCATCCTCTTGACCACCATGGAATTTGATGTCCCTCACATCCCTGAGGTTAGGGACATCAAGCATGGAAAAATGTTCCCAAGATTCTCCTCTCATAATTTCAAAAATTCAAAAAATCTAACTGTCGCTTCAGTGCTTCTAGTGCTTCCAGCTGCTTCCACTCCCGTGCACAGTTTTCCTCCATTCTTCCTCTGTAACTTCTCACCTCCATTACTCCATTTCTGAAGCTCATACCATACCTACCATAGAGGTACTCCTCTTCCACTCCAAAAATTCATGCAGGTCCTAAAGGAAAATTGGAGCAAACACAGAAGGAGAAGCACAAAACAAAGAAGGAGAAGCACAAAGAAAACTCCATGGCCATGAAACGAAAAGTTGAAGAAATCTCCCAAATGGATGCGTGAAACAAAAAGATATATTTTTCTATTCATTCCTCTACCCAAGGCCATCAAGAAAACACCTTCAAACTCTCCCCTCATGCTACAGAGCATCCATAGTGAAGAAATCCCACTTCTGGCTCAACGAAGAAAAAATCCAATTTCCCATCAAACCGTTGGGGAAATGAAGTAGAATTGCACGTGAAGCATTAGAAGAAGAAACCTATCACAATGAAATTTATTTCATCACAAATGGAGGAGAAAACCAAGACCTGCAATTTTGAGGTCCATTAATGGTTGCCGCATCCAGAAGCACTATCAGGTCTGAAAATTAAAACTTTAAAATCTCTTGGACTATTAAGCGGGCGGGCCCAAAATTTTAGAGGGGTGATATTGGGAAAAAAAAACCCATATCAAAAAACTTTGTTCCACGTCAATCCGACTCCCAGAAGCTCCAACTTTCTAAAAATAGCAGGTCTACTACATAGGAACTGCTATTTTGGGAAAGTCATCGACAGAAGAACCTGCGAAGGAGATGAAGTCATTGGAGGTGCACTACAGCTGAGAATTCACCAGAATGGACATTTTTGGCACTTACTAAAAATAGTAAGTGGGCCCTTGAGCACCTGCTAAAAATAGAAAGTTGATCCAGAAGGAATGAGGAACGCAGGGAGAAAGAGGAAAACTGAGCCGCAACATCCAGTTGAAGAGCGGGGACTTGATTTTTCACACTTACTAAAAATAGTAAGTTGATTTTTCTAAGGGAGACATGAAGCCAAAATGGACGGGTCAGAAGCTGACACAACCCTTCACCTATGAGTATGATGTGGAAGACAATGATGTCTCATACATGGACCTGAATGACCTTAAGACTCGCATGGCCTCCAAGGACCGAAGGAGGATCGAAGACCAAATACTCACAAGTGGCTTGTTCACCACTGCAGGACACCCAGTGTCTGTGCAGAGTCTCGAGCTAGTCCTATCCTGCTCTTTCCACTACGAGCCCTGAGACATGAACCATCCAATCTGACAATGGTACCACAATTGTGATCATCAGCGGAACAGTTCACTCAACTTGGAGAGGGATTCATGAGCCAATTTGAAAGAGTTTCACAGTGTGCAAGGAATTTGAAGATTTAGAGTTTCACTGCATTTGGAGCTTTCCATCAGTGAGGATCAACGAACTTCATTGGGAATGACATCTCCTCTTCTTCTTCTCTCTCTCTCTTTCTCTCTCCTCTTCTCCCCCAACTTTCTCTCACTTTCCAATATTCTAATTTTTACATTGGGGTTGCACTTTTTCACATGTCCTAATGTTCCTAATGTAATAAGTCACCTTTATGTTATAAAAAGGGACTTAATATTCTCCTAGGAATTTGAAAAGTTTCAAGTTGCACAAGGACATATGAAAAGCCATTGGGGGGTAGACGATAAGTCACCTCTCACTCTATAAATTGTAACACCATTCCCATTTCAAAGGGTTGGTGATTGATCTTGTAAACTCAAGAGTATATTGTACTTTGAGAGAACAAAGGAGATAGCCATTTTCTTCCATTTCCCCCCCTTCTCAATTTCCTCCATTTCTCCACTATGTACAACTTTTGTTTGAGAAATTAATACAAGAAGGAGTTTCTAGCTTTCTTTGACTAAGAGATTTCTTGATACTTTGTGTTCATCAAATTTCATTTGGTCTTAATGATGCTTACAAAGTTGTTTCTTCTCATAAATGCATGTGATGATACTTCTAACTAGTGTGTGCAGGAATCTGATTTTCTACCTGCAACATTAGTTCTCCTACCTCTTTTCTCACTCCCCTTTCCCACTCTTCAGACAAATTCTTCCCTAGCAAGAGATTGCTAGCTTTTTGCAGGGTCAGTGGAGTGCCCCTGTTGGATCCCCGGTCGAAAGGCCACCACAAAAATCCACATTTTCATCACACATGCATATACGAAGTTGCACCGGTTAAGTAGAGGGACTTAGATTCCCAGAGTGTTGGCAAGAAATCCACAAGTTTTTCCACCTGAAAAATTTTCTTGCCAACAGTTTTTGGCACCCACCGTGGGGCAGATTTAGCAGCATCTACACCCAAAATATGACCGCAAGGTCCAAAAATTCAAAAAAAACCAAATATTGAAAAAAAAAAAAAAGTTCATGAAAGTCCATTGAAAGATACACTATCAATTTCTTGCAAGTGACTTTTCACATTCCACAGTGTCCTTTCATGTTCCCACTGCAAAAGTTTCCAAAAGCTGGCTGAAGGAAGATACACTAGGTTGAGTAGGTTGAGAGGTGTTGTTGATTCCAATTTCGAGGCTTTACAAAATCAGCAAGAACGAATTAGAGATAATCCATACTTCTTCTCTCAAGCCTCCTCTCCATCTGGCTCTTTTCAGTTCATTGGAAATCCTATCAAGACTCCTGTTGATACTTCCCCTTCAAATTCTCCATTTTTCAACCACCATTGAGCATTAAGTTTTGAAGAAAGGAATTTGTAGAAGCAAGAGCTGAAGTAGAACAAAAATGACAATGGAAGATGAAGAAGAAATACCTCAACCCATTGTTCCATGGGGAAGGAATACAGGCCCGCTTGCTCTTGAACCTCCTCTTCATGATCTACCAAAAGTTCCCGCAAGAACTTTCCAAAGTTCAAAGGTGACAAAACACAACATCCTGAAGAACACATCGCTGCTTTCATGACATCATGTGGAATTCTTGGTGTCCAACATGAAGATGTTGCTGTGAGACTGTTTGTGGAGTCCCTCCAAGAAAAAGTAGCAGAATGGTTCTACCTCCTACCCTTCCCAGTCCATCACTAGTTGGAATGACATCAAGGATGCCTTCGAGGAAAGATTTAAATCAACTGAATACTGTCAAGACCTCTTGGTGTAGTTGGCTCAAATGAGAGAAAGGAGAAAATGAAACCATGAGAGACTTCATGGCTCATTTTGAATGGTTGCTTCGTAGGATACCTGAAGAGGATTCACCATCTCAAAACAATGTCAAGAGATTCTTCATCAATGCTCAATCATCAGAAGTAGGATTTTTTCTATGCGAAGAGCCCAACCAAGGAACATTGTAGAAGCACAAAGGATGGCCATTGAACTTGATGATGATCTCATCCTCTCTGGAAAGATCAAGAATCCATCAAAGGGAAATACCCAACATCCTAGAGATGAGAGAACCAATCCATCGCTGCAAAATTTGGTGAATGAGATGGCATCTTTGAAGAGGGAATTATTTGAATGAGTATCTTCTCAAAGAAGAAACATAAATCAGATTGTAGGAGCACCCCAAAGGCTCACCTTGGAGGCCCCACCCATGAACATAAATTGCAGATTTCAAGAAGGTGAAGAAGAGCTTGAACAAGAAAGTGAAGGTGGTGATTTCCTAGAAAATGATGAGTTTGAGAATGATACACAAATCAGATTCTGTGAGTATTCTAGATGTGATGAAGAAGACAAAGAAGATGCACCTAGTTTCTCATGTGTGGTATTCACTCATTCTCAGTCTGAGAAAGGAAAATCTCCCTCCACTACTAAAAGAAAAAGAAGGTTGATGATCCTCCTGTGGCGACTCTGCAAAACAAAATAATCAGTCGAGGATCCCCACTTCCATCCTTCCATGAAGTCTGCATTATTGGAGCCTGATCCTGTAGCAAGTAAGAAGGCTCCCGCTAATCCCAAGTAAGTCTTTGATACCTCTTCCAATTCTAAATCCAAATCTGCTCCTACAAAATCTAATACCTTGAAAGCTCCTAGTGTGCCATTCAAAATACCATCCATTCCTCAAACATCAAATCTTTGCTCCTAAGCCTATCCAGACTCCAAAATCAGTCCCTTCACCCCCCTTGTCCACATCTGCTCCCTTTGACTTCATAGAATATGCAAACAAAGGCCAAAGTGCAAATTACTAAAACTAAATATTTGTGGACTCATCCTGAACAATTTGAGAGGTTTGTTGATATATCAGGAGTGGTAGTCTAACACCCAATGATGTAACATCTAGTTCTAAAGGCATGCTACCAAACTCACCTACACCTCCCTCATAGAACATGCTTTCTCTGAGTGCATCAAAGACTGATAAAGTTGAACCTTTCTATGTCTCCCTTCTTGTTGGAGAATATGTACTGAACAATTGCATAATAGATTCTGGTGCCTCAGACAATGTGATGCCTTTGAAGGTCGCCAAGGCTCTCAAACTTACCATGACTCCACCTAGTGGCTCTTGTTACTCTTTGGAATCAAAAGAGGTCTCACTTGTAGGGAAGGTCAAAGATGCACAGGTGGCTCTCGCCAGATTTCCAGACAAGAAAGTTTCAGCGATGATTTTGGTAGTAGACGTCCCAACCTCATTCGGAATGTTGCTGAGTAGAAATTTCTGCCAAGACTTGGGAGGGAAAATTTAGATGAATTGGTCTTCTGCAACCATACCAGTGAAGGGAGACATGGAGAAATTTCTTCCTGAGAAGAAGATGAGGTACATGGTATGAAATTCTAGAAGCCCAGAAGCTAACATTTGTATCAAGGTAGCAGGCAGATGAATCACTTTGTGGCAACTGAGGAGGAAGAGGATATTCCCATCTTGATAGGTCCAAACATGCCTTCCCAGAGATATTTGGACTTTGAAGAAGCATTGAGGAGATTTGAGTTACAAGAGGGCAGCCCCGAATTTCCAGATGATGCAGACCATGAGGAAGAGGAAATGGTGCTTGATGATTTTCAAGGAGAAAAATCAGCTTATATGCTTTTCCAAGATGAGGAGTTATTCTCATTCCCATTTGGGGATGAAGATGATCTCAGTCAAGCCATCTATGGAGAGACAAAATCAGCTTGTAATGAGCCTTTGAAAGGCTTGAAAGAAATCTCCATACAAGAACTGCTAAGAGCCATGGAAGAAATAGAAGACCCTGAGATAAGTCTCGAACTCCTGATGCAAGCCATGAATATGCAAGACAAACATGAAGCTGACTTGGAAGCCTCAACCAGTGTGAAGGTTGGCTATGTTGAAACAAATCAAGATGTGAAATATGATGTCCTTCTTGAACCAATGGTTGATGGATACAACAATGAAATGGAGATATTTTCTTTCCCATTTGAAGAAGAAGAATCTTTCCATGATGAAGAAATAAAGCAAGAAGTTTTGAGGCCTTTGAAGATGAAGCTCTTTTTGATGAAGGATCGGTAGAGTGCAGTGATTCCCAAAATGATGAGGTAATCCCTCTAGATAGTTTCCTTCAAGCTGCATTCTTCAAAGGCATACAAAGAGGAGCTGCAGGAAACAATGAAGCATAACTCCATGCAAGAAATATTGGATGCAGTAGAAGTTGCAGAAGATCCCAAGCTTGATCCTTGATCTCTTCACTCATGCCATGGACATACAAGACAAGTATGAGGTTCACGTCCAATCCTCCCATCAGTACTCAAATGCCTCACAGTGGAGTAGAGATAAAGGATGAATCAAATGTTTCTCATGGAGAAGATGTCAATGAGCATAGACCCGAGAAAGAAAGTAACTCAGAATATCCAAGGAATTGGAATGAAAATCAGCTTTGGGGCAGTGATGAGATGCTCGATGGAGAATCAAGCTATATGGATAAACATGGAAGGAAACTGGCACTATGAAACCAATTTCAAAGAACATGAAGGTAGTGGAATTTCCAAGCAAGGACCTGAGCATCAAGAAGCTCACATGGACTCACTCCTACCAAGTACAAAGACAATTGTGAAAGCACCTGGCTTTCATAAACAGCTGAGGAGGGGAGGGTACTTTCTGGAACCTGTCAACAGCTTCGCAGAACATCATCATTCAGTGTTGCCTCTTCAAGGGTAACTTTTGAGAAATGAAAAGTGCTTCAGTGAAAGTGGGTTGTCCCCCACCTTGTACCATAGGTGATTATTAGGTGTGTTTCCCTTTCTGTTGCATGTGTTTCCTTGTCTTTTCATTTTTTGTGTGTGTGTGTGTTTCACTTCTTCTTTCTCTCTTGTTATAGGTTGTACATGACTCCGCAGGGCCCAATGGATAAGGCACTGGTCAATGAATTATATGGTCTAAAATTGAGATTCTGGATTCCCATGCCATGTCTTCACTTGTGCACTCAGTCCATGTCATGTCCCCAAGCTAGAGCCAGTTGTTGTCGTGCAAATGTGCAACAGGGAAATTGGAAGTTTCCAAGCACGACAACTATACCCCTGTGCCAAAATTTTCATGTTTTATCATTCCCAGGCACCCCAAGTCAAATCTGTCAGTCTGGTCACCCCCTATTTGATGTCAAATTGGTCCCCTAGGTGATTTAGGAAATTCTATTCATTCCCCCTAGGTGATTTTAGGGAGTTTTGAAAAGATGTTATCTTCTGGCAGTATTGGGAAGGGCTATCACTGGCCTTCCCAGGACTGGATCAAACCCCCTGGAGTAGAACGAAAGGGAAAAATTCAACATGGAGGTGAATTGAAGACCTTAGAACATCATGGAAATAATTTTGGAAGGTTTGGGGAAGTTCTGAAAGACTTGGAGCAGTCTGAGTAAAAAATAGGGTTCACAAGCCTAGGTAGTTCACAAGCCTAAAACAACTTGGGCTTCAGAAGAAGATTCTGGGAGCTCTGGATGGAGTTAGAAGTAAAAAAAACATCTACATGGAAATATAATTCCAATACCTACATGATGGTGAAATAATATTTTTCACAACACCTTGGCGCATAGGATTGGCAGGAAGTTTTTCTCAGGCATAAGTAGAGTCTCAAATAAAAAATCTGATTTTTTAGGGATCATATGGATGAATCAAGACATGAGACCCCCACCATTGGATCCAAAATTCCATTTCCAGTTAGGATCATATAAAATTTTACCAATAAATTCCACCGGGAGCTCAAGTTATCATCGTTCCAAGTTACCCTCTCAAAGGCAGTTCAAGACTTAGTCATTTTTTGGGAGGACACGTGTCAGCACCAGGAGCCTGGTGGGATTTCATGTCCTGAATCCCTGAGGTCAGGTACAAAAACCATTGAAAAATTATCCCAGCCCCCATGTGACCTCTTGGACCCTCATGTGACCTCCAGACTTGACAGTTCAGCCCCCAGGTGCATTTTTGAGCATCCATTCCCTAGTTGGATCAAATGCCCCTCCAGGTGCATGTCCCTTTTCCCTGTGAGGGCATTCTTGAAAAATTATCCCATCCCCTATGGGGATCCTTTTGGACATCCATGTGACCGACTTTCAAGCTCCCAGGTGCATTTTTGGAGCATTCATTCCCTGCCGTCAGATCAAGTGCCACGTGTTACCCCAGGACCACCATGGAAATTGATGTCCCTTATGTCCCTAAGGTGAGGGACATCAGACATGGAAAAATTCATCCCATCCCCCTATGGGGAGCCTTTTGGACATCCATGTGACCTCCAGACTTGACAGTTCAGCCCCCAGGTGCATTTTTGGAGCATTCATTCCCTGCCGTCGGATCAAGCGCCACGTGTCAGCTCCAGGACCACCATGGAAACTGATTTCCCTTATTTCCCTAAGGTGAGGGACATCAGACATGGAAAAATTCACCCATCCCCCTATGGGGAGCCTTTTGGACATCCATGTGACCCGCTTTCAGCTCCCAGTGCTTTAAAGCAACTTTTCTCACCTTCATTCCCTGTCGTCGGATCACCGCCACGTGTCATCCTCTTGACCACCATGGAATTTGATGTCCCTCACATCCCTGAGGTCAGGGACATCAAGCATGGAAAAATTCACCCCAAGCTTCTCCTCTCATAATTTCAAAAATTCAAAAAATCTAACTGTCGCTTCAGTGCTTCTAGTGCTTCCAGCTGCTTCCACTCCCGTGCACAGTTTTCCTCCATTCTTCCTCTATAACTTATCACCTCCATTACTCCATTTCTGAAGCTCATACCAGACCTACCATAGAGGTACTCCTCTTCCACCCCAAAAATCATGCAGGTCCTAAAGGAAAATTGGAGCAAACACAGAAGGAGAAGCACATAACAAAGAAGGAGAAGCACAAGAGAAAACTCCATGGCCATGAAATGAAAAGTTGAAGAAATCTCCCAAATGGATGTGTGAAACAACAAGATATATTTTTCTATTCATTCCTCTACCCAAGGCCATCAATAAAACACCTTCAAACTCTCCCCTCATGCTACAGAGCATCCACAGTGAAGAAATCCCACTTCTGGCTCAACGAAGAAAAAATCCAATTTCCCGTCAAACCGTTGGGTGAAATGAAGTAGAATTGCACGTGAAGCATCAGAAGAAGAAACCTATCACAATGAAATTTATTTCATTCACAAATGGAGGAGAAAACCAGACCTATAATTTTGAGGTCCATTAATGGTTGCCGCATCTAGAAGCACTGTCAGGTCTGAAAATTAAAACTTTAAAATCTCTTGGACTATTAAGCGGGCGGGCCCAAAATTTTAGAGGGGTGATATTGGGAAAAAAACCCATATCAAAAAACTTCATTCCACGTCAATCTGACTCCCAGAAGCCAACTTTCTAAAAATAGCAGGTCTACTACATAGGAACTGCTATTTCGGGAAAGTCATCGACAGAAGAACCTGCGAAGGAGATGAAGTCATTGGAGGTGCACTATAGCTGAGAATTCACCAGAATGGACATTTTTGGCACTTACTAAAAATAGTAAGTGGGCCCTCGAGCACCTGCTAAAAATAGAAATTTGATCCAGAAGGAACGAGGAACGCAGGGAGAAAGAGGAAAACTGAGCCGCAACATCCAGTTGAAGAGCGGGGACTTGATTTTTCACACTTACTAAAAATAGTAAGTTGATTTTTCTAAGGGAGACATGAAGCCGAAATGGATGGGTCAGAAGCCGACACAACCCTTCACCTATGAGTATGATGTGGAAGACATGATGTCTTGTACATGGACCTGAATGACCTTAAGACTCGCATGGCCTCCAAGGACCAAAGGAGGATCGAAGACCAAATATTCACAAGTGGCTTGTTCATCACTGCAGGACACCTAGTGTCTGTGCAGAGTCTCGAGCTAGTCCTATCCTACTCTTTCCACTATGAGCCTGAGACACGAACCATCCAATCTGACAATGGTACCATAATTGTGATCATCAGCGGAATAGTTCACTCAACTTGGAGAGTGATTCATGAGCCAATTTGAAAGAGTTTCACAGTGTGCAAGGAATTCAAAGATTCATAGTTTCACTACATTTGGAGCTTTCCATCAGCGAGGATCAACGAACTTCATCGGGAATGACATCTCCTCTTCTTCTTCTCTCTCTCTTTCTCTCTCCTCTTCTCCCCCAACTTTCTCTCACTTTCCAATATTCTAATTTTGCATTGGGGTTGCACTTTTTCACATGTCCTAATGTTCCTAATGTAATAAGTCACCTTTATGTTATAAAAAGGGACTTAATATTCTCCTAGGAATTGAAAAGTTTCAAGTTGCACAAGGACATATGAAAAGCCATTGGGGGTAGATGATAAGTCACCTCTCACTCTATAAATTGTAACGCCATTCCCATTTCAAAGGGTTGGTGATTGATCTTGTAAACTCAAGAGTGCATTGTACCTAGAGAAAGCAAAGGAGATAGCCATTTTCTTCTACTTTCCCCCCTTCTCAAATTTCCTCCATTCTCCACTATGTACAACTTTTGTTTGAGAAATTAATACAAGAAGAAGGAGTTTCTAGCTTTCTTTGACTAAGATATTTCTTGATACTTTGTGTTCATCAAATTTATTTGGTCTTAATGATGCTTACAAAGTTGTTTCTTCTCATAAATGCATGTGATGAAGTTTCTAACTAGTGTGTGTAGGAATTTGATTTCCTACCTGCAACATTAGTTCTCCTACCTCTTTTCTCACTCCCCTTTCCCACTCTTCAGACAAAGTCTTCCCTAGCAAGAGATTGCTAGCTTTTCGCAGGGTCAGTGGAGTGCCCCTGTTGGATCCCTGATCGAAAGGCCACCACAGAAATCCACATTTTCTCGTCCATTTCTCATATGTTTGAGATAGACGGACCCCATTTTAATGGATAAGGCACTGGTTATTATTGTATGTTTTAAAAGTGGAATTTTAAGAAAAGGATGTTGTTATTGAGGTTGCTTTCAGAAAAATGTGGATGTCTTAAGTGATTTCTATTTTTAGTTGCTTTCAATAAAGTTGGTTGAAAAAGTCAAAGGTCACTTAAGTGCCCTATTTAATATTCATGTAAAACCCTAACTACTTTGTAACCAACTTTTGGGTTATAAAAGAAAGTGAGGGGCTCATTTGTAAGGTGACTTTGAGAGAGGAGAAGAAAATACCTATGTGTACAAGCTTTGTTTCAAGAAGAAACTTTGTGTTCTTTTGTGAAGACATTTTGGAGTTAATAAAATACGAATTTTCTATCTCATTCATTGTCTCTTGTAAAATTTGATGTTCTTATGTTCATTAGATGTTTAAATCTTGGATGCAAATATTGTCTTTGATCTTATTGTCAACATTATTAAGTTGTTTTTCTTGTTCACAGTGATCAAGCTCTCTTATTTACTTGTTCATGTGTGTTCCCTTTACTCATTCTCATTTAACTGATGCAAACTCCGTTTTATTTGTGTTAGTTATTTATTGTTCTTCTCCATGCAATATTAGGCTATGCTTTTACCTAACTCTTGCATGTTCCTTCCATTCATTCCTTTCTATTTCATTCCTTCATTCCATTCCATCTCCCTCATTCACTTTTCTTTCCATTGATGTTCCAAAACACCCCCACATACAATTTTGAATGTACAGGTGTAAATACAGTTTTGGTTTTCAATAAAGGAAGCCTCACCTTCATTGAGGAGGGACTTCGTTCCCACACTGTTGCATGTCATTTGCATGCATGCAAATTCATATGCCAACAATTTTTGGTGACTCTACTGGGGATTCAGGAATTGTTAACCAGTGCTTGGTGAAATCTTTATGACTATCCCCTCTACAAAAGCTCCAGTTCTTCAAACAAACCTTGTGCCCAACAAATATTTTCAAGGAGTTATTACTGCCAACCTTCGAACAATAGCTTGGGAAAACTTTGAAAGTTTGCAGCAATTTGTGGCTGTTGATAGAGCCATTGACAAAGAAATCTACATTGAAGCCCTTAGAAGAAGAACACCCGCACTTGTGGCCAGAAGACCTCCTGGACACGTGTTGATCGTTGTTCACCGACGCACCCCTCTTCCACCAAGGTAATAATTTATATGATTACAGGTAACCCACCTATCTTGCAACCAAATCTTCTTTTTGCGGATACTCAAGAAGATATATCATCATATCTAAGGCAAGCTATTTGGGAAAAGCGCATGAGAAACTATCATTTTCATCTCGCCGCATCAGTACTAGATGACAAAGAAGATCAAGCCGTGAGAGTTACTAGAGTTATTCGGGCACAAATAGTTCAAGAAAGAGAGTGAAGAGAATAGGCTAGAGCCAATTAGATCATGCCAACGATCCCTTCACAGTAAAGATTTCAAACTGACAGGAAAGAGGTTTACGTGGGGAGAAAAAGCTAAAGGTCAATCTGATCCCATTTTTGATTTCCAAGATTTTTTTTGTTTTAAGTTATCTCCTCTAAAGAAGAACACACCTTGTAGATCTGTAAGCCTTATATCAAGTCCTGAAAGAGCAAGCAAGGAAGGAATCACTACAAGTCAAGAACTTGTCCTTAATCACGTTGTTTTTCCTTCGTCTACTACCTTTCCCAAGATGGTAGTTAACGTACCATGGGGAAATGCCATAGGCCCATTGGCATTGCCAACTCGACATGACCTCCCACAAGGATCAAGAAAGATTCTTCCCAAGTTCGACGGAGATGGGAAGACGTCACCAGATGACCACATTTATGCTTTCTTTGCTGCATGTGTAGTTTTATCAGTGGAATATGAGGATGTTGTTATTTACGTCTTCATTGAAACATTACATGATGTAACTGTAGATTGGTTTCATCATCTGCCAAATGGATGCATTACAAAATGGAATGATATGAAAACTAAGTTTGAAGATCAATTTAAGACAACAAAAGATGAACATGCTCTTCTTGCCAAACTATCTCAGGTGAAGAAAGAGCCAACAAAACCCATGAGGAATTTTGTGGCTAAGTTCAACAAAATAGTGAACAAAGTTTTTGCTGGGATTCATCCAAACCCTGATGAACAAAAATGTTTCTTTATTAACACACAACAACCAAAAGTGTGCTATTAGCTGAGAAGGGATAAAGTGGCTACTTTATAACTTGTTCAATCCTTGGCCATAGAAATTGAGGATGAATTAATCATGGCGGGAAAATTCAAGAAAACTTCCCTCAAGGGAAAAAATGAAGAAACCTCCAATACTTCAGAATCTATACTCACTAAGTTGGCTAATGATGTGCTAGCTTTGAAAAAGCAAGTTGCTCAAAGTAGTAAACCTACTCCTTACAAAGACATCCCAAGAAAAGGCTACATTCCCAATAAAGCTAGGATTGTAGGTGCTCTTACGAGGCTTGCTATTGAAGTAGCTCCTGCAACTAACTCAAAGTGTGATGTCATTGAAGAAAGCGACGATGAAGTTGAAGTCATTGAGGTTGACGAAGAAGAGCTAGATTTTGGAACATCTGAACCTGAAGTTGAAGAGCCTAAAGGAGAAAGTAATAATCATTTCTTCGAGTATCGTTCAGAAGAAGAAGATAAATACGGATAAATTATAGAAGATATGAATAGTCAATCCATCGCTGCCTTCACATGCTCTCAGAAAAAGGAGTAGAGTACCACTAAGGTAGAAGATAAAAAGAGATCCAAGGAAGTTCCAAAAGAATCTAAGACTAAGGAAACTTCCAAAGAATCCAAGACAAATGAGACTCCTAAAGAGTCCAAGGCAACTGAAGTTTCCAAGGTCAAAACTATCTTAAATAAAGGAGGGTATTTGTTAAGTCAATCAATTGATAAATCAGCTACGAAGAAAGTTTATTCTTCCACATCAGTATCAACCAAGCCCAAAGAAAAGGTCAAAAGTGTGCCATCATCAAGTTTGAAAGAACTAGTATCTGAGACATCAAGTACGGTTACTTTGCCCAAATTTGATATCATTGATCATATCAATAAAATAAAAATTTCCATGTCACAGGAAGGGTACTTGAACTCCAATAAAGATCAACTCGAGAAATTAGTCTAGTTTATCAAAGGTGACTCTATTGTTCATTCCTCCAAAGGAATTCTAAAAAACTCCCAAAGATGGGAAGACTCAAAATATTGTGGTGGCCACTACACCTTCAAATGAAAATATTGAACCTTTCTTTGTGTCCTTTCTGATCAACGGATGCAAATTAAGTAATTACAATATAGATTATGGAGCCCCGAATAATGTGATGCTGTGAAAGTAGCACATGCTCTTGGGTTGACTTGTATGAGAACATTCAAATGCTTTTTACTTCATGGAGATGAGACAAGTTACTCTGATTGGGACAGATTAAAGACACTCAGATGGTTTTAGGACAATTTCCTCATAAGCGAGTTAAGGTAACCATTCTAGTTGCTGACATTCCTACTTCATATGGTATGTTGTTGAGTAGGAAATTTTGCTAAGATCTAGGTGGCGAGATTCAAATGGACTGGTCTCATGCTATGATCCCTATCAATGGAGAAATGAAGAAGCTAATGCTAGAAACTCAAGAAAAATTCATGGTGACAAAAATTGATGATCCCCGTGCATAGGTCTTGTTTCAAAACTCAAGTATGGGTAATTATATGATGACTACAGAGGTTCATGCACCTAAGGTCACTTGCCAAGACTCTAATGAGATATGGAATCTTTAGTTTGATGGAAGTTGTTGCTCAACAGGTTCCGACATAGGAGTGGTGCTCATATCTCTGAATGGTAAAATATTTCCTTTTTCTTACAAGCTCCAATTTTCAAATACTAACAACAATGAAGAATACGAGGCATTAATTGTTGGCCTCCAAGTTATAGAAGAGAAAGGGATCAAAAATTTGAAATTCATTGGAGATGCGAAGTTGATTGTGAAACAAGTTAAAAATCAGTTCCAAGTAAAGAATGATCGTTTGAGACACTACAAAAATAAAGTGTGGGACGCGATATAAACCTTCGATATTTTTTCCATAAAATCCATCCCTCATGAAAAGAATGACAAAGCATATTCTCTAGCAGTCTCAACTTCATTGATGATTCCTCATTCAGAGTTTGATCAAGACAAATACACCATCAAAATGGTTTTTACACCAAGTGTTCCTGTCAATGTTGAAAATTGGCAAATATTCAATGATGATCAACAAATTATTGCCTTCTTGGAAAAAAGGGATAATTTTGAACAATTTTACTTTAAAGGAAGTGATTCTACATTTCGTGAATTGACAACCTCACCCATTCAAGGAGTTGAGAATGAATATCCTGGTGATGGCATCATTCAACTCATAGGAAATAAAATTCCAAAAGGATTGGTTTCACTTGAAGAACTTTTTGATAAACATGATAGGTTTATCAAAGAGAAAGAGCAGGAAGGGACCTGCGAATTCTACTGACTATGAGCAAGTTAACATTGGTACCAAGGATAAACCTCACCTGGTCAAAATCGGTAAGTGTTGCTCACCTGATGAGTGCAAGAAATTCATAAGCCTCATTACCAAATATTCTGATGTCTTGGCTTACTCATATGAAGACTTGAGGTCTTTCCAACCTAAGGAAATGGAGCATGCCATAACCTTGAAACATGTTGCAATTCCATTCAGGTAGAAGCAAAGACAATATAATCCCAAGATTGCAGGAACAATATTCCACAAGGTTCAAAAGATGTTAGACGCATGGATAGTGTTTCCTATTCGACATTCAACTTGGATAGCTAATATTGTACTAGTTCGCAAGAAAAATAGAGAAATTAAGATTTGTGTGGATTTCTGTAATCTTAATCAAGCATCCTTGAAGGATAATTATCCACTTCCAGTCATGGATCATATTCTACAGGAAATAACTAGATCATAAATTATATCCATGTTAGATGGTTTCTCTGGTTATAATCAGATTGAAGTGGTTAGAGAAGACCAACATAAAACCATGTTCACCACCCTCTGGGGTACATTTGCATATAGAAGAATGCCTTTTGGTTTGATCAATGTTGACGTAACTTTTCAAAGGGCCGTGGATATGGAATTCACAGATTATAAAGACAAGATCATCGTGATATACCTAGATGACTTGATAGTGTTCTCAAAGAAGTGAGGGGATCACCTAAGAGATTTAGAGAAAATATTGCAAAGGTGCAGAATTCATAAGATCTCCCTTAATCTAAAGAAGTCCATGTTTGGAGTTACAGAAGGTAAACTCCTAGGTCATATTGTTTCTAAAGAAGGAACTAAAATCGATCTTGAGCACATTCGAGCTATCAAGAATCTTTCCTTACCTACAAGTAAGCCTGGAGTTCACTCATTCTTTGGGAAGGTGAATTTTTTGAGAAAGTTCATGCTAGATTTTTCCGAGCTTACCAAAGAAATCGCTGATACGATGAAAGGTAAAGAATCCTTCAAATGGTCGAAGGAAGGTAGAGAAGCATTTGAACAAATCAAGGGTGCTATTGCAAAAGATCCAACATTGGTGTGTCCCGATTTCAAAAAGGATTTTATAATCTATTGCTATGCTTCACCTCACATGATCTCCATGATCTCCGCCATCTTGACTCAACACAATCAAGAGAGAATCGAATCTCCTATTGCATTCATGAGTTCTAGATTCAAGAAACATGAACTCAATTATACTCCCCTTGAGAGGCATGCATACGCAGTGGTGAGAGCTTGGAAATATTTCAGATACTATGTATTGAATTCTCACACTAAAGTCTTAGTACTAGACACCTCAGTTAAATCGATGTTGATGCAACAATAACCATGATATAAAAGAGGTAATTGGGTCTCCAAGATCTAAGAATATGATTTGGATATCAAGCCTACCAAGTTGGTTCGAGGAAGAGGACTCTGCCAACTCATCACAGAGAATGAACCATGAGATGACTCTGAAGAAGAACCAATTGATGAAAATTTACCACTAGTGGTTTTTTGTCAGTACCATAGATTAATGGTATTCTGATATAGCCTACTTTCTCACGTATGACGAGTGTCTTGAGAATCTGACAGCTAAGGAAAAACCAGCTATAAAACTAAGAGCTGCCAGGTATGTCATTTGGGACAACACTTTGTTCAAGGAAGGAATTGACAGTATGTTCCTAAGATTTGTTGATAAATAACAACCTAGGTTGTTGGAAGCCTTTCATAATCATGCTTGTGGTGGTCATTTCTCTAGCCTAGTGACAACTCATAAATATTTGCAAGCACATTATTGCTGGCCCACTATGTTTTCTGATGCTCAGAAATGGGTAACAAAATGCGAAGATTGTCAGCAATTTGTTGGTAGACGAAAATTGGCAGCTTTTCCTTTGAAGCTAGTTGTCATTGAAGAACCCTTTCAACAATGGGGTTTAGATTTCATCAAAGTTTTGAATCTGAACTCTAGTGCTGGTCATACTCATGTGCTCATTGCAACTGACTACTTTACGAAGTGGGTAGAAGCTATTCCGGTGAAACAAACATCTACTGCTATAATCTGTGACTTCATCAAAGAGAATATATTGGTTCATTACAAAATTCCACACAAGGTCATGACAGATAATGCTTCCAATTTTTCTTCTGCAGAGATGATAGGTTTTTGTTATGGGTATGGGATATCTTTGTCTCATTTGTCAGGTTAGTACCTATAAGGAAATGGTCATGTAGAATCCAGTAACAAAAAACATCATTACTATCATGCACAAGTTAGTAGAAGAAAATCAAGGAACTTGGCATAAAAAGTTATATGATGCATCGTGGGCTGACTGCATAACTCCCAAAAGAGCAATCAAGATGTCTTCATTTCAACTTTTGTATGGAACCAATGCTCAAATTCCCATCATATTGGAGTTACCAACATTACGATTAGCTCAAGCAGTTGATGATGAATGCTTCACCAATGTGTTAGATAAAAGGATCATGTTCCTAAGAAAGCTTGAAGAACAAAGAAGTCAAGTGGAAAATAGGATCGAGGAACATCAGTCCAAAGTGAAGAGGTTATTTGACAGGAAAACTAAGGAGAGGCAATTCCAAAGTAATGACTTAGTTCTTCTCTGGGATAAGAGACGCGAACCGAAAGGAAAACATGAGAAATTTGATTCGCTGTTGCTAGGTCCTTTCAAGATCAATTTTTTTGTGGGGATAACACCTATTACTTGGTATATCCTGAAGGAGCTCATTTGCCTTTGCCCTACAACGGGCAATATCTCAAACATTATCAAAATTGAAAATGGGATGTCCCCTCGTATGTACATAGGTAATTAGGATTTTGGTTTGTTTCTTTTCCCCGTTTTTTGATCTCCTCTCTTGTATCATCCCATTTTTATGCCCCATCATTTTTGGGATCATGTTCATTAATATTTTGGTCTGGGTTCATTGCTGCGTCCATAAAGTCCTTTTCCTCAATAAGATCCAACTGTTATAAGCTAATTTTGACTACACAAAGTTTATAAAAATGGAAAATTTTGAATTTTTTAAAAAGTGTTACTTCGTGTGATTTATCACTCTCATCGCGATTGTCTCATTTTTATGATCCTTTCATCCATTTCAGGTGAGAACTCCTCCCGCCAGGTCTTAAACTGTGTTAAATATTAATTAATTACTCTTTGTTTGATAAAATCAAATTTTAATAACTTTGGGGCTTTTAATTAAATAAATATTAATTAAAATTCATTCAACAAGATTTATTTTAATTGCCGGGGGAAAAATAAGCTTTCGCTTCCCATTGCCGGGATGATGTTATCCTAAATTCACCCCCTGGCAAATTTGGTCAAGACAACTCCTGCACATGAGGAAATTATATGGGAAAACGTTTCAGACCTATGAGCTTGCATTCCAAAATGAGGCAAAGGAAAAAGTCAAAGTTTAAACCCGAGTCAAAGCTAATGTGGGGATGCGGGACTTTAGAGGTAAATTGGATTTTTTGACTTTTTGTCAAAAAATGTAAAATGGAAAAAAGGAAGCCCCTGCCTCCGCCGACTCCAATAGATGCCATGTCATCGATGGATTAGTAGGGAAAAATTTCAAAATTCGCCTGAAGCCAAATTTGCAGGAAACATAAGGAAAAATGTAGATGGCCATATCTTTTGATCCAGAGCTCCATTTTTGACGATTTTGGTACCAATGGAAAGATTTGGATATTCTCTTCATCATGGTGTCTTCAATTTTTGATTTTGGTAGAGATTTGTGGGAGAAATTTACAAAATGCGTTTTGGTGTGGAAAAGACAAAAAAAACCAGTTCCAACCACTAGATTTAATGAAGTATGGGTCATTTTCTTTAGTCTGCGAAGTAGATACGTGGAATTATGAGATTTTGCATGGAGCCCATCAACAGAGGAATAATTAAAACACATTTTGAAAAGTGGTTGAAAGATAGATTTTGGGATTCAATTTTTCCCTATTCTCTCTCTCTTATTCTTTCTATATATTGTAACACTTCTCATTTTTAGAAAGAGATACATTCTAGGCATAGAAAAAACTCTATCAAATTTGTTTCTTGACACCATTTTGGAGTAGTGAACCTTCTCCCATGCCTAGAAAATGTATTTGTGACTCTATTCTAGAAATGCAATGGTGTGTGCACCTTCTAGAGCAATAAAAAATGTGTTTTTGTGGTGTTATTCGACCCTTGGCATCGTTTTGTTGTTTCTCCCATGCCTCTCCCTTTCAGTCTTGGTTTTCTGTGCATGTATTTCACATTTGCAGGTTTAGGATGTTATGTTTCATGGAGTTTAACGAATGATTTAGAGATCTGGGTCATGTCACTTATGTCTGACCTCCCTCATCTCCATTTTTCTGTTTCTTTCTCCCTTAAAAAAATATCTCACTTCTTTTGCTGGTGTATCGCCGCTTTAGTGTAGGCTCTATTTTTACCTCTTTCTCTCTCCTTGGTTCCTTGGAATGGTTAGATTAAGTTAGATTTATTTTTCTTACACTGGAGTAACTCATGGCAGGTAGTTTTAGGAACAAGAACCAACTTTCTCTGGAGAGCTTTCCCACTTTTGCAAGGTCCCACACCTTGGGGGAAAGTTTAATGTTATGCAATCACACCAAATGAGTATGCCTTAGAAAAGCAGATCCATAACTCATTTGGGGGTGCTGTGATTTTTCACTAACAGTTTTGGCACGCCTGGTGGGACCAAGAGGTCTTCATTTCATTTCATTAAGTTGATGTGTTCTTTGTGAGATTTCAGCCTTTAGAGGCACATTCAAAGCACATTTGGCGACTCCATCTGGTCAAAAAACCCATTCTCTGAGTTGCAGACCTTTTCCATCCATATCCACGTCATTTTCATCCATTCTCTTCTTCCATCTCTTTCATTTTCTCCTACTCCATGAAGTTGTGCAATCATGACTTCATTTCCTTCATGGAACTCACACTTGCAGAATCTGCTCATAATGCTGATTTGGAGGCTAGCATGGTGTATTCCTAGAGGGCATAGCACAAATGAAGGCATTCAAGATTGGTTTTAGGGCACCTTGTCTATGGGAAGGCCCTTTTCCAAGACACTACAACCCTCAAGAGAAGCTTGAATTCATGGTTGAAATGCTGCCCCAACTTGCACAATGGATTGAGGAGATAGAAGCATATGAGCAAAGTATGAATCGACCTTGTCAATGGGTAAGTCATTCAATAGCTCATTGTCTTTCTTTTTCACTCTCTCAAGCTTTACCATTTCAGCATGATCAAGAGTCAAGCCCCTCAGTTTCTACCCCAAGTGTTAGTTTCATCCCTCCATCTCCTAGTCTTCCATCCCATCTCATTTTTTCTGCCCTTTTCTCTTCTAAATCCAAATTCCCTCCATAAGATCCAGAAGAAATATCCTCCCCTCTAAAGAAACAAGAAGTTTCATCTCCTCCCTCTCCACCACAAACAATTTGCAAAGTTGGTTGAACCCCAACCTGCCACTCCTCTTGTTTTCCCAATTCCATGTTTGGGAAGAGTCCTAAGAAACCAGTCAAGGAGAACAACAAGAAGAAGAGCCCCAACAAAAAAGAAATGATAGACAATCTGAAGAGTTGGGCTGCCAAATTTGGGTTTACAAAGATCCCCTTGATGGTCAAGCCAATAGAGGAGGTCAAGATTAAAGAACTAGTGGTTGCTGAGGCTGAGTTTTTTAGTAGGAGAAGAGCAAGAACAAGAAGAAGTAGATCAACAATCAGTTTGCTTAGAATGTAGTGTCTATATTGGCACTTTGTTTGAAAAGAATGTTGATCTAATTGAACTTGCACCATTAGCCATGGAAGGGGAGAAACAATCAGCTCAAAGTCCCATTAGAAAGGAGAAAATGGTGTGAAACCAAATCAGAGTTTTTAGTAGTAGAAGAAGAAGACATCATTGATGTTTTCTTGCTTTCATTTGAAGGGCCCTGATTTGTGTCAATAAACCCATCATGGAGGAAAGCTCTAAAAGAGATCTTGTAGCCCAACTTTTCCTCTAGAACAGTAGATTGGATAGTTTGATTTGACAAACTTCATGCTAGAGGAAGAGTTCGATCAGCAAGATAGTCTTCAAGCAGTAGAGGAAGGAGAAGACTCTCCAAATCCAAAAGAAGAGGAGTACATTCTAGCGGTGGAGGAGAGCATTCATTTGCAACAGCCTACATTTTTATAGCAGCCCTTTGGAATCAAGTTTGGAAGATCTTGATCTTCCATGTTCTTCAAAAGAGGAGGAAGGAAAAAGGCAAGAGGATCTCACCACTTCTTCCACACCATCCATCAAGAAGGTCCACAAGAAGACTCCATTTTTGGAGTTGAATTTCAGAGCAAGAAGCACATTCAAAGGATCAGACTGTGCCTAATTAGGTACTTGGCTTCATTGTGGCCAAAGGAGCAACCACAACTAGTCATGCTTGCTTCTAAGCATGGGGATGAGCATCAAAGTACCAAGGGTCATCATCAATACCTCCAGAAGTTCGATGCAAGTTTAGTTAGAGGAGGCATTTTCCATTAATGCTGATACTTTGATGATTTGGGTGGAGGACTGGCTTATTGTTAGTTTTTCACTCATCTAACCAGCCATGTTCAGTGCCAAATCAGTTGCATGGCTACCATTTTTGAGGAAGGGAAGCTATTTCTCCCTACCAGTTGTAGGCTTTGTTTGAGTTCCCTTTGCTCTTGGTTAGAGTAGAGTAGAGTGGTAGGTTTGTTTTTAGTAGAAGTACTTTTGCACACTATGTATATCCCACTTGGGGTAAATATGATTTTCATTTTGTACATAGTTTTTGGTGCCATTGTTTTGCTCTTACATAGTGCATTCAGTTGGCTTTTAGTAAAGTCCAACTCCAAGTTTCAGCGGGTTTCCAAGAGGCTCAGAGGTTAGAATTTTAAAGTTCAGATCAGAGTCAGTTGATAAGGCTAGACTCCATGCCCAATGGATTTAACTAAGGCCACTGGTCTCTTCATCTAGCAGGCAGATGTCCCCGTGAGTCGCCAAATTGTTATCCCAAATTCATCCCCTGACAAATTTGGTCAAGACAACTCCTGCACATAAGGAAATTATGAGGGAAAATGTTTCAAACTACGATTCCAGAATGAGGCAAAGGAAAAAGTCAAAGTTTGAACCTAAGTCAAAGCTAATATAGGGATGCAGGACTTCGGAGGTAAATTGGATTTTTTGACTTTTTGTCAAAAAATATAAAATGGAAAAAAGGAAGCCCCTACCTCCGCTGACCCCAATGGATGCCACGTCATCGGTGGATTTGCGGGGAAAAAGTTCAAAATTCACTCGAAGCCAAATTTGTAGGAAACGTAAAGAAAAACATAGAAGGCCACATCTTTTGATCCAAAGCTCCATTTTTGACAATTTTTGTACCAATGCAAAGATCTGGAGATTCTCTTCATCATGGAGTCTTCAATTTTTGATTTTGGTAGAGATTTGTGGGAGAAATTTGCAAAACATGTTCTGGCATGGAAAAGACAAAAAACCAGTTCCAACCACCAGATTTAATGAAGTAAAGGTCATTTTCTTTGGTCTGCGAAGTAGATACGTGGAATTATGAGATTTTGCATTGAGCCCATCAACAGAGGAATAATTAAAACACATTTTGAAAAGTGGTTGAAAGACAGATTTCGGGATTCGATTTTTCCCTCTTCTCTCTCTCTTATTCTTTCTATATATTGTAACACTTCTCATTTTGAGAAAGAGATACATTCTGGGTATAGACAAACTCTGTCAAATTTGTTTCTCGACACCATGTTTGAGTAGTGAACCTTCTCCCATGCCTAGAAAATGTATTTGTGCCTCTATTCCAGAAATGCAATGGTTTGTGCACCTTCTAGAGCAATAAAAAACATGTTTTTGTGTTCTTTAACCCTTGTCATCGTTTTGTTGTTTCTCCTTGCCTCTCCCTTTCAGTCTTGGTTTTTCTGTGCATGTATTTCACATTTGCAAGTGTAGGATGTTGTGTTTCATAGATTTTAATGGATGATTTGTAGATCTGGGATGTGTCACTTCTGTTTGACCTCCCTCATCTTCATTTTACTGTTTCTTTCTCCCTCAATAGAATATCTCGCTTCCTTTGTTGGTGTATCACTACTTTAGTGTAGGTTATGTTTTTCCCTCTTTCTCTCTCCTTGGTTCCTTAGAATGGTTAGATTAGGTTAGATTTAGTTTGCCTACATTAGAGTAGCTTGTGGCAGGTAGTTTAGGAACAAGAACCAGCTTTCTTTGGAGAGCTTTCCCACTTTTGCAATGTCCCACACCTTGGGGAAAGTTCAATGTTATGCAATCACACCAAATGAGTATGCAGATCCATAACTCATTTAGGGGTGCTATGATTTCACACTAACAGATGCCAAATTGGCTTCTCGGACCTAGATTTCCCCTTTCCTAGTAAATTTGTTTTAATTCCCCGCTTGTGGGATTTCTTCCCCCGATTGCCAAATCAATGAATTGGCAAACGGGCAAAAAATCTCCTGATTTCCCAAATGGGGAAATAAAATGGGGATTGCCAGCTCGCCTTGCCATTTCTACTGGTAAATGGTTGTTTATTTCACCATTTTCCCCCTATCAATTAATGCCACTACCCGGGAAAGAGGGAAGTTGTTTTAACGGGACGAATAAGAAATGGTTATGGGGAAGCTTCCTAAATCCTCATTAAAATCCTTAAGTCAAAATCGTTGGAAGAAGTCATGCGAAGCTTTCCAAATTCTTCTTATTTCTTATAAAGGAATGTCTTAGAGTAATATTTTATCACATCCCTCAATAAATTTCCACATAGCCAAGATTGCAGAAAGCCATGCATTTACCAGGAGATAGTTCCCATGAATTTTTTTTCAAAGAATGTACAGTCCAATAAAGAAAGCAATGAGACATTCACATGGGCAAAGGAGATTTTAATTATTAAAAACAACAACATGTGAAAGTGAAAGCAAGCATTTTCCACAAATTAAGGGAGATAGTCCAAACAAGTTTTCACGCAGCTGACAAGAAACTTTTTTGTATTGGTTTCATTAGAAGGTTCCCATGAAACCAAGGATGGAGGTTTAGGCATAAGACAAAGAGCAGTTAAAAAGTCAAGGTAGAAAACAATTTAAACATTACTCATGCATTAATCCATATGTGCCAAAGAAGATCCACGCAACTGCAAAGGAACACAACTCTCCACACATAGGCAAAGTAAAAGAAATTTTAGAGGGAATGATACAAAGGAAGATTATAAACAGAGTTTTCCATGCTAAAACCAAGAGGAGCATCCACATGGGAGAGGGAGATAAAAAGAAAAAGGTTTCCATGCACTAGTTTTAGAAGTATTTTCCAACGTAATTCAAAGCATCTCCATGCAGGAACAACAAAGAAATCCACGCATTTTCCAGAACAGTCCACGCAGCAAGGGGGAAAAGGAATTATTTTTAGCACCCAAGGAGTAAACATAATAAATAAAACTTGCATTTAAAACTCAAGGACCACGTGGGGTAAAGAAAATGTGGAAGAAAAAGAAACCACTATAAGCTTCTCCACGCATTTTTAAGAACAATCCAAAGGAAAAACATTTTTCTCCTCCCACGCATTGGGACAACATAAAGTTTGAGGAACAACAGTTAAAATACAAGGATCTCCATGCATTGGTTGGTGCAAAGAAAAGGGAAAATCTAGACAAACCACGCAAACCATAGAATAGTCCATGCATTCCCCAGGAAGTCTCCATGCAGGGATAGGAAATCTCTCCACGCATTGGTTTATGCACAAAGTTTAAAAGACCAAAGCTTCACCATCATTCCTCTGCATCTCCAGTAGCAAACAAGAAACCACGCATTCTCCAGGTGTATCAACGCATTTGCAAGAAGATTCAACAAGTATAGTCATGCATCAATTAGAAGATCAGCAAGGAATAAGTAAATCTCAAAGTACGTGGTCATTAAAATCAGGCAATTTTCATGCATACCAAGGAAATTTTTGCTCTGGCGAATTTAAAATAAAAATTGGGATATTAGAACTTGGGTGATTTTGTTAAATTTTAAAGAAATAAAATAAAATAAATAAATTATTGTCATCATGGAATCGAAAATTGTAACTGGATCAGGTTATTATTATTATTATTAAATAATAATAATAATAATAATAATAAAACAAGTCATATTATTCTTGCATTGACGGGGGTTTTGGAGACTGAGACTCAGCCCTGCCTGCATTGTTTTACGTGCCTGAGTCATTTTTCTATAAAATTCATAATGGCCGAAAAATCTAATAAATATGTAGGGAAGATTGAGGAAACCAGTGGAGAAATTCAATACAGATCTGTGCATTCAAGTACGAATTCCAAGGAATCATCAGTCCTAGTTCAATTAAGTTGGCATATGAAAATATCACAGATACGAATCTGGGTCACATTAATGTGCAACAGTTTTGTGATTGCAGGTGAAAAATGAAGGGCAAAACCATATTCTCGGATAGGCTTTACCATAGTGGTTTACCCCAAGTAGCAACATTTCTTGTCTCGATGTAGTGTCTGGAGATGGTTATCATTTGTGCACTGAGCATTATGATCTCTAAGAGTTGAATAATTTTTAAAGATAATCATGAGCCTTTCCTCCTAATCACACCAAAGAACATTGAGGAATTTCTCAGCATACCTGACTTCCCCAAGAATGCAGATATCACTAGAAAGTCTAGCACAATAATTTTGGGCTGAAGAGCCCCTCAAGTGTAGCAAGATGGTAAATAACAATTGGTTAGTGACCAAGAGGCCTCTAATTGACCAACTTATCCTAAATAATTGTACCGTGTTGAGTTTATAGAAGAAATTGTGGACATGATTACTCTCTTGAGTCAAGTCTTCAATTTACCTTTTGCCAATATTTTCCACCAATGGATGTATCAGTTTATCTGTATCATCCTTGCCAAGAGAGAGTTTGTGGATTGGACCACCATCATCAGTGATACCCTTCACAAACATAGTTGATCAAATTAAAGATGACTAGATGATTCTACATGAAATCCTATCTGACTTACGTAGTGGCAAGAAGAAAGTTGTTTTCGGGACTCGAAACAAGAGGAGTCATGGGTCCATCAAATAGTGTCTTCCATTACTATCCGCACAACTAAGTTTTAAAAATAGATCTCACCATTTCAGAAGAGTTAATGATGCATTCACCTTCTGTGTGATTCGGAATCTGAATCAGGAATACAAAGGAAATATTTTCTAAAGAATCCATGAATGTCATGTCCCAATGGGGAACATGGTTTATTTAATTTTCATATTTTTCCTACATTCACGTAAGTGGATTTTTGGGTACTCCATGGAAAATTCCCAAGTACGTCAGTGAAAAATGGGCATTGATTGAGCTTGCACGACAACTATTCCAAGTTCATTGTCTTCTCTGTGACAAGCATTGCTTCAGGAATTCATTTCCCAATCCAAATCGGGGAATACCAATGTCCAAATCTCTTCAGTGTACAACTCATGGAAAAATAGTTTGTCCCTCATCACAATTCATCCATATGTGAAGAGATCCCAGTTTGATATCAATGGATATATGTAGAAAATTCTTGGAAGCAAAATATCAACATAACCCTACCATGGAATATTTATGGGCTGCCTATTCATACTGAGCATGAAGTGAGAAGATGAGAGTTTTCTTGCATAACCCTTGCTTAGATCAAGACCTTTTGCATCAAGATCCCTCTAGATTCATTCGTAAATGATGATGAAGATGTTATTGATCCTTCATATGATGTAGTTTCTTTTAACCTGTTTCACCAAATTTATTGGACCAAAAGAGATGAATTTTCTCTTGATAGCAAGAATCAACTAGATTCTTGAAAGAAGCATATCTTGGTACGAAAGAGAACTTGTCCAAGTTATAGTCAATTCAAGATCATACTTTAAAATCACAAAAATTGCCAACTCGAGGAGGTCTTCATTCAACCAAATCCCTTTCTCAATTGACCTCTGTGCCATCCAATCATACACAACCAGTAAGCAAGGAGTGGTTTCCAAAATCCACTTCGCTCGAATAATGTGTCACAAGGAGAAAAATCATAAGGGTCCTATCCCTAGTGAAGGAAGAGAGTGTGTATCGAGGAATTTTCTACTTCAAGTAGAGATTCTTCTACTCACATTGTTAATAGTTCTCAGAAACTAGTGACAAACAATCCTTAGTCATGCCTTGCACAAGCGTCCACTCAGGTGCAGGTAGTCCAAATATCAAACACTTAGGAACTTACAGCTCACGAAGAGATTTCCCAAAATATCCCAAATGAGATTAGGAGGTGG
Source organism: Taxus chinensis (assembly GCA_019776745.2). Classification (NCBI taxonomy): domain Eukaryota; kingdom Viridiplantae; phylum Streptophyta; class Pinopsida; order Cupressales; family Taxaceae; genus Taxus; species Taxus chinensis. The sequence continues at coordinate 592,443,945 of CM034153.1, forward strand.
ATATTGAGGTTATTTACTCCTAAAATCGATGTCGTGGAAAGGATTCTTGTAGAATATCATGATGTCGAGAATAAAGATAATGTTGCTTCGAGCTCCAAGATTTTGTATGTAAAAATAGCGAATGATACTCCTTCTTGGGTTGATTGGAGGTCAAGAAAAGGAAGAGGTTTTTCAAGGTAATAGACATTGATTTTGACACCCTTTTAAAACATTCAAATTATTTCATTCCCAAGAATCCTAAAGTGCTTTCTCGAATAATGGTGGATAGTGATGGAAACAAATTTTTGGATCTTGTCATCCCACAAGTTGACAATGAGCGTGACACCATGACATCTATTGATTATGTATTTTCCAAACTAGGACTTGGGAGGTCCACATTGGAAAGTGACATGGTGATGGCTCGAGATTCAATTGATATCGTGCTTAAGATACTTGAGAAATATAAGTCTTAGAACTCTTAGCTCAAGGCTAAAAAGAATCAATTAGTGGAATATGTTCAACATATGATAAATCCCATATCATCCACTTTCCCAGTACCTGATGAAGTGGCTGAACCTAATGAATAAACTCTCAATTTATCAAAATAAATAAACACATTTGGCCATCTCACTAAAACTTGGCTTTCAAAGATTCTTGTTTTAGGCCAAGAGACAGTCAAAACAGCAGTTAAGCTCCATGAAGATGTTAGTGCATATCTTCATCCAATTCTTTATTTCAAGGAAACTTTTGTTTCTAACATATCAAATTTGGATGAGATATTGCCCAGTTTATAGGAGATGACAAGTATGTAATCCTCAATTTTAGCCATTGAAGGAATTCTTGAATTTGAACATCGAGGGACACGTTTTATTTGGTGTCTGCATCTCAAATCAAGGAAGACACTTCTCAATGATTCTATGATCGATTATGGGAGCATATGCAATGAAGACTTCGCTTCACTCACCTTGATTCAAGAATTCATAGCTAACATCCCTTACAACCTCATGAATGAGCATAATCAAAGGTGTTCATTGGAACATGTAGAAGATCAATTTTCACAATTGTTTAAGGACATGTATACTCCCGCCAATAATTTATCTTCAACTTCAATAGAGTGTTGCATCAAATTAAGGAACTTGTTTTAGAATGCTCAATCAAAGATGGTTAATGTAAATGATATGCCAAGTAGGATTTTGGAATTACAGGTATTTTGTGAGGCTATTCTTCGACCAAATGAACCTCCAGAAGAAGAAAAGATGTTCGAAAACATTGGGAAGGTTCAAATCCTTTTAATTGGTGAAAGTAGCAAATCCTAATTTCATCGACAGTTCAAGGAGATAGTTTTCTTGGTATCTAACAAAGTGGGAGAGTCCATTTCGCATATGTTTGAGATAGATGGACCCCATTTCAATGGATAAGGCACTGGTTATTAATGTATGTTTTAAAAATGGGATTTTAAGAAAAGGATGTTGTTATTTAGTTTGCTTTCAAAAAACTGAGGATTACTTAAATGATTTCTATTTTTAACTTATTTTAATGAAGTTGGTTGAAAAATTCAAAGGTCACTTAAGTAACCTATTTAATTTTCATGTAAAACCCTAACTACTTTGTAACCAACTTTTGGGTTATAAAATGAAGTGAGGGGCTCATTTGTAGAGGGTGACTTTGAGAGAGGAGAAGAAAATAATTTTGTAGGCAAGCTTTACTTCAAAGAAAGAAACTTTGTGTTGTTTTGAGAAGACATTTTTGAGTTAGTGAAATATGAACTTTTTGTCCCATTAATTTTCTCTTATAGCATTTGATGTTCTTATATTCATTAGATGTTAGTGTTTGAATCTTGCATGCAAATATTATCTTTGATCTTATTGTTAAAGTTATTAATCTGTTGTTCTAGTTCACAATGATCAAGCTCTGCTATTTACTTTCTCATGTGTGTTCCCTTTTACTCATTCTTGTTTAGCTGATGCAAACTATTTTTTATTTGTGTTAGTTATTTATTGTTCTTCTCCATGCAATATTAGGCTCTGATTTTACCTAACTCTTGCATGTTCCTTCCATTTTGTTCCTTCATTCCATTCCATCTCACTCATTCACTTTTCTTTCCATTGATGTTCCAAAACACCCCCACATACAATTTTGAATGTACATGTGTAAATACTGTTTTAGTTTTCAATAAAGGCAGCCTCACCTTCATTGAGGAGGGACTTCATTCCCACACTATTGCATGTCATTTTCATGCGTGAAAATTCATATGCCAATGCTTCCTGGATGAAGCCTGAGTGAAACAATGTTTTAGGAAGATTGATGACACTCTTGGCCAAGTAACTCTTCATTATGACCTTTGTACATAGTTCAGTTTCCTTATCCCAATGTTCCACGATGGCTTTTGGTGAAATTATTGCATATCCTTCAACATCTAGAAGTTTAAATAAATCCTCAAAGAAATCTACGTCCAACCTTATTTCGACCTTACCGTTATCATCTTTTATCGATTTAGAACCCTTATCAAAATGGGCTGCCGTAGCTAAGACAAACTTAGGACAGTGCATGGATGAAGGAAAACCCACAGGGAGAGCAAGCTCACTGTCGAATATGGGCTACATCTAGGGATTCTTATTAGGGCCTTTTAATCTTTCCTAGAAGTCTATAAAATCTATTTGTGTAAGGTCAGTATCTCCAATATTCCCCAAATATAAAGATAGGCATGAGTGAGGAGAACCTCCTAAGAATGCGTACATCATTTTTACCTTTCCCCTTAACGAGGAAGTTGACATTAATTCAGAATTTGGAATCTGAATAGTGTTTGGAAATTTTTTAAGAAACAGTAAAGGTTTCAAAATCTCGAAGTTTGAAAGTCTAAAAATGGTAACTCTGAAAAGGATTCAACTCCAAAGTACAAACCTCCAAATTTCTGAACTCCTCATAGTCCCGAAACCCCGAAAAGTAAATCACCACAACCCTGAAACTGCGACCTCTGAAAACATGAAACTATGACCTTCGAAAATCAGAAACTGCGGAGCTCCGAAAACCTGAAACTATGACCTCTGAAAACTCAAAATTGTTACTTCTGAAAACCTGAAACTGTAACCTCTGAAAACCCAAAACTGCGACCTCCGAAAACCTGAAAGGCACAAAATGAAAATTGAAGGAAATGGTTGGAAAATTCCTAGACTTGATAAAACTAGATGCTTGCATGAATTGAAGTGTACAATATTGAGAAAAGAAACAAATGACATGGTTAAAGGAAGAACGGTGGATAATAAAGGTTTCTATGTCAAGCAAGAAAAGAAGAATAGATAAAAAAAGAAAAACAAACAAACAAAACCCCGATCGATCATAACCAAAAATAAATAACTTAAAACATTTACCTTGAAAATGATGCCTTGAAAATACAAAAATGGTGCGGTAAAAAATAGAGTGTCAGAGAAAAATCTAGGTGAAAATGACAGGTAAAAATTTGAGTTTATATAGGAAACCCTTGAATTAATGCTCGGAAGCCAACACGTGTGGGGGTTGTTGGAAATTAAATGTTTGTGGAAGGTCCGAAATCACAACCCCCAAATCTTCAAAATGAAGTGTGATCATTGCAATGTGAAACCCAAAGTCTGAAACCCTGAAAGTCCAAAGATCTGAAATTTATGAACTTTAGAGTTTTGGACTTCGGAACTTTAGAGCGATATTATCCACAAAAATAACGTGAGACTTTGAAACCCGAAAGTTTGAAGTTCCAAAATTTCTTTCGGAGTTTGAAACTTCAAAACTCTAAAACGAAAATAAAAAAATGCTAAAGAGGATTTTGAAACACGAAAGTCTGAAAGTTTGAAATTTTGGGCTTTTAGACTTTCAGAGTTCGAAAATCCAAATCCAAATTTTATTTTGCAATTAACCAAACTCTGAAAAGTGAAAAATCCTTGAAATCTGAAATCTAAAAATTTGGACTTCGGAGTTCTAGAAAACTTCGAAATTTTAAAAGCACGTTCAGGCAAGAACAATTCAAGAAGGTTCAAGGAATTTTGAAATTTTTTTAACAACACCTTCTTGTTAAGGTAAATTTAAAGGTTAACAATACCTAGGGGAATGAGATGAAAAATGAAAATAACTGACCTTGAATAGATAAATTAGACCCAAGTGATACGGAGTCTGGGGCACCTAAAATCACTGACTGGGGCACCCATGGGCGCCCCAACACTACCCTAGGTACCCCAGTTGAGGAATGTAGATGAAAATCAAGCAAATTACGACACCTAAGACTCCCCGAGGGATGACCAAAACTATATGGAAAACTTATGACTGTACCAAACAAATGACAATAATGACCGACTAATTGACAACATGAGTTGGGGATAGGTCATTAGTGAATACTTTTATTACGTGAGATCCATATATAAAATAACATACTTGGAGGTATGAATATAATAGTAAGTGCGTGATTTTGTGACTACATTTGCCCCAACTTTATGTTGGTGAGCATAATGCTCGGTAACATAAAGTAGATAGAGATGTGTACCTGAGAAAATTTGGAGAAGCCCATGTTGTAGTAAAAAACGCATATGTGTAGTAGAATCATGCCGAAATAATCATGTAGCGTGTCGAGCCATGGATCAGCATGTTGATCCATGTAACATAACAAAAAAGTGTAAATGTCGAGATGAAGTGCACTAAATGAAAGTGATGATTAGGATGTATGATGATTTTTGAATGTGTATGATGATAATGATATGGGGTAGGGAGTGATCAGTTCCTAACCTGAACATTTGTATACGAATGAAAAATCAGAGGATTTGGGTGTTCTGCTGCTAGAGGAAGAGTATAGGGAGAAAAGTGTGTTATTCTCCAATCTCTAACTACATCCTCAAGATCTAGCTACTGTAGACAAACTCAAATCAGATCTTGTAGTTTTTGGATCCAAATTGTTTCAATCAAATAGTTGACCCATATAGGAGTGATATGGGGAAGGCACTCTTGCCCCCACTCTACGGGTGTCGCTGAAATGTGATGGCTTCCAAGTTAGTTCATCTGGAAGCAAACATGAAATGTATGGTGGCTTCCATGTTAGGTCATCTGGAAGAAAGCACAAAATGTAGGATAACTTCCCAAGTTAGGTCATTTGGGAAAAGTGATGAATGTAATATTCCAAGTTAGGTCATCTGGGAGGTAGCTCGTAACTCCCAATTTAGGTCATTAGGTATGCTAATTGTGTTGAACTTATAATGATTGAGTGATCTCGATTTGTTTTGAACATGTTAATTGATTGATTGGTCAATTGTTTGATTGGTTACTCATGGAGGGTTTTTACCCAAATTTCCCCTAGGTTAGGTCATTAGGGGGAAATCGATAGAAATTGGTGAATAATTGCATGAAAATATTTGTAATCATTTGTTGCCTATTTCCCCCAAGTTAGGTCATTAGGGGGAAGTGATGACATGTCGTATAGAAAAATTATATGTTTGTTTCCCCCAGATTAGGTCATTAGGGGGGATAATTAATGGTGAAATATCGCGTGGTGAATTAGTAAAATGTTTGCAAATGTCGCATTAGTAGTGTTTTAAAAATGCGGTGATAAGGGGAATTATAAGATGACCCCAATGATATGCCCCCCCTTTCAGAGAAAAGGGAAGTGATGAAAAGAACGAACACTAGGCCAAAAGTAAGCGCGAAATAGATAGAAAATGGTAAAAATTTACAAAAATGTGTAAAAATTGAATGAAAGATAACACCGTCGAGTGATAAACACACAGAAGGTGTTCAGTACATTGGTAGGAATAATTATAAAAATATTTCCGCAAATGGGGTGTAAATCGGAGTAGAAACATTCAAGATATGAAAAAAACAGTGTACTGTGAATTAATTGTGGAAATAAGTGCGAAATAACCACTATAGTAAAGTAGGTGATTATAAATAGTAAAGTGAAAAAGATTTTAGTTACTTCATTTGGTGTTTACACGATTGTGAGAGTGTTAATGAAGTAAGTGAAAATTCTGCAAATAAGAGTAGCACGTCTTTGTCAATTTGAGAGGGTGGTGACCGTCGTAGCGTTACGTATGACCGTGGAGTTGGTAAGTACCTCGATTTCTACATAATACATGGTGTCGTAGTCATTTTGGTTGAATTTTTGAAAGTTTGAGATTTTTTATTTTCTCTGCATTTGAGACCTGGACAACATTGGTGAGGGCACTAGAAACCCTTGGGACAGGAGCACCCAGAACTGGGCGCTAGTGTCCTGCTTCTCGGTGCCCCAGTCCTGTATCTGAGTGCCTTGGTCCAAAATGTATGTATTTGGTGTATAATGGTGCCAAACATGTTCCTAATATGATAAATGAGTGTATTTGGTATTGTAATGTGTTCTAATACCACATTTGTTGTCGTTTTGTGGTGTGTAGAGAGATATCCACTCGAGGGTGTTCTGTGGTGGGCAGTATATGAGTACGTTGCTTGGATTGGGTGTGTTAGATGATGATTGGGATGTGATGGACTGTGCCGGCCTATGGTACATCACATAGATGGGGGATGTACCCTAAAATATGTCCATGTTGACTGCACTATGTGAGAAATGGTGTGCTGATATGTGCACATTTTGGTTTCCTACAGGAGAGATGATTATTACTTTGGAGGATGTATATCACATACTGCGATTGCCTGTGGTTGGGGAGATAGTGGGGATTATGCCAATAGAGAATATGGAGCAACAGATGTAATCCATGAGATGGTATTTTGTGGGGACTCGAGTACCTATCGAGGCCCATATTAGTTTGGATGCTATATTACGGTTTGGGGTTCCGCACTAGCAGAAGTTCATAGCAGTTATGATTATGTCATGCATAGCTATGGAAGAAGTAGGTATAGGCATCTTATATAATATGCATGACATATGCCAACAGATAGAGGAGGGTACTAGATACGCATGGGCACAATGTGTGTTGACCCACATCTACAGAGACCTATATCGATTTACGCATGAGGAACATGGTGGAGGGATATGAGCTACCATGCCATTGCATGTATGGGCATATAAGCATATAGCCATATTGAGACCAGTTGGAGGTCCACAAGGAGAGTGGGCTAGGCCAAATATATATGCACGATAGTTGGTTGATATTCATGGTAGAAAGATGGACACAAATACCTATAGGGTACTGATAGATAGAATGGGGCCCGAGGCAATCATATGGAGACCATACCATGACTATGGGGGATGGCCTGAGGATGCTACAAAGTTGTGGTGTATTCAAAGGCCTGTGTGGCTAGAGGACCACTTTCTAGGTGTGGCGGAGATTTTTCAGGTAGAGAGAGTGTCACGTTAGTTTGGTATGGCTTAGGATGTGCCCCTAGAGCCATATATATGGTTGTGAGCTATCAGAGCACCTAGGAGGGCTAGAGCTAGGAAAGGGCCCACAACAGAGTAAATAGTACCATTGGGGTTGGATGAGGTAGATCCGATGATAGATCTTATTGATGGAAATGATATAGGTTGCACCAAGGAGTACTATGCGTGGTGGGCAACTCATCGATGGGTATTGTTGTGTTCATTATTTACAGGTCTAATGGAGTTATCCCTTAGAGGAGGAGGAGAGGGGGAAGCACACACCCCCAATCCCATAGCAGCAGTTGTAGCTCAGCGTAAATATTTGTATATTTATCTTATGTATTTCATGGTTTTCGTATATTGTGTTGTATAGTTATCTAATACGTTGTAATTTGTATTTGTAGGTGATGCGTATTGGTCATTAATCATAGACACATCCATTCACACATTGACACAAAATGTGTCGACCAATGTGCTTAGAGGAGGTATACTTAAGCACATGGATGATATCGCGTGTGAGCATGCCCATTTATTTGAGTCGGTGGCCATAACAATAGTGACATGTATTGTATTGCTAGGTGAGAGGGATGAGGCACACGAGGAGACTCGGTGAGCCCAAGAGGCAGCAAGTGGTGGTCCCTTGACACAAGATGTGTTTGCACGATATGTAGATATGCAATTCCAATGTTCCGAGTAGGCTACAGAGTTAGGTCGAGAGATATCGAGGCCGCGAACAATGGTGTCGCGTTGGTGGAGAGGCATCTAGTTATAGAGCTCTTGTAGTGCCTGAGAGTGATAGTGATGATGAGGTTTGAGTTGTACTATTGCATATGATATAGGGGAGTTGCCCCCCCAATAATGGGACACATGTTTTGTTATAGTGATTGTACTTGCTATATATGTATAGACACTTTTTTTTTATAAACCTATGTTGTAATGTTTTGATGTCCCGATGTGATTGATGGTGTATGATTCTATGGTTATTTTCCTCTTATATGTAACTTGTTGTGTATTGTTCATTTTTGATTAATGTAGATTTGTATTATAATGTTGGTAGTGGTAGACAAAATGTGTATGGTGAATGATGATAATGTACAACAAATGTAATGTGATTTATGTAGACACCAAATTTGGGTCACACTCCCCTCGGTCCCCTTTAATTAATTAATGTAACACATTTAACTAACCATGACCCCTTCACCCCATATTAATATTCATCCTCACATTATTAATTAATTTAATTAAGTTAATTTAATCCTCACACCTCCACCTCATCATGACACCTCACCTTGGACCCATTCCAAGGCCATTTAACTCACAGTGACCAAGTCATCACTCTCAACACTGAGTCATCACTCCTAGTGCTGAGTCACTACTTGACCTTGCTAATGAAGACTTCTTCCTAAAACTAACTAGACTTCTTATAAGATCTTCCTGCCTTCTCTCACGTGAACTCTACTTCCCTAAGCGGACGCAATAAGGAAAACATGCCAAATTTGGGAAGATCTACCTATTTTTTGTAAATAGGACTATTTCACCCTAACCGACGCCAATTTATCCTCGGCCGACGTTGGTCACCTAAATTGCCATCGGTTCCTTTATATACAATTTTACAACTCTTTACATGGGTTGGTCATTCATTTATTGGAGCCTTATTGCATTCAAACTCGAATCTTCAAGCCCTCTTGCATCTAGACAGTGAACATACACAACCATAGTGTAAGATAAACAACCGGTTCTGCTTCTAGAGCGTTGGAATACTCACAGGAGCACACAAGTTGTACTGCTGCAACACTGAACTCAAGAATAGCTTCTCCAAATAACCATCAACCATCTCAGCTCATAGGATCTACAAAATACCAAGTACTATGATTTTAATCATTTGTGCTTATCTCATTATAGATCTCTTGCTTCTTTCAATATTTTATTTCTTCCATTACCCGTACATCACCTTATTCCCACCATCCCACTATTCAATCACCCCAAACCTTTTCACCCTTATAATCCTCCTTCTTAGTATTCCCGAGTATTCTCAGCCATATTACGAACTGTTGATCAGTCAGACTCTGACACTTAGTGGAGAAAATATAGAGAGTTCACACGGGAGAGCAGAGCGCATTCAAAGGTGTGAAAGCATTGACAAGGATCACACACATAATAGAGATAGATTCGGCACTTAGCCATTTTCATGACGAGGATCTATTTTTGGAGGTAATGTGTGGAGTACTCAAACCGATTGGAGACTTACGCATCATTCATTGGCTATTTTTGGATGATCAGCTACGAAGCACTTTGCATGGATGCAGGCTAAAGATAGAATGGTGAACTGATAGTTGACAAGGAGAGATCTATTGTTAGCACTCTTGCATGTAAGCCTATTTTTGTAATGGTGCTTGGCTAATAATAGCATGCGACCTATTTTGGGATTAGATAAGCGTGAAGGGAAAGTCCCCACCCTTATAAATACATAGATATATGTAGAGAGAGAGAGCATAGTTATACATGTGAGAACTAGGGTTTAGAGATTATGCTGCTAGATCTGTCACACGCATGAGCATATACTACTGTTATTGTAATGAAGCTTTTGTGTATTTACTACAATTAATATAATGGTGATTATGGACTGAAACAAGGTGTTCTTATGGTTATAATTCAGTATTGCATGCTTGATTCTTTTATGGTTATCTGTTAGATCTGTTATGTTCTAGATTCAGGTCTGAATATGCACTGTATGGAAGATATATTAGTTATATCTCTACATGATTAAAGTCTTCTTCATGCTAACATCCTGCAATAACAACCCTAAAGAGGGGCCTGGTACCTTTGCGCACTTCAGGTGAGTGCTTAGTCTAGGTTGAGTGATGTGCCAACGTGCTTGGGCTTGTATTGCTAAATTCTAGACTGCATCATTGGTTCCATTGCCGGGACCTCTTTTTTAGTTGTTTTTAGGATGGTTCATGATGAAGACATACTGGTTGACCTTAGCAAGTGTTGAGGAGTGGATACATGATCTGGAAGAAGAATACGCATGGTGGTTCAACACTGGATCTGAGTTTAACACACATGTGGGTGGAACATAACCTGTATAATAGTTTATATGAGAGCTTCTTCACTATCTTCCAGTAGAATTGTACGAGTGGTTGATTGCATATGCATCTAAGCAGAATTGGAGGTATCACACACTTGTTTGGACAAAGGAAGAATTTTAGGCCCTTTATGATGCTGATCTGATTTGGACTCGAGCTATGGATACGTGGTTTCATGGTGTTTTGAACAGTTATATCTTGGAGTACTCAATTTCCACTTATTCGTGCCCAGAGGTAGCTAAATTCCAGTTTTTATGATATTTAAGGGGAACTTACCTGCAAGGCATTCCATCGGCGATCAAGATCCTAATGGTAACTTTGAATTTGGAAAGTAAACCGATGGCCAACTAAACCCCACCACGCGCAGGGGTAGGAGCAAGGTTTGGTGAAAGATGGCAGACCTAGTGGTAGAAAGGTAGAGAGAGGAAAGGCGGCTTAAGTATAATGAGGTGCGAGAGAGGGAGATCGAGAAGCAACGGGAGGTTGCAGAACAAATGGCGTTGTGGAGAAAGATAGTTCGGGAAGGAGTTGAAGTTCATGCAGAAGATGTGGAACCCAAGCCTCAGGAACTCCCCCATTTGGGAAAACATGATAGGGAACCCTCCTTGGCCTCATGTAGAAGTGTGCCAGTAGAGATGACCTGGGCCACGGGTGCGCATCTAAATCCACCTGAAAACCTTTCCCTTACGCTTGGTTTTCCAACATCTAGTACAACAAGTAGTCAACATGCTAATTCAAGTAGTGGAAGAGTAGGAGCGAGTCTTATGAAAGGAATAGTAATGGCAATGCAAACGACTTCATTGTTATATGGGAGTACTTTTTCAGGTGTATCATCAACAAAATACAAGTGCGTCGATTTTTGGACTAACTTCTGGGAGTGGTAACATTCACAGACTGTCGGGGTACAGTTTAGTTCTACTGTTGGGACACAAGGAAGTACATCTTCTGGTCCAACCCCAACCATAGGTTTAGGATCAGGAGGCATAGGTAGCTCTGGCTCTGGTGGATCTAGTGGTTCTGGAGGCAGGGGAAACACAGGAGGTTCTGGATTAGGTGGGCAAGGGTCCGCACCAACCCCAGAATATTTACATGGAGATGTCTCTTCATCTTTTAGAGTATAGGGGCATAGAAGATGCTACTGAACATGTGCACATGTGTGAAATACTATGGCACGCAAAAGGAATCATGGCTTCTGAGCGTAGAGAAAGCCAATTTGCTACTACATTACAAGGGCGTGCACACAGCTGGTACAAAAAGTTTGACCCTGATCAGACTTGCATAGATTATAGCTCTAAAAGAGGCATTCCTTAAGGAGTTTCACATCCCTGAGTTTGAGTAGAAGAGTATTAGTGCACTCAAGGATATTAAGCAAGGCACTACTGAGAGTGTTAGAGAGTATGATGCCCATTTTAAAACACTGTTATCTAAGCTTTCTTATGATATACACACTAGCCAACATGCACAATGGTTCATTGGGGGCCTAATTACCCCTTTTAGAAGGGCATTGTCACATAAGACATACACTGATCTATGTGAAGCACTTGAAGCAGCCTTACGCTGAGGTAGTTGGAAGTATAGATACTGGGGTGAGCCCATTTTTAGAAGCACAGATCACAGCTATGGAAAAATAGTTGGAGAAACTATCAACAAATTCAGCACACGAGACGTGCACAGGGATTTGGTGTACAAATTGTGAAGTAGAAGGTCACACAAAGGATAGTTGTCCTTGCAGATCAATATGCTCATTGCTGCTGGATTGTGAGATATGCCATTTGAACCATGATGCTAGCCACTGCCCATTATTACAACATGTGATAAGGAAGAATGTTTCAAGCTACTGTAAAATCTTCAGGTCCATGACTCATGACATGGAAGACTGCCGACTGATTAATCAGATCCATGATGCTATAGATATTGGTGTACGACAGACATGAGTTTCAGATAACTCTAAGGGAAAGAACATGCATCAGGACTAGGATCACAATCAGGCATGCTATGAGTGGAATGAAGGGCATTTTGAAGGTGGTCGTGGCAGAGGTTGAGGATACCATGGTGGATTTGGAGGATGAGGCCATGGTAGTGGAAGAAGTGAGTTTCCTCGTGGAACATGTTATACATGCGGATCTCCTGACCACTACAGGCGTGAATGTCCTCAGAATATTACATGTTCTTTTTGTGGAAAGAACCATAGCTATGAGGAGTGCCTCAAACTTATATGAGCATCTTAGTAAACAACATAAACAAGAAAACAAAGGTGCAGGGATGGTTAGGATACAACGCTATTGAAAATTAGTGGATGCCTAAGTTGGAGGAAGAGTCCGAGGCATTGCAAGTGAAGATCACGACCCACACTGAGGCGGCACATGCCAGAGAAGCATTGCAGAAGAAGCCTACCATCACTAAGGAGGAGGTTCTACATGCACGGTACCCAGATCCTACCCATCAAAAGGAGGTCTATCAGGAAACCATGGAAGTTCTTAGGAATCTTTAGGGTGAGATATAATACTTAAAAGAGCAATCATAGAAGATGGAGCAAAAGAAAGTATCAGAGATGGTCCCAACTGATATAGATGACTTAAGGGAAGTGTGTAAAATGTTGTGCCAGGAAAATATCATTCCATTGTTAGGGGATTGGTTAAAGGGAAACACTCCGTGTGCAAGTATTGAGACTAGACGGTAGATCCTACATGCGAATCTTCCCCCTCATAGCCTAGATTATGACAAGGAAATCACTCTGAATGCTGTTGTGGATGGTTGGCTATTGAGTAATATACTGATTGATACAGGCGGAAGTCAATGTTCTTACCTTAGATGCATGGGTACAAATGGGAAGACCCCCATTGCATCCATCCTCTAATATATTGTTCATGGCTAATCGAACTAAGGCCACTCCCATCAGGGTTTTGAAGGATGCATCCATTACTATACAAGGGGCCAAGTTCACTGGAGACTTTGAGGTTTTAGCGCTGGCAGAGTTAGATAGCTTCCCAACTCTATTGGGGCATCCTTGGTGCTATGAAAATAATGCTGATCTTTGGTTCAACAAGGGCTATATCAGTTTTGAAAATAAGGAGGAGAGAGTTATTATCCCGTTAACAGATGGAAAATCTACGCCCTATGTTGAGCCCTTAAGTGAAGAAGATCTGAATAGGATTTATGTACGTGCCATCCGAGATCCAGAGATACTTGAGCCAACCAAAGAAGGAATAATTTAGTGGGAGGATGCACAGTCTATTAGCGATACTACAAGTGTTGCTTGTGATAATTGGGCTCATAGCACTTATGAGTTGGTAGGGCGCAAAGTAAAGAGCATATTTCCTAGAGGCAGAAAACCACGTTATGTCAGGAGAATAGGTAACAACTTGGTACCTTGTTACACCAGAGAAGGAGATCCTATGGTATTCCTGCGCACCATGGAAGAATAGTGGATAGACCCACTGGAAAGAAGAAACATGCTAGCATATACACTACGTGGGATAACAACACGTTGGTGGATGGCCCACAAGGATAATCTTGTAGGATGGGGTGAAATTAGGATTGCTCTTGCTACTAGGTTCTTCAGGAGCAATGCACCTACTCAAATCTGCACTTATTATGGTAATCAACCTATTCAACACCACGTTCAGAAGTGTGAGAGACTCTGGATAGAAGGGAAGGAATCTTTACCACCTTTGCTATGGGTGCACAAGTTTTATTCCACTTTACAAGGATGCGTGTGTGCTTGGTATGTATATGTAGAACTCCATAGAGAGATTGGAAATTGGCAAGATTTAATTACAGGGATGACCCAGACGTTTGAATTCTTCTCTACAAAGCCTCCGGTGGAAGAAGCATTGAAAGTCATAAAGTGCTTAACTATGGGAGATAGTGCCAAGGTTGAAGAACTCCTTCAGGAGTTATTAGATGAAGGAGACTCAGGAGCGCATCTTGTTGATGAAATAGAGGCTGATGTAATATTACTTCAATGCACTTGCCTTGAGAAACTAAAAGGAAAAATGGTCTACTTAGTGGATGATGAAGAAGTAGAAAATCTAGATGTAAATCATTCAATGGGTAGACGGGAGGTGTTGGACAGTGTAGATAAGACCACACATGCACCTATCATGAACCTATGAAGACAAAGAAGGTGAATATTGGATTAGAGGTTGAGCCTAAGGAAGCTGTAATTGGAGATTATTGGTCAGACTCTGAAGTGGAAAAAATCATAGAGTTACTAAGGGATTACCAGGACCTATTCCCTAGGGGGTACCATGAACTTAAAGGCGTGCATGAATTGTTAGGGGAGATGAAGATAAAACTTAAAGAGGGTGCATGCCAGTTAGAAAGAGACCCTATAGGATGAACCCCAACTTGTGCAAGAAGGTCAAAGAAGAGATTGAAAAAATGTTGAAGTTTGGAATTATCAAGCCCCTTGATGAGTCAGAATGGGTTAGTCCAATGGTGATCAGTATCAAGAAGGATGGATGTATCAGGATTTACGTGGACTACAGGGAGCTGAATGCTGCATGTGTGACTGATCCCTTTCCCACACCATTCACTGAGGAAATACTAGAAGGCGTTGCAGGGTGAAAAATCTATTCGTTTATAGATGGGTTTTCTGGGTATCATCAGGTTTGGATTGCCCAGGAGGATCAGGAAAAGACTACGTTTACTATGGAATGGGGTAGCTTTGCCTATACTGTAATGCCTTTTGGTCTGAAAAATGTGTCTGCTGTATTTTCGTGCATAGTTGTTCAAGCATTCAAGGAATTTATTCACAACTTCTTACAGGTCTATTTAGATGATTGGATGGTGTATGGATTGGTTAAGGATCATTGTGACAATCTGTGCTTAATGTTTGAAAGATGTAGACAGTTGAGTATCTCATTGAACATCAAGAAGTGCATATTTTCTACACCATTTGGGATACTGTTAGGACACATAATCTGTAAGGAGGTTTGTTGGTTGATCCAGCCAAAGTTGCAGTCATTATAGGCCTAAGGGATCCTACCAGTCAGAGTGAGGTGCATGGATTTTTGGGTCATACAGGATATTACAGGAAGTTTATCAAAGGATATGCCAAAATTTCCACACCATTGGAAGAGTTACTGAAAGGGAAAGGTACGTTCTACTGGGGAGAACTGCAACAAGGCATTTGAGACGTTAAAGGAAAAAACTTACTACACGCCTATTCTATGTTTTCCTTCATGGGACCAACCCTTTCATGTACATGTTGACGCCTCTGGCACGACCATTGGCGTGGTGTTGGCTCAACCTGGAGACGGTATTGTAGATCATCCTATCTATTTTGTGAGTAGAAAGATGACTCCTGCAGAACAAAATTACACAACTACAAAGCGTGAAGCTTTGTCAATGATCTATGTGCTACATAAATTCTGCCAGTACTTACTAGCTACACCATTTGTCTTTTATACAGATCACATGGCATTGAAGTATTTGGTAAATAAACCTGTTCTACAAGGGCACATATGTTGATGGGTGCTCTTATTTCAGAATTTGATTTCATAAGTTGTAGTAAAACCAGGGAAAAGTAATTCTGGACCAGACCATCTCTCCAGAATATAGTCAGGAGAAGAAGCACAGGCAATTGAAGATACCATGCCAGATGCACAATTATACAGGTTACAACGAGCACCATCTGAACTAGAAGACATTGTTGTCTTTCTACGAACCAGAAATAGCCCTAGAAGGAATGAAATCCTTGGAGAAGAAACAACTTGCTATACGTGTAGCCCCCTATATGTTAATCAGTGGTGACCTGTACAAATTAGGCCGAGATGAAGTATTGCACCATTGTGTATTGGAACATGAGTGCACAGATATTATGGAAGAAGCTCATGGTGGAATTACAGGTGGCCACTATGCCAGTGATGCCACTGCACGCAAGATTCTACTCGCTGGATTATGGTGGGAGACCCTGTATAAAGATTGTAAGGAATTTTGTAAGGCTTGTGATCATTGTCAATGCCTTGGGAAACCAGGTCAATGAGATGAAATGCCTCTAAGACCCATTACTAGTGCAGAACCATTTGAGAAATGGGCTATAGATTTTGTGGGTTCTATTTTGCCACCTGTGCATAGAACTGGATCACGCTACATCATAACTTGCACAGATTATCTGACAAGGTGGGAAGAAGCAACACCTACAAAGGATTGTACAATGGCCACAACAGCCAGGTTTCTTTGGGAAAATATTATTACAAGGTATGGATGTCCTTTAAGTTTGACCAATGATAGGGGCACACATTTTCTTAATGAGACAATCAGAATTCTATTGGATGAATTCATGATTGCACACAATAAGACTACACCCTATCATCCTCAGGTGAATGGGACTGCTGAGGCTTTCAATAAAATTTTGAGCCAGACATTGACAAAAATATGTGATGTTGGAAGAAAGGATTGGGATGATAATGTATCTGCAGTACTTTGGGCATATCAGACAACATATAAAAGGTTGAACAAAGCCACACCATTTCAGTTAGTATTTGGCATGGAAGCCATTCTTCCTATGGAATTTATGTTACCTTCTTTGTGTATTGCATGCACTGGAGGTCTTGCAGATGAGAAAGCATTAGAAGAACACATTGAAAAGTTAATCAAATTGGATGAACGATGAGCCATAACATGATGGAGTCAAAAACAAGAGAAGGCCAGGTAGAAAGCATGGCATGATAGGCACATCAGGGATAAAAAGTTTGAGATAGGACAGATGGTGCTCCTTTATGATTCTAAGTTTTTGCGCCATCTAGGAAAACTCAAAGTACATTGGTTGGGGCCGTATGTTATCACTCACATACTGAATCAGGTGCTTGTCAGTTAGAGGCCCTTGATGGAATACGGTTACCCGGTTACTTCAATGGGAGTAGGCTGAAGCCCTACTATAAATAAGTCTTCTTGGTGTTTGTAATAAGGCAATGTTTCCATTTAGATTAGGTTTTCAATTCTGCATTCCCTTAATGTGTTTTCTTCTTTGTTGCTATGCTTTGTCAATTTAGTTGGTGTGTTTATGTAATAAGTGCATTTACGTGCCAGAAGCTAATTACTATTTGAAGAATTTTTATGTGCAAAGGACTACACATACCCTTAGTGTGGGGTAGGTTGTTGATATTCAGCTACAATACTGATGGAAATAAGTCCACATGAAAGGAACTATCTACGGGTGCTATTCAAGGTTGGAAAATGGAAAAAAAGAGAAGAGAGATTTCTTCTAGACACAAGGACCATAGATAGAGAGGCGTGAAGAAACAAGTATAATGTGAGGTAAGTAGGGGCTAGGAAGACTACCAGTGGAAGGCGCAATGATGAGGTACTCAGGCACATGGAAGCGCACTGAAGAGAAGTCTACAGCCAAAAGGTAGAAGGGCGTGCTAGAAGGTTATAGCTTGGGTGCAAAGATGTACCGTGTGGAAATAATGAAAATGGTCAATTAATGAGAGGATTGTTGGTAGGTGGAGGAGCAATAAATGCACTAAATTTTTGAAATTCTATATAAGGATGGGATGTGAGTTCATTTTTACCGTTGCAATTGAGAGAATTTGAAAAGGGTTAAGTGCGAATGAGATGAGCAATCGTATTGAGGTGCGTAGAGTGTGAAACTAGACATGGAGAGAAGGGTTGTACACTGGAGAAGCTTGCGTTCCCATAGGAGAAGGGTTTGAGTGAAGTAGATGCATTACAAATGAGCTAGGGCACACGATTTCCACTAGGGCATGAAGATTTAAGCTAGGGTTTTGATTTTCTTGACTACAGAGGGAAGAAATGAGATATTTTTCAAATGGCACCAAAGAAAGCAACCACAACAGGAGATAAAGGGAAGAAGAAGGTTGAAGTGGAAGAAGAGATTGCTCCCGAGAGTAATTTTTTAGAAATGTAGTATCTAGAGGGCGTGATTGTGGGACAAGAATGGGATTCCCATATCCACCAATGTAAAATCAATGACTACAACCATCAAACATCAGATAATAAGAAGGAGCTTGATGCGTTGCTGAGCATGAAAATAAACAAGTACGACAGAGGATATGCCAGTATACGATGATGCTGGTGAGAAATTGCTGAAGTAGAATGGAGTCTACCAGCTGTATGAGCTACCATATTTTGGAAAGTATGAACCATTATATCAGTGGCTCATGAGAAGAGTCCATGAGGACTTTTTCTACTTCACCAGATGGAGGGTAAGAATCACAACTGCCTTGATTTCAATGGTGACAGGACTAAGGGCCTCAGGGTTGGATCTGGATAATGATTTAACAGATAAAGCCACAATCCTAGAGACAAGGAAGGAGCTGGGGTATACCAAGGGTCTGTGTGGCATGGACATTGACAAGTTGAAGAAGTACCCAGTAGTGCAGGAAGCTGCACATCTTGTGACAAAGCTGAATGACCAAGGAAGGTGGTCGCAGGTAAACACAATGTGGTTGCACGTCATGAAGAAGATGTCTCAAGGAGTGGTCTACAACATTGCAGATCACATAACAAAGATAATCATCGAAGAAGCATGTACAAGGTGACAGAATAAGTTTTGGCATGGTGTTATTGTCCTTAGTATTCATGGAGATTGGGGTGCCAGATGGGCCAAAGGAGAAGATTTGGGAGTACCCCATGGAACACAAGTCACCTGCGGAAAGGTTTGGCAAGTACTTGTGTGATGGATCAATGAGTGGACCCTTCAAGCAGAGGGTAGAGATGTGGTATGATAGACTCCATGCATGCATTCGAAGAAGAGTGGCGCATACCAAAGGATTTACCATTAGTGGTGGGTAAGGCAGTTCAGTTTTCCGTATACCAACATTTTTGCATTGCGTGATTTGTGATGAAGGATGGGGCTTGGAGCCCATGGTGCAAACTACCGTATGCCTTCACCGTGAGGTATTTCCAGGCATCAGTTCATCGAGTTTCTCAGATGCATGCCACTTAACCTTCAATGCAGACAAGGTAGATTGCAACTACCACACTCTGAGGAAGAAGTACGTATATCCAGGGCATAATGCATACATTGAAAGACTTATTTCAGATATTATAAGCATGAAACCTGTGAGCTTGGTAGTTGGGGACACAGGAGCAGTGCTTGTGTACCTGCAACTCAAACCCAAGCTGGAGAATGCTAAGTATGTGGAGAATGAGTTCATGCTCCGGGGCTGCCAAAGGTAAGCATACAATGGAAAATGTTCCAACACCCAAGCCCATAGAAACAATTCAAGTCGATGATGAAGAGGAGGGGCATGAGGATAGTGGTGGTTTGGAACATAGAGGTAGAAGACAACCTCCAAATAAGGATGAAGCTGAGCATACAACTACTCCACCTCAGCCACAAGAGGAAGATGAAGAGGACTTGGATGTGGACCAAGGAGAGCGCTGATTCAAGAGAGTATTCAGGAGGACGAGGACCCAAGGTGCTACTCCGCAAACAATGCGTAGATCACCTCGAATCTCTCCACAGAAGGAGACAACTAAGAAAAGGAGAAGGAAATTAAAGTTGAATGAGGAAGTGGAAGAGTTGGAGGAAAGTGTGCCCAATTCTCCTACACCTCTAGAGAACGTAGAGGAACAAAAAGATGAAGAAATGAAGGATGGAGAAGAGGAAGAAAAAGGGGTAGAAGAGACAACAACAGAGACTGCTTAGGACATAGCAACACAAGTCCCAAATCTGGAAGCCCAAGTTCCTAAGTAGCCTAGGTCAAGAAGAAAAAGTGGGGAGTATATTCCACTAGCCATGGGCTACACCGAGGACACAGGTAAAATTGTCTGTGCCCGTTTCCAGAGCACAATGGCACAAAAGGAGTTATACGACTGGGAGTTAATGGATGAAGATATGGTGAAAGTGCACCAAGGAAGCAATTATCATGGTCGATGCACACGCACATGGATGAACCAGAATTTGATGTATGTGAGGAGTCATGCATGTCAAGGAGGTTGAAAAAGACACCTCAGGCTAGACACATAACAATAAAGCCTACTGTTATGTCAGATGAACAGGTGAGCAATGCTTTGGTGAAGGTCTCGATAGAGGTCACACATGTCAGAATATGGAAAAAGCTGCCACAATTAGGGTGCTAAGGGAGGAGATCAAGACTAAGGATGAGGAGATAATGCACCTAAAATAGGAGAAAGACTTGGCACAGAAGAAGAATGTTGTGTTTATCAGCATGACAGAGGAGATTGGTGACAATGTCATGAAGGCTAGGCCACACTTAGAGCCAAAGGTACCCAAGATGTTTCCTTCGGCAATACATTATGTCAGTACATTGGTGGACTTAGTACTTGAAGATGAACCTCTGCACATGCCTAAGCCAAAGGATCCAACACAGGAAGTAGAGTGTGAAAAGGCTTCAGTGATGTGGAAGATAACATCATATGAAGGATTGCTTCAAAGCTTGCAGGAAGAACTCAAGAAGGTGGATCAAGCGCTGAATATTTGTACATGCCAGAAGCTGTTATAAGGACCAGGACCATTTTAGAAGACAATGAGGTCCTGAAGGCCATGAAGGATGAGACATTGGGCCACAAAATGATTAACACTTGTTAAGCAGAAGCACGAGGCCCTTACAACTGCTCAAGAACCTCATAGGGAAAGGCTGGATGAGCTTGGAAAACTCATCGCTCAAAAGATGGACTTATTGGAAGGGAGAATGACTGGCATGTCAAGCATTGTGTTGGTATTACAGAATGAAAAAGGAGAGATTGCAAGGGATGAATTGGAGTCAATTGTAGTAGATATTCCAGAGAAAGTAGAGGCCATGCTCAATGAATGGAAAACCTTAGAGGTGGAGATAAAAGAGGAATATCTAGAATTGATTATTCTGGTTGTAGAAGAAGAAACAATGAGTTGAAGGCATTCTTTCATTCATCCAAATTCTTTCTATTCTTCCATTCATATTCTTTGATTCATTTTTGGAGACAACCATTGCTGGGGAGGAAATGCAACTAGTGTGGGGTAATGTTGATCAGTCAGACTCTGGAACTTAGTGGAGAAAATACAAGAGAGTTTCACGTGGGAGAGTAGAGTGCATTCAAAGGTGTGAAAGCATCGGTGAGGATCACACACATAATAGAGATAGATTCGGGACTTAGCCATTTTCATGATGAGGATCTATTTTTGGAGGTAGCATGTGGAGCACTCAAACCGATTGGAGACTTGTGCGTCACACATTGGCTATTTTTGGATGATCAGCTATGAAGCATTTTGCATGGATGCAGGATAAAGATAGAATGGTGAACTGATAGTTGACAAGGAGAGATCTATTGTTAGCACTCTTGCATGTAAGCCTATTTTTGTAATGATGCCATGGCTAATAATAACATGTGACCTATTTTTGGATTAGATAAGTGGTGAAGGGAAAGTCCCCACCCTTATAAATATATAGATATATAGATAGATAGAGAGAGATAGAGAGAGAGAGAGAGAGAGAGAGAGAGAGAGCATAGTTATACATGTGAGAACTAGGGTTTAGTGAGATTATGTTGCTAGATCTGTCATGCACATGAGCATATACTACTGTTATTGTAATGAAGCTTCTGTGTATTTACTGTAATTAATATAATGGTGATTATGGACTGAAACAAGGTGTTCTTATGGTTATAATTCAGTATTGCATGCTTGATTATTTTATGGTTATCTGTTAGATCTGTTATGTTCTAGATTTAGGTCTGAATATGCACTGTATGGAAGATATATTAGTTATATCTCTACATGGTTAAAGTCTTCTTCATGCTAACATCCTATAACAACAACCCTAAAGAGGGGCCTAGTACCCACACACACCACCCTCACTCTCTATGCAATCATAGAGAGCCTAAAAACTTATTTGTAATAGTTTATGACCTATTGCCCCTAGTGACGCCGGTTCCTTGACTGCCGTTGATTTTATCCCCATGCTAGCATCAGTCACCCGACTGATACTGGTCTCTATGTCATTTTATATCTCAAACCAACAAGCTTCCCACTCACCTAAAACCAACCTGGACCTCAACCAATCAGCCCTAGACCCTTACTAAATCTTTGACAGACCTATCTGACCTGAAAAAAACCCCAGTTCTAATTAGATTTAGTGTTATTTTGATATCTAGCATAAAATCTAGTGTATTGTGTGTATGAGAAACCTAAATCATTACATTGCAATAGGACCTATTTATTTCAGTTTCTTATTCACGTTAAATTGTTATTAAAAAATGGATTGATAACCTCTCTAGGAAGCACCACACTTCCTAGATCTAGCATACGATAGGGAGTCCACTGTCATATGCTATTTAATATTCTTTTGTGGTCTTGCTTTGCATTTATAGGTAGTATCTTCCCAAACAAAAAGGAGTTCTCTATGATCAGCTTGGACAACGTCAACAACGCATGCATTCTACCTTTCACCTTCACTTCACAGGTATTCCTCCTTAACCATTTACCTTATTTGTTTCACGCAAAGTGTATTCAGTGAAACATTTTGGCACGCCCGATGGGACCCTTGTTGGGTTTCGTTGCATTGGTTCATTTTTAGGGAAAAATCTTGTGTGTTTATTTCATTTGAAACAAGTTCACATTAAGCTTCTTCTCTGGAAACATTCTCTTCTTCTAATTGTCTCAGTGACATTTGTCTTTTGGGATTAAAAAGAACTCTTCTTTCATTTCTTGCATTTCATCTAGTGAAATTCATACTCTTTACCCCTTCATAATTTTTTCTCATCGAATATAATTTGTGGATTTGGGTTTAAAATCTTTGCATCTCATTTTGTATGTTGCATTGTAGCTCATTTAAATTGTGGGAAACCTATACACTGGAAGTCATGACCAGCTGATGGTTGAAAAATTGAACCGTAGCTCACATTTTTCACACTCTCTTTCTATACCAAACCACTAAAAACAAACTACACATTTCTTAAACAACATCTTTCCTCGGAAGAAGTTTTCAACGATCACACGATCAGAGGATTGACAGTGGGCTCCTAGCTGGTTTTCTGGCCAGTCATCATATCAGAGTAGGGCCTCAAGTACTGCAAAGTATATATTGGGGACACCACGCCAAAACTTACCTGAAACCAACCATAGTTGTCAAT
This sequence comes from Taxus chinensis, assembly GCA_019776745.2. Taxonomy (NCBI): domain Eukaryota; kingdom Viridiplantae; phylum Streptophyta; class Pinopsida; order Cupressales; family Taxaceae; genus Taxus; species Taxus chinensis. Next base: position 592,467,357 of record CM034153.1, read on the forward strand.
TTTCCGTAGGGCACCTTCGGTAACCAAAAACTCTATTCTATTCACAAGTCAGTTAGTCCTAAATGGCATAAGCCACAACATAAAATCTACATCATAGGATTTCGTGTTTTGCTAGCTTTTGCTTGATTTGTGTTTTGAGGTGTGAGTTCATTTTCTTCATTTTTTTCTCTCCCTACATACTCCACAATCATAGTTGGTGTATTCCAATTGTTTCTGAGTGTGTTAGGACTAATCATTGCCATACTCGGTCTCTGAGTTGGTCTTTTTATTTGACCTAGATCACCAAAAATTCACTTTTTTCCATTTTTCACAGATTTCACAATAATCGGTGTCGGTCCAGTGACCGCCATCAGTTTCATCATCTCATCATCATCAGTTCACTGACCACCATCGATTTTAGGTTGTTTTGGTCATTTTTCCAAAGTAGCATTCAATCTCTATTTCCTTTCTTTCTGTGACTTCCTTTGTCACTTTACTATATTTTTGAGTCTTTGATATTACCTTCAAAGCCCAGTTCTACTTTATTTTTATCATTTATTGCCAGATTTTCCAATCTTTCATTTCTCCACAGTAACCGACATCGGTCTAGCTCGACTGACGGTGGTGGTTACCATCAAACCGGCGTCAGTCTTTGTGTTCTTATTTTTCAATCAGAACAATGATCAAATCACACCTTTTAGACCCATTTTTCTCCATTCTTTTGTGTTTCTACATCATCAGCAGGGCTTAGAATACCCGTTCTATTGTCAGTCACATGGTTTTGACTCGTAGAAAAGCCAATGCTCTCGTGTTTCACGCTAGCCACCAACCTCTTCCACCTAGCCCATCACCCCCTTCCATCTCATCACCTATGGACCTCAATCAGTCTCTTACCATACCCACTAGTGATGAGGAGTTTGAGACTCCTTGATCACAACCCCGCCGCTCTGCAGTATTATCTTGCTCATTCATCTACCCATGATTCATCAGGGAAACTTGTATATGACATGCATGTGTCCATTCCCCCTACTCTCACACCCACTTCTACATCAGCTACTACCAGTGTGGCCTTACCCTCTTCCACCTTACCACTTGTGGTTTCCCATCTTGACCCTACATCATCAATATCTACTGCACCTACGACATTTGTTGTGCCTTTGACATGTCTGTCACTCCTACGATGTCAACCATGCCTTTATCAACCACCCTGAGTGTAGGTCTTATCTGCACCCTCCACTTCACATATACCTATTGCATCTCAGCCACCACTGGTGTCGAAAACCCATACTCCCTTCCAAAACCTTTTCCTCTCCATCCCATCATCTCTTCCTCTGATTTCTATGAGATTCTTTACATCCATCCCGCCTACCTACACCTATCACCAACACCCCCTATTTCATCTACCGCTTATTCAAGGTACTTTCCCTCTACATCTATTCTGGCCTATGTTCCTTCATCACAATTTTTGTACTCAGACACCACCACATACTGGGATGTCATCCACATCATACCCACCTTATCTACCCCCTTATACTATAGGGGGTGCCCCATCATCACAACCTACCAATGATCTTATCAAAATGATGATGGACAAGATGTAGACATTAGAAGCATCTGTCTCTGGCTCACGTAACTCTCTGACATACGAAAAGATTTGCAATGAGCCCATTCACCCATCCATTCTGATTCATCCATACCCTGCCCATTGGGAAATGCCTAAATTCAACTGATTCAACAGCAAAGAAGACCCACAATAACACTTGTGGTCTTTTAAACATGTGTGTTATCTAATCGCTCACGATGACACTTTGCTCTTACGGACATTCCCAATGTCCTTGATGGGGACCAGATTTAGATTGGTATAGTGCTCTACCCAGGCACTCCATCTTTTCATTTAATCAAGTAGCTCAGGATTTTCTAGACCAATTTTCTATCAACATTGTCAAGAAGGTCACCATGACCGACTTGTACGTGACACACCAATATGAAGATGAATCTATCACAGATTTTGTCACTCGTTGGCAGAGCCTGATCAACCAACTCACATTCCAACTGCCTCAAACTGAGTTAATAGATTTGTTCACTAGAGCTTGTGCTAGACACATCTCACCAAATCTCCAAGTTCAAACCTTCCGCATGTTTGACGAGGCATTCACCATGGCTTGGAAACTTGAAATTCATGTCATTGAAGAGAAGAAGATACAATTTCGTAACAAGAACATTGCGTTTAAATCAAATGATACCTCTTCTTCTTCCAAACCACAAAATAATTATTCTAAAGCAAAAGGATCTGCCAACGCAGTAGTTTTGAAAGTCGACCCATCTCATCCATCCAACCAATCAAAACCTTCTTCCAACCTTTCTCCTATTCAGGATTTTCAGTTCAAGTGGGAACAATGAAAATATACTCCCATAGGAGAACCCTACTCTTCAGTTTTAGAAAAACTTCTAAAAGCCAGAGCAATCACTCTTCCACCCATCAAACCACATACTGGTTTTGACCCTTCTCATCCTGTGCCTGCATGGTACAAAGAAAATGATTACTACAACTATCATCGCGTTAGAGGTCATAACGACGGTAATTGTATAACTTTCAAAAACATCATCCAAGAAATGTTAGATAATGGAGATCTCATCTTGGATAACCCTAACACACCTAGGCTAATCAGAACCTTCACATCTTCAAGAAGTCATTCCCAAATCACACCCCATCGTCTAACCAAACTGGTGAAACTTTGACCAATGACAGTAACGTTCGTGAGGTTCATGTCATTTTCGACATCATACCAACTCTTCCTTACTCAATTTCCTCCCATTCCATCTATCGAGGAGATTCTTGCACGAGCTCCTTCATCCATGGAGGGACCTATTTCATCTGCTCCTCTACCCATGGAGGAGTCTCCCTTATCTTCTCCTTCACCCACAGAGGAGTCCACCATATCTGCCAATGCAGTTTCCCCACTCACCTCTCAACCTGACAAACAACCCGCAATACTTACTCTTCTACCCATGAGAGAGTCATGTTTACCTTCTTCTTCACCAAAAGAAGAACCTACCTCATCCAACTTACCTTCTCCCCTACCCACAGGGGATCCATTAGTAGCATCCCTTCCTATTGGTGACAATTCTCCATTGGCTTTCAAGGATCCTGTTGATCTGCTCTCATCTCTTCTACCCACAGAGTCTGAAGCCAACCATTTCCCTGTCTCACAAACATTCTTTATAGGGATTACTACCAAATCAACATCATTCCCCCCTACATCGGTGTCATTCTCACGTTTATTTGACCACTTGGATTATGTTGACAATTCCATGCTTTGGGGATGCCTTCGACTTCCTGTCTCAACTCAAATATAGATGTTGTCTACTGACACTTCCACGATCTATCCAAAGGTGTTTCAGACAACCAAACCCACCATGCCCATGCCAGTTGTAGCTACCCCTTCTTCATCACCCTCACCCACACCTAAACCTTTACCATCAAATGAACTTTTTCCTATGCCTAAAACCTTACCTGCACTTATATCTTCCTCTGCGTCTAGACCCATTACCACATTAGGAGTCATGCCGACATCAAGCCTAGTCCATCCTCCTGTCAAACTGGATTTAGCCACATCCTCACAAGCCATCGCAAAGACTATTCCCCCACCTAAGAGGAAGACCCAACCTCTTAGGCCACATACACGGCTTCACCCATTACCCCTCTGTCACCTTCACCACTTCCATCTATCCTAGGTCCCCACCCATCAACCTTGGTCAAGCAGCCTCCTACCCAAGGTAAACCAAAAACACAACAGCCCACCTCCTCATCATGATCCTCTATTACACCCAAATTACCTACACAACTTATGCCTTCACCATCACCTACATCCTTTCTACCTCCTATACCTACACCACTTCTTGTATCCTCATCATTACCCATGCCATTCCCTTCTCCTCAACCAGTCCCTTCCACATTGCCTCTTACCACAACCTTCACCGCACCTCCATTATCACCTTGGCTAACCCATCCCCTTCCGCCATCTACCTTCCCTTCTACATCACACACTCTTCTTCACCTTTACCCAAGAAGGTGCAACCAAAGCCCAAAACCCCACTACCTTCCAAAGAGGTAGTTAAACCTACACCACCTTCAACAACTAGTTCACCTGCTACACCTTTACCCAAGAAGGTGCAACCCAAACCTAAAACCATACTATCTACCAAACAAGTAGTCAAACTTACTCAACCTCTGATTCCACCTCCAGTGATGCCTCTCCCACCAAATTCACCCACACTTCCATCCAGACCCACACTTACTTCACATTGTGATCCATTGGCAGGGTCTTACGCCAACATCTTAGCTAACCTTTTGGAAACCTCTGTCATCACATTGCCACTGCTTAGACCTTATGACCCACTCAAACCTAAACCAGAAGGGTTTGATGATACCAAAATTTGTGCTTACCATCATGTGTCAGGGCATGATGTGGAAAACTGTAAGGCTCTTAAGACTATTCTTCTCCAACTATGTCCTCTCGAAGAAAACTTTGACGATGATGATCTTTTAGATGAGGACCCTATTCCACCTACACCTATCACCACACAGCCTCGTCCCTTACCTATTCAGTGACCTCCATCTCCACCTCCACAACCCTTTTATCCTCCTCCAACATTTGAGATCAATATGGTCCACATCAGAGAGCTAGCCAAACCTCCACCAAAATTCCAATGCACCGCATTTCTTTCACAAAACCATTATATTCCCTCACCATATTTTTTCCCGTCCTGTCGCTACACCTTTCATGACTCACCTTCTCCTTCACCAGATCAATATGGTTCAAGTTGCCACTCAAGCCCAGAAGGAAAAAGGAAAGGAGAAAACAACCAGCTCATCCGCTACTCCTTTACCCAACATTCCATCTGCACCTGCACCCAAAATCACCATCCGTGGACCCACATACCCTATTTCTGATGGGGTTTCCCATTGTACAATGCTTAAACAATTACACCAGTCTCCTCTCAAAATGTCTTTGTACGACCTCATCCAAACCTCTGAGTCTCATCGTCAGGCCCTCATTGAGGTCCTGCAATCTATTGAGGTTCTACCTAATGACCCTACACATGTTGCATCCATTATCACTCCTCACCACATTGCCTCTCTCACCACTTCATCCCCCTTCCTCTTCTCCCACTACCACTCATCAAGTAGCCACTCTCAGTTTCTCTGACGATGAGATTGTACCTCTCCAATCAGATGATCCTGACCCCACCCTATTCATTTATGTCTACGTTGATAATATACGCATTCAACGTGTTATGATCGATGGAGGTGCCAGTATCAACATCATTTCCTCCCATGCGTACAACCAAATGCACATCCCTACCAATTACATGCATAATAACCCAGTTATGTTGCATTCATTTAATGATGCCATGACTTCCACCCTCGGCACCATCATTCTCCACATTCACATGGGCCCCCGTGCCATTCCTGAATTATTCTATGTCTTAGAGGGGGAATTCCAGTACAACCTGCTACTTGGCTGACCTTGGATTCATGTCATGGGTTGTGTTCCTTCAACCTTACACTGTTGTTTAAAATTTGAACATGAAGGGAACAACTATACCATTCCAGCCAACCCTTCACCATTCAAGACTTGTAACATGTTGTATCGACCCAATGATGTCCTTATACCAGTTAAGGCATCTACCACTACTACCACTTCTTCTTCAGCCACTGCCTCATCCACCACTTCTACCGCTACATCTTCCACAACTAACTCCTCTATTCCCACTGCTTCTGCAACTTCTGTAGCTGACCCATCAGCCAACCCATCTACTTCTCAAACATCCAATGCTTCTTCTTCCCAAGTTTTCTAGTGATTCATCCATTCCCGCTACCCACATACCAACTACTGATCCCTTAGAAGGTGTTTTTCAATGCCTCACTCTGGGGGAGTACCACCTTTATAACATTGACACATTCCTTACTCCTCAAGAGTATGGTAACCTTCACCAACATCCCTGCTATGATCACCATGTAGGTGAAGTTTTCCCCTACGGTCCTCCCCACCTTTGCACCAACTTAATGTATGGGGGACTTGATGCTTCTACCTACTCACCCGAGCCACCTTCCCAAACTTGACCATTTTCCTCCAACCTTCAATCTCTCACCAACCACCACTTCACCCACACCTTCCTCCATCGTTGTGCTTGGAAGGGCTTTGGCTTTGGTTTCTATGAACAAGGCCACCATACTATCATTCCTTGCACCACTCGTAAGCATAAAGACCGCAATGGTATTGGATTTTCCAAACCACCTTCCAAGAAGGCCCGAGTCAAACTCATTGAGCACGATAAACATTCCCCACCCCATTCACCTACCTCACCACCTTCACCTACAAAGTCTATGGATCCAGAATCCATTCCTCCTAACTTTTTTTTTCGTGAACACCGTTTCCCTGGGACCTCTGACTTATCAGCGCGATGGTGAGGCTCCCTCTTCTCTTCCCTTCATATATCCTAACATGATCGATGATGATACACCTTCTATTAACATCATTTAATGTTAGGACGATGAGTCTATTCTCACCTACCTTGGTGCGGAAGATTCTTATATTCACTGGTCGTTACCTTCTGAGATGTAAACCATGTTGAATGAATCGACCATCGAAATCAACATTCACACTCAGGATGACCCGCACATTCTAAAAATAGGCCAATCTTTAGATGTTGCTTGAATAGGAAGCTTTCACTTCTTTCCTCTGGGATCATAGCAATGCTTTTGCTTGGTCCTACACTGATATGCCTTGGTATTGACCCAAACATTGTGGTCCACAATATCGTAACCATTCCTGATGCCAAACCTGTGAAACAGAAGCTGTGAAAAATGCATCCTCGCATTGCCCTTCTTGTCAAAGAAGAACTCCAACACCTCCTTTTGGTTTCCTTCATTCTACCCATTGATTATCCCCAATGGATCTCTAACATTGTTCATGTCACAAAAGTGATAGGGGGACTCCACATTTGCATGGATTTTTGTGACCTTAACTTGGCTTGCCCCAAAGATGACTTTCCTCTACCTAGTATTGACCAACTAGTTGATCTCACCACTGGCCATGAGATGCTATCACTCATGGATGGTTTCTCGGGTTATAACCAAATATTACTCACCCTAGAAGATCAACACAAAACCACCTTCATCACTCCTTGGGGGACCTTCTGCTATTGTGTCATGCCCTTTGGCCTTAAAAATGTTGGTGCTACATATCAGTGGGCTATGACTTATATCTTTCATGACATCATGCATAACATATTGGAAGATTACGTCGATGATCTTCTTGCCAAATCAAAACATTCGGGTTGAACACCTTGCAGTCCTTAAGGTTGTCTTTGACCGTCTCATCAAATACTGCATTCGCCTTCAACCTAAGAAGTGTGTCTTCATTGTTCTCTCAGGAAAGCTCCTTGGTTTTATCATTTCTTTGCATGGCATTGAAGTTGATCCCACTAAAATCAAGGCTATTCTCAAGATGCCTCCACCTACTAACCTTCATCAACTTCGTAGTTTACAAGGAAAGTTGCAATCTATTCATCACTTTATTTCTCAGCTTTCTGACCGCTGCCATCCATTTCATCATCTTCTCAAAAAGGATGTCTCCTTCAAATGGGATGATGAATGCCACAAAGCCTTCAACACCTTAAAACAATACCTCCTCCAACCACCTGTGCTCATTCCACCTAAGGATGACCAACCATTTTACCTTTACATTTTTGCCACTGATCATTCCCTGGGTGCCATGCTCGCTCATTGTGATGAGCAACATAGGGAGCAAGCAGTTTATTATATAAGTCGTATGCTTTTAGACTACGAGACTAGATATACTCACACTGAAATTTTTTTTCCTAGCCTTAGTCTTTATCACCACTAAACTTCACCATTACCTACTCAACCACAAAACCTTCGTTGTCACCAATACTGACCCCTTACATTACATGTACGCTAAGCCTTACCAACATCAACGTGTTGCATGTTGGCTCATGCTTCTTGTAGACCTAGATCTTGAATTCATCCATCAAAAGTATGTCAAAGGACAAACCATTGCTGACCAACTCGCAGATGCACCTCTCTCTAGAAACCAATCTTCTAACTTTGACTTCCCTAATGAATCCATTGCTACCCTCTCCCTAGATGATACCATTTACCAGATGACCTTATTCTTTGATGGTTCCAAATGTCAGCGTGGGGGTGGTGCAGGAGTTATCCTCATTCCTCTTGATGGTGAGCCTATGCCATTATCTTTCAAACTAGATTTTGATTGTACTAACAATATCACTGAATATGAAGCACTCATGTTAGGTCTTCAAACTGCCATAGCCTTAGATGTTAAATCAATTAATATCTTTGGTGACTCTCAACTGGTTGTGAACCAAGTTAATGGTATATACCAGTGTCATAACGAGATACTTCAAAAGTATAAACATCATGTTGACATGCTTTTGACTACCTTTGACCATTATGAACTTCAAACCACCCCTGCATTCCACTAATAAATTTGTGGACACCATGGCCTGTCTCGCTTCTCAAATACTTGCTTCACCCTTCGACTCAAAAATATTTGTCACAGTACAAAGGTTGCAATCACCTTCTTATCTATTCTGAGATGTTAACTTTGTAGGAAACATTGAAACTGACCCACGTGACCTTTGGTATAAGTAGTTTGTTGACTACCTTTCCCTTTCAATTCTACCTCCAGATCTTACTCGCAATGGACAACGAGCCTTCCTCAAAAGTTTCTCTCGCTATGTCATCATGGGTGGTATTCTCTATAAATGTGGCTTTGATGGTATCCTCTTACGATGCCTTACAAGTTCTGAAATCCCATACACCATCAAGGAAGTTCACGATGGGATTTGCGGAGGTCATTTCAGTGGCTTCATTGTTGCTAAGTGCATCCTTTGCCTTGGCTATTACTGGCCAACCCTAAACCAAGACTGTTGTGACTATGTCAAATGTTGTGTGAAATGTCAGCAACATGCTAATCTTCATCACACCCCTAGTCATGCCTTACAGGTCGCACGAGACCTTTGGCCTTTCTCTCAATGGGGTTTGGATCTTGTTAGAGAGATTAACCCTCATTCTTCCCAACGTCATCAATGGATTATTACCACTACTGAATATTACACTAAATGGGTGGAATCTGTACCTCTCATTTCTACAAAAGCTGAGAAAATATGTGAATTCATCAACCATCACATCATTTTTCGCTTTGGTGTTCCTCATTGCCTCATCACTGATAATGGAAAACAATTCAAAAATAAAACCCTACGGAAACTCTGTGACGCCTTTGGCATTCAACTCAATTTTTCTTCACCTTATTATCCTCAAACAAATGGCCAAGCTGAATCAACTAACAAAACCCTAAACAAAATTCTTATGAAAGTGGTTGACGATACTGGTAAGGATTGGCACACGCACATTCCTTTCACCTTATGGGCTTATCACACTAGTATTCACACCTCAACTACTGCCACACCTTTCTCTTTGGTCTACAGTACAGAGGTTTTCTTGCCTCTTGAAGTCCAAATTCCATCTCTTTCATATCTCACTCAAAGATATGCTCAACGATGATGATTTTCACCAAGACCGTTTGGCACAACTTGAGTTATTAGATGAATGTCATCTAAATGCTCTCGATCACCTTCAAATCTACCAAAAATGTATCAAACGTGCCTACGATAAATGTGTCCAAGAACGAACCTTCAAGGTTGATGATCTTGTCCTGAAGGAAAATCAACATGTAACCAAAGATGAAAAGTAAACGGGGCAAGTTTTCTCCTAATTGGCTTGGACCCTATATTGTTACTCATGCCTATGGATCAGGTGCTTATCGTTTATCTTCTCTCGAAGGTAAACCCAAACCTGAGCCCCTCAATGCCTTGCATCTTTGACCATTCTATTGTTGAATCAAGTACTATATCACCTTTTATCTATTAAACTCATCCCTTGAGTACCCATTCACCTTCACTTACCTCTTTTAAGGACCAATGACTAAACAAGAATCATGTGATTATCCATCACCTTTCAACCTTATCTTCAATATGAGTACCATGACTCTACTCATGGCATGATTCTCATGGATACTTTTCATTCTTTTCAGGATGGAATCCCATGGTCGTTTGTCACTTAAACCCTCTCTTTTATAGTTAACCTTTGTGTGCTATGGGTTTTCCTTCATAAAAGAAGCCTATACTCCTTTATAGTCTTGTCCATGACCTAAAAGTCCAAAAAGTTCAAAAGTAATATATGGGATTTTCAAATTCAATTCCTTGAGTCAAACTTCTAGAAAATAGATGACTCCCTCAAAAAGGACATCTATCTTTCTATCTTGCTGCTATAAATAGACTGCTCCCTCGAAGGACAACTATAAAAAGCTAGCCATATTGTACATAGTCTATCCAAAAAGAAGACTATTTCTACAAAATAAAAATAAAATATTCTGAAGCTTCCCGCATCGATCAGCTTCACGAAGACCTCAAGGAGTCATTCTATTTATCCCACATAGACTTCCTGCATCGATCAGTCTATCAAAAAAAAAAAAAGCAAAAAAATACAAAAAATCAAGAGAAGTACAAATTTTTCATCATGGACTTGCCTATTTTGGTTTTGGGTATCTTGCAGAAGAGGCATGTTGTCTCACAACAAGGTTACGCTAAACAACCCATTTCACCTCATCTTCCTTTCTTTCTTATCTTCTACCTACTCAAGGGATGTGCCACAAATGTGACATTTCATGATCATGTAACTTCTTTCACCCTTGGAACAAGTCAATCATGCACTACCTTTAGGGGTTTAAGTTCATCAACCCATCCTTGGTATGCTCATTATGGTCTTTGCCACTTCTGGAGCATTCCACCTCTTTTACCGTTCATCTCTTTTCTTACTTATTGATTCTGCTACGTAAGACTAGACCTTTGACACCTACATTATGGGATTTACTTCTCCTTCAACCATGCCTAAACTGAACCATGCCTAAACCTACACTCAACCATGCCTAAGTGACCTAGACTCAATCATGCCTAAAAACCTACAACCCATTCATCTACCTCATCATATTCTTCCCTAGCTTATGGGAGAACTACATCGGCCTGAGGCCCCTTTTCTCTGGGGCTATGTAGGCAGCACTCCTAGGGCATGGGGCCCTTAGAGGTTAGCTCAGACCACTTTTACCCCTAACCAATTTTTCCCCTTTACATTCACATTCAAACCCAGTTAGTTTCCATTTATACAATAACTTGGAAATTAATATATCACAAAAACATACATTGTTTCATCATACCTACCATTTTATAACCTCAACCATATCACACCTACATCATTTAACATTTCCATGATATCAATTACTTGGAAATTTAAACATAACATACATCCAACACATCATTTCATTAAAACCAGTAACTTGGAAATTTTTGACTCAAATCATGCCTATACTTGACTCATGCCTATACCTGACTCAACCATGCCTATACCTGACTCAATCATGCCTATACCTAACTCAACCATGCCTACATGACCTAGACTCAACCATGCCTGACTCACCTAGTTTCCATAATAAGCAAAAATAATGGAAATGAAAACCAATACATCATCAGTCCAATAATCATCATCAACTATATAAAAGGGAATGTATGTGTATCAATACATATGTACACATGGATAAATCATCAAAGTGTCTCAAAAAATCTCATATACAATCTCGCAATATTTGGCATGTAGGCTATATATATATCAAAATCAAAATCATAATACAATCTCATAAATATCTCATCCCCATCTGAGGCCCTCCTCTCCACTCTCACCTTGTCTCCTCCTCTCGCCCTGTCAACCACCCTGCCAGCATCTCTCCACCCTCTACTAGTCCTCTGTCTGCCCACCATCTCCTCCTCCTTACCCTCAGCTGGGCCCGGTCTATGAGAGCTGGTAACCTCACCCTGACCTTGTCTCTTGGGGCCGATGACCCCATGTGCTACCTAAGCTGTGAGTCCTAGATCTGGTCCTCTCACTAGCTTGCCTGCTGGGCCATGTGCTCAACATATGATGGAACATCAATACCTACCATGGTCAGATGATCCTAGTAATAATGAGCCTCATTCAAGGCATCCCTGAACCTAGCCATAGATATAGTCTGGGGTGGCACCATCGGCCTAGCTGTAACCTGTGAAGTCTGCCCCAACAATAGAGGCCCCTGTCCTCCTGCCTGTACTATGGGACCCTATCTCGGTGCCTGTGTTGGTACCTATGTAGCTACCTTGGGTACCTCTGTAGGGAAGCTACAACCTGTGCCTGAGTGGACTGTCAGCTGACCCTGTAAACTAGTGACATGTGCCTGTAGTGCCGCTACTTGTGCTCCATCCCCTACAGGAGCATGTGCAGGAACCTGTGCCTGAGCGTGAGCTGCTAGCTGACCCTATAAACTAGTCACCTGCCCTATCAAAGTGGCTACCTATGCACCTATGACTGCTTGTCAACTGAACACCTAAAGTAGTCACCTGCCATGTCCTATAAGGCATGCCTCTAAAAATACATTTAGCCTGTAAGACATCCCTATGAACCTAAATTACGGCTGACCTTGCCATGCTGGTGCTACCTGTAACTCTACTACCCACCTCTGTCTATATGCCACAGTGGTCCTTGCATCATCCAGCCTCATATCAACTAGGTACCTCCTCCTATCATGTTGGGTTTGTAGGATGAGGTGGAGAGGTCTCTCCACATCATCTCTGGTACTGTGGGAATGGTGGTGGCACATCCTACTGTAGTCCAAACTGGCATCAGACTCTATCCACCAGAATCATCTCATGCTCGCCGACACATCTACCCTGTATCCACCTCAATAGCTGTAGCCCCTATAACTCCTGGTCATCCCTCTAAATGCAGGAAAACCAACATAGGGTCACCATACTATGTCCATGGCATACAAACCCTCCAGCTGTCATCTGTAATAATCCACATCATGCGTTGCCTCCTCCACTCATGGATGACCACCTACTGCCACCCATCTCCTGTATCCAGCTCTATGACCACCATGATGCCAATCTACTATCGGCAGTCCCCATGGGTGCACAATCACTATGTGCTCATATGCCCAGCAGTGTAGTAGGAATGTACAACAAATGTCATACCATTGCATCCTCTGATAGGCCCACAACTCCCTGTATAATTGTGCTAGATATGCAGGCACCCATGCAAAACAAACTCGATCCTCAATCATATCTCAGAACTCCCATCAATCCCCTGGGAAATCGGCCACCCTCTGAGTCAAGGAGTGCATAACATCCCACTGGCCTACCATCATCAACAGTACTAACCGAGTCTCCTGTGGATGTGCAACATACAAAGCCCCATATACAAGACTAGACACTGTGCTCAGTCAAGTCACTCTGCCATCTCCCCAAATACTGTAATCATCACCTCAAAATCCTCATCTTGCTGACACTAAATAAATGGGATCCCCAACAATCGGTAACCGCAGAATCTGGTATACATCCTCTAGCGTGATCATCATCTCACTGGTGGGTAGATGGAATGTGTTGGTCGTTGCATCCCATCTATCGATGAGAGAGACCATGAGACTATGATCATGTCAGATCTACCTGTACCACCTGATCCCAACCAATCCAACCTCTCGCATATGAGTCCACTCATCCTCCATGACGTTGGGTTGCATCACCCCAATAATGGTGGGACCTATCCCATGCATCGTCAACTGATGCCATGTCTGCATCCATGAAACTCAATAATGTCAAGTACTTACCTACTTTACTCATTTCTTCACCCCTACCTACCCACCATACCCCACACCCACATTACTCTACCTACCTATTCTATTTCTTAACTATTTCACTAACCTATCATCCATTTTATCTAGCCTACACAAGTCCCCATGTTCTATTTCATCACTTTCTCTCCTTCAATATTCCACCTAACCCATACCCACCTATTTCTAGCTATATATATCTTCAACCCACCTACTTCAATTATACTCTGCCTCCCATTTATCTAACAATACTTACCTCTATATCTTATAAGTTCATCTTTCCCCATAACTTAACCTTTTATAAACTAGGTCACTTTTCACAGTGACTTGACGTCGGTCACCATAATCCGCACCGGTCACTCTAACTGGTATTGGTCATAAATTTCAACCACAGATGCTTGTATGCCAAATTGATGTTGGCCGATGCCTAACTGGCATCAGTCTCTGGTTCGGACCCTAAGGCTGAACCCCCATGCCCCAAATTTTGAAAAAAATTAGAAAAACAACCTAAAATCTACCCCAATCCCACCTACACCCCACCCCAATTCCTCGGCTCACCTAATTAATCTACATTGTACCCTCCCAGTACCCAATTTCATTCATTTTTAACCTCATTTCCAATTTTTAATTTCCCACCCCATTTGTTCATTTTACCACAAATTTCAATTGAAAAATACATAGTATGGATTGATTCCTAGCTCAACATGCTGCCTCCTCCTCGCTGGCACCTCCAATATCTAAACTAGTGGACCTCCAACGCCTCCCCTTGCTATAGCCATGCCTCCAATCACTCTGACTAATCTTGTGGATCTATCTACCTTACTCCTCCAGCCACTCTGATGCCTCCAAATCACCTAGGTATAATGCCTTGTCATTTTCTCCACAGAAAACACTAAAAATGCTTTGCTTTGTCATTTTCTATAAGTGACGAGGGTAAAATGAATCTGTAACATACAAAATTTTTACTTTTAAACCCTATCCCCAACCTGACTGACATCAGTGTATCTTGACCGACATCGGTCATGTGCCTTAGCGCACCGTGGTCGGTTTCCCTTGACTGACATTGGTTTTTTCATAACCGATATCAATTATCCTGTTTGAACCCATTGCCCCTTTCTCACCACATATGATTGCCCAAAACCCTTTTTTCCTTACCCAAGTTTGACCCTAGCCTTGCAACTCAACCTAATGACCTTATTACCTACGACCCAACCTCCCATTCAGTTGGGGCATGTTTTTCCCCTAACATGGCCTTACCTATGGCCTTGCCTAAATTACCCAACCTAACCTTGCCCATTTTGATACTCGAATTCACTTACTAGCTATACCTTGTGATGATGTTACTCATGTTGTTCAGCCTAATGTCATGCTATTTATCCCAACCTAACCTTTAGTGCCCTGGAACAAACCTATTTCCCATTCCTTCACCTTGCCTAGTTGTGTTTCAGGACCATATCCTATACCTTGGATACCTGAACCACTTAAACTTTGTTTGGATAAATCTATCGACTTTTGACAAAGTCAAGTTTTCAAGCTCTTCAACCTGGTACCTTCTTGCATTCTATACGTGTGCATGTGTTAAAATGCCACTACCTATTACCCAAACTAAAATCACCCTTACCTAAAACCCACATACCCTTGTTTTCATCACTTACCTATTTATCAAACCACTCAACAAATCAGTTTAACACCTCATCAGTTCTTGGTTTGAGTGGGATCACTTCCACCCATACTTGGGGCAATCTAACCTTACCCATACTTGGGGTAACCTAATCTTCACTCATACTTGTGGCATTGACTTCCTATTTTTTGTCAGCATCACTTATCAATACAAGCTACGTGACAAAAAGGGGCAAATGTAGATGTTATCCAAATAACTCTCCTAGGTATTTGGGTAACTTGTATACATATTTTGGCTCTTTGCTCCTCATTGAAGGTTATGTGCACTCAGATTCAACTGACACAATTCCTTGGTTGTAGTTTCCCCTTGGCGCCCCCTTATTTTCCTCAAGCACCCTTGTGCACTTTCTATTCTCTCCTTCTATTTTCCTTTTCCTCTTTTTTCCACTCCTTTTCATCTTCTGACATGCTTAAGGTGTTCCTTTTGCAACTAGTAAAGGCGCACTAACAGGGCTCCGAATCCTTGCAACAAATCAGTGAGTGACACGTGGCAATAAATGACAAATATTTACATAGTTGGCCATCATTTCAGCCAATCCATGCACGCCACGTGTTTTGCATGCACTGACGACTCTGACATATTTTGATAGTCGTATATTCTACTACAGAGCTCATATCAGTGTACGCTTAGACTTGTTAGAGATTTGCTGACATCTACTACAGTGCTATATATTCAAATTCAAATTCTTGGCGGATCTGGTAGGTAAGAAATGGAAAAACATCTCTATGAGCATTGATGAGCATATCTGATTACTCCAACCACCCCGATTTGATATGATCCGCCCTCCCTTCTTTAACATGCCAAATAGGCTTGGTGAATCATATTTCACAAATCTCTAAGTGGATTTGCAGGTATTGAATGCTTCTTATTGGTGGTTGCATTTCAAATTCGAGTTTTCCCTCCTCTTCTCTTTCTACAGATTCATCTATAAATGTAAGAGCTAGGCTCATTTGTTATGTTGGACACTCTGGATCCTTACTCATTTTGCTAAGGACTCCATATTTTCTATATTTTGAGTTGCAGACCTCTAGATCTAGCTCTCGCATAAGGATATCGTCTTTCTTCATCATTGTAACAACATTGTGCATATCTAAAAGTAATAGAAAATGTCATTTTGTGACTATTGTCTGTCCTAACACATTTTGCATTCCTTATTCTTGCCTTTTATTCTGCGTTGTGTGCTGGTTGTACCCATTTCATGTCCCTTGCAGTTCCTTATTTAGTTGTGTTCCATGAGAACACATCTGGTAAATATGTGTTTAGCTATGCTACTTGTGCCTAGCCTCCTTTCACACATTTCCTTTAATTTTCACTCAGAATAGATAGTGTTCATCCCTCTTTTCTGGTGCTATCACCTTTTAGTGTATTTTCCTTTCATGTCATACTTTTATCCCTGGTCCCTTGACATTATTAGCTTAGTTTTCCCTTCCAGCACTAGGAGTAGTAGTTGCAGTAGAAATAGATAGAGGAATCAAACCTTCTCCAGAGATTCGTCCCAAGCGTGTAAGGTCCCACAACTTAGGGACAATTCCATTGTGGTCTCAAACGCCTCGGCCCTTCGAAGATTTGAGATGCGGGTGAAAATTTGAGCAACCAATAGTAGACACCAAATTTGGGTCACACTCCCTTTGGTCCCCTTCAATTAATTTAATGTAACACATTTAACTAACCATGGCCCCTTCACCCCATATTAATATTCATCCGAGTCACATTATTAATTAATTAAATTAAGTTAATTTAATCCTCACACCTCCACCTCATCATGAAACCTCACCCTAGACCCATTCTAGGGGTATTTAACTCATAGTGACTAAGCCATCACTCTTAGCACTGGGTCATCACTCCCAGTGTTGAGTCACTACTTGACCTAACTAAATAAGACTTATTCCTAAAAATAACTAGACTTCTTCTAAGATATTCTTACCTCTCTCATGTGAACTCTACTTCCCTAAGAGGACCCAACAAGAAAATCACACCAAATCTAGGAAGATATTCCTATTTTTGGTAAATAGGACTATTTCACGCTAACTGACGCCAGTTTATCCTTGGCCGATGTCGGTCACCTAAACCACCATCAATTCCTTTATATACAATTTTACAACTCTTTACACGGGTTGGTCATTTAGTTATTGGAGCCTTATTACATTCAAGCTCAAATCTTCAAGCCCTCCTGCATCCAAATGCCGAACACACACAACCACAGTGTAAGACAAATAACTGGTTCTCCTTCTAGAGCGTTGGAATACTCACAGGAGCACACAGGTTGTACTGCCACGAAATTGGACTCAAGCATCTCTTCTTTGATCAACTATCAACCATACCAACTCACAGGATCTACAAAATACCAAGCAAGTACTATGATTTTAATCATTTGTGCTTATCCCATTGTAGATATCTTGTTTCTTTCAATATTTTATTTCTTATGTTACTCATACATCACCTTCTTCCCACCAACCCACTATTCAATCACCCCAAGACTTTTCACCCTTCTAAAACTCATTCTTAGTATTCATGAGTCTTCTCAACCATATTACAACACAAAGCACACTACCCTCACTCTCTGTGTAATCACAGAGAGCCTAAAAACTTATTTTTAATAGTTTATGACCTATTACCCCTATCGACGTCGGTTCCTTGACTGCGGTCAGTTTCATCCCCATACTGACATCAGTCACCCAACCGATACCGATCTCTATTTCATTTATATTCTCAAACTAGCAAGCTTCCCACTCACCTAAAACCAACCCAGACCTCAACCAATCATCCCCTGACCCTTACCAAAACTTTGACAGACTTGCCTGACCTGAAAAAACCTCGGTTCTAATTAGATTTAGTGTTATTTTGATATCTAGCATAAAATCTAGTGTATTGTGTGTATGAGAAACCTAAATCATTACATTACAATAGGACCTATTTATTTCAGTTTCTTATTCACATTAAATTGTTATCAAACAATGGATTGACAACCTCTCTAGGAAGCACCACGCTTCCTAGATCTAGCATACACTAGGTAGTCCATTGTCATATGCTATTTAATATTATTTTTTGGTCTTGCTTTACATTTACTAGTAGTCCTTCCCAGAAAAAAAGGAGTTCTCTATGATCAACTTGGACAACGTCAACAATGCACACATTATATCTTTCATCTTTGCTTCACAGTTATTCCTCCTTAGCCACTTACCTTATCTATTTTACTCAAACTATTCAGTGAAACAATTTATTGAATGAAATGTGTAACATGTAGTTAATGTCATGATGATAGTAGAATAAAATGCAAAAATGGATGATTTATAATCACTGAAGATAACAACGTGTTATGTTAAATGATAATAGGATGTGATTGTAAGATGTTAGTACGATGAAAGTAGGGAGAGAATGAGTGATGACGCCCAATGTGAGGATGAATAGGCTCATTGAGTTAAGACCCCTTAACAGTCAAGGATGAGTAGTGTAAGCAAGAGTGCGTCATCAAGAAATGATTGAGTGCATTATATGAATGACGAAGCGCATGATGAAAGGTTCTTAGAACAAATCCCTTAATAGTCATGTAAGAACTGTAAGAACATAAGTGCGTCATTGGGGGGTAAGGTGATAACAATCACCTACTAAAGAACAAGGTGACTTGAAATAGTTGAAGCATGTGGGATGGATGTAACGTGAGTGTATGAACTAAACTGAATGTCACATGGAGCAACAATGGGATATGCAGAGGGCTATGGGAGCCCTTGTGACGCATAAATATAAAGTGGTCGATAGCGTGAATGTGGTGGATGTAATGGATGTAATGAATGTGATGGTAGAGGTAGTGGATGATGTGGAGAACGCACATGTGATGACTATGAGCGACCTATAAACTGAGAACCTAATGGAAAAGAATCAGGTGGATTAGGACTTTGTTAACATGGTAGAGGAGACATGGATGAATCATGAGGGCTAAAGGAGATAATACACATGTCCTCTAGTTGTTGTAATCTATTATGAAGGGAGAGAAAATCATTGTCCTGATGGCCATTGATGCGATGGTAAGTACAATAAGGTTGGTCATGCTGACTCTGTAATTGGTGTTGTGGATGATGCTGGTTAGAGGGTAGGAAAATTAATCGCTCATTAAGTTAAACATGCAACACATCATGTGGTTGAGCATGAGAAGAGAAATGTAGAGGCTCACACGATCGAGGCAGAGTGGTGGGAGTAGTAGCTTGTCATGGAGTTGGAGAAGAAACACACTTTGGAGGTGGAATGGGTTGAGCTTCTTTGTGTGGTATGTGATGTAAAGATGGAGATAGATTTGGATGTGCAACCAGATGCGTAGGTAGAATAATAGATGAATTAATGGCCTGTGAAATATGTGTAGGCTCTACGACATGTGATGATGGAATATCTTTTTCTAGGTCAATAAATTTATAACATAAGAGGATAAATGACTCACATGTATCATATTGCTGTATTTTCTTGAGTGGAGGAATTAGGCCACTACAAAAAATGAATTGCTTTTCTAAGTCAATAGGTTGAAATACTAGCTGATGCATACAAGCATTGAATCACAAGATATAATCCTTAATAGATTCAGAGGAGCCCTGATGTAAGGTAGGCATGTGATCATAAGTGACTTTAGGGCCATTTTTGATGATGAAGCGATGGAGGAAAGTGTTCTCCATGTCATAGAAAGTACTAATGGACCCAAAGGGAAGATGAGTGTACCATTGTAATGATTCGTCAACAAGACTATATCAAAAGGCCTTAAGTAAGAAACTATCATTGGAATAAGAGGCCATAAGTGAGTGGTAATGTAGAAGATGAGCATGAGGGTAACTAGTACCATCAAAACATGTGAAAGTAGGCATGACAAAATCTTGAGGAAATGCAAAATTATGAATCTTTTTAGGGACTGGATTACCATGTAATGAATTGTTGTCAATTGTCGCATGATAGGACCTACTTTCTCAAGTGAGGGAGAAAAATTGAGATTGGAGTTGACCTATGGTGTGCATGAGAGAGATAATGTCATGTGAGAGAATGGTTGAAGATGAAAACAAAGTATTAAATGGTTGTAGCTTTCCATTATGAGTAATCATAGGGATATCAAGAGGTGACAAAGGAGATTTAGATACTAATGACACACTAGGAGTGGGTTCCAAGGAAGATATATTAGGTGAGATAGATGAAGTATCCATAGCTATAGTAGGACTAGCATAAGAGATTATAGTAATAGATGAGGTGGTTGATGGAGACACATCAATAGAAGAGGATGGGCTAAGAGTTGAAAATGATGTAATAATAGGAGAAGAAGAAGTGATAGATGGCGGTGATTCATGTACAGTAGTAGATGTAATGTTAGAAGAAGGTAACAATGGACCAGGTGAGTCATACTCAACATTTCAAAAAGAAGGAGAATTGTGACGATCATCTGCCGCACTAGTATCAGATAAAGTGTCAGAAGTGATAGCATTGCTAAGGAGGTTATTAATAGGATTGTCAACATAATGCGAAGGAACATGCAAACTAGTAGGAGATGTATGAAGAGAAGTAATTTCAGGAATGGTAGAGTCATGAGAAGAAACTATATCAGTAGTAAAAGTAATAGAATAATCATTATGGACTTGTGAATGATTATCAATGCCTAGTAAGTAATCAATAAGAGAATCATCTAAAGTCTATTGTGAAAGATCAGAAGGAGGATCACTAGTGACTACATGGCAGGGTGTATAATAAGTAAATGGGATAGGATACTCAACAATGCTAATTCCTATAGGAGAATATGTAAAACTAGTTGGCACATATTGGTGGCCATCGAAGAGTTGTTGAATATGATTGGGTGTAACAAGTAAAGCACTATATAGAGCCTTAAGTTCAACTATGACAACCTCATCATAAATAGGGTTAACACTAAAGTGAGACATGATGGGTGAATAAGAGGAGCGATATTTATTCATTAGATTTTTATTGGATCCTAGGGAAAACTATTCGAAAATATGGGTTCACCAATGATCAACTAAAATATGTATTTGGAATCTATATTCTAAGTTAATCTAAATAGCAACAATACTAGAAATAGATAATATAAAATGAAATATAGATGCTACATATTCTATTTTTATATTTAAATGAAGTAAGATAAATGAAATAGGATGGATAAGTTACTAACCTAATTTTAACTTACCTCGTTGTGTGCAAGACTTGACAGGATGATGTGTGGGCAGGGTAGGGAATGATGGTACTACCTAGGAAATTGCAATAAGTGAAGATTTGTCTATACTGGGAGCATGTGAGAGAATTGGGGCACCTGTGAGTGCCCTGGTCTATAATCTGTGTGCTTTGGTATGCAAAAAAGATCAAGATCTAAATCTGACAATGTCACAAAGTCTTCGTCTTGGTCGCTCTATTGTCATAATACCTTCACGTATGTCATTGTAGTTATGTGATGAAGACTTACCTGCAAAAACCCATACAAAGCATCAAATCCCTAAAAAATAAAGATGCATATGAAGGGATCAGATTGACCTTAGTTTCCACAGTGGTGGGCTTATGACTAAGCATTGCACTAAAATTCAATACCTAATGTAGTTTTGTGTGCTTGTGTGTGTAATTATGTGCCTAGGGTTCCCTAACGCTAATGACACAAAAGTAGGGGGCAATAACTAGATGTAAAGATGCAAATGGTGGATGAAATAGAATGAATACAACATTTTCCCCTATTATTGTGTGGTGAAGATGCCCAAAGGCAGTCCCTTACCTTAGTATATAGCTAGCCCTTGATAGATGATCGTACACCCATAATGTAGTGAGTATGTTTTGTTTATATAGGGATCTCTTGTTCAAATTTCAACACTAATGACCTAACATGCCAACTAGTCCCTAGGGGAATGAGTGAGAAAATGAAAAAGACTAACCTCAAATAGATAAATTAGACCCAAGTGTTACAGGGACTAGGGCACCCATGGGTGCCCCAACACTACCCAATGCGCCGCAGTCGAGGAATGGAAACGACAATCAAGAAAATTATGACACCTAAGACTCCCTGAGAAATGACCAAAATTGTATGGACAATTGATATCTACACAAGAAAAATGAAAATAATGACTGACTAACTAACGACATGACTAGGGGATATGTCATTAGTGAATACTTTTATTACGTAAGATCCATATATAAAATTACATACTTGGCAGTATAAATGTAATAATAAGTGTATGATTTTGTGACTACACATGCCTATATGACACAGTCCACCCTGAGGTACAATAGAGTCACCATTTTGACTTATAGGAGGTTTTATATGCTTATGAGGAGTGCATCTAGCTTGCACAAGTGATTTAGAGTTAGAAAACTGAGATTAAGCCAATCAACTCAAGAAAGAGCCCTGTAGAGAGAAAAAACATTGGTAGGAAAAGGCTCATAACTTCCTTGATTATTAACCAATTTATTTCAAAAATTTTACAACATTTCAGGATTTAAATTCTCTCCAAACATTTATTCTATGATTTATATTAAGAATCCTACATATTTTTTATTGGTTGTTTCTCAATTTGCATTTCTCAATGAGCTAGTTTTAGAGAAACTTGCAAAACTTTCACATACCTCTTAAAAACTTGATGAATTTTGGTATGAAGCACCATATAACACCCCTCTACACACTCTATATGTTGGATAGCCATAAATTTTCTTGTACAACTCAAACCTATCTCATTTACCTCAATCTTCACTGTGAATCCCCAAGGGCCATTTTGGTGAACTTTTGATTTTTTCCTCCAAGAAATTAAATAAACCTTGATGTTGTTCACATATACCCTAGAAATAATCCCTAGGCTCCTCATATTATTACATGGTCTTTTCATGACATGTATTAAGCTTTCACACCTCATTAGGCTCTAAAACTAGGCCTAAATGAGCCAATTTCAACTGAGACTTCAACAAGATGACCTACAACACAATTTAAGAGCTATTTCCCATGTTAGTACCACCATAACTAACTTGTATAACCTCTAAGCCAAGAAAACCAACATGCACTCTACCTTCAGTGGTCAACAACCTCACTGCTTAAGCATGTAGCACTCTAAGACCACCTTGAAACCATCCTGAAGACTCTAAGACCTAACTTGAATCACTGAGCACCACTAATAGACACCTATCTACATGTCATATTAATCCTCCTTTTCCATCAATACCATGTGATATCAATGACAACACCAACCAATTCAATAGGGTTCAACATTCTCCCCCTTTGTAATTGATGACAATAAGCTCATAAAATTTGATGGCAAACTAACCTCTTCTGATATGCAAGACAATGAATTCTAGTTTCTGGCACACACTCTCCTCCTTTGAAATCTATGAAAAAGGTGAAAAACACAAAAATCATGAGTAACAGGAAATAAAATCATGATAAAGCATGCTCTTACCTCAAGACTCTCCCCCTGTAAAGATGCCGCTCTTTTACTTGATAAGACTCAATCAGTTGCAAAAATCTTCATTTAACACATGTAATACTCCTCCTGAGCTTATTCATTTAGATATTCAACCTTTACAATTTATTATAATGTATTTTATATGCCTCTTAATTTGTGTCTTGGGTTAGAGAACACACTCCCCCTATCTAGACTCAACCCGAGTCTTCTTGGAGCAACTTTGGCACCAGAGATGCCCCCTATCATTATGAGATGTTTAGTGACTGTTAGGGGTTGATATTACCCCCAATTTATGCCATAATTATTCAAAAATTTCTCTAGGAAAAGTTTTTTTTCATTATATCAATCACTTCCTCTTTTGTAGACACATGTTCAAGCCTATTTCTTTGCTCATTGACTTGTTCTCTTAGAAAATGATATTTGATGGGTATATGTTTTGTCTTAGAATGCAGCACTAGATTATTTGAGACTCTTATAACACTTGTGCTATCACAATATAGAGGAATAAGACCTTCACTTTCCACTTTGTAGTCTTCAAGAGTTTTCTTCATCCACATCACTTGTGTACAACAAATGGCTGCTACAACATAATCAGCCTCACAAGTAGAAAGAGCCATAAGAGAATACTTTTTACTCAACCATGAAATAAGGAACTTACATATAAAGAAGGCTCCACCAGTTGTTTTTTTTCATCATCTATGCTGCCTGCCCAATCTGCATCTGTGAAGAATTTAATTTGAAATTCATTGCACTTTGGATACCAAAGACCATAATCCAATGTACCCATGAGATACCTGAATATTATTTTGACTGTTAGAATATTCTTTTGACTATTTGGGGATGAAATTTCCCTTGAGTGTTCTTGGAAGTATTCCCACCAAACCAACTACCTACATAATATCAGGTCTATATGTTATTTAATACAAAAGGATTGCCTATTATGGAACTATATAGGGTTTGATTTACCTTTGGTGAGCTATCTTCCTTGTTGAGTTTTACATCCTACACTCATGGGAATGCTAACTAGACTTACTATATTGCATCTGGAATCCTTTTGATACATTTCTTTAATGTAATTTGTTTGTGAGACAAAGATTCTTCTTTGTTTTGAAGAATATGCTGCCCTAAGAAAAATGAGAGTTCACCTAACATTGAAATTTCAAAATCCTTTTTTATTACCTCAGAGAAACCATGTGACATGCTCTCATTTTTTCTCCCAAAAATGACGTCATCCACATAGAACAATAACAATCAACAATGTGTTATGTCTTCTTCTTTTATGTACAAATTGGTATCAAATATACCTTTTCCATGAATTTTTTCTCAATCAAGTACTTGTATAACCTACTATACCAGGCCCTAGGTGCTTGTTTAAGCCTATAAAGTGTCCTATTTTCAGCCTGCACACATAATCCAAGTCATCAGTAAGAGAAAAACCATATGGTTGCTCAATTTAAACCTCCTCATTCAAGTTCCCATTGAGAAATGCTGATTTCACATCCATTTGATAAAATTTGAAACCTTAATGAGATGACATATCCTAAGAAGAGTCCTAATGTCTTCCATCCTATCCACAAGAGAAAATATTTCATCAAAATATACTCCTTCCACTTGTGCATATCCTTTACAAATTGACATTGCTTTATTTCTAGTCACTTCAATTTTTTTATTCAATTTGTTCCTAAACACCCACTTAGTTCTAATGATGTTATTTATCCTTTGACCTAGGTACCAGCTCCCATGTTTAATTCTTTTCAATTAGGTTCCAACTCTTCATTCATTGCTTTCACCTAGTTTTTGATCCTTACTCGCCTCCATTACATTCTTTTGTTCTATTTTTGGATAAGAGAGCAATGTCTTCTTGATTTTGCAGCAATTTTTAGCCTCCTTCATGTTTGGATGCCTGCTGTATTTAGTTCTTATGATTTGGCTTGTAGGATGATCTCTTTTAACATGCCTTAAAGGTGAATTAGTATCACGTCTCTCTTCTTCTTCATGTTCAACTTCTGAAATTTCTTCATATCCTGATTTTCAAAAACTTGTGGAGTTTCTTTGGGCCAAGTTATCACTTTCTTTGAAAAAGATTCATCAATTATGAAATTAGTACTCTATACTATCTTGTGTTGTCTCTTATTGTAGCATATATATGCTGAAATAACATCTAATTATCCTAAAAAATAGGCCTTCATCACACCGTGAATCAACCTTAGCCATATTGTCATCATCTCTTTTGATGTAACACTTGCTTCCAAATACTCTAAGGTGCTTCACACTTGCAGGCCTTCCTTTCCATAGCTCATATGGTGCATTATTTTTATTAACTATGATTCTATATTTGTTTAAAATGTATACTATTGTTCTTACTGCTTCTCTTCAGTATTCATTAGACATTTTTGATTCATTAAGCTTAGTTCTAGCCATTTCCTGTACAATTATGTTCTTCCTTTCCACTACCCCATTTTTAGGTGTCCTTATAGCTGATAATCGTCTTATTATTCCATGAATCTCAAAAAATTTATCAAGTATAACTGACCAAAACTCTCCTCTTCTTTCAAACCTTAAACACTTTCTTTTGACATTGTTTTCATTTTCCACTAGTACTTTAAATGCTTTGAATGTTTCCAGTTCCTCTAAATTTTATTTTAGGAAGGAAACCCATGTCATCTATGTGAAATCATCAATCAACAACATGAAATAACTATCTCATTGTATTCTTTCAGTTCTAGTTGGTCTTACAAGATCTGTATGTATCAACTCTAAAGGCTAGGTAGTAGAATATTCTTTTGTTTTGAAGCTTCTCTTAGTTTTTTTCCCTTTAAGGCATGCTTTACAAAATTTATCAACTAGTTTTATGATATTAGGAATGTTCCTAACACATCCCATGTAGTTAATTTTGAAAAGACTATCAAAATTTAAGTGTCTTAGTCGTATGTGCCAAAGCTAGATCTCATCCACTTTGCTTGTGAACCACTTTTCTTTATTACTTCCTTTAGAACATACACATTGTTTTTGGTCCTCTTTTCCTTTCTAACCATCTCACCTAATTTATTTTTATTTATGTCACATCCTTTATCATGAAACAATATTGTATATCCCTATTTACATATTTGAATGACACTTAAAATATTGTGCTTCAACCCCTCAACATATAAACACATTTTTAGAGATAGTTTTGTCATTGTCAAGAGTTAGCTTACCTTTTCCAACAATGTTATCTAATGTATTGTCTCCAATTATCATTGTAGCAGAAGCATTTTCCTCTAGATATATGAACTTACTCTTGTTTTTTGTCAAAAGGATAGAACACCCACTATCAATATACCACTCCATGTCTTCACTTTGAGAATGAAAGGAAGTTTGTGCTATCAATCCTTGTTCCTTTGCATTTGTAGGATCTGATTTAACCTTATAAAAATTCTTGCTTTAATTTGGAGGTATTTAATAACAAAATTTGGATATGTGCCCATACTTTTGGCAATTGTAACAAATCATCTCATCCTTGCTTCTCACATGATAAAATTTAAGATGTATACCATGACCTTTAGGGGTAAGTGTAACAAATTGGGGGCCAAAAAGTGGACATGAAAACCTAAAATTCATGTACCATGATTGAGGTTTTTAAACCCACAATTGCGGTTTGAAAACCATGATCGCGAATTGTTTTCTATAGGTTTAGGAATTTCCGAACCTAAAGCCACGATCACAGTTTATAAACCGTGATTACAGTTTATAGAACGTGATCATGGTATAAAACTGTGATTGCGGTCCTCTGAGACAAAAAATAATAGACTCGCAACCCTTCATTTTCCCCCATTTTCGCATGCATACCATGATTCATCCTCCACTATTGGCACTCACACTTTGAATACCCCCTAAAAATTGCTCTTCGAACTTATGGATCATGAAATTTTCAATGATGCCACCAAGACGAAGAGGTAAGCCCTCAATTTTGATCAAATTTATTGCATTTTAGGTTTTTTTTTTTTTGTGATTTTAATGGGTTTTTCAATTTTTTGTTTATGTATACAATTTCTTTGTTTTGTTAGTTGTTTAACAAGCTCGTAATCCTCCAAACCTTCCAAATATTCCTCAAATCCCTCCAAACATTCCTCAAAACCCTCCTCCAAATGTAGATTTGCCTCCTGTGGCTCCTTCTGTCCCCATGGAACCAACAAGAACACAAGCTGATATCATTGGAAGAATCTAACAAAATAAAATTGCCATTGAGAACCTTATTAAGAAAATATTACAAAATCATGCCACAAATCTATCCCACATGAATTTAGCCAACACATCACAAACATTGATTGAAGAAGTTGACTCTGCAACCAACCAAATAAACATATAGAATACCTTTAGAGTTGATTGTAGGTGGTGGTATGCAAATAAATTATCCCATGCAACCATAAAAGACAAAAAATTGCAAAAGACCACATTTATGCATTATTTACTTACCTGAGAACCAATGACCACCCCCCATGACTACTTACAAACGTTTCCCAATCTATTGGTGCCATGATGAATGAATCAAGAACATTTTTTGGGACCGATGGTGGATGGTTTTTGATTATCCACCATGTAACAACAATGAGGTTCCTCTCTATTTTTTGAAGAAATTGTATTGCGAGTGTGAGCTTAATGAGGTCCCAAATTATTTTGAATTTTCTAAGTTTTTACAGACGAGGAGGTGGCTCTGCATAGAGTAGACTAGGTGAATGTGTAGTCAACCTAGGATCCCCTATGCCCCAAAACCACCAATGCCTTCAATTATCCCTCCTATAGTGAATGAGGTTGTGGAGATTGACACACTACATGTATTGAGGGAGCTCACTGACACTCTGACCCAACATAGTGACTAGATTGCATCTGGTGATGTTGGTGGAGGTGCCAGTTCTAGTGCACCACACCACTGCGGATCATGTGGTGATATATGCACTGTGAGCGAGACATCATTTGTTGGATCACATGATTTATTTTCTCTAGATGAGATGATGGTGAATGTTTTTGGAATTACTACAAATGATATCTGGTCTTTCATAGGTAAATGTCAAATAAATATAATATATTTATGTAATAGTTTATTTCATTTTATATTTTAATATATATGCATTTGATTATGTCATACATACATGTAAAAACTAATATTTTTTGATTTTTAAACAGCAAGAGCTGGTGAATGAACACATCCAGCATCGATGTGCTAGCTACTGTAGTTGGGGAATGTTACAAACGTAAGCTTCAAGTTACTTACATTTCAAATTTTATTTTATTGCATGTTTATTATTAAATACACATATTAATTTTTGTGTATAAAGTTTCACATGTACATGTACATATTAATATGTTTGTCTTTTATATGCAGGATCCTGGAAAGTCATTATTTACTATGGGAACTGAGGCTATTGGCATGCCTCACATGAATGTTACGCAGGTTATTTTCTCTTTACATGTTATTTCTAATTGTGGAATTTTCTAATTATGAAATTCTCTAGTAGTTTACAATCCCATAACTCTAGCCAATACAATTTGATCATAACATTAAGCTCTTATGATGCAAGGGTTTAGTAAATACTCTCCCCGATATACAAACTCTCATTTTATCATGATCATGGACACTTACCTCTATGCTAGACATGTTTCTAGAGAACTCCATATCTAATGCTTTATCCATCATCCCTTTCCTCTAAGGATCTATTTTAGCTTCTTAGGATGTATGCATAACTGACCTTGCCAACATTGTTAGTTCTATGCATTCTTTATTAACCATTTTCTCTCTAAACAACAAAGAGATGACAATATGGGATGATGTTACCTACACTTCTAAATAGATCATGGGTCCATTATTTCATGTTTATCGCCAATACTCCCTATGCAATTTTATACACCGAATCTCATATTATATTTGTTATTCATCAAGTTTCTCTATATTTGCATTCTCATGTACAACGGATATAGCTTGTTGACCTACCTAGAACCAAGTTCTACATACAAAATATATTCCACATTTTTAATAAATTACTTCTTGAATATTAATGCAGGGGTTATGCATGAACTTGGGCTTTAACTATTTTTCTTTAAAGTTTTATTATTCACATGAATGGACTGTTTCACAGCTATTGAAGTCCAGCTTATGAACTTGCTCAAATGACCAACCTATACCTACCCCTTACACAAAGGATATCCATTTTTAGGTTGCAATAACAACATGTGTATTCTCCTACACACCTAGTTGAGGTCCACTAAGAAACCTAATTTAAACCTTTAGACTCTTTGAAGAAAAATCAAGCAAGGGATTTCAATTATGTATTATTGTAATTCTGCCCCAAGGGTGATCTAACTGTTCTTAAATTCACTGAGCCAATGTCTTTAATAGAATGTACAAGGTCTCCAAAGCATACCAAAATGTGAACAGATTGTTTCTCATCCTGATTAAACTATCCATGATCCTTCATGTGAAGTTCGATAGCTAAACATTCCATTCAACTTTCACAATGACCCCTTCCTGTGACTTCATATTGTCTTGTCACAGTCAGACCTCATTCCACTGATGGAATTTTAAGGTGTTCCTACACCCCTAAGATCATTAAAATTTATCTCATTAATACTTGATATCACCTGATGAATACTCAAGTCTAATGAACTTCAATTATGTATTCAAATTATAATTCTGAACCCTAGGTATCTGCCAAGATTTCTGTACACTGTCCCAATTACAAGGTCTTCAATGGAATTAGAAGGTTATCCAGGGCATACCAAATTTTCAATAGACCTATATCAATCATCATGACTCAATATTGGGGTCTTCTAATTCATGCAAAAACATAGACAATTTGAAATTTCTAGCAAGATTCACCCATACAATAAAAAGTTACACAAAGCCCTGGATAGAGCCTTGAGAGCCTACCATTTTCTCTAAAAACCAAATTATGTAATTTCAAGACACATAAAAATTATGATTATGATCTACATCACTTGTAGGACACTTTTCATATTAACAGTCAAGAGATATTATGCAAATAAATAGGACTAGGGTTTTGAATACTCTACTTTATCCTAAGGTGTTTAGACTATTGGTTCGGTTATAGTCCATTGGAATTTACGCTATATTCTTTGTAAATAGGCCTTATGGGTACTAGTCCTCTTCTCAAACTAAGACTCATTGCTACAATTTTCACATTAATATTGATATACATGTTTTAGGTACAACTTATAACTACCAGGGAGGCACTCATCCCTATATGTAGTTTGTGGAAAATGTCTTTAGATGTTCGGGCTACTTCAGTGTCAGGCATAGTCCACTTAAAATCCCTGAGGTACAATTTTTCAAATTTGTTAAATCATGGATGAATTTTTTCAATAGGTGACTTATCTACAGTCTCAAATGGCACCTAGAGATATCTCATTTGAACTATTTATTTGTATGTAGACTACCTCCACGTAAGGATACCGTCTGACAATGCAGTTTGTCAATCATAAATTTTTTTCCATCTATGAGATCATGGTAAGCTCTCACCACCCTATTAAAAATTGCTAAGATTATGCTAAGATTAGTGTCCAGTTTGAGTCAGTGTAAAGGCTAAGGGAAACACTCATATTCGGTGCGGGAAAAAGTCATTGCTTCTGGGCGTAGTCCCCTTAAATTGACTGTACACACACATAGGGATGGCCTAGTAAAAACTTCGATGGGAGGAGTACTCAGTCTCTATGGTTCCCTAGAGATGTCTCATCCAATGCTACACCTCCGCATAGGATACCTCTCTACCAGAGCCTATCTCATTTTTTCCATCTCCACATTGGTACTCTAGCTGCCCCTCTTGTTTGCAAACACGCTAAATAGTGTTCTCTTGAGTCAGTGTAAGGCTAACAAATGTTATATTTTTCTTCTCTTAGCTTCGAGAATATAAAATTACTCTACTAACAATGCAAACCACATGAAGGGTGGAAGATTTTTTGGCACCAATAACCTACATAAAAGTGTCAGCCAAATAAATTTAAGTTGAATCAAAATCATACTAGATATATACAAAATACATAAATTTATTAAAATATATGAACTTGAATCTAGTTGACAAATTTAAAAAACTTCAAAGAAATTATATATACCAAATGAGCATGTAAATTCATTCCAATGAACCATTAGGACATGAAGGTGGAATCTTTTCTGGCACCACTAACCTGCATAAAAAATTTTATTCAAATAAATTTAAGTTGAATCAAAACTGGATACTAGATATATACAAAATACACAAATTTAATAAAATATATGAACTTGAGAGATCTAGTTGACAAATTTAAATAGTTTAAAGAAATTGTATATACCAAAAAAGTATGTAAATTCATTCTAATGAACCATGAGGACATGAAGTTGGAATCTACTTTGGAACCACTAACCTGGATAAAAGTGTTAGTCAAGAATCAAAACCATACTAGATATCTACAAAATACACAAATCTAATAGAATCTATGAACTTGAATCTAGTTGAAAAATTTAAACACTTAAAATAAATTATATATACCAGACACGCATGTAAATTCATTCTAATGAACCA
The DNA here is from genome assembly GCA_019776745.2 of Taxus chinensis. Taxonomy (NCBI): domain Eukaryota; kingdom Viridiplantae; phylum Streptophyta; class Pinopsida; order Cupressales; family Taxaceae; genus Taxus; species Taxus chinensis. Next base: position 592,499,770 of record CM034153.1, read on the forward strand.
TCAGGATTAGATCTACTCTGAATATTAGACAAGATTGCTTCATGATTTGACTCTCGAACCTTCCAAAGAATCTTGTTATTAGGCCTTCCTCAATATCTATAGAACTGAATATTTGATGCTAGAACTAGAATGCAACTATAAGTGTATTTCTTGTGTGTCTCGAAGTCTTCAAAACACCCAAATAGAGGAATTTTTTAATGGATACCATCGAAGCCAAGTTCCAGTATCTACCACTGACCCTGTAGGGTACTCAATATCTTCACCATCTATAACAAAATAAGTTAACTTCTTTCTTTTCTCAATGCAACGACAAAAGAAATAGTTTGTTCCTTCTTCCTTTTCATATGCGCAATAACTACAAACACATATCCTATAAAAATAGAGGTTTTAACTCAAATTTGAATTACATATTAATTTCAATGGGCATAACTCAATATACAAAAATTGTAAATAACCATTTACCTTGTCACACCAAAATCAAAATTTCGTCAAATTCCTTAGATGTTTCAACTTCATCTGGAGAAACAAGTCGTAATGCTTGTGGAGGTTGATAGCTGGGAAGTGGAGTTAGAGGCCTACAAATCCATCCATCCACCCATTCTTGTGAATCACACTCAACAATGACAAATTTGATACAAGATACAAAAAATCACACCAAATTTCTTGTCCATGTGGCCCACGAAGTAGCATCTGAGATATAAAATGAGTGCAAATCACTGGACCTTGTGAGTGTCATACAATCCTCGTAGTTAGCAATTTTTTGTTCCTCTATCAACCAAAAATATCTACGAACTATGGAATTTTCTTGAAAACCTCGGGCCATGTTGTCAATACACCATTCCACTATGGTCTTTGCATCTTTCAATTTAGCACCATCTTTATACTTTAAATCTTCTCTTGCAAGAGCTCTTTTCACACATGCCCATATATTGTCATGCTCTCTTTTTGCATGTCCAGCTTCAGTGAAACTCTAAATATGTTGCACAACCTTCTTGAGGTGCATCTTACTCATCCAATAAAACATTCATGTATTTTTAAACTGAGATGTGTAATTATCTGACCATATATAATGTTGATTTAAGTAGATGTCCCTATCAGATAAGTTTCCATAAAATAACTGGAAACACCCTTGCACAAATTTAGTAGAATAAGTATGATCAACACTGATATAAAAGTGGTACTCCATTAAATTTTTTTGATCATTCTCTATACTGTCAGGAGAATGTATAAATGTGTAATGCCCCGCCTTGGGACACTAGACATCATACCAATGTGTCTCTAAAAATTTGGGTAGTATGTGTGTGTGTGTGTGTGTGTGTGTGTGTATTTTAAGAGAACCATTAATACTAATCCTTTTCTTGACCGTTTCCCATTAATAATCAATTTATCCTAATTAATTTACCCAAAATCAAATAAACACTAGCCCAATAATAATTTAATTATTTTACTTTATTAAGTTCACTAGGGTCATAAATAAAAGTTTACACCCCTTGTAAATAATTAGTCTTCCCCATTTTAATTAATTTTCCTACACACCCCCTTATTTTAATTCTCATTCCCATTATATTTCCCATGACTTAAAGTGTGTGGGGTTTATTGTGAGCCCTAGGATTATAAAAATCTAGGCCCTAGATCTTCAACTTGCCCTAAAGTTGACCTAACTCAACTTTATGTTTTCCTTTCCTTTCTTTTCATCTTCTCATTTTTTACTTGTTTTTCTTTGCTGTGAAGGTTAAGGAGTTATGAAGGATTGGCTTCATAGAGTTTTTGAAGGAAAATAACATTATTATCCCTTATCCATTATTATTAATATATTTTTCTTGTATATTTCCACCAGATGCATTCTCTGGTGGGGTATGTTGAATACCCATATGATTATTATTATTTTTTTTTTTTTGAGGTAACTCTCCCTGTATGTATATATATATGTATGTGTGTGTATATATATACACACACATATATATACCTATATACACACATATATATACATATATACATATATATATATATATATATATATATATATATATGTATATATAACTTATTAAATAAAACAAAAACCGGATTTAAATTACAAAACCTGAACTGAAAATAGGTCGCAGATTTTAATAGAGCCAAAAATTTATTTGGGGAAGGGTTTCGGTGGAAGGGAGGGGGATGGGTTAGAGTTGGGGGGAAAACGGTGGCAACGAGGGGAGAGTTGGAGGGAGTGGACGTGGGTTGGAGGGGCATGGACATTGGTGGCTGTGGGAAGCAGTGGAGGCAGCGAGAAGTGAGGACAGTGGGCGGCCGCGCAGGGAGAGGGGGCAATGGAGTGGTGGTGGCAGCGTGGGTGTGGGGAGCGCTCGGCCCTCCCCAAAACCTACGTTTTGTTTTGTTTTGTTTTTTTGTTTTTGATTTATTATTTAAAATTCATTATTATGTCCCATATATATATATGTAAAACTTATATTATAATAACAATAATATAGTATATACCCTAATATGCACTAGTATACCATAACAAAAAAAATATAACCATATTATTATAAAACTTGATAAGAAATTTCGTAGGAAAATAACCTGGTTATATTTTGTGGCATAGCTATATTAATTACATGAGTATATATGTTGTTATAGTGTATTCAACATTAAAACCATACTAAGTTGTAAAATAAATAGATTATGTTTTGGCATTGTTGGGAAAAATAAGAAATACAAGTCCTTTTTTATTATGCCAATATTAATTTGGTTTACTAGTAAAAGTGACAAGGAGATTGTAGCAACTAAATCGTATGATAAAAGAAGCTTGGGATTAAGTTAATAACTTAGTGAAGGAGAGGATATGTCCATGTTTGATCATTTTATTTATACAATAAGGAAAGAAAAAGAACTAGTTTCATTCCATTCACTAAACTTTCAAAAGTAATTTGAAAAGAGATGCATTTTAAAAGTGATGTTTTAATTTACATTTAGTCATATTACCAACATTTTACAAGAAGAGATATATTGCTCGAAACTAGAGTATTTCCATTCAATGATAACCCTAAGGCTCAATTCTATGACTAGATTTCCTTTCCAATGCTCTAACAAAATACATATTTCAGATTTTTAAACAAGAAGGATATCCAACAAGGAATAAAATCAATTTTCTTTTAATGCTAGTAACTTCACATTATTTCTCTTTGAAATACAATGTTTCCAATAAACAACTTTCATTCCCAAATGGAGTTGAAAAAATTCTTATGAAGAGATTTCCATATTGATTTTACAAGCTTTCTTTTCTAAGGGCATAGGTTCACATTTGTAAAAATAAGCTAAATTACATAGCTATTCAAGACAACCTTTTTACAAGATCTTTGCAATATTGAAGGAAAATTTCTCAAGCATAGTGACTTAAGTTTACAAGTAACCTCACATACAAAATAGGTGTTTTATAAGAAAAGAAAGATTCACAGAGCCACATTCATAAAGATATAATGAGAGTAATGTCCTAAAAAAGAATGAAGATGACAAAGGGGACCAAGATGACTAGGAGACTCCAACTATCTCCAAATTGAGCTCCAAACTCAAATACTCTTACAAAAATCTAACTCTAAGAGAACAAGGCTTGTTAACCACCCAACCTTTAGGCATCATTACATGACTTTCCAAGGTTGGAAGGCATGCTAGCCTACCATAAGCCCATGGGAAAGAGGACTACTATCCACAACATTGGACAAGAGTAAGGGAGACAACCAATATCACATTCACATAAAGACAAGACAAATATGAAAACAAAACACCAATGTTGCAAAGATGAAAAAGAGGAGAAACCATGTTCTACCTCTAAAATGGGGAAGAGAAGAAAGGAGTTTCTCCAAATGCCAAAAGTGGTAACCAACAATGGTAATACAAAACCAAGATCTCCACACCCTCCTTATTCCTCAAAAGTCATTCAAACCCTCCTTATTTCTCCATCCTTTCACCAAATCCTTCTTGGAAGGATTTTCAAACCCCAAAGGGGTTTCTTAACCAAGAATGGGGAAGGGGGTTCAAACTATATGAACCACCTTCCCCACCTCAATCCATTTGAGGGGAGTAACTAAAATCCTACATGACTTTCCCGTCAATCCATGAGGATTGAGAGGAAAAAATCCCCCTCTCTTTCCCCACAAACTCCAAAAATCCATCATGCCATGTGATGGATGGAGGAAAATAAAACTGCAACATAACAACACATGGTAACACACAAGTAGTAACACACATTTTAAACAAACAAGAAAAATATATATCATGAAATAAACACAAAGATGAACTCAAGGAGCCTACCTCTAAAATATCTCCACTTCTATCTTTTCCCTTTCTTTGTCCAAGCAAGCTCTAGCTCCAAAATCCACAAGCCTCCAAGTAAAAGCTCCAAAAAAAATTCTCTTCTTTCCCCCATGAGGGAGAATTTAAAGAGGAGCCAACAAAAATCCTCACAAATGAGTGGGTGACATGTGTCACCCCTTTCTTCCCTCAAGGTCAAAGGTTCTCAAAATAAAAGAGAGAAAGGATAAAATAGCTTTTAACCCTATTCTCCCAAATTACTCAAAATGAACAACAAAACAAACTTGTGCAACTTTTAACAAAGCACACTTACCCATCCACCTTACATGGATGTGACCAAAGGAAGGAAAAATGGGAGGAAAACTCCCTCTAAGCCTTAGAAATAAGCCCCCTACCTATTAGGTAGGGTCCAAGGGCCCATTTTTATGCTAAGTGAACTCCAAAACTAAAAAGGGGTCACTAAAAATGCCTAAAATAACCAAATTTCGGGTTTGACACATTTGGGTACAAGGGTAGAGGATGTGGGGCCCACCTAAGGGTTCACATGTGACCCTAATCCCTTTTGATTAAACATATCATTAAACAAACTCAAAGCTTAATGCAAGTGGGGCCATTAAGTCCCCAAAACAAGTTTACAAAGCAAACTAAACATCCTAAGTAAGATTAATATTACAAGACATATTATATTACAAATGAGGGTCACTCATAGTGCCCAAAACAATAAAATCTAATACTAAGGCCTCATACAATAAACACGGTTAGGGCTTAGCCTCGTGGGCTGCTTGTGTAAAATTGTGTAGCTGGCCTGAATCCCATGTTCTCTTGTGACCTGTCACCTGCGCACTCATTGCACACATTAAACGCACTTGTTCGATAAAATGTGAATCAACTAATCAATAAGAAGTCAAATAATTCTATGCTAGCATATCATCATTCTGGAATCGAAAATGCGACACATGCATAATTATACATAATCCACCATGAGTTAGCCATAACGATAAAGTGACATTCATCCATAGAATCCAAACATGAAATCAAACTAAGTATCCATCAAATATAAATGAGGTCCGAACAATATCATATCAGTTAGTATCTATGACATCATAAGATAAGGTGACAACATAGTAATCAAGCTAAATTGACGCTATACGCCCAAATCTCCATACATGTCTAATAAGATCAAATATCCTAATGTAATTTCCAAAATATATCAAATCCTTGCTAAAACATGTCTATGAGAAAAAGGAACAACAAATAAATGAGGCTATAAAAAAAGTGGGCACTACAAAATGCTATATGCACAAAAATGGTAACCTATACTGAGTTGTCATATTGCGATTGAACCTCCATTTGCGGTTACAACATGTAATTATCTATAAAATAGACCACTGAAACAAAATTACCAATAGGAAATGTGTCATTGCATATCTTGAAGTGTTCATCTAACCATAGATTTTTGTGTGTATGCCTAACATACTCATAAACAATTTCATCCTTAAATTTTCTCATAAATTGAAAAACAAGCATATGTTCTGTAACTAGCTCACACTGTTCATACTCCTTTCCGTCTTTCAATTGGTATGATATTGATTTATATTTATCAAACTCAACTAAATTATGTCCTATTACACCTCCAATTTTCTCATGGATAAAACTTTCCAATTTAGGTAATCTGCCTCACGTAACATAACTTCCATCTAAACAATCTTGACTATAAATGTTTTTTCCAAATTATCTTTCAAAAAATATCGTAGGAATGAAATCCTTGGAAGATATTGGTGGAACTTGAACACCACATTCCAGTAACATAGTTCGGAATGAAAATCGAAACGAATACGCAAAAATTTAGCATAATGCATCGCAAATTCAACATGTTGCCTATAACAACAAGTGTGAGCATGGTTGATTTTCACATAGAAAGGTTTTAACATTTCAAAAAAATGTTGACTAATTTTAATTTCTGGATGCTCTTATTCAAACTTACAAAAAATTGAGTTTGAGTCTTATCTAATAAATGTTTTGGATGTGGTTCGCTATTAGTAGAACCAACTCTCTATTTTACAACATCTCTTGTATTAGGTGAAACTCTAGTGTTATCATGCCAAAATTGAATAAAAACTTCTCTTATAGCATCATATATATATATATATATATATATATATATATATATATATTTGTTTGTTTTTATGTGGCGATCAAGTAGAAAATGCCTAAAAATCAGTGTTATTGAGTGATTGAAGGATACTACGCCTTTCAATTGCTTTCATTAGAGTTTTTCGATTAACTTTCAATATTCGACTTATTTACCTAATCAAACATTGTTTTTTTGTTGATTCACTTACAACACTAGTAACAAGTACACTACGCACAACATTACTATCCCTTGTGCGTCTCTTGAAACCAATAGTGTGATATGCGTCATGAAGGTTTTCAAAAATTGTAAAGGTTTGACCATGTATATTAGATGTTATCAATCCTAAGGTATTTAATATAGGTCTCATTTTATTCAATTTCATCAAACTAACCAACAACTGACATCTTTGTGAATCATTTAAAATTTCAAAATAATTATCCCAAATTTCAGTGGCTTTTCTTCTTCTTTGTCATTTAGAAATTTTATCATACATTGGTTTCAAAATGTTCTCATCTATTTTAATTAAATAATTAGGTCTCTTACGTAAAATCCTAGGAGATGTTTTTGTCAAATTTTTCTTGTCTACGGTTTTAAATTGAATTTCCTGATTCACTTTTTCATTGTTTCCTTCAATTTCAACATCAACTATATCATGAGTATTTAATTCATCTTCAACATTGACAATAAACACATCTTCATCACGAGTATTTAATTCCACTTCAACATTGATAGTAGAAACATTACCTGGTTCCTCATTGTTTACAATAGTAGGGGTTGAAGATGAACCTCTTTTTGATTCATGAAGTTTCCACATTCTCTCAGCATCTTGAAATATTTGTGTGTCTAATTCATCTGATGTTTTTTTAGTTATTGATTTCCTTTTTTGAATTCATTTCTTGTCCCCTATGATGTTTTGCTTCCTATGATAAGAAAAATGTGCAGAAATTGACAAAATTTTGTAGTAATTCATACAGTAAAAATCACATGGTAAATCAAACATTGGGATCTATGTAAATATGATTTAATAACCACGATCACGCTTTATAAACATTGATAAAGCGTGATCACGGTACTTTTATTTAAACCACAATCACGGTTATTTCTGTATCATCAAATCTGACTCTCAAGGCTTGGGAAATATCTATTTTCCTGAACCAGAGCTTTGGGAGGCCATTTTTGCGTGTGAAAGGCAAAAAAGTTTAAATTTACTCTTCTGCAGACTTGAACCATGCCAAAAAATTGAAAACATGTCACAAAAATGGTACCATCGCATAGGGGAGACTGTTAGCTTTGTAGAAATATTTATTTTAAAGTGAATAAAATAAGATAAATATTATTTTATAATTTGTTACTAATAATAGGTCTTTAAGACACTTTTTTCCGTGAATGTTCATGTGTACGTTTAAGACTGCAACTTTTATTTTACTTATCAGAATGTGATAAAACATATACCATCCCAAGCATGGTGAAATTTTATACACGTTAAAAAAAAGTATTTGATTTTGATATATTTTGATGTAGTTATGGTGGGAAAACAGAAAGTGCTTCATTTTCTAAATGTTTTGAGACCACTTTCATGGGAAAAATCATAAAAAAATATTACTAAAAAAAATATAAAATAAAATCCATCCTAAGATAGAAAACGACATCTAACTTTTCACCAAAGGAAAAAAAAAGTTTTGGTCATCCAAATCATGGGAAAACGGACTACAATCTTATAGGTCTTTTAAAAAAAAACCAAGTCATAGAATTTTGAGTGTTTAATATAGCTAAACTTGTCTATTTTTAAAAAAAATTAGCAGTTTCAAAACTAGATTCCGGATGCTACGATTCATATTTATGTAAAATTTTCTAATTTTGAGTGCGTGTATGGCTAATAATCCATACAAGTTGAGGTTTTGATTTTTTTTACAATATGACATCCACTTATGACCCCTTTTTGGTCCCCCAACTTGGTGTGCTTACCCTTAGCATGCATTCTACATTTTGAGCCCTTGTGACAAAATTCATTACATGAAAAACAATATCCATAAAATGAATGAGCATACCTCATAACATGATGTTGTTTTCCGGAATGATATCTCTTCCTGATATTAACTCTCTTAGCCTTGGGAGGTTCTTGAGTTGTCTTGGTCATATTCTTGCCCGCTGATTTGTCATTCTCATTATTTTCTTTAAATCCAAGACCAGATTTATCAGTTGCATCTCTTTTTTTGCCTAAAAGATCAACTAGATCAGTTGTGTTCTTTTCAAATTTATGATAGGTCTTTAATTTTGTGGATGTATGATCTAATTGAGTTTGCAACAACTCCATTTCAAATTTGAGATTTAGGTGATCTTCTTCCTTGATCTTGAAGGCTTTTTCAATATGTTTGATTTTTGCTTCGAATTCCTTGACCATTTCTTCATGTTCTTGAGCTTCTTTGTTCTATTTCTCCTCAAGAAGGTTGATTTTACCTTCATATTCTTTCACCATCAGTTTCAATTTTTGATTCCTCTTCCTTTGATGTTTCAACTCTTCGAAAGCACTTATTAGTTCAACCTTAAGATTAACCTCTACTTCTTCATCATCTGAAATTACATATTCAGTGTGAAATTTACCTTTTGACTTGCTTTCAACAGATACTTCCATATCCATGAACAAGTTTTCAGCTTATGTCCCTTCATCATCACTCTTAAATATGCTGGAATCCCTTGACTGAGAAGAGCTTGATCCTTCTTATGTGTAGAAATTCTTCTTGTTTTTGAAGTATTTATTTTTTCCCCCTTGCTTCTTGAATTTATTCTTTTGCTTTTGAGAGGATTCTTCATCATCTTGGACCCCTTTGTGTTTGTTTGGACATTTTGAGGTAAAATGACCAATTTGGTCTTGTTGGGGGTTAACACACTCTTGTTGTACAAATCTATAATCAAAATTAAGCATACAAGTAATAAATATGGAAATAAACCAAAAGAACAAAACACAAGATATAACATGGTTCACCCAGTGTAGGTTACATCCACTAAGAAACAAACAATCTATTAATCTTTTCTTTATAGAGGATGTACAATGAAGATCTTCAATCTTCCACACCTCACACGGATATACATTAATTTTCCTTCACAAGCTTCTCTAAGCTCTTTCCAAGAATTCCTTCTTACAATATTCTCAATTATTACCTTATAACACTTATAAGTATATACAAACATTAGGGTAACTTAGAAATACATTTACAACCCTTAGATCACCTTTTAATCAAAGGTTGGATCTAATCCTGTGTTTTAAATAAAAACTTTCACGGATAGGTAACCGATGCCGGTTACCCAACCGATACTAGTTCCTACTAGCTGACCAACGCCGATAACCCAACCGACGCCGGTTACTATGTAAACTTGGAAGTTTGTAAATCATGCTATTTGTGAAGCCATTTAGATCCATAACTCAATAGGTCACAACTGAAACATTTAAATGACAACTTGCCTATATACTTACCTAAACCTCTTTTAAGCTTCCTTACAAACATGAATTCCACCTTCTCATCATCTATCTCCATACCAGACTCAACTTTATTCTTCTTACCTTGTGATTCCTTATCATCCTTGAAGGCTGCCTCTTTCTTGATTGGTTTTGAATCACTTATTATCATCTCATAGGATGTTAAAATTCCATGAAGATCATCCATTTTCAAGGTGGTTAAGTCTTTGGCGTCCTCTACTGCTGACACCTTAGAATCAAATTTTGAGGATAAGGATTTGAACACCTTTTTCACAAATACACTCTCTTCTATTTTCTATCCTAATCCTCTGATCAAATTTATAACTTTATCCATTCTTTGCAAGTATGAAGCAACATTCTCACCTTTCTTCATTTTCACGCCTTTAAACTATACATGGTAAGTTTGTAACTTGGCCAACTTTACCTTACTTCTCCTTCATATATTGTCTTCAATTTTTACCACATTTCTTTAGTCGTAGTGCACTACATGACCTTTATAAACTCAACCTTATCCAACCCACAGATAATTACATTTATGGCCTTGGAATTATTTTCACTTTCTCTCTTTCTTGATGCATTAGTAGGGGGTGCAATTAGAATAGTGTAGCCACTATCAACTAATTTCCATTTGTCATTTGTCAAACCCAAATGACATTAGGTAAGTTTTAATCTTGACACTCCAGAAAGCATAATTGGATCCATTGAACAAGGGTGATTTGGAGGTAGAAAAACCACTTGATGACTAATTGTTTGCCATTGCTGAATTGTCTGGACCTCCCTTGAGCTGTTAAACTCACCACACCAAGGACACACTATGATACCTATTGTTAGAAATTGTACTACTGAGAGGGGGGTGAATCAGTGTTCAATTAAAATTTTATTTATCAATTCAAAATTCAATAAGATTATTAAGCTGTGTAAGAACACAGATCAAATGAAACAATGATCACACATGAGAGAGAGAGACAAGATTTTTTAAGTAGGAAACCCAAAATGGGAAGAAAACCCACTGAACCAAAGGACTATTTTCTCAATGGTTACAAAAGTGTTGATCTACAAATCAACTGATGAAGCTACAACTTAAAATCAATCTATAACTTGATCATAAGAAAGATACAACTGGTAAGAAAGCTACAACTGAGTGTGCACACAAAATACTGATCACTCTTCAACTTGGTTGTAAGACACCTGATTGTGACCCTAAATTTGTAAACAGACCTTCTTACTTCACCTACAATCTCATCAATATTTCAACTCACTACTTCTCATCTGCTCTCTGACCTCTTGAAGTAATCACTATCTCTTCTTGGCTTATCAACTCAATTATCTTGCTCATTCTTTACTAACTCATTCATATATGATTCATAATGCTTGTATTCATTTTCCAAGATCTCTGAAAATTTTGTCTCAGTCAAAAAATACACTTATCTCAGTCAATTTTACCCTACACTGTTCACTGTACTCTTCATCACACATTGGCACTTTCACATCTCTCAAAAATTATATATATTTTCTTCACATTTTCTAGTTTTCATAGTCTCCTATCATGTATTAAAAAATAAAAAACTGTTATGGGACCTTTCACCTTCTATATTATACACCACATCACACATTCCAACTTACACTAACTCAAGCTCATTTGCCTTGGAGGAAACCTTTTCAACTTTTGTATAGTTTTTGGCTTTTCTGCCTTTTTGACTACTATATTTGACCAAAAATAGTCTCTTCACCTTCTTATTTTGAGATGGAGGATGAAATCACGAGTTTGTAATTGATCAAAGGCTCTTAAACTTCTTCATGGAGCCATTTTCTTTGAATTAGGTTGACTTAAGACTCATCAACTCCACTAGAAGACCAAACAACAACTTATAACACCATTACCATGATTTTGTGTTACAAAAATGGAAAAGGTAGTCACTTGTGAACATTTGAGCATTAAAAACCTTTTTCAAGGCTCTCTTTAGAGTCATGTTGAACCTATGAACACCTCTTAAGTCTAATTTGCAAGACTTTAACATTGTACTGTGTAAATTTACAACCAGAGTTCAACTTTGGAAGCACATCCATAAAAAATCACCTAGAAATGGTTTCTATTATACCTTTCAAATAATTTTGAGGATTTCCAAACTTCATTTACCCTTTTTGGAGTCAACTACAACAAGATAGAGTTCTCTATTGTCAAAATAAAGCTTTTAATTTGATAAAAATATCATTTTACTGTCCTGTCACGACTGTGCACAAACACTGTTAAGAAAATTTATCTCGATTGGAGATGAAAATGATTAATTATTTTTACAAAGCATTCATGCCCTCCATAAAAATATTCATTTAAAATTTTAGAAATTTTTATCGGTGTAATCTTGAGTTTGATGAATTTTCCTTTTAAAAGCCCTAGTTTCAGGTTAAAGGGCACTGTAGTCACCCGAGAGCATATTTTCTCTATTTCTTCACTCCACCAACACCTATGAGCCTAAAAAATTATCCCTGCACTCTTTTTTCCATGAACAACCTTTTTGGACTCCCACAGTCGAAGACTCCTTTGCAAACATACATGATCTGTTTAGGTTTATGACTTCAAGGAGGTGAAGGCCCTTAGATAAAATGACACAAGCCAAGCATCATGAATTAGTGAGTTCATTTTATAAAACTAAAGAGTTACATTGTATCTCATTACCATTTAGAGGAGATAAGTTTGTGATTGAACACTTCAGGATTATGCAAGAGCCACATAAACAAATTTTATCTTGAGCTACTTAATGCCAATTTTCCACTCAAGTAGTTTTTCATTTGTACCTATATTTTACTAAGAATGAATTAAAACATGATTATGCTTCCTTTTTCTAGAATTGAAGGAAAGAAGACTGGTTTTTTTCAAGCTTCCTTGACATGGCATACAAGACATTTGAAGGAAATAACAAACTCAGAGTTGTCTTACACTTTACCTTGAAAATTAAAAGCTCTAAAATGTTTCCTGATCCTATAGATATTGATTAATTCATCAAATAATTTAAATAACCTTTTCACAATAACTTCTACTAAAGAAATACAAGCTTGAAGTGTTAAATGTAGAACTATCTAGACATAGCTTTGTAAAGCACATACATGCATATATGACACAGTATACCTTGAGGTACAACAGAGTCACCATTTTGACTTAGAGGAGGTTTTATATGCTTCTGAAGACTATATCTATCTTGCAAAAGTGATTTAGAGTTAGAAAACTTAGATTAAGCCAATCAACTCAAGAAAGAGCCTTGTAGAGAGAAAAAAACACTGGTAGGAAAATGCTCATAACTTACTTGATTATTAACCAATTTCTATTATTTTTTTTGCAAAATTTTAGGATTAGAATTATCTCCAAAAATTTATTCTATGATTTATCTGAACAAGCCTCCATATTTTTTCTTGGGTGCTAAGAAGACAGAAAGCTCAATTTGGATTTCTCAATGAACTAGTTTTAGAAAAACTTGCATAACCTCACATAACTCTTCAAAAATTGATGAAATTTGGCTTGAAGCACCACAAGACACCCCTATACACACTCCATAGGTTGGTTAGCAATATATTTTCCTGTACAACTCATACCTATCTCATTGACCTCAATCTTTGTTGTTAGTCCCGAAGGGTAGTTTTGGTGAACTTTGGATTTTTACCTCCAGGAACTGAAATAAACCTTGTTATTGTTCACACATAACCTAGACATTATCCCTAGGATCCTCCTATGCTTACATGGTCTTGTCATGACATGTACCAATCTTTCACATCTCATTTGTCTCTAGAACTAGGCCTAAATGAGCTAGTTTCAACTGAGACTTCCACAAGATGACCTGGAACACACTCTAAGAGCTATATCCCATACTAGTACCACCATAACTGACTTGTATAACCTTTGAGCCAAGAAAACCAACCTACACTCTATCTTTAGTGGTCAACAAACTCACTATTTAACCATGTAGCACTCTAAGACCACCCTGAAACCATCATGAAGAATCCAAGATCCAACTTGAATCATTGAGCACCATTGATAGACACCTATATCCATGTCATATCACTCCTCCTTTTCCATAAGTTCTATGTGAAATCAATAACAACACCAACCAATGTAACGAGGTTCAACACTGAGACCCAAAAATGTGTAGGAAAAAAGCACCCATGGGAGGACATGAGCGTTCAGATGCCAGTGTCTAGTTAGATGCTTAGGTTATGTGTTTTCTGTATAGGAGGAGCTTCATTGTTAGTTTCTTTTTTTTGCTCTTATCTTGCTACAATGTCACTGATCGTACTTTTAACCTGTAAAACAATTATCTTCCTACACATGTCCACAAACCACATCAAATATAATAAAAAAAGATGCAAAATGTGGAGTCAGATTGACTTCGTCGGTCACCTGAAGAGTGAACTTAGTACCTAGTGCTACACTACATTTAAGACTCCATGTAGTTTTGTGTGCAAGTATGTGTAATGATGTGCTAGGTTGCCCCTATGTAAGTTATACTATGATAGTGGGCTCGATCTAGAATGCTCCAAGTACGCAAATTTATGTGATGGAATAAAAAGAACTTCCCCTTCTATGTTTTATATGTAAAGTGATGCAACCCTCATCCCTTGTATGGATGTGGTAGATGGATGCTTTGTAATGCTCTTGTGCCTTTGGATGCAAGCTTAGATGATAGTATATAATGCTATTGCTTGGCCCCTTATTTGAGAGCTATAACTATGTATATATATGATTCCCTTGTCTAAATTTCGTAATTGACAACTATGAGGATAACCCAAAGTTGTAAAAGATGACCCAAAAGTAAAAGAGAACTAAAAGAGTGAGAAATGGATAAAAAGGTCCGGGAGCTCCCAGGAGGGACAAAATCACTTAGGTGCTTCTATCTTAACTGGGAATTAGTATCTGAGGCCATAAAATATAAATAAGTTAAGTTCCAACAAGGTTGTAAGATGTGTAAGACTAAAAAGAGAAAATAGATAAAACAAAAAAACCAAAAGGAGTTGTCAATCACTACTTTTCTTTCTTAGGAATCATGTATATATTAGTATGCTCTAGGACCTAGAAATGTACCCAAGTGCATAATTTTTTTGTCTAAAATAGGTAATTTTAACCTATGTCAATTGTGGGTGGTTAGATTACTCATGTTTATGGGGAGTTGGTATGGGTTGTATTATTGGCTCATGGTTTTGGTACCCATTGTTTTGTAATACTATTGTGATGATTACCTACTGATGTGCTTACATATATCTAGACATGTAGTAGTATAAATTAGAATTGAGAGTACATTATTGTATGGTAAAATGGTTGAGTTAATATAATAAGGAGATAATTTATTGCATTGGGTTTTTTCCTGAAACAATTTCCTAGAGATTTAACAAATATTGAATTTCTAAAACCCTAATTACAGAGTCACATATGATAAATAAATGATAAAAAACTACTCAAATGTAAATGAAACAAGAAATAATCTAGATAAAATATTGAAACCTTAAGTACAAGAGGAAGATAGAAAGACTTAGATAATTTGCACTATCCTTGGGACTGTTTTGGACTGAAAGGTTGATGAACAAAAAAGGTAGACTGTTGCAACAAAGCATAGAAAATCTTGGAACTATCAGATGAGCCTTGACTAGGGCACCTAGACTAGGGCTGGGTGCTTAGGTGCCAGATACCTCTATTGGGCACCTGTGACTGCGTAGGAGCTTAAAAACAAGTTTTTGTTGTGTCACTAGCCATCACTTTTGGTCACCTGTATGTTTTCTAGATGATTTCCAAATTCACATGTAACCTGTAAAGAGAATATGACCTATAAAATCCTCAAACTAAATCAAATCCCAAAAAGAAAATATGTAAAATGAGAATTCAAACTGACCTCAGTAGTCACCCCACAGAGTGAGCAGTGTAATAAGAAAATATGCATACAAAAGAGAGACCATGAAAAGTGGGTTTCATATACGGGACATCACTCAAAATGTCACAATACAATCAGGTCTGAAGCAACAAAAAACATACAGTGTGCATACAAGAAAAAGGACATAGCCTGTAAACCATATCATATAATGACAAAGAATGGAAAACACTAACAAACAGAGTATCAGATAACCATGATGGCAAATAGTTCCGGCAGGACAAATGCTGCACATGAATCACCCGGTAGCATGTTAGAAAGATAAATAGTATGTCAAAACGTGTATATATCAATGTTAAAAGAGTGTTCTAGGAAGAATAGGAAGTAATATAAAATGAAACAATAGCACATGTGATGTGTAAGAGTAGAAATGTAGATTCCTCGAGGAGTCTCATTGGGACTGGTAAGAGGTATAATGCCAAACATCAGTGCCTCGTGTAAAGATTTGTAGAAATTATGCATTCAAAAATAGAGAACAAGTGAACTCGGACGTGTATATGATAAAGATAATGAAATACTAGATATTTGGATAACATAGTAAGCAAAGTTTAACATGCAAGTATAAGCAGGAAAGAGTATGCGTAGCCAAGATATGCAATATGCTATGTGAATGAGATGGAATGATATGCAATGTAAATGTGTATGAGTATGTATGCGATGAGGTTAATTTATAAAACACCCCTTGACAGTCAAGAATGAACCATAGAAAAAGAGTATATCATCGGGAAATGGTTTTATAATGTGTGCTAGATAGATATATCAATGAAGCATAGAGCGTAGATTGTAAAATAGGATAGTATGATGTGTGAGAATGCAGTGTTAGAAATATTCATCGTGAAATGTGTAGTGTGTGAGGTTAATGGATGTAGTATTCCCTCAACAATCAAGTATGAACCTTAGCACATGAGTGTGTCATAGGGTAGTGGCGATACAAAGTGTATCAAAATGAGTAAAGATGCCTAGAAAGATGAAACATGAAGCACTGAGTGTAATATTTGAAATGCTAGATACCTATGATGCTAGGAGGGGGATGAAAGTAAGTATGATGCCCCCAAGTGTATGATGTAGAAAAGAATCAAGTATCATCATCTGAGAGATTGTCATTTTCATGGTCAAATTCAATCAGAGAAGTGTCAGAGATGCGGTAATAAATAATATGGGGTTGATAATGTAAAGAGCCATTGCAGTGTAAATTTTACATGCCCATGGTGTATTCTTCATCACTGAAAGGTGGTAGTTGAAAACTTTGTGCATACTAGTGAGTAAGGTTCTGTGAATAGTTGAGAAATGGATCATCACAAATCGAAACATAGATGAAATACATGGGAAAAGTGATATCAATATGATCGGGATACAAAGTTCCACTAATGTAGTCAAGGTAAGACTTCCCAAGTGTAATTGGAGAAGTGCGAGAAGTGCATGTAATAAATACTGATGGATGGAAAATGCAAAGGTGATAAGAAATAGTGATGTAAACATATCCATGATAGAGATAAGAAGAATGAGGTGGAGGAAGGAGATCATCGAGTGTAAATCCCAACCGAGCTAAACCATCATACATGTGAATAGTATCAAAACTAGTGGAATCAAATTGAACATGGTCTCAATAAGAGTCATTTACAAAAAGAGTGCATGTGAAAGGAGGTAATGTGGAGGTAGAGTGAAATGAGACTAGTGATATGATGTCCAATGTATGGACAGACCCCTAAAAAAGTATCATAGCATTAGTGGAAGGAAGGGGTTTCTTGAATTGATATTCAATAGGGCCAATATCAACAAAATTGTCATTGAAATAAGATTCATCTATCTTTAAGGGAGTAAAGTTAAGATTTCACAATGTGTCATCATCAAGTTCCATGGCATCAACCTCACCATCAATTTTGGCATTGTCATGTTGAATATCAGTATCAAGGATGTCAGCCAGAGCGGAACTAGATGTAGAAGCGAGAGGAATCTCAATAAATGAACTAGTGGTAACGAGGGGAGTAGACAAGGTGGGTGAAATGATATCAGGAGTATGAGTGGGAATAGATGGTACATTTGTAGTGGTGGAAGAAGCCTATGGAGTACTAGATTTTCCAAAATCAGAAGTACCAATATTGCTATATGGAATGGGTTGTAATGGAGGAATGGGAATAAAAATAACAGGGTATATGCAACAAAACTTGAATGGATATGGTTTAACAACAATAGCAAGTTCATAGCCATCATATAGAAATTTAACGCATCGATGAACTGTAGAAGGGAAAATGTGCATTGTGTGAATCCATGGTCTACCCAGAAAGAGATTAGACTAAAATGACACATCAATAAATAAAAATACTGTAGGAATGATCCTAGGTCCCACTTGTATAGGTAAAGTAATAGTACCAAGACATGTGCGAGTGGTGGAGTCATAACAACGAATGAGAGTATAATTTTTCATAATTAGATTATCAGTAATACAAAATTTCCTGAGAAGGGAGTGAGCACATAGATTTATATCAGATCCATTTTCAATGAGCACACACTTGATACAAATAGTACTAATGGTAGTAGTGATAAGAAGAGGTGAAAATGGATTGTCAATAACACATGGTGGGATGTCCTCATCATTAAATGATATAGCTTGTGGTAGATTTTTGAGAGATTGAATGAGATGTGTGAAGGCCATTGGTGAATTATTGCTTTTAATATGAATAGATCAAATGGAGGCTTCTAATGTTTGATGAAAATTGGGTGCACTATGTAATAAATTAGAAAGAGATATTTTTGATGGTGTATTCCTAAGCTACTATATGATGTCACAACCCTTAGCAGTATTGGTAGGAGTTGTAGAAGTGATAGGTGGTGGGATAGAAATAGGTTGTGACGTAGGATGACGAGTGTGGTGAGTGGTGACTACATTGGTAGTTGGATCAACCATAGGAGTGATGAAGCGAGGAGGATGACGAGTATGACCTTGCATAAAATTAGAAGCAATAATAACCATGCCAAAACCTTAGTTGGGATGAAATAAGGGTAATAATATTGATCCATGAATTGAGAAGAAGAAGAAATATTTTGATATATGCTCAGAAGGTAGGGTTTAAATGGATGGGTTCACCAAATGATTTAACAAATATGGAATTTGTATAACCCTAATTGCAGAGTCACATATGATAAATAAATGATAAACAATTGCTGGAATGTAAATGACACAAGAAATAAGCTAGATAAAATATTTAAACCCTAAGTGCAAGAGGGAGAAAGAAAGACTTAGCTGATTTGCGCTATCCGTGGGATTGTTCTAGATTGAAAGACTGATGAATAGAAAAGGTAGAATGTCACAATCGAGAACAAAAAATCTTGTAATTTCTGGATGAGCTTGGACTAGGGCACTTGGACTATGGCGGGGGCACCTAGGTGGAAGAGACCTCTGTTTGGCACCTGTGACCATGCAGGAGTTTGGAAATTGGTTTTTCTTGTATCACACAAGTGTCGCTAGCCATTGGTTTTGGTCACCTGTATGTCATTGGATGATTGTCAAATTCACTTGTAACTTGTAAAAAGAAGATGAGCTGTAAATCCCTCAAACTACATCAAGCCACAAAAATAAAATATGCAAAATGAGGAGTCAGAATGACCCCCCCCGACGGTCACTCAACTGAGTGAGCTTACAACTGAGATTTACACTACATTTAAAACTCCATGTAGTTCTTGTGCTTGTGTGTAGAAATTGTGCCCTAGGAAGGTCTTGCACAAGCACGCGCGATAGCGGTTGATAGCTAAATGTACTGTCATCAGCAATCCGGCACTATGATAATTCTTCATCGGGAACTCCTTGTGCTATGATTATTTACTAATGCACAACTTTTAGTTTGGTGGATGGAATCTGGAAAAACAACAACAAACATAACACAAGAATACCATAGACTATGACAAGAAGGAATGACGATAAATCTAAAATATAAGTGTAAATTATAATATCAACAGGAAATTGTTACAATCTCACCCATGAGGTACTTCAAGTGTTACAAACTTCACTTGCCTTCCAACAATAACTATGGGAGAAACTTCACAATTACACTTCTTAATGGCTTCTTTTACACACCTTCAAAATGATGGCTTCCTTTACACACTTACAATATTTCTCACTACTTCCTTGTATATGCTAAATGAGGGGGGTGGCCTCTTTATTTATAGGAATTTAGGCTTATCCATCTTATCTCTAAGATAGGATAGGAAATCTCTTCTAGCCAATCATATTTCATGCCTAAACTCTTGCCTTTACATGTAGGCTTATCTTCTAAGATAAAATAAACCTTATCATCTCACATGGGTTCCACCTTTTTAGACTTTTCCACAAATAAAATACACAAAATATTTATGACATCACTCTTTGTCCTTATTACAAATATAATATTTCTAATTCCTAATCATGTAGACCCTACTTCTCTACTTATCCCAACTTTGACATTTTAACATTACCGGACCATTTACGACAAATATTTACTTTTTACAACATTCCTATTGTACTTTGACTGTTACCGTACTCTACATTATTGGCGGCACCGTACTGACGGTGCCGTTATCTTCTATCAGACACTACTACTAATTACACTTAACAACATCCTATTCCTAATACATACATTAATGAAATAGAAGTTACGGAGGAAAATTTTAGTGTCGACAGTACCAATGTAGATAGATGCATGGATGGAAAAATGAACTTCCCTTCCTATGAGTGTATGCAAAAAGTATAGTCCCTTGTCCCTTGAGTGAGTGCTAAATGGATGCCTTGATGCTCTTAGAATGCCTTTGGATGCAACCTTAGGTGATGATAATAGATTCTTAGAGATTGGTCCCTTATTTTGGTCACATAGCTTTATATTTATGTGATTACCTTGGTTGAATTTTGTAATTGACAAATTGAAGGCCGACCAGTAAGAAAATTAGATGCAAAAAAGATAAAAGAACCCAAAAAGAGTGAGTAAGCTAGAAAGAGGTCGGGGGTACCTGGGTGCTGACATCCTGTCTGAGTGCTAGTGTCTAGAGTCATGAAAGATAAATAAATAAAGTTCATACTAGGATATAGGGTGTGTAAGACTAAAAATAAGACCATAAACAAAGCAAATAGGCCAAAGATAATTGTCAATTACTAGTTTTCTCGCTTAGGAATCATATGATTAGTGGTATGTGATTAGGACCTAGAAATGTACCCAAGTGCGTGATTTTATGTCTACATTTGTCCCCATTTTCAATACACCTCCTACTCAAGTTAGTGTTGGTGTGATTCATTTTCCACAACATGTGGTGAGTCATCTCACTTAGGTGAGGTCATATGTCTAGGTGTCACAGGGGTTATGATAGATTCCTTTCGCGTTAGTGCAACATATGGGAGTTATTTCCATTCTAGGAATGTAACTCCCCTTCTCCACTTGAAGAGGTATGATTACATGCAATGGGGGCTACACAACACCCCCTATTTGTACCCCTTCCCCTTTTTAGATCTATATGGAATATGAGAGTGTATACACCTAAATTTAGTATCCCTACCCTTGTCTACCCACATGCGTGTATTTCTCCATGGTCATAGCTAGACCCCTTTATTTAATTCATCCCCACTTAAGTTAATTTAAATTCCCATTTATTATCCCCCCACATTTAATTCCTAATAATCCTCATTAATTAACATTGATTAATTAATCTTCATTAATTAATTAATTAATTAATATCCACTAGCTAATTATACCTTAATTGGCTTTCCTTTTAAGAGGCTTTTATCCCTAACCACCTAAATCTACATTCCTACACTTTTTCCAGCTTTTATCCCACCCATCTTTATCCCTTAACTACCCATGACACATCTTTAAACAACCTCTTCCCACCTACAAAATTTAGAGCACTTTTCCCATTCTTAAAAATATGAAATCCTGACTAAATCACAAAGTTCACCACTTTGGGGAAAGTTTCCCTGTAGTTAACGACGACCCAACATAATCACCGTCGACCCTATAGAATTACAGTCACCCCCTCTTCCTGGGGCATGCACACAAATATATGAGATTTCTTACAACTAGCAAACTTTTTCTCATGCTTGAGTGTTCCTACAACAATTACAGACCTCTTGGATATTCTTTCAGCTTGCTTGCATCACTGTTATACATCCTTCGTAAGATTAGCATAATTTTGTGATTTTTATTCAATTATTATCATGTTATGGTTATCTTGTTTGCATCTAACATTTTTGTAGGACCAAATCATCTCCACATACTTCGTTTTAGCCATCCTGTTCACCCCTTGTACTTGTAGGTTGCCCATCCAACTTATCCATCCTTGGCCTTGTCTTGTACTACCTCAATCTTTGTCGCACTACCCAGGTCACTTTCGACCCAACTCTGTGTCATCATCCTCTAATGTTTCTAGACCATCCTCAATGTCTTTTCCTACCCTGTTACTATTTCTAGTTCTTGGATTTGTTATTTGGCTTCTCTGTCACTCCAAATCTGCTCTGCATGTCATTGGTCACCACCAACCAAACGTAGTTTCCATTGATCTAAGCCATATTTCCATCAAATCCCTCCAAATCTCTATCTTTTTATATCCTTTCTATTTCCTTGTCTCAGATTTCATTCTACAAGTTTCTGTCAGTATTTATAGAGCACTGACATCATCAGGTCTACACTCAAAATATCGAGATCTACATTTTATAGTTGTTGTTTCATCCATCTATCTCAGGTTTCTGTCAACCTACACCTCTGCAGCCCTGGTCTCCGTCAATCTTGCCAGGTTCATTAGCTTGTAGCAGCAAGGATCCATCATCTACTTTACACTCGTATCCATCACATCACATTCGAGGTATTATAAACCCTCCATGTTCTGAGTTATCTAGTTTTCTTTAGTACTATCTCATTAAATTGAAAATTACGAAAAATATTAGATCAACAGTATTGGCACCCCTGGTGGGACTCCCCTTTAGGTGATTCTTTGCATTTCTTGCTATTTTCTACTTCTTATGTCTTCTACTAACACTGCAGGTAAAAGCTTCACTTTTTGCTTGTTCGTGTTGCACTTGATTGCTTGGATTGCTATTTTCTTGCATATTCTTGAAGATCATATAAAAATGAAAATTGTTCTACATGTATTCTCCTTTTTTCCTTATTTTTTCCTTTTGCATTGGATTTTCCCTTCCTTGTGTGTGTTCTCATTGAAATTTCACATTTGGGTTTGGCTTAAAAATAACCCTTTGCATCCTTTCTTGAAAACATAACTTAAGTTAGGGTTAAACAGTTACATCTCACATTCTACCACACAACCAAAACTCATGTATCAATCAACACATCTAGACATCTTCCTACCAGGTGATCTGATTGGGATTTCATCACCCAATAGGAAGCCATCATAACTGTCCAAAACCTCCCCAACCATAAATACATGAAACCAAACTTAGACTACTGTTTCTTAGGTACCTTCGCTATCCACCCCTTTCTTTTTCTCACATTTATTGATTAATCATGTTAATCAAAATGTTGCTACTTGATTTTTTTGTTAATAAGTTTTATAAAAAAATCTCTTCCCATTTCATGCCTATTAATACCTCTTCTCAAACAATATAACACTATAATATATCCAATGATATTTCGTCCTCCAATGATCTTGAGATTCCGCATTGGATCTCTCAACCTTGTAAAGACTATGTCATCCAAATTGATCCCCCTTTTGAAACCAACTCTCCTATCTCCCCTCAATATATTTCCCCTCGTCTGACCACACCACCATATCCTACTCCTTTAGAAACTCTCGAGCCTCCTTCTAGCCCCATGTATGACTTATATTTTGTATATCTCCCACAGTCTCTCAATCTTATCAAACCACTCAATTGGTGGATCATATTCCACCCCCATCACCTCAAACCAACACCATCCCTGTTTCATTTGATATTATCACTAGAATTCCTATCCAACGATCTTAATCTCACAATACTCAACAATAAAAAAATCTCAACAATCACATCACATTCCTATCTCTCAACAACAATCATTATCACAACCAATCCCATCTTGTCACATTCCTATTCAATCTCCACACTTTAATTATATCCCCCCTTATCAAACATTACATCCTTATCCATCCAATTTTCATGTTGTGTAACCACAACCATATACCTCTTACATGATGCCTCCACACAAAAAATATAAATTATCTTTTAATTATACCCCCTTGGTGGAATCTTACAGTTCCATCTTTAATAAGTTGATGGTATTTCACCTCCTCACACTTCCTTCCATCTGACCTATTGAAAACTTACACCCCAAAACCAATTGGTATCATGAGGGTCATTATTGTAAATATCATCGAGTCATAGGTCACGACATCGAAAGGTTTCGTTCTTTTAAAGATCACATTCAACAAATTATAAACAAGAGGATCTCCAAATAGAAAATCCCCCTCATCTTGCAGCCAATCCCTTGACATCTTTAGACAACCCTTTCCTAATCCACCACCGACAAATCAATTTAAACCTTGAACAAATTACACATCAAATCCTTATACAATTAATAATATGCATCAAACTCCTCCATCCTTACCCATCTCATCTACCTCATCATTTAATCATACCTTAGACATTGTGCCTATAACTTCTACTGCACCTATCACATTAACTTCCAACATTTGTCCTACATCTACATCTATTCTTACCTTTACCACATCCACATCAACCACATCTATCATAACCCAACCTATCATACCTAACCCCTTATCCATATCAAACAAACCTACATCACTTATACCCCTGAACATTCCAATTGTACCTATATCATCAACAATTTCAACTATCACTATATCTACCCCATCAACAAACTTACTTACATCTACCTCAACATATTCATCACATATACCCACATATTTTCCCATGGCCACATCACCTATTTTATCCCAATATTCTACATTGAATCCTCCAAAACCTATACAATCCACATCTCGCATAGACCTCATCAATCACATCATACAAACACCCCTTTCCCCATCAATATCCACATCTACACCCACCATTGGTCTTGGACCTTCATCTACTTCATCCCTTCTCACATTCACTTCATCGGATTTGATCATACCTACTACTTCATGTACATCCATTCCACCCTTACCTATTATACCATCCATAGAATCAATCCCAATTCCTCTTTTTTCACTTCTACCAGCATCAATCACATCAAATATCATGACTACATCGACTCCATCTTATCCTCCTACATCTTACTCATCGTTTGTGAAAGCATTCCAACTCACTTTAACTTCAAATGATCCCCCCATTTCATCCTCACAATTAGACACTTCTACATCTTCTTTAGACATTATCAAACAAAAATTACTTCCACCACCAATATCAACCACACAACCTTTTGATCCTCCAGTTGAGATTATTATCATCCCTGCCAAGGGTAAATATTCTCGCTAAAAATCTAAGACTCTTGGTAAGCATTCCCAAAGGTCTCTCATGGATCCTCATAAGAAGTTAGGTTTTCCATCTCCTCAACAATCCAATATTACAACATCCATCCTAGGAGCACCCCCATCTCTTTCAGGGCCAGGCCCCTCATCTCAGACATCTCCTAATGATCAATACAATTTGAAACAATCTGATCCTCTTCCCAAATTTGATTATAAGACATTTAATTTACCCATCCAATCTACATCCACTACTTCCCCTAAATACAAGTCAAATATCCTACCAAGCCTCATAGGAGCTACCTTACTAACAACTCTTCAATTGGGTATTACAAAAATAAACTTTGACACTTAATCCAAATATCTACCATCACGCTTCCTCATATCAAATATTTTTAGCCTAATAGTAAGAATCCATCATGGTTTGACCCCAATATTATATGCATATATCATCATACCTTGGGTAATGATACTAAGCATTGTAAGGCCTTTCAGACTATTGTCCATGATCTTATTGAGAAAGAAGACTTCCGCATTTAGAAAATCCATCCTTATCCATCCACCGCAACCAATCCAACTCCTATTACTAAATCCCCATCCATAAAAATTACTAAGTCCCCTCCTCCATCCACATCCTCCACTACCACCTCTCCTTTGCATCTCATTCCTCTTACAGAAGGTCCTCCCTTCTTCATCGATATTGTTTTTCTTTCTGATCACCCTTATGATCCCTGACCATCTAGCCAATCCAAATCCAAAGTTGTCATCGACATTCTCTCTAATGACCCCACCTAATCTCCTTTAACATCCAATATCTCATCTATATCTTAGTTGACCAATGTAACCTCTTTCGCTGGGGAGAATTCTCCCCTTATTTATCCATTCACATCTTATCGACATCAACTCATACCCCTATCCATCCAATAAATCTATTGATGTTGGGGGACTTCACGCCAGGAATTCCTCCTTGACATTTTCCTATTTACCTCATCCAAATATTATCTAACTCATCTCATCCAATCTTATTTAAATTCATTCAATCCTAAGTCCACCTTTTGTGGCCATATTTTTGCCTCTTTTCAGAGCACCATATTTTTTTCATCGAAAGTCCACCTTTGTGGCCATATTCATGCCTCTTTTCGGGCACCATATTTGCATATTTTTATTAAATTCCACCTTTGTGGCCATATTTGTGCCTCTTTTGGGGCACCATATCTTCATCCTAAGCCCAATTTTGTGGCCCCTTTTTCTTCCTTTCGTTAGGATGCATATTTTTCTCACTTCCTTACTTTTGAAAGGTAGCACATAGTTTCCATCTCCTCTCATCTTATATATCCCATCTTCATCTTGTAAGGGACACATAATTTCTCACTTCCTCACTTTTGAAAAGGTACTGCATAGTTTATTCCTTCCCTCATCTATCTCATCCAATTTATCATCTCTTCTTATTCTAAGTCCACCTTTGTGGCCATATTTATCCCTCTCTTGGGGGACCATTCATTATCATCCACCGTTGTGGTCATATTTGTCCCTCTCTTGGGGGACCATCTACTCATCTTGTAAGGGATGAATTTTTTCTTCGCTTCCTCAAAGGTAGTGCATAGTTTTTTATCTTTGCTTATTCATCTCGTCATATCAAATATTTTGCAAAGCTATCATTTTATCCTATAAGAACATTACTACTCTAGAAAAGATTCAACATGGAAAGTTTTCCCCCAGCTAGATTTGACTATACATTATCACACATAAGTATGGGTTGGGAGCCTATCGTTTGGCGTCCCTTGATGGCAAACCGGAAGTTGAACATCTTAATGCGTTGCACTTGTGACCATTCTATTGTTATCACATGTCTACTGGTGAGCACTTAGTCACATATTTTAGATCATTCCTCCATCATTAGCCTCTTCCATTTATCATTGTGATGATTTGGAATTATGTGGTCTACCATCACTTTCCTCAGCATGACCTTAAATATGGGCACCACGGCTTTGCCCATAACATTTTCCTTATGGATAGGTTCTCCCTTCTTGGTGAGAACTCTATGATCATTACATCCATCACCCCCTTATTTACCTCTTGAAACCATGCAAAGGTATCACATGTGTCTCTTGTACATTCATTGTCCCCTCCTAAGTGGTCTACCTAGCTATTCCTAGCTCTTCCCCATGTTAAAATCAAAATTCATGGACGATCTTATCAAAACCAAAACTATTAAAAATAGACTACTCTTTCGAAGGACAAGTGTTCAGAAAAAAGGAAATCAAATCAAATCAAATAAATAGACTGATCCCTGGAAGGATGAATATCATGTATATCATTATTGCCATCTATATCATATATGTATAAAGTAGACCATACCCTTGAAGGATGACTATTCTTTTGTCTATCATGACATTGAAGGCTTCCCGCATTGATCAACCTTCCATTTTATCAGCATCATAAGAAAGCTTCCTGTACCTTGATCAGACTTTCTTCTAGCAAGCTTCCCACATTGATTAGTTTGCTCTCTCCCCTTCCTAGGGATAGGGAATAGATTTAGGGAACACCACTTATGGAGAAACCTCTTCTCTGTGTACAAGTTATATCACAAACCCCCTTTTTCATGTCGACATTAGGTTTAGGAGTTAATTCCATCCATGTTTCCCTCATGATCTTATGATATAACTAACTATCATCGGTTATATGCTAACACTATGTTTTGTGTTATATGTATTTTGCGTTACTTGGATCCCCCTCTTGTTTATATCTAATATGTTCAGTGGCATTATTTCCTTACATGCACTCCTTGATATGAGGTATAGCATCATGTTCATTCCTTTTGGTCACATATAGTTTGATCAATATCTATTATCTCATCTCATATATTGTCTCATCTATCACCTAATAAAACCTTATCTATCTCATCAAATCTTATCCAATCTACCATCATCTTAAGTCCACCCTTGTGGCCATATTTGTGTTCCCTCTCAGAGCATCATAACATGCATTTTTCTTATCTCACCTTTTTTTCCATCTTTGTGCTCTTTTTTTAGGGCACCATTTCATCATTGCATCCTATCTCAAGTCCACCTTTGTGGCCATACTTATTCCCACTTGGGGAATTTTATATCATCATTTCATATTTTTCCTTTTCAATCATTCTTCTTGTGTCCTCTGCGTGGGGCACCATATTATCATCTATATCTCATCTTAATTCCACATCTTGTGGCCAGCTATTTGTGTTTCCCTCTAAGGCTCCATTACCTAATATTTATTATATTCGGCCTCCTTAGCTATGTCATTGTGCCCTTTATTGGAGCACCATTATTTCTCTCCTCATCTATGTTTTAAGCTCTTTTTCTCAGGGTGCCATCTCATCATATATATTCTCAAAAGTACACCCTCTCTGGCCATATTTATTTCCCCTTTAGGACATTTTATATCATTACTCTTTTTTTATTTTTTCCTTTTCAGGGTTTTTTTTTGTGCCCTTTGCTAGCGGCATCATTACTCCCATCCTCATCCTTTGTGGACCCATACCCCTTTTCATACAATTCCTCATGTACAAAGGATTTCACATTATTTTTACATTTAGTTGTGCACAGTTTGATGTCTTCCTATGACCCATTGGTGCCCATGGCTCACATCCATTTGAGAGGTTTCCCATTCGATTCTCTCCATTTCGTAGTGATTTTATCCCACTCCCTAGTCCATAGAACATGTTACCACCGTCTCCATTGAGATCTTCCTCTCATTCCCTACCTATGACATGATATCAGAATCACCGCCATGGTATTTATTATTGTTTAAATCCTTCTTGCTTGGGGTATTTTTCCTTGCCTTATCATTCTACCCATATTTTCTTCTCCCACCCACCCTTCACCAACTACCTCTTTCAAACTCATCATCGATTCCCCTTTGTGATGTCGATCCCTCATTTGAGGGGGAGGTCATCATCAATATTCCATTAGTCTTCATCCTACTCTTTATTTCTCATTGTTTTTGTCTCATCTCTTGCTAGTGCAAACCACTCGACAAAAAGAGGTAAATGTAGACACCTAAATTTGGTATCCCTACCCTTGTCTACCTACGTGCATGTATTTCTCCATGGTCTTAGCTAGAACCCTTTATTTAATTTATCCCCCCTTAATTTAATTTAAATTCCCATTTATTATCCCCTCACATTTAATTCCTAAAAATCCTCATTATTTAACATTGATTAATTAATATTAATTAATTAATTAATATCCACTAGCTAATTATACCTTAATTGGCTTTCCTTTTAAGACAATTTTATCCCTAACCACCTAAATCTACATCCCTACGCTTTTTCTAGCTTTTATCCTACCCATATTTATCCCTTAACTACCCATGACACATCCCTAAACAACCTCTTCCCATGTACAAGCTTTAAAGCGCTTTTTCCCATTCTTAAAACCTAAAATCCTAACTAAATCACAAAATCCACCACTTTGGGGAATGTTTCCCTGTAGTCGGCTGGTGATGTAACCCAATCGTCGTCGACCCTATAAAATTACATTCACCCTCTCTTCTTGGGGAACACATGCAAATATTTGAGCTTTCTTGTGACTTGGGAACTTTTTCTCGTGCCTGAGAATTCTTGCAACAATTACAGACCTCATGGATCTTATTTCAACTTGATTGCATCACTCTTATACATCCTTCGTAAGATTATCATCATTTTGTGATTTTTATTCAGTTATTATCATGTTATCATTGTCTTGTTTACATCTAACATTTTACAGCACCAGATCATTTTATCAGCTTGTAGCAGCGAGGCTCTATCATTTACTTTGCACCTGTATCCATAAAATTGAATTCGGAGGTACTATAAAACCTCCATGTTCTAAGTTATTTAGTTTTCTTTAGTAGTATCTCATTAAATTCAGAAGGAATAAAAAATTAGATCAACAAAGAGGATATTGATATTTTACCCTTTCCAATCTTGCATGCACATTTTCATGGTTGATGTTCATTCCCCTATAGAACCTCGTCACACTGCCGGAGTGCAACTCGGTTGATGTTCACGTTATCCCATAGATCCTCGTGTTGTCACATTTTTTATTTCTTTGTCATGGTATCAGAGCACGTGTTGTTCGGATCCACACTACTCTCTAGTTCATCATTTCCATACTACTCTCAGCTTATGTTCTCATGGTTTCGTGTGTAAGTGTCGTAATGATTATTCCATTCGTGATCTACTTGCATTGATTTGATCTTATTTTTAGGTTTTAAAATCTTGTTCGAGGTGCTTGGATCATGATTTCATGTTTTTTGGGGTTTACCAACCTTACATGCATGTTCTAGAGGTGTTTTAGTGTAGTTTCATCATTTCAGTTGAAGGTTTGAGTGTTGATTATGTGAGTTTTCTTAATGTTGTGAAGGCTATTTTTAAGCTAACTCGGCAAGTTGGAAACTGAGTTAGCTGCTTCAGCTCACATTGCTCCTCTGCACCATCTCACCTTTTCCCCTCACCTCTTCATGCTGCATTGGGTTCTTTACATGGTTTTTTTTGAATTGGTCTTTGACCGATTGTATTCGTCATCCTCCCAAGGATAAATTTTTACGTCCTACACCTGGATCGTGTGTTCAGTTGTCAGACTTGTTGTCTGGTTCATCGCTCCACTTTCTTGTGTCTACATCCCTACTTGTGGGTTTCTCACATGACACCTCAACGTCATTTACCCTCCAAAATTGACCTTTGCACGAGCTCCCTTGACCTTTCCTCAACTCTATTTTATGTCCCTACATTATTGGTGTTTATCATCTTCGGGCTTACACCATTGTTTTACATCTCAAGCTATTTTTTGGTTCCATTTTCACTACACTCTCTAGTTCAAGATTCTTGCATGCCCGTGTTCTAGTTCAAGAACACTACCTTGTCTTTCTCTTGTGTTGTGACCCTACAAGGAATCTCCACCACTATTATGTTTGACTCGTCATGTTTTTTTCTATGTTGACCCTATCGGATCCATTACCCTGTGCCTTCAACATTGTTTCAAATGTTGCCACCTTGCCAATGCATGTCGCAGCTTGGCTCGATGACCCCCTGTGCATCTTGCCACATGCTCGCGACTTAGTTATCAACCCTGACACTCTAACCCTTGATGTATCACCTTCCACATTGGCTCGGACCCTCCACATGACACACGTCCTCAATGATCCTTGACACATTACTCCTTGATGACCGCATCGCTTGACTTGGATTTAGTGTACCCAGTCCCAGAATGGCTTAGACCCCTCCGCATGTCATCTTGCTAGCTTGAAATCTTTTGCATATCCCCTGGTACATGAGATCCTTCTATTCCAGCTTGTCATGGCATCTAGCATTGCCCCAACCCAGCTCCCAGCACGTCATTTGACCGGCTCGCTTGTCTCGCCAATCCAACTCAGCTGAGTCATCCTGATAAGCTTTCCTTTAAACTTTCCTGAGTTACCTTGCCCATCTCACCAAGTTTCCCCTGCATAGCTCACCCAAGCCAGCTCAACCAAATCGCCTTGTAGCTCACTGAAATATTTTCTAGCTCACCCTTTGAGCCCAAGACCTCCCTTTTTACCCTTTCTATTTTTTTCTGGAATTTTTACCACTTTTTTGATTAGTGAACTCTAATTAAATGTAAAAAAAATAAATTCATCATTGTAAGGGTTTTTTTTTTCCAGCTCCATGTATAGGATTATTGGGATTTTCCAGGTCATTTTTCTATCTTGTCTATTGTAATGCTCCTCTTTGCCTATGGCTAGATTACACATCTGCCATAACCTTGCGATAACAAAGCCCCTTTTTTGTGATGTGAGAAAACCTTCTCTCACACCGAGCAATGTTTTCACCCTTGTTGTGCTTACGCCCTTTTGTTCCTGATTGTGTGTCATTCCTCTGCTTCTGACTATGACTTATTGTGTCCTCCACACTTACGTGATTCGTCACCTAGTGCAAGGTGAGTGGTCAAATGTCCCATGTCGCATGAACACACCCTAATTATAATCATGCACTACTTATAAAATGCCACAAATAGGGGGGTTATTAATGTTCTAGGTGTTTTATTTCATGCAAATGTATCCTCGGATGAGTCTGACGTCTTGCTACCTTGCTTATATCCACACACCCTCTTCTCGTGCACCTTGCACTTCTTGCTTTCCACATCATGAACGATGTTATTTCCATACTTGAGCATCACAAGATTACATTACAACCTCTGCCACTTCTTCTTGGGAGAGATAACTCCACATCACAACATGACTCTATGGAACATTACTTTACTCACAAGGGCCTTACTTCCTTTCTACTTGGGCCAATTCTTACACCCATTGATTCTTGTCGTCTAGAGGACTATCTTGACACATGCAACCATGTTGTTGGTTACTTGATGTTGCATGTCTCTAGACCTCTTCACCTTCATGTGGTAGACTCAGTTCCTCCCCACACCATCTGGAGCATCTTTCAGTCCTTGTTTGGATACCCTTCACAATTGTCGCCGCTACTACTATTGAGACAGTTGTCTCCTCTTCTTGTTCATGTGATGATAGTTTCACTGACACAAACTCACTTACTTCCATCCCTGATGACAAGGATTATTCTTCTAGTTTTGATGATAAGAGTACTACTGAGGACCCCTCTCCTCCTTCTCTCAGATCCTTTCCAGAGTATGTTAACACTCTTCCCTTCCCATAAGATATCGAGCAATCTCATTCCAAAACTAATAAAGTCATTGCATTTTCCTCCTTTCCATTTCCAATGTGCTAGGATCTTTCCAATCCTCTTCCTTCGGATGACGATTCATACTTGTTAAAAATCACTCTCCTGTTTGTCGAGCCCCCTCCTTGAGATGAGTATCTACCAAGCCTTCATCGTATTTTTGCAGTGCCTACTCGTGATGCAATACATAAAGTTCCTCATCATTCTATAGGTGTTTCAGAGGAGTCTTTAATCTCTTTTTTTTGGGGGTGCCCCTTATGGGAATCTTATCATTTCCACTCTTTCAGAGATATTCATTTATCCATCCTTGCTTGTGGATCCTCTTTCCATTGTGGGGGTTGTTACATTTCCTTCACTCACTTGGGAATCATTCCTGTGGATGTTCTCTTTCATACTCTAATAGTTCTATGCTTGTGGCATTATCTTCAGTTCTTTAGCACTCATTTTCTGGACCTATGTCACATTTCCATGGACTAGATTCAAATTTCTTCATACTTCTGCCTTCGGCTTCCTTCGCAGAATGGGTGGAATTCCAGTACTCCATTTCTATCCTTCCTAAGGGTAGCAACACAGTTCGGTGTAGTTGGTTCTTCTTCAGTACATTAGTCAAGGAACACGTCATCAACACTCTTCTTAGAGACTTCCTAGAGTTGTAGAGTTCAGATCCGTCCATGGATTCTTTTATGTTCTTCTTGTATCCTTCTTCTTTTCTCCTCTTCTTCTTTTAGAGAGATTTCTATTTTGTACATGGGTACCTTATCAGGGTCGTCTGTTATCAGGACCCATTTGTGGTATCTTTCTTAGATTGTTTGAGAGTTATTTTTCCATATCTTGCAGTGGATGTTTTTCCCATTGGGTTTTCATCCATTACTTGAGGTCCTTGTTATTCATGGGTGCTTCATTAGGAGTTTTGTCCTAGACCCATTTCTCATTTTTGAATTTCCACCTCATCCTAAGTTACGATGAAGGGGGGGAGTTAGTGTGAGTCATTTTCCACATCACATGGTAAGACATCTCAATTAGGTGAGGTCATAGGTCTAGGTGTCACATGGGTTATGATAGATTCCTTGAGCATCAGTGCATCATATGGGAGTTACTTCCATTCTGGGAATGTAACTCCACTTCTCCAATTGAGGAGGTATGATTACATGCACTGGGGGTTACACAACACCCCCTATTTGTACCCCTTCCCTTCAAATCTATGTGGAATATGAGAGGACATTGAGATTTTACCCTTTCCAATATTTCCTGCCCATTTTCATGGTTGATGCTCGCTCCCCCATGGTACCTCATCATGTTGCTGGAGTGAAACTCGGTTGATGTTCATGTTATCCCATAGATCCTCTTGTTGTAACATTTTTTATTTCTTCATCAATTAGTTCCATCTTTGACCGTCTCTCTAACGACCCTAGTGATCTTGATATAACACCCAATCACTCTATTTGCAAGTCAATTCAAGATTTACATGGTTTATTTTAAGACAAATTTCAAGCTCTAGAAACCACAATTACATCTCTTAAATCTGAAATAAAACATCTCAAGGATGCTTCTAAGGCATGTGCTTGGTGTTCTTCTACATCTCATCCTAATCCTATGTCCTAAACATGTGCTCATGTTAGTGAAACTTAAGTCTTACCGCTATCCACACCTCTCAAGTTTGATCTCAATGATAAATAACATGATATTCTTCCTCAGCTCCTCACTCACCAGTTGATCAACTTTCCAAATACTCATTGCTACCCTCCTTATCGACTTTTCAAATACCAAGGTATCCCATTTTGGAAATATCATAGAATTAATGGACATAATGACAATGATTGCTTTGATTTAAAATGAAGAATTAAACACCTTGAGCATCATGGTTTTATCTCATTTGCTGCACAAAATTTTACTTCATGCCCATCTTCAATTGCTAAATCCCAATGGGATACTAAATCCAATCCTTCCATGTATCATGAGCATCAATAACTAATAACTAATGTTCCTTCTATGTTCAGTCAAGAGTAGTCTATCTAACCTATTCAAACTAAGAAACATCCTCTCAAGGTTTGTCCTCCATCTTCTCCTCGTGTCAAGTAACCACTGCTCAAAAGTTTTCCTCCATCCTCTCCTCCTATCAATTCCTCTCTAGCATTACCAATTCCAAAGCATAAACCCCTAACAAAGAAGGACTAATAAACTCTAGATGACCTCTTTAGACTTCCTCCTTTCAACCCAAAATCCAACCCCGGTTCTACTCTTGCTCCTTCCTATCACTGTGATGACTCTGTCTATTCTCATGGCACAACTCACACTCTCCCACAATGACATGGTATCTCTCCTGTTATCACATAGATATCCATCATTGGCACTCTTGGGGGGCATTGCACTTCTCCCCGCTTATAGCACTATCAATTGTCTCTAGCACCTATTATAACCCTTTTCTCTCTGTGATTGATAAATTTTACACACTCTCATACCCTTTGATACACGCATTGTATCATCATTACCCTATGACGCACTCTAGTTCCATGGTTCATAATTGACTGCTGAGGGTATAATTCTGAAATGAAACTCACATCATCTACACATTTCACACTCTGTGCTTCATGGTACATCTTTCTAGCATCTATTCACACAACATGCACATTACCCAATGAAACACTCTTATTCTATGGTTCATTATTGATTGTTGAGGGTTCCTATAAATGAACCTCATCCCGTACACATTCATTGGGGGGGCACACTCCTCTTATAATATTCACACTTTTCATAGAACTCCATCACACTCATACATTACACTTGGCATATCTTGGTTACATCTACTCTTGCTAAGATTATTCTATTTACATGTTACACTTTATTTTCCATGCTAGACAGATTCTTAGTATGTCATTATAATTCTATATATACACATGCATGATCATTTGGTATTTTGTAATGAATGCAAAGCACTTACATGTTCTTACATGATGCAATGATGCTTGAAATTGTACCTTTTACCCAATCCCACTAAGGATCCTTGGGGCATCTACTTTCTCTACTATCACATACTGCACATGTTCTATTGCTAAATTTTTCACTACTTCTCATTACAGTTACCTTACCTTTCGTTGATTTATACATGCCTTGACATACTACTTATCTTTCTAACATATTAATAGGTGTTTCATGTGTAACATTTGCTTTGTAGGAATATGAACAATCATGGCTATATGTCATTATTAGCTTTCCATTACCTTCTATTGTATGCTCTTATTTGCGGGATATTCCATATGTCTTGCTTGATCACTTTTTGCTTTCTTATGACCGCTTCAGCCCTAATTGTCTTGTGACATTGTGAGTGATGTCCCTTGTTTGAAACCCATTTTTTCCGTGGTCTATCTTGTCTACACACTTGCTTGTTACATTGTCTTCTATTGCATGTTATCTATGTTTACTACTAACAGATGTTATTAGCCTATTTTTTTGCATGTGCCTTGGTTTTTTACCATGCACATCCCCTACCCCTTGCAGGTATCTACTTAAGATCGAACATCGGGTCCTATATTTTGGGCCAAAATCTCCTACAATTGTTGCATGCACCCAAAATGAGGGGGGCAAACATTGGGTGAAGTAAATCACCCATAAAATATCTCAAAGCTAAAATTTAAATCAAAATAGTATACATATAACATAGAAATACAGTCACAGAACGACCCAAAATCCAACTTAGGTCCACATCACAAAGAAAACACTAGAAACCAATATCAGAAAGTAGTGCTTGGGTTCCTGTGTCCTCCCTTGGGTGCTAATGTCCTGGGGGCACACACAGTCATCTTCTCATTACAACACAATCTACAATAGTTTACAAAGTAGTTTTATAATAGCAGACACTGGCCTCAAGACAAAAAATGCATTCTATGTTCTTCAATTGGAACAACCAATATAACTGGAAAAAATCAAAATTAATTTTGGATATTTGAAACTAAATTAGGACGTACCATCTCTAGTTGTGCTTATTGGGTAGATTCATGGAAGGAGAGTAAAACTAGACCTCTCTCCCCAACACTCGCTCTTGGAGGGAGATCATCCAAAAAACTCGCACTTGGTGTGAGATTTCCCAAAAAAACTCACACCTGGCATGAGATATCCCAAAAAACTTGCTACCAGGTGTAAGATCACCCAAAAAACTCACTCTTCATAACATTTCATGACACCTTTTTATCCTTTACACTCTTTTACATTAGGTGCACACTTTCTTTTACTACTAATTTTATACACTTTTACATACTTTTGCGTACTTTTCTCATTATTTTTCATATACAGGAATTTGACTACTCTTTTTCTCTTCTTTTGCAAGTTCGTCCTTAATACACAACAAGAAGCAACCTAAAAAAAACAAATACAAACACAAAAATAGGGTACAATCAATGCATAAACCTCATCCCTAGGGTCCACTCCCCTTTCTTAGCGCTTCACTTTGCAATCAATTCCACACTTCACTTGTCTATTCTACACACTATTCACCACACTCTCTACATGATCATAAGGTACACATATCTTATCTACTTTATGTTATCGAGTATTCACTCAACAACATAAAGTGGGGGAAAATATAGACACAAAGTCACAAACTTGGGTACATTTCTAGGTCCTAAAAGCCTGCTATCATTTACATGATTCTTAAGCAAGAAAAATAGTGGTTGACAACTATCTTTGGCCTTTTTTATTTGTCTCTTATTTTATATTTAGTCTTACACACCCTATAATCCAACCCAAAATTTACATGTTTATATTTCATGGCTTCATACACCAATGCCTAGCTAGGACAACAATGTCCATACGCTCTTGTCCCTCCTGGGTGCCCCTCACCCTTGCTTATCTTACTCACTCTTTTTGGGTCTCTTTTATCTTTTGTGAATATTTTTCACTTACGGGTCAGCCTTCCAGTTGTAAATTAGGAAATTCAAACAAGGGAATTATATAAATACATAGTTATGTTTTAAACATGAGGGACCAAGCACTAAGCATTACTATTATCACCTAAGCTTACATTCCAAAGGAGCTAAAGCACTTCAAAGGCATCCATATAACATCCATTTAAGGGATAAGGGTTGTATTACTTCTACATACACTGCATAAGGGGGGAAGTCTATTCTATTCCATCCACACATATTATTACATTTCTACATTCTAGCTATAACCCACTATCACTATGCAACTTGAATAAGGGTTTCATTATCTTCTTGGCCTTTGCTGTATCTATGATTGATTCCCTATGTGGGATAGTTACTAAACTATCCATAGAATTTGAAGAACCATGAGGGTGATGAATTCCTATCCGATTGCTTCCAAAAAAGTACCTGAAACATGGAACTAGACAAGCTCTTATAGATCTCCATTCTCGGCTATTCAGAGTTCTGAAATTTCATTTAGAATCTTCCCATGTTCCTGCTTAGTCTCAAATTTCAAATCCTAGACATTAATGGCATCCAACTACCTTGAACTAGTAGTTGAGAGAAGTCCATCTGGAAGCTCCACATCCTTGCTAAGATGGTAGTTCTAATTATGACCTATCACCTTGTCACTTTTTTCCACTACCTTTATTTCCACATGCCCATTATAGGCTTTACCCAAAACTCACGTGCTCATTTCTTGACACAAAACCTTCGCGCTTTGTTGTGAAATTTCCTATCATGTCCTTACTTCTTAGATAACATTTTCCAATTCTTGTTCCCATTCCCATACTTTTGAAAATTCCTAAAATATATGTAGATTTCTTATTCTCCTATGATGCTTCTGCATCAAACACCCTGGGTACAACAAAAGTGAGCTCTATTTCACTAGTCAGGATCTAGAGTATGACCAAGTTGACTAAGTTCCCTTGCATTTATCCATGTTGCATTTTTTTCTGCATGATCCTTCCACTTCACCAAATATTCCTTGTTTTCATGTTCACACATCTTCTTGATTGTTCTTGAATTCAATATGGTATCATCTTCTTTTGCTTATCTCTCTGGTATTTGTCTCTTCCAAAATAAGGTTTCTTTTGCCTTCCGTGCATCCTCATCTAATTCCTCCATAGAATGATCTCTCACATTTTTTGTACTAGAATTTTCTTTATGGAACTCAATGACTCATAAAAATCTAACACATTGAATATTGGTGAGATATCCAATTCTTCTGTCACCTCTATCTTGTATGTATTTGGCCCTATCTTTTGCAACACCTTACATGGTCCAATTTTCTTCAACTTCAACTTATTATAGGTTCTTTTGGGAACTCTTTCCTTGTGTAAATGTACCAAAACTTGATCTCCTTCTTTAAATTCCTTGATTATGCATTTTTCAGCTGTGTGTTCCTTGTAACCTTGGCTACTTTCATCTAACTTTTTACGCATGTCTTCATGCATCTTGCACATATATTATACATATTCCTCGGCTTACGCATTATGATTTTTTATTACCTCGTGAAACTTTGTGACTTCTTTTAGAAATTTTCCATAAACAATTTGGAATATATTCCTTCACATGCTTCTATTAACAAAGTCATTATAGGCGAATTATTCCTATGCTAACACTATGTCATATTGTCCCGGTTTGTTTCCTACCAAGTTGGTAAAAAAATGCCTAAAATTCTATTTACTACTTCTATTTTTCCATTATTCTGTGGATGGTATGTTGAACTATACGTCAACCTTGTTCCCAGATTTTTCCACAAGGTCCTTTAGAAATGACCTAGGAACTTTGTGTCCCTATCATATACTATGTTTATTAGTAACCCATGTACTCGCATAACCTCCCTAAAGAATATGTGTAGACACCAAATTTGTGTCATTACGACACCCTGTGCCCCGCATCTCATTTCGCAACCTAACCTCATCACCTAAACCTTACACAATTATTTATTAATTACCTTATAATTAATAAATCCACATCGTCATACCTGCCACCTCATTTTGCCACCTCATCATGACCTAGTCTTAACCCTAAACTAACCTAATTAAGACCTATAACTTGGTCCACATCCACACCCATGGCTAATTACTCCTCACCCGCACCTAAAACCAACCTCATAATGACTTGACCAAGCCCACGACTAATCCCTCGGGAGAAAAGGAGGGAAAGCTGGCTATTTTACCAAAAATAGCCCGCTTTGACCTGACCGATACCGGTTCCTACTCGACCGCTGTCGGTTGTGTAACCGCCATCGGTTCCCTGTAAATGACCACTTCCAACCAAAAACAAGGATCAGATTTTCATTTGATCGGGAGGAAGAGAAATCATTGAAAGGATCGGGATTTGCTTGGCCGAGCAGAGACAAGTGAAGAAACAAGAAGAGTTTGCAGAAAAGGACATCAAGCCCAAGACTGCAACGGAATAATCAGGCCCCAGTGACACTCATCCGAGCATCAGAAGAGGAGATAGCTCATCTTGGATTGTCAGATCATCCCACTTGAGCCATGTCTTCGTCATCACAGTCCTGGAACTTGCATCTTCATCAGGAACGAGTAAGTAGTGTCTCGTATGTTTCTAAGCACCATTTCTTGAGCCTGTGGATTGATAGTAATTATAAGCTCATTCCTAGATCTACCACCTACCAGCACCATGCACTGAACCTTCATCCATACATCTTTGTATTGCCCAGAAGACCATTTTATCACACTCTGAGCCTTCCCTGTCCTCCCATTATTCCCCTCAGCCATCCACCAATCTTAATAACCCCACGATCACCTTGCAACCAACCTCTATCTAGAAGCACTTAGATTGCTGACCCTACCGGTGTCGTTTATCCCCCATCGGCGGCGATTCTCTAACTGCGGTCGGTTATCCAGTGACCGGCGTCGGTCACCGTGACTTATACCTCAAAACCCTTTTCTCACCTATTTGTCACCTAACAAACTCAGATCCAGTCTGGTTTATCCCTATAACTCAACCTGAATGTATCAATGACCAGTAACTGAACAAACAACATGACGCTTTATTATTGATAGTTTAGCTTCTATTGCTTTGTAACGAGGTACCTAAATCATGATTTTGCAATAGCTTTCTTTGTTATCATTTGTGTTAATTCGTATTAAAAGGGGAACTAACCACCTTCGAAAGGAAGTTTTATATTTCCTGGGCCCAAGGCAATTCCCTCATTTATTCTCTAATCAAAATTTGGTGGTCTTGTATTCTTATTTGCATGTAGTCCTTCCAAGACAAAAAGGAGTTCTTTGCAGTTGATCTGATCTTTCTCTATGGTATGCGCACACCATCTCAACATTCAATAGGTATTCCTCCTAGCCCTAACCCTTATCTATTTCTCAAAGGAATGATAGGATAGAAGCAAGTCTATTCCACAGAGTTGAAACATTCTGTGTGAAACATTTTGGCACGCCCATTTATCAACCAACTTACGTATGCCTTGCCTCAGACCGAACTTATCGAACTGTTTACGCGGGCCTGCGCTAAGCACATCTCTCCTACCCTCCAAATTCAAACTTTCCGTACATTTGACGAGGCCTTTACTATGGCTCGAAAACTAGAGATTCGAGCCTTAGAGGAAGAGAAATTGCGGTTGCGCAACAAAAACCCCACTTTCCGAACCCAAGATTCCACCAACAAACCTAACACCACCAATCCTCACCCATCGACTGCTTCGAAATCAAAAGGGGCCGTGCACACGGTGATGGTCAAATCCCAACCACAGTCTAATACCCCGCCAAAAACCACCTATAAGTATAAAGCAGAGCCCATCAACTACACTCCCTTGGGAGAAACATATGGTGTGATATTGGAAAAATTGCTTAAAGCAGGAGCCATTACCTTACCTCCTGTTAAACCTCACTCCGGGTTTGATTCCACTCGCGCCATACCTTCTTGGTACAAAGAAAATGACTTCTGTAACTTCCACCGTGTGAAGGGACACAGTCATGAAAACTGCAAGATGTTGAAAAACATAGTGCAGGAAATGGTTGATGCGGGGGATATAGCCCTCGATAATCCTAACGCCCCTGTTAACCGAAATTTAAAAATATTCAACAAACCATTCCCGAATCATTCTTCTAACAGTAACATAAATCAAGATATCTTAGCCGAGGAGAGTGTTCATGAGATCCATGCATTCTTCGATTCCCAGCCAAAGACCTCTATCAAACAAATTCTGAATCAAGCCTCTTCACTAACGCAGGAAACCGAACCCCCTTCCTCACCATCAAGACAAACTGAAATCCTTGTCGTTCCTTTACCCATCAAGGAATTAACTGCCCAGAGTTCCCTTCTCACAAATGAGCCTTCTTACACCACATCCTTGCAAGACTGTGAGCGGATGTTATCTAATTTATCTATTTCCCAAACGTCTCCTTCTACCATTCTTGCTGTACAAGAGGAAGGCTCGCCACTTCTTTTGTCATCCTTAGACGAGAAACCTCTTGAACCGACATCACCACATTCTTTAAACATGACGGATCCTCTCAAACACGCCCTCCTACCTATTAGTTCTTCATCGCCTAAATCTTTTCAGCAACCGGTTGACCTCTTAACGCCCATTGATACAGTGCCTCATCTACCCCCTGTATCACACCCACAGTGGACCGGAATCACAACCCACCTTTCTTCCATACAAAAGTTCCTATTCACATGTGAGGACTGTCATTCCCCAGAAGATAGACAGGTCCTATGGGAACATTTGAGTATGCCATATTCTACTCAAATGCAGATGACCGATCCAGATGCCTCTACCATATACCCGAAGTGTTTACAGAAGCTTAAAATGCCTATGTCCTCATCTTCACCCCCCTCATCTCTACCAAATACCTCATCCACTTCTATTAACCTAACCAAATCTTCCCCTACGCTTGGGACCCTCACCAATACCCAGTCTAACACACCCACCTAAGTGGCTTGATTTATCTAAAAATAAAGCCGTCCATCCCATTAGGAGACAGACTCAATCTCCTCAATCTATGCCGCTATCACAACTAAAACCCTTGTCGTCACACCTACCTTCCATATTGGGACCCCATCCCTCTACCTTGCATCAATATATCATACCTCCTGCGTTTTCTTTAAAGCGACCTACGCCTTCTGCACCCATACAGAAATCCAAGGGTATAACAACACCGTCACCCCGTGGATCCTGTCCACCTATCAACCCTAAACAAATTCCATCATCAAAAGAGTTCGTTTTCTGTCACTCCTATTTCTCCGTGGTTGTTTTCTGATACCACATCATCTGTGGCCTCATCATCCAACCAGCTAAACATAGCTTCTGCGTCAAAGAAGCCACGTTAGTTAAAACCCATTATCAAAACTCCTTGGCTAAACCACCACCCATACAAACCAACCATACCACGTCATCACCAGAATCGACCCAGTCAATAGCCTCCTCTTCCTCTGACTTTGACCCACTCAAAGGGTCTTACGCCAAAATCCTTGCTATGTTGGTAGAGAATGCGACCATTTCCCTACCCCCACTTAGACCTTATGATCCATCTAAACCTCGACCTATAGGTTACGATGAGTCTAAAATATATGCTTACCACCGCACACCAGGACATGACGTAGAGGGATGTAAAGCGTTGAAAGCCATACTTCGTCAGTCACCTCTCTCCGATAGAAAAGTTAAGAAAGACAACTTACGAAGAGAGAGACCTTTAGCTTCAATTCCCTCTCCTATACCACCTGTCCCCGCCTCACCAAGATCTATCATTATTACAGCCCCACCTCTCGAAGACCATGACCTATCCCTACCGTCTTCCTCCTCTCGTATTCACGAGATCAATATGATTAGTGTTGCTACTCGAGGGCAGAAAAACAATGGGAAAGCGAAAGAAAACACACCTGCGGCATCTCTTTCTCCGTCCACCATCCCGATTGCACCACCACCTAAAGTGGTTATTCGTGGACCTGCCTACCCCGTCTCTAATGGAATTGCCCACCGAACCATGATCAAACAGCTTCACCAATCACCTGTAAAAATGACACTGTATGATCTCATTCAGACTTCTGAATCTCATCGACAAGCTCTCGTTGAAATCCTTCAAGGGATAGAGGTCTTACCTAATGAAACCTTTCCTGTTACCTCTATTCTAACACCCAATCACGTTGCTTCGCTCACCAAACAATCTATCTCCCCAACCACTTCTGTCTCTGTACAGCAAGCCGCTGCTGTCAGTTTCTCCGAAGATGAAATTATCGACTTTGGTGCTGAAGATCCTGACCCTGCTCTTTTCATCTCAGCTTACGTTCGGGACATTCGGGTACATCGTGTTATGATTGACGGGGGCGCTAGCCTAAACATCATCTCTTCAAAAGCCTTCCAACAAATGAATATCCCTTCTAGTTGCATGTGTGCCAACCCCATCATGTTGCGGTCATTCAATGATGCTATTACTTCTACCTTAGGCACCGTGATCCTTAACATTCGTGTAGGACCACGCACTTTACCTGAACTCTTCTATGTCCTTGAGGGAGAGTTCCAATACAATATGTTGTTAGGCCGCCCTTGGATCCGGGCTATGGGATGCGTTCCCTCCACCTTACATAGATGCATAAAATTTGAGTACGAGGGGAAGTCCTACACCGTAAAAGCTGATCC
This sequence comes from Taxus chinensis, assembly GCA_019776745.2. Taxonomy (NCBI): domain Eukaryota; kingdom Viridiplantae; phylum Streptophyta; class Pinopsida; order Cupressales; family Taxaceae; genus Taxus; species Taxus chinensis. The sequence continues at coordinate 592,544,223 of CM034153.1, forward strand.
TCCCCCCTTCAAAACTTGCAATATGTTGTATCACCCTAATGATGTGCTTGTACCAGTCAAGACACCCATTCATCCAACCCAGCCATCCACTTCCAACGCACCTACACCTTCAACCAATGAAACCGCTGTTACAAATATCACTTCCTTTCCCGCAGATAACATCCCAACCTCCGACCCCTTAGTAGATGTTTTTCAACGCCTTACGCTGGGGGAATACCGCCTATATAACGTTAGCTCTTTCCATACCCCGCAGGAGTACGGATAGTTACATGCACATCCCACCTACGACCGTCGCGTGGGGGAGGTAATCTCTTACGGACCACCCCATTGCCACACCAACCTAACGTATGGGGGTGTTAACACATCCTCCATTACCCCTGAACCTCCTCTTGGTGTGGTTCCCTTCCAATATGATTTTCAATACTTGACAAATCGTCGTTTCGCCCTCACCTTCTTGACTCACTGTGCTTGGAAAGGCTTTGGTTTTGGTCTTTATGAACAAGGCCGACATACACTCATTCCCATGACTACACGCAAACACAATGATTGTAGTGGTCTCGGTTTTCCTGAAACACTTACACCGGAGAAACCTCGTGTCAATTGTATCCTGGAGGATGACGACGTCACCCCTACCAAACCATCATCACCCATTTTGCCATCATCACCCACAGAGTCGATAGACCCTGAATCTATCCCTCCTAACTTTTTTTTTTCATAAATGCTATCTTCATAGGTCCTCTCACTTATCAACGTGATAATGAGGACCCATCTTCTCTTCCCCTTCTGTATCTAGACATGATTCGAAGAGGATTCGCCTTCGATTAATGTTGTTGAGTGCCAGGATGATGACTCCATCCTCACTTACCTTGGGGCAGACGACTCCTATATTCAACGCGCCTTACCGTCTGAAACTCAAACCATGTTGAATGAGTCAACTATAGAAATCAACATCCACACAGAGGAGGATCCTCACGTATTGTGAAGATCGGACAATCCCTTAACACATCAGAACAAGCCGCCTTTACTACCTTTCTCCGTACCCGCAACCAAGCTTTCGCTTGGTCCTACGCTGACATGCCAGGAATTGATCCTACCATTGCTGTCCATAACATCACCCTAAACCCCGATTCCAAACCAGTCAAACAAAAACTGAGAAAAATGCATCCACGCATTGCCCTCTTGGTCAAAGAAGAGCTTCAATGACTTCTTTTTGTTTCCTTCATTTGCCTATTGACTATCCTCAATGGATTTCTAACATCGTACCTGTCACTAAAGCGACGGGGGGACTTCGGATATGCACGGATTTCTGAGACCTTAACCTCGCTTGCCCCAAGGATGACTTCCCCCTCCCAAGTATTGATCAACTTGTTGATCTCACTGCGGGCCATGAAATGCTTTCTCTCATGGATGGCTTTTTGGGATACAATCAAATTTTGGTAGCCCCGGCCGATCAACATAAAACTACCTTCATAACTCCTTGGGGAACCTTCTGTTATCGTGTCATGCCATTTGGCCTTAAGAATGCTGGTGCCACCTATCAGCGGGCTATGACTTACATTTTTCATGACATTATGCACACTATCCTTGAGGATTATGTCGATGATCTTCTTGGCAAATCTAAACATCGCAGTGAACATCTCGATGTTTTAACCATTATTTTCGATCGCCTGTTGCAATATTCAGTCCGGCTTCAACCAAAGAAATGTGTCTTTGGTGTTCTTTCGGGAAAAATTCTTGGCTTTATTGTCTCTTTGTGTGGCATTGAGGTCGATCCATCTAAAGTCAAAGCTATCCTAGAAATGCCCCCACCCAAAAACCTCAAACAATTACGTAGTTTGCAGGGTAAACTTCAATCCATCCGGCGTTTCATCTCCCAACTCTCAGATCGATGTCAACCTTTCCATCACCTTCTTAAAAAGGACATTGCCTTTCAATGGAGTGAAGAGTGTCACCAAGCCTTTGAAGCTCTCAAAGCCTATCTCTTGCAGCCACCCGTGCTTATTCCACCTCAGGATGATCGCCCTTTCTACCTTTACCTTTCTGCCACTGACCATGCTATAGGAGCCATGCTCGCACATCGGGACTCGGCACGTCGAGAACAAGCCGTTTATTATATAAGTCGTACTCTCGTGGATTACGAGACTAGGTATACACATGTAGAAAAATTGTGCCTAGCCCTATCATTCGTAGCCACCAAACTCTGACATTACCTCCTGAATCACAAAACTTTTGTCATCACCAACACGGACCCCATTCATTATATGTATGCCAAACCACATCTAAACCAACGCATCGCCCGATGGCTTATGCTCCTCACTGACCTCAACCTTGAGTTTGTACAACAGAAGTCAATCAAAGGACAAACTATTGCGGACCAACTTGCGGAGGCCCCTTTACCTGGGGAACAATTTACCAATTTTAATTTCCCCGACGAACTCATCGCCACTCTTTCACTCAGGGAAGAGTCGTATCCAATGACCCTCTTCTTCGATGGATCCAAATGCCAGCGCGGTAGAGGGGCCGGCGTTGTTCTCATTCCTCTTGACGCTGAGCCTATGCCTCTTTCATTCCGGCTTGATTTCCCCTGCACTAATAATACAGCGGAATACGAGGCCCTTGTTTTGGGTCTCCAGGTTGCGTTACACTTAGGTGTCAAATCTATTAATATTTTCGGTGACTCTCAATTGGTAGTCAATCAAGTTATGGGCATCTACCAATGTAAGAATGAGGAACTTCAAAAGTACAAACATTACGTGGATTCACTTTTGACCTCATTTACTCGTTATTCTATCCAGACCATTCCCCACTCCACTAACAAATTTGCGGATACTATGGCTTGCTTAGCCTCGCAAATTCCTGCCTCACCAACTGACTCTGACATATTCGTCTTGGTCCAACAACTCTTTGCCCCATCTTACTCAGCACCAGTTGTTTGTATGATAAATAATGTGTCTGCTAATTCGCAGGATACCTGGTACCACCAATTTCACGACTACCTTACAACCTCTGTTCTCCCACCTGACCTAACTAGTACCGGAAAATGCACTTTTCTTAAACATGTTTCTCGTTATGTCGTCATGGGGGGACTCCTTTATAAACGTGGCTTTGATGGTATCCTCCTTCGATGTCTAACTAGTGTAGAGGTCACCTATACCATCCAACAGGTCCATGACGGTATTTGTGGCGGACATTTTAGTGGCCTTGCCGTGGCTAAACGAATCCTTCGCCTAGGTTATTATTGGCCTACTCTTAATAACGACTGCTACGAATATGTTAAGCGTTGTGTTATGTGTCAACAACATGCCAACCTTCAACATACTCCTAGCCATCCGCTACAGGTCGCACGAGATCTTTGGCCTTTCTCACAATGGGGTTTAGACCTTATTGGTGAGATCCACCCACCCTCTTCGCAACGTCACCGTTGGATAATCACAGCAACCGAATATTACACAAAATGGGTGGAGGCCATTCCACTCATTTCAATCAAAAAAGAAAAAATTGTCGAATTCGTTAACCATCACATTATCTGTCGTTTTGGTATTCCTCATCGCCTAATAACAGATAATGGTAAATCTTTTAAAAATAAGTTGTTACAAGACCTTTGTGACAACTTTGGTATCAAACTTAGTTTCTCATCACCTTACTATCCACAGGCCAATGGTCAAGCTGAATCTTCTAATAAAACCCTAACCAAAATCCTCATGAAAGTTGTCAATGAGTCCGGAAGAAATTGGCATGATCACATTCCCTTTGCCCTTTGGGCTTATCGTACTAGCATTCGTACCTCCACTAATGCCACACCATTTTCTTTGGTATATGGTACCGAGGCGATCTTGCCTCTCGAAATACAAATACCCTCCCTCAGAATATCTCTTCAGGATATTCTCACCAATGATGATTTCCGCCAAGAGCGGTTAGCCCAATTAGAGCTTCTTGACGAGCGTCATCTTACGGCTCTTGATCACCTTCAAATCTACCAAAAACGCATCAAGCGTGCTTATGACAAATGACTTCATGAGCGTACCTTTAAGGTTGGTGATCTTGTCCTCAAAGAGAATCAACATGTAACCAAACTAGAAAAGAGCAAACGTGGAAAATTTGCTCCTAATTGGATTGGGCCTTACATTATCACTCACACTTATAGATCAGGCACTTATCGTTTAGCTTCACTTAATGGTAAATCTGAGCCTGAGCCCCTTAATGCCTTGCATCTTCGACCATTCTACTATTGAAATTAGTGTTATATCACTTCTTATCTACCTTACGCTCGTCCCTTGAGCTCATTTACCACCGCATACACTTTGTTTCTTACATCGCAAAATCAAATCAAGCTCACATGGTTTGATTGTCACCTCCCCTTTTTAGTCTAGTCCATGACTTCAAAGTATCAAAATAAACACATTCTTAATTAAACACTTATGGGATTTTCTTGAGTCAAACTTCCTACAAAAACTAGATGCTTTATGCTCAACGGACATCTAGACCTCTAAATTATACAATAGACTGCTCCCTTGAAGGACAACTATATGCCAAACTATTGCTACTATTATATATAGACTGCTCCCCCGAAGGACAAGCTATACATAAATACCGCATCTGCTACTATAAATAGACTGCTCCCTTGAAGGACAACTATACACAGTCAGCCTTTATCAGAAGCTTCTCGCATTGATCAGCTTCGTGAAGACCTCAAGAACAACAAAATACATATCCCATGTAGACTTCCCGCATCAATCAGTCTATATCCAGAAAAATAAAATAAAAATAAAAGCAGTATTTCAGAACACTTTTGAGTCATGGACTTGTCTATTTAGGTTTGGTTCTCTTTTGTCAGAATAATCATCTTATAATAAGTTCTCTGCACCCTCGCCCACATCAACCACCTCACCTCACCATTTTTCAAAGCAACAAAACTCAAGGGACGTGATGTATATCCGATATATTGTGATTATACCACTCTTTTCACCTATCGACTTCTCGTCTATGCAAGGTACCTAGGGGTTCAACTTCATTCTACGTTATTATGTGGTTTGTTTGGCTCTTCTCAACTACGGGACACTTTTGCCTCTTTTGCTCGACTCTAGGATTATGTGTTGACCTTAATCAGGATACGGTTCCCTACCACTTGGGTAGGCTAACTTTCGCTTCACCTATACCTATACCAACATCACCAATTCCTTACCAACACCAACAACATTACCCTACCAATATCATTATTTTTACCAACCAAAAAATTGCCTAACCATACCTAAATTGCCTGAATTCACCTCTCCCTGGTTCTAAGGGAGAACTACATCGGTCTGAGGCCCCTCCTTGCTTTGTGCAATGGGCTATGTAGGCAGCACTTAGGAGACATGGAGTCTCCCAAGGTTAGCTCGACCATCCCCTACCATACCCTATCATGTGTTGTAAATATAAATATTTTTTGTGTATTTCTATTTGACAACATGCATCTTTATCCTTTTTCAAAACACAAACAAAACCAACATTTAAAACACAACCATTCTTATTATTATCATCACTCAAAACAACATACATATTTAGTTTTATTTTAGATGTTAAACAAATACATCTTCTCTATCATCGACTCGCAGGTCGGCATCCTTATTTATTCTTATATTCCTATGAAATTCACTTAGACCCTTGCACCTCCTCCCGAATCAGGTGGTGATCGTGATCGTCGATGCCCCTCAGTTGGCCTCTCCATCCTCAAAAAGGTGCCACTGCCATTGGTTCCTCCCATTGATCCGCCAAAATCTCCTGTAACATACGAATACGTCCTCTCGCGTGGAGAAATCTTGCCTCCAGTCTCTCCACTCGTAACTGTGAAACCTCTAACAATCCCATTGTCTCATTCACCTGTGTTTGAAGCTGGTGAGCCAACTCCTGCAGACGATCTCTCTCCGCTGTAATCACAGCTATGTCTGGGTGCTCACGTGCACCTCGCAGCTCTGCTACCCACCATACTCTATAGGCCTCTGTCGTTCCCACATCCATTACCCTACGATCGGCTGCTATCTCTTCTGGCCCTTCTGGAGGTGTAGGCTGGGGGAGGTGAGAATGCTGCCTCGCATCGATCCTCATGTATGGTCTATATGTCATCGGTATATCCTGAACGAACCCAAATTGTCGCCGCACACGTGATCTAGAGGAATTCTCTCGTACTCACTCGGCCTGTGCCCTACGATCCATCTCAATCACTCTACACCCCTCAACTCCTCAGCTATGTGCTCCGTCACCATATAGTTCCCATAAGGCCTCCAACAAATATCCGCAATCGTCACCATCTCCCATACCTGTCTATAATACTCGATGTCATCTATCACGGCCTGGGATCTCGCTTCTTGTTCTGTCTGGACCCATTGTCTGAATCCCAACCTTTGCACTCCTGCCTCTCCCGACTCGATGGGTCGGCCTATTGGACACACACAAACAATATGCTCATAGGCCCAACAATGTAATAAGTACGAACAATCTAGTGTCGTCCTGTGTTTTCGCTTGCAGGCCCATAAACCCCTATATAACTCTGCCAGATATGCGGGTGCCCATGTGAAAGTCACGCTCATTTCTATCATTTCCCAAATAACACTCATCAATGCTTTGGGAAATCTTCCACCCTCCGCCCTCGGTAATGCATAATACCCCACCGCTATCATTAATAGCACGGCCAACCTTGTTTCCTCAGGGTGTGTTGCATACATTGTACCATACGTAAATGATAAACCTCGCTGTGTCAAATCTCGTGCAGCTGACCCAAATACTGCTATTATCGCTGCCCGCCCCGCGCTAGGCAAGCACCTGATACACTGTTTTTTCCTATCATTGGCAGTCTCAAAATACGGAACACATCTTCCAAAGTCACTGTCATCTCCCCTGTTGGCAGATAGAAGGTATTCTTTTCTGGATTCCATCTCTCAATCAACGCCTGCAACATAGCATGGTTACGTGTGATTCTTGAATAATAGCGGATTCCACTTAACCCCAAATGATTTATCAATGCCCATTCAGCTGGTGTTACATCCGCTCGGATTCGTGACAACAACACTGGCACAGTATCATTCATCCTTAACCCTGCTTCTGCCTGCATACATCAAAACGACACATAATTATTCGAAAGAACAAATCTCTATGGGTTTTTTCTCAAGTTTCTGGAAACTCTTACAGTGACCGATATCGGTTATGAATAACCGATACCGGTATGCTAACCGATACCGGTTCCTTCTAAACGATACCGGTCACTGTAAAAAATATACCTACCCTGCTTAAAAACATACACCTACGATAATTATTTTTCCCGTTTACTCCTATTTATACCTAAAAACATACGTGACCACCCTGTTTACCTACCCCAATAGCACTCACCCCATCCCCAACCCTTGCCTATCACCTTTTCTTTCTCATCTTTACCCACTTACACTTCTTTCATCCTATTCACAAAACATGCAAGAATCAAATTACAACCAAACAGTTTACCTCTCGGGATGTAGCAGCTTGGGGCGGAACATGTCTTCCCCCTCGTCCCTGCCTGCTGGATGCTTCTCCTCGTTCAGCCATGTTCACCACCCTTTTCAAATATAACTTGTCTTTCTGCCTTCTGAATCTCAGCCCACGCTCACTTCACCTGTCTCTTTCCTCCTTGTCACTCCAAATTCTTTCATGCAATTACCTGTAGTAGTCGTCAAACCGCGTCGCATTCACATATTTAACTTGTTGCATGACTCTAAAAATAAGAATGCTAAAAATAAGAACTTAAGTTGCTAACCCAGCAGTTCTATTTTTAGGGAAACAATTCTTGCATAACCGATATCAGTTACGTAACCGATATCGGTCATGGCTACCGACATTGGTTACATAACCGATATCGGTCAGGGTCTTTTTACTAACCTAAGCTGTTTCTTCATTTTTACAAATTTTTATGGCGCTCGTCCCTTTTTGCTGCAAAAACATACACCATTATGGATAATTATTTTCATTTACTCCTATTTATACCCATCAACAAACATACCTGACCACCATCAATATATTACCATGTGGATCAAACTCCATACATTAGCTCTCACCTCCATCGACAAAACACATACGAAATTGCATTATGCCACCATCGTCAATTAAACTCTCATCTATATCCCCACCTGCACTTCCATTTCAAAAATCCTATCAACAAAAGACATGCAACACCATCAATATATAAACCATGCTGGATGCAAACGCATCATACAGTTAAATATCCAAACCATCGACAAAACACTTAACACATTGTACACAGCATGGTGGGGCTGGATCATCATATCTGTGCCTACAGTTTCAAATATGCAATGTGCCCTGCAAAGTGGTGCCTGCTGTGACGCTTCAGTACCTCGTTACCATGTTCACGCAGGCCGCAACCTTTTCAAATATATCGACTGTGCTTTCTGCCGGTCTGAATCTAACAAAAATATACGCTCGGCTTCACCTGTCAACTTTATAACCTGTACTCAAAATCGCATGTTCGGCAATTACCTGTGAAAGCATATCGTGGGCAAACAGGCCTCTCATATCACATAGCCGGTTCGCAGACTTGTATGCTAATATGACTCTAGTAAACATAAGACATCTCTACTCTAAGAGATCCCTCAGCTCTAAGTCTGCCTGTCTCCCTGCGGGTCCTTGTGCTCTCCTCGCGGCTCTCTCCCCTACCCACCATACTAAAAATGATAACCGATGTACAGCCGGCGTCGTCCACTGATATCGGTCTATCCTACCGACTCAGCTACCCAATCTGGGTCCATGTACCCCTTGTGTGGTGCTTAGGTAGTGGAGCCTCTACATCATCCCTCCGGTACTGAGGGAAGGGAGGTGGCTCATCCTGTCGTAGCCCCAGTTGCCGTCGTACCCTCTCCTGGGGAATCCGCTCATACTCTCCTAGCCTCCATCTTGCTATCCAGAATGTATACTGGATCCACCGCAAATGTGATCGGGCTCCTCCACGGGGCTGATGACCTCTATAAGGTCTCCATACAATATCTAATGCTGTCAAGCCCTCTAATACATGCCGGTAATATGCAACATCTTGTCCGGCGAGAACTACCCGTGGCTGGCCCATGACCCCCAGCCACCTCTGAAAGCTATACCTATACGATCACCTGTGGCCCTGGCTACTGGGGCAGCCCTACTAGTCTAATGCATATGATATGCTCATATGCCCAACAGTGTAACAAAAACGTCATCATCTATAATACATGAATCGCCTCATAAAAGACGATAGCCCCACAACTCTCGGTATAACTGCACTAGGTATACGGGTGCCCAAGCATAACATGTATGCTCCTCAACCATCTCGTGTAACACCCCCATTAACACCTGTGGAAAACAGCCTCCCTTTGAGTCCAGGAGGGAGAAGCATGTAATCCCGATCATCATCAACACGGAAAGCTGTGTCTCATGTCGGTGGGCACGGTACATATCCCCATACGCGATGCTCGCGCTGTGATACGTCAATAGCGCGGCTGCATCCCTGAATACATTGTAAGATGCTATCCATGGCTATCTCTGCATCCACCTAGAAGACTGCCTCTCCATCAATCGGTAATCTAAGGATGCGATACACATCCTCCAATGTAATGGTCATCTCTCCAGTCGGGAGATGGAACACATTGGTCGCCGGATCCCATCTCTCGATGAGGGCGACCATCAAACTGTGATCCCTATCGATCACCCTGTACCGCTGGACTCCGCCGAGTCCCACCTCGCGCATAATGCCCCACTGCGCTGCGGACACCTGTGGCCGCATCCGTCCCAACAGCGGGGGCATCCTGTCCCGCATAGTCAGCTGCTGACGTGCCTGCACAAATCACCCACTTCATTAGACCTACCCTTTCAAACAACAACTACTTTAACCTTCTATACCCCCTTTTACCCACCCGACCACAACCTGAATCTATAACACACACCTACACTCACCTATTTTACCCTAAAAACTTTACGATATCCCCTTGCCCTTATCTCGCACCCTACCAATCACTCAGCTCTATTCTCACCATTTGCCTATGCCCCTACCAATTTAACACCTCCCCATTCATGCCCAACACCTAATCTATTCGAACCGCACCAACCACACAATCGCCCCAATTTCCCCCCCCCCCACCCACCAATCACCCTTCCTATTAACCTCTACCCCTTCCCTCTTCACCCCCACAAACACAACACCCAAAACCACAGCCCCAACAACCACCAAACACCCCAAACCACAGCAAAACCAACCAACAAAATAAATATTCCTAAGTAGGGACCGGTACCGGTCACCCATGACCGCCATCACCGGTCCCCTCTCCACCGATGCCGGTCAACGTTATGACCAACACCGGTCACCTACAAACCCACCCTGCCCCGAAAATTTCTTGACCGATGCCGGTCGCTTAGTGACCGGCATCGGTCACTGAAAAATACCTGAGCCGAACCCGACGCGGCTACCCCATTCAATTTTTTTCCTATTTCTCCCTATATACCCACCCAAACACCCTAAAAACCTACCCACCCTGCCGCCTTGGCCTATTTCACCTATCTACACTCTCCTTTTTTCAAATAATTTCCATTTATTAATTATTTTCTAAAAACCTTACATTCCTACCCAAAACCCAAATCCAGCTTAACACAATCAAATTCACACAATGAAGGGTTTCGAACCTACCGGTACGACGACACGTCGTGGTGGTGGGATGGGTGGTGGTGGTCCAGCTGGTCCAGCACCTCCTGCTCCTCCTGGCTGTGCCATAGCTCCACCTCTCCTCTGCTGGGTCCTCCACCAATCAACTGCTGCCTCCTACTCACTCGGGCCCACTAACCACTCACTTCTCCACTCCAATAGCGCCACCTCAACCAACAAATGCTCCAATCTCAACAATACACCTCAGACAACTCAAATTGGGTTTCAAATTGACAATATGACAATGACTGGCCGTATTTTTCTTTTTATAGGTTTTCAACTATAATCGATATCGGTTTTATTGTGCCCTAAGGAACCGGTATCGGTCACCTAACCGATATCGGTCATGGACAATCGATATCAGGTTTTATCCCACCTCTTCCCCAATTTCTGCCCTTATTTACTAATCGCCCTTTCTCACAACATCGCCTATATCCACCTTGGCTGAAAACCCTTTGTTAACTTCATTTGGCCCGACCCAAGGCCGTAACCAACCATTTGGCCCGACCCGAGGCCGTAACCTACCATTTGGCCCGACCCGCCATAACCAACCAATCTGGCCCGACCCAAGGCCGTAACCAACCAATTTGGCCATTTGGCCCGACCCAAGGCCGTAACCAACCATTTGGCCCGACCCAAGGCCGTAACCTACCATTTGGCCCGACCCAAGGCCATAACCAACCAATTTGGGCTCCAAGGCCGTAACCAACCAATTTGGCCCGACCCAAGCCATAACCAACCAATTTGGCCCGACCCAAGGCCCAACCAAGGCCGTAACCAACCAATTTGGCCCGACCCAAGGCCGTAACCTACCATTTGGCCCGATTTGGCCTGCTCCAAGGCCGTAACCAACCAATTTGGCCCGACCCAAGGCTGTAACCTACCATTTGGCCCGACCCAAGGCCGCAACCAACCCCATTTGGCCCGACCCAAGGCCACACCCAACATTTGGCCCGACCTAAGGCCGCACCAATTAAATACCTCTGCCAACATCAACACAATACACTTTTATCCACCCATCATGTCACTTTTTGTTCAATCGAGCTCACCTGTTCGTGTTTTAGCATGATTAGGGTCCTTGACTTGATCAGTCGACCAACTTTGCCTAGACTAAGACCGTGACGTTTATCTCAACCAAACCAACCATTTGGTACTGCCGAACATGCCTAAACGTTCCTGTACCTTACCCATTATATCCCCTGGAGCTACTTCCTATGCCTTGGATACCAGGATTATATCACCCTTGTTTGGATAAACTATCGACCTTTGCCTATGAATTGCTTGTTTGCTCTTCAAATCATGTACCCTGGTCGCACTACTGCATGTCAACGTGCGTCTGCTTCCTTGGACCTACCCCACCATCTTACCATTATCTCAACACCATTTACCCTTTATCAACCCTATCCCTGATTTCACGCTACCTCAATCTGTGATAGATTTGAGGGGGATTACCTATACCCTTAACAGGGGTAACCACTTCTTATTATTGTCCGTGCAGCTTTAACAAGACAAGCCACACGACAACAAGGGGCTAATGTAGACACCAAATTTGTGTCATTACGACACCCTGTGCCCCGCATCTCATTTCGCAACCTAACCTCATCACCTAAACCTTACACAATTATTTATTAATTACCTTATAATTAATAAATCCACATCATCATACCTGCCACCTCATTTCGCCACCTCATCATGACCTAGTCTTAACCCTAAACTAACCTAATTAAGACCTATAACTTGGTCCACATCCACACCCATGGCTAATTACTCCTCACCCACACCTAAAACCAACCTCATAATGACTTGACCAAGCCCGCAACTAATCCCTCGGGAGAAAAGGAGGGAAAGCTAGCTATTTTACCAAAAATAGCCCACTTTGACCTGACCGATACCGGTTCCTACTCGACCGCCGTCGGTTGTGTAACCGCCATCGGTTCCCTGTAAATGACCACTTCCAACCAAAAACAAGGATCGGATTTTCATTTGATCGGGAGGAAGAGAAATCATTGAAAGGATCCGGATTTGCTTGGCCGAGCAGAGACAAGTGAAGAAACAAGAAGAGTTTGCAGAAAAGGACATCAAGCCCAAGACTGCAACGGAATAACCAGGCCCCAGTGACACTCATCCGAGCATCAGAAGAGGAGATAGCTCATCTTGGATTGTCAGATCATCCCACTTGAGCCCTGTCTTCGTCATCACAGTCCTGGAACCTGCATCTTCATCAGGAACGAGTAAGTAGTGTCTCGTATGTTTCTAAGCACCATTTCTTGAGCCTGTGGATTGATAGTAATTATAAGCTCATTCCTAGATCTACCACCTACCAGCACCCTGCACTGAACCTTCATCCATACATCTTTGTATTGCCCAGAAGACCATTTTAATCACACTCTGAGCCTTCCCTGTCCTCCCATTATTCCCTTCAGCCATCCACCAATCTCAATAACCCCCACGATCACCTTGCAACCAACCTCTATCCAGAAGCACTTAGATTGCTGACCCTACCGGTGTCGTTTATCCCCCACTGGCGGTGGTTCTCTAACTGCGGTCGGTTATCTAGTGACCGGCGTCGGTCACCGTGACTTATACCTCAAAACCCTTTTTCTCACCTATTTGTCACCTAACAACCTCATATCCAGTCTGGTTTACCCCTATAACTCAACCTGAATGTATCAACGACTAGTAACCGAACAAACAACATGACGTCGTGTCACAATCATCTATTTTAATTCTTGGAAGTCGTGTTCTGTCTCCTTAGTCCATAAAATTCCTTGTCATAGCCCTTCACTATTTTTGTGATCACTACACATATTCCACTGAAGTTCCTTATAAAATTCCTATATAATCTTTCCAGTCCATGAAAGCTTGATGTTTCAATTACACTTCTTGATGACGACCATTCTATTATCGTGCACACCTTTTTTGGGTCCATTTGCAACCCTTCTTGGGAAATATGAAACCTAAATAAAATAATTATTTGTGCATAAAGTTGCACTTCCTTATGTTCAAAAGTAACCTTTTCTTCTCCAAGCACTTTGTCACCTTGTGCAAATGATCAAGATGCTCCTCCTTTGTCCTGCTAAATGCTAGTATATCATCCACATATACAATCAAATTTTTTCTAAGGAACAAATTCAATACTTCATTCATCAACCTCATGAATGTACTTGGGGCATTGATTAACCCGAAAGGCATGGCAAACCACTCATATATGCCTTCCTTTGTCTTGAACATTATCTTTGACTCATCTCCTTCTCTGATGTGAATTTGGTGTTATCCACTCTTCAAATCAATCTTCAAAAAATATAGTGCACCACTAAGACAATCTATTAAGTCATCCATCCTATGCAACAAAAAATCAAACTTGATTTTTATCTTGTTGATGGATCTAGAATCAACACACATGTGTCATTCTCATCCTTTATTAGGTGTTAGTACCGTTTGGACTGCATATGGACTCAAAATTTTGTGCACTATTCCTCTATCCAAAAATTATTACACTTATCTATGCTCCTCTACATTCTTCTAGGGTCATTCTATAGGGTGTTTTGTTTGGAAAATTGGATCTGGGTATTAGATCAATCTGGTGATTGATACTGTACACTAGTGGTAACCCTCATGGAAATTCCTCTGTCATGATTTATGTAAACTCTTTCAATACCTGATGCACATCTACATGAAATTCATCTTTTCTTGCACAATATTTATGCACTTCCTTTGGTACTAGTGCATAACATGCCTCTTCTTCCTCCACCTCTCACATGATTCCCACCACAAGTAGTACCCTTGAGGAAACTCCACTACGCATCCTCTTCCTCCATGTTATTCAATAGTGAAAAATTAAACTTACACCCATCCTTCTCAATGAAAATGATATTCACACATCCATTATGGAAAATATTCCTATCATATTGCCAAGGTCTTCCTACTAATAGACGATAAACATCCATCGATATTACATCACACAACACTTCATCGCAATAGTTTCTTGTTTGAAAATCAACTAGGGTTTTCTCATTCACTATGACTTGGTTCATGCTTCCACTATAAAAAAATCACCTTACAATACTTCCCTCCTAACTTGAAAATGGTCCTGAAAAATTTATTTCTCTACGTAGGTTCATTTTATTTCTATGATGCTTTTAACAATAATTTCCTTATCATAAGATCTTATCCACTCTACGATCCTTCTAAATTTCCCATGGATCCTACTAATTCTATATCACCATGCATCACATGTGCATCTACTTCAGTGTGACTACTTGTAACTTATTTTTACTTATTTGGAAACTCAAACACATGATGTCCAATGGTTCCACATTTGAAACATGTTACAGAGAATCCTCATATCCTTCCTTGGCTAAATATTTTGCATCTTCTTATGGAGTGTGACACTTCATCATATTGTACACTACTCTAGGTGTGTGTCTTCTCATTATTGCAATCATCTTTGTGTGGTTTACTATGTCCTCGACCGTTTCCTCCTCTTTTGTGCACAATGCAAACTCCTCTTGTGGTTATGCTTTGGATCTTGCATGCCAACTTTTCTTATACCTTCAAGGATATCTGATATGCTTCCTCCATTGTTTGAATTCACAAAAAGCTGAGTTCTTCCTAAATACCAAACCTCAAGCTATTAATATATCACATGACCTTCTCGTAGTCAACTTCCACATGTCCAGATCTTATCATGATCTAGTGGAACTACTCAATGTATTCTTTATTGACATCTCCTTTTGTTTCAAATTTTACTATTTCTTGAATAAACTCATCTTGTAGTTAGATAGTAAAAAAATTACTTATCATTTTGGTGACTATGTGATCCAAGTGCATTATCTTATCTTTGACTCTCCTTCATCATTCATTTTGAACATATTTCTACCACAACGTTTCATGCTCCTTTAAATTAGTTTGTAACAGTATGACATGTTGTGGGTCGAATATTTCCTCAAATTCAAAGTATTCTTCCATGTTTTTGAGCCAATCCACAAATTCTTTTGGGTCCCACCTTCTTGAAAATGACAGGACATCCATCCTTGGTCCATGGTCCATCCTCAAAATGGCCTCCAAAAATTACATTTCCCCTATGCCCATGGCTTCTTCTTCACCTTATTCTTCATCTCTAGTAGCTCCCTCACACTGCACACCTCCTGCTATTTGTATACCTTAATCATTAGTTTGTGCATTTGATGTTGCAAATCCTCTCCATTGGTCTTCTTCAATGACCTCAAGTTTAATCCTTACACCCCTTAGTTTTTTCATTACTTGTTTTAACTCTCCTATAATAGTTGTGTTGGCTACATTGGTTGTATTTACTATTTCCATATTGGTGGCTCTTCTCGATGGTATCTTTTCTCCTTTGACTAGTTGCCCCATAATCTGTGTCTACTAGTCCCTTCACCTCCTAACCTATCTCTAGGGTATGTAGTCAAAATCTAATACCAATTGATGATAAATCAGTTGTATCGAAATGACCTTGGATAATTAAAAAAGTAAACACAACCAAACAAATTCTAACAAAACATAGGTTTCATTATCTTCTAGGCCTTTACAATGTCTAGAATTGATTCCCTCAGTCGTATATTATGAAACTATAAATAGAATTTAAAGAACCATAGGGGTGATGAATTCCTCTCTAATTTTTCCAAAAATTCTCTGAAACATGACACTAGACAAGATTTTACAAATCTCCATTCCTGCTTATTTGGAGTTTTGAAATTTCTTCTAAAATCATGTCTTGTTCCTGCATGGTTTAAAATTTGAACTTCTAGGCATTAGTGGTATCTAACTACCCCAGCTTGGTAGTTGAGAAAAGTCCATCTAGAATCTCCACGTTCTTGTTGAGATGGCATTTCCAATTCTCACCTACCACCTTTTCACTTTGCCTCAGCCTTCATTTCCATATATGTTGGCTATAAAATATCTACGTGCCCCTTTTAGGATTTTCCCAAAACTCGTATGCTCATATCCTAGTGTAAAAAATTCACACGCTGTCATGAAATTTCTTGTTGTACCCTCACTTTGTAGCTAACCTTTTTAAGTTCTAGCACACATTCCCATACTTTGCCAAAATTCCTAAAATATATGCATAATTTTTATTCTCCCATGATTCTCCTACATCATATTGTTCAAGACATAGATGTTTAAAAGAAAAATGTTAATGTTTGAGTCGAGAGTGTTTATTTTGCAAAACATCCAACTCTATATGTGGAGAAGATTCAAGATTCAAACCCAATTAGTTTTCTAGATGATACCCAATCCACTAGAGTTGTATACAACATTAAAAATGTACCATGTCATCCAACCAAGTCTTTTCCTCATACTTTAATTTTTTTGGATTCCCTCATTTTGGTATTGTGGATCATGAAAATATTTATTTGATGCCCAGTGATACACTGTCAAATTAGGGATTATTTTTTATAGACATTATTTCCCATAATATTCCAAGAAATGATCTTTATTGAGGGGAAGGGGAATTTCCACCCCTAGTTTCTCTGTAGGAACATAAGAATTTATTTCATTTTGAGTACCACAATCAATAAAAACTTTATCAATCTCCTCCTTATATTTCCTACAATGTTTTCATTTGGCATCCACATACATAGGGTAACCCCCAATCTCTTTTTATTACTATTGTTCCAGAACACCCAAATCCCTTTTATTCATATCATTACAATAAATTGGGGATTGATCACCCCTAATTTCCCATCAATGCAATTTCAATGCCTCTTTCCAAGTTCTTCAACAAGAGGCTCCTAATTTCACAAGGCAAATACTCCTTTTGTACTTGGTTCAATTTCATATTTCAAGTTTGAAGTTCGATTATTTCTCAATGGATATTGACTTCCCCCTATATTGTAGGTTTTACTTTGGGAATATTGCAACCACTCAAGCATATTGAGAAAAGACAAAGTGTGTTTACACACTTGAGTATATTTTCCTTCAAGAAAGAAAATTTCATTTCCTAGCTTAAAGGGGGGGAAATGTAGACACTTAAATTTGGTAATTTATAACTTAATAATGTCATTATTGACTTAATACTGTTCATCATGACTTGTACACATAGTTGAAACTTAATTATTATATCTTAGTCCACCCTTAGTCCTATTACAAGACTTGTCCTCATTACATTTCTTAGTCTCTTACAAAAATTATCACATAAGTAATAAACAATCCATTACTCCTAAATATCTTACACAAAGATTCATAATACCATATGCCACCCCTAGACCAAACCTTCTAATAGGACCAAACTATCCAATAGTTCGATCCTAAGTAAAATGACCCCATCTAGGGCCACCCAAATGTCGATTTATCAATTTTGGCATCTTATATGGGTTGGTATTTCCAATATGGGTTAGCCTAAATGCAAAATTATATCCACGAAACCCTATATGAGCAAGTCTAATGCATTCATTTACTCACCTAGAAATTACTTATCATTCTTAAGAGATCCTATAGAAACTATCTACCGAGTTTTATGTAAAAATCTCCTAAACTTACCCAAAAAAATCAAAACATTAAGAGAAACCCCCGCATAAGTATAAAAAACTCAAAATCAAGTTCACAAGTCAAGCTTCCCAAATAAAGAGCCCCCAAATACAATTCAAGCATAAGTAAGCCAAGTCAATACAATCCATTTATCAAGTGTTTAAATAATCAAATATAGTTGCGTTCATGCAATATTATGTTGCATTTCTAGGTGGAGAACTGTGTGTGGTTTGAGGCCTCTTCAAAATAATGCCCATATAGGAAGTATACATATTTCACTTCAACCTAACCATTATCCTTTTTATTAGGGTTTTACCATATGTTAGGGTTTTGGGTTAAGGCAGTTGATTTCATAAGGTTTTGTGCATTTTCAAGACCTAATATTTCACAAAGAAGCATATACCAATTGATCGCAAAGGTCATTGGGTTAGCACATGTTCTAATTGATATATCATTATATGTTTCATATGTATGTTCAAATATTAATGTTAATGCTTAATTAATAATCTGAATAGACATTATGTTTTAAACCTCACTTAGATTGAAATAAGTAAAGGAACCATCACCATTTCCTCATTCCTTTCCCACATCTTGTCTATTTTTTGGGTTAAATTATTTGGTGAACCCACTAATTGATTGAATCCTTAACCTATTTGGCTTAGGTCACCCTATTCTAAATTAATCCATGAACTACAAACCCCTAAGGCGACCTTACATTTATGCAGGTTTGTATTATATGCCCTTTTGAAAAAGTAATCATATTAATCATACCTTAATTGAGCATATCGAACTCCCATGCACACCTAGAAAACATAGGCACCATATGGATTCATCTTCTCTTTCTGTTTAAGGTGTACCTTCTATTTCTTATAATGTCCATAATGATGAGAAATATTTGAATTCTAACATATGTTCTCTTAAAAATCAAGTTGACCTTATTCCTCCCATATAATCTAATGAAATCAATCATGACAAGCTTAATGATGTTGAACAAGATCAGGCTAAAATCTTATCTATTTTCTACTAGGACCTTTTCCAATACCCATAAAACATTTATAGGATTCTCTGTGTGTGTCTTACCTCTAAGGATTCTTGTGATGCTCAATTCCCTTCGTCTATTATTGAAACATATATTATGCCTATATCCATTCCCAATATGGGGGCATCTACTACCCCCCTTCAACAAGTTATAATTCTTATCCCAACTTCATCTATTATTCCTACATCTCTTGTGAAAATATATGGGCCCTTACATTCTTGCTCTACTACATTTTCCCTTGAACATCTCATTCATGATTTAAACCAAGGTTTGTAAATAGAGAGGGGTGTGTTTAGAGCTTCTACTAGTGTGAATTATAATCAACTACTTATAATACACTTGTAAGTGAGGTGATATATTTTCCTATACCCTTAGGGTTTGTGTCTCCTCAGCTTCCTATCCATGAGGGTAAGTGTGATCCCGATAAGCAACTTCACTCGTTTCATGATGTCTACTTAGATTATGCTTACAATGATAAACTTATCTCTAATATTTTCCATATAAGTCTTAAGGATTAATCTTTAGAATAATTCTATGACCTTCCTACTTCATGAGGAATTTCAATCCAGTAGCTAATCACTTTATTGCAAAATTATCCATCAACATTGACAAAAAAGTTTCCTATGCTCAAATAGCTAAAATGTAAAAAGGTTCTAATGAACTGGTTAATGAATATGTCTTGCACTATAAGAAAATGCTTAGAAAAATGAGCAATATACTTATGGATAATGAAATTTATGTTTTATTTTCTTAGTGTCTCCTATCTCCTTGACATGAATCTATCATGTCTATTAAATTTTGATCCATTGACAAGCTATGACATACTTTATGAGAAAAAAAGGTAAATATCCTAGCATTAAACAAGCTTACGTATGTGTTTGCTCCACCTAATGAATCTACATCTAAGTTCCAAGTAAAATATAATTACAAATGCAAAACCAATGATAACTAACTAACATTAAAGAAATTATAAATGCCACATCTCAACCTACAAACTTCTCCTCGAAGGCAATTCACACGGTTACCTTCCTCACCATATGTGATCTTCCAAAAGTTACTTAAATGTAACCTTGTATCTCTTCCTCCACCGACCAAGGTTGATACGAGAAATACTCAATATAAATCTTTTGACTTTAATACCTAATGTGACTAATTATTTAACAAATATAGATTTAATGTAAATCCCTAATTGCAAAGTCACGTATGATAAATAAATGTCAAAGTACGTATGTAACGCAAAAAATAAGATAATAACATTGAACCCTGAGAGAGATAGAGAGAGAGAGAGAGAGAGAGAGAGGAGCTAGAGTAGCGGTTTAGACGGAGATATATAGCGATATCGCTCGCGAGATACTGCATCAAGTCTCTCTGACTCTATCGATCTCGCTCTAGCGCTATCTATCTCTCTCTCTCTCTCTCTCTCTCTCGCTCTCTCTCTCTCTCTCTCTCTCTCCTCTCTCCTGCTCTCTCGCTCCCTCCGCTCTCTCTCCTCTCTCTCTCTCTCTTCCCTCTCTCCCCAACCCCTGCCCCCCGCCCATCCCGTAAGACCCCCCACCTAACCCCCCGCCCCCCCATTCGAACCACCCCGCCCCATCCCCCTCTATCAGGCCCTCCTTCAGACACATCCCCAGAGATGCTCTCGCGGCGGTTTTTGTTTTACATTTTGATGTCCCGCTAGCGACTCCCACGATGCTGTCGCTGCCCTCCCTGTTTCTCTCTCTCTCTCCTCTTGCCCCTCTCTCTTCTCTCTCCTCTCTCTCTCTAAAATCGTCTCTGGCTCTCTCTCTCTCTCGCGCCTACTGTCTTCCTCCCTTCGCGGTCCTCTTGCTGGCTGGCTCGTGGCTCTCTATCTCTCTCTGCTCGAGTGCATCTTCTCTGTGTGCTGCGCGGTTCCTCTTCTTCTCTTCTCTCTTATTCTCTCGTTTTCTTCCTCGGCAATACTGGGAGTGCTACTATTCTCTACCGGGATAGGTCTCTCCGTGCATGTAATGAGTCATTTCTGCATTAAAAGGGTTCTTCTGGTTTGCCGTTCGAAGTGGTTCAGGAGGTGGCTTTGAGTGTTTGCTGGCCATGTCTGAGGTGAGAAAGAAGTTGTGATTAGGTGGATGGTTCTCGTCTGATCCTATGTTCGCCCGGAAATCTGGGTTGGGGTGGTCTGTTGGGGAGGGGGGGTGGAGTTCATATTCATCTTTGGGGTCGGGGCGTGTGACTGTTAGGGATGGCTGTGTCGACGTGCGTAGGGGGGATGAGGGTGCCTGTGGACTGGGGGGGATCGCCTGCTCCAATTGGGACTGTGGACGGGGGGTGGATGTGAATCTCGAGCGTGTGTGGTCGAGGTGTTTGGGATTAGCGGGTGGGAAGTAATTTTCTTGGGGGGGGTCGGCATGCGGGGAGGCTTTCACCTTCACCTAGGTGGTGTGTGGGTTGGGTTAGTTGACCCTGTAGGGGGGCTATGGTAGAGGTTTACGTCTGATGGGGCGGATAACGCCTTTGGGGCTTCGTGGTGGTGTGACGGGGGAATCTCAGTTTCGTCGGGTGGTTGGGTAAGCTGGCTGCATGGCGGGTGGAGTCTATTGGCTGGTGGGGGGGGGGTTCTTAAAGTTGCTTGGCCGGGGGGACTATAAGGGGTGGATTATTTTCCCCTGGAGTATTTCTTTGGGTGAGACGCACGACTTGGAGCAGGGGGTTGGGCTAATGGTTGGAATGGAGGGTGAATGGTGTACTTATGGAGAGATAGCATGAAGGGGTTTGGCATGGTGGGAACAAGGGGGCCTGCGTGGCGGTTGGTGTGTGGATCGAATTTTCGGAAGTTCGTCGCTGTCAGCCGTCGCGTTCTTGGCGGAGGGGTTAAGGTTGTCCATGGGTTACCCTGTTGTCGACGGATGCGCTACGTTTTCGGGCGGTAGGGTAGTGTAGGGGATTATTTTAGACCCGGGAGTTTTGGTGCGCAGGTTTGTTTTTATGGTTTCAGGTGCTGCTCTTCGGAGGGTGGACTGTGGAATGGGAATGGGGTGGGGATTAGCATCCGTTGTTTGTGGGGATGTGTTCTGGGTAAGGCGTTAGCTTGCCTTGCGAGGGTGAGGTTAGTTGATCCTTGTGCCCATGGGTCTTGACCTTATGTTCTTAGCGTTGTGGGTGATGGGTTTGGTAAGCGTTTCCTGTCATTGTTTCCCAGGAGGAGTAAACGGCGCGGGGGAGCCGATGTGTGGACACGAGGGATTCGATTGTATTCTTTTCTCTACGGGGTGCTTCAGATCGGCTGACCAAAGTAGGGGGCGTTGGAGGTGGGGGGAAGAGTCGGGACGATTGTTGCTAGCCGGCTCTTTTACTTCCTGTTCGGGAGCGTCTCCCAATCGGAAACTGAACTGCTGGCTAGGATGCCCTTGTGCCAGACACACTTGAATAATGAGTAGTAGCTAGATGTAACAAATGTAAGCTAGATGTGTCCATGGAAAAATGAACTTCCCCCTCCTATGAAGTGTATATAGAAGAATGTAGTCCTTTGTCCCTTGTATGGATAGCTATATGGATGCCTTTGATGCTCTTAGAAATGTCTTTGGATGCAACCTTAGGTGATATATAGTAGATGCTTAGTGATTATTATTTTATTATGGTCACATAGATTTGTATTTATATGATTCCCTTGGTTGAATTTCGTAATTGATAACTGGAAGGCCGACCCATAAGAAAATAAGATGCCTAAAAGATAAAAGAAGCCCAAAAAGAGTGAGTAAAGATGGAAAAGAGGTTAGGGCACCTAGAGTGGGATGAGGGAATCCTAGGCGCTGGTGTCCAAAGCCAGCTAAAATATAAAAAGTGAAGTACTCGACTATGGCTAGTAGGGTGTGTAAGACTAGAAATAAGATATAGAAACCATAAAAAAGACAAAGAGGCCAAAGATAGTTGTCAATTACTACTTTTTCTTACTTAAGAATCATATGAATGCATGTATGTTTTTAGGACCTAGAAATGTACCCAAGTGCATGATTTTAGTGTCTACATTTTCCCCCACTTTATGTTGTTGAGTTAATACTTGATAACATAAAGTAGATAAGAGATGTGTACCTGATAACCATGTAGAATGTGATGGCGATAGCGTGCTGAGGAGACAAGTGAAAAGCGTGGAGATGATAAAAATGAAGCATGGAAGCTAAGAAAGAGGAATTGATCCTAGGGGTGAATTGTATTGTGTATATACCTCATGTACCTGTTTTGTATTGATGTAGGTTTGCTTTCTTATTGTGTATTAAGGACGAACATGACCTGCAAAAGAAGAGAGAAAGAGTAGTCAAAGTAATGTATTATGAAAAATTATGTAAAAGTATGTAAATGTGTGTAAAATTGGTAAAAAGGAAAGTGTGCACCCGATGATCATGAGTGTAAAAGGATAGAAAGGTGTCCTTAAAATGTCGTGTAGAGTGAGTTCTTTGGGAGATCTCATGCCAAGAGCAAGTTTTTTGGGTGATCTCATGCCAAGAATGAGTTTTTTGGGTGATCTCACGCCAAGTGTGAGTTTTTTGGGTGATCTCATGCCACACCACTATAAGAGTGATTAAAATGGGAGACTAGGTTGCACACCAAATAATAATATTAGTGTTATAAATCTCCTTCCATTGAACTTGCTTCCCGATTCGCTATTTTATACACCACTATTAGATGGTGTAACAAACTCCTACCTTTTATTTAGTGTATTGTTACCTAATATATTCCACACATTAACATGATTTATTTGTACAATAAATGGAGACTAATATTCATGCATGATCCTATTTTGTTGGAGGACTGTTCTTTATTTTTTGTTGAAATGGAGAAAGAATGCAACTTGATGGAAGATGTGCCTGTACTGTTAAAATTGATCTGAATTGTTTTAAACTGTGATGATCTGAGAAAAGTAGTTAGTATCTAACCCCTAGGACATAGGAACCCAGGAGAGTTCAGGAGATCTCCCTAGGTGCTAGTGTTTGTATCTAGGCACTGGCGTCTGAAGTGTTAAACTAAGGACCCAAGTCAGATTCTAGGTCATTTCTGTAACTATGTAGCATGTTGATACTTATGTATGAACTGTATTGTGTTGTAGCTCTAATTTGTTGTATGTGGTGATTGATTCACCCAATGTATGACCCCCTCATTTGGGGTGCATGTGACATTGACTAGGAGCATACAGTCCAAAGGAGAGGATTTTAAATTGATCTGAAGTGGATACCCTACAAGGGGGTGGAATGTGCATGGTAGAAACCAAGGCACATGTAAACAAGAAGTTTGGTATACATGTGTTAGTGGAATAAAAGGTATACATGTGCAAATAGAATACAAGTAGTGCAATCAAACAAGAAAATTTACAGACAAGATGATACCACAAAAAGTGGGTTTCAAATATGGGACATCACTCACAATGTCACAAGATAATAAAGAGCTGAAGCGGCCGACAAAGCATACAAGTAATGATGCATACAAGACAAAGGGCATAGCCCACAAACAATATCATACAATGTAGAAAGTAATGGACAATAGTAGCAAGAAAAGTTAAATCAGACAACCATGGTGGAAAATAGTCTCGCACAAGACAAATACTTACACATGAAGCACCCGTTAGCATGTTAGAAAGATAAAGAGTATGTCAAATCATATGTAGATCAATAGAAAGTAATGTGTTAGTAAGAATAGAAATTAGTAAATAATGGAACAATAGCACATGTGATGTGTAAGAGTAGAAATGTAGATGCCCCTAGGATCCTTACGTGGGATTGGTGAGAGGTAAAGTGCCAAGCATCATTACTACATGTAAATATCTATAGGAGGTCTACATTCACGAACTAAAGACCAAGTGCATGTGTCATGTGTATATAGAAAATATAGTGACATACTAAGTATTAATCTAGACATGGGAAACGAAGTGTACATGTAAGTATAAGTAAGCAATAATATAGTGCAACCAAGTATATGAAATATGCTATGTGTATGAATGCGAGATGAGATGATATGCAATGTTTGAATGTGATAAGAGAAGTCCTACCCCCCAATCGAATGTGATATGAGATGCGTTATGAGTTTCATTTATAAAATATCCCTTAACAATCAAGAATAAATCACAGAGACAAGAGTGCGCTCACCGATAAATGGTTGGATAATGTGTGCATAGAATCAATTTGACATGAAGTGCAGAGCATGAAGTGTAGAAGAGGTGAGGTTCCATTTCATATTTAGACCCTCAGTCGTCGAGTATGAACCATTGAACTAGATTTTTTCATAGGGTAGTATGATGTGTGAGAATTAAATGCTAGAAATATGTATCATGAAATGTAGAGCATGAAATGTATATTGTGTGAGGTTCATGGATGTAGTATACTCATCAACAGTCAAGTTTTAACCTTAGCACAAGAGTGCATCATAGGGTAGTGACAATATAATAGTATGTATCAAGTTGTGTAACGATGCTACTAGAAATATGAAAGTATGAAGCATCGAGTGTATAGAGTAGTAATGATAGATAATTGATGATTGTTAGGAAGGGGAGGAAAGTAAGAATGATTCCCCCCAAGTGTATCATGTGTATAAGAATCAAGTAACATCGTCTAAAATATTGTTCATCACTCAAGATCATGGCCAATTATACCCAAACCAGAGACTTGGTAAGTAATAGAGTGTAGAGGTTGATCATATAAAAAGCCATTGCGGTGTAAATTGTACATTCCCATAACATATTCTTCATCAGTGAAAGGTGGTTGTGGACAACCATGTGCATGCCAAGCATGTAATATTTTAAGTATAGCTGAGAAATGAATCATTGCAAATAGAAACGTGACAGCTAAAAGGCATGGGAAATGTGATACTAATGTGATTAGTATCCAAAGTTCCACCAATTTAGTCAAGCCAAAATTCTTCCCAAGTGTAAGTGGAGAGGAACAAGGTGTACATGCAAGGAATACTGATAAATGGAATACTTGAGAGGCCATAAATAGTAGTACGAAGACACATCCATGATAAAGGTGAGGAGAATGAGGTGATGGGTGGAGATCATCAAGTGTGAAGCGAAGATGGGCTAAGCCATCATGTGTTGAAATAATGTAAAAAATGTGGGATCAAATGAAATATGAGGTAAATAAGAGTCATGTATGAAAATATTGCATGTGAAAGGAGGAGATACCAACACAAAGGGTGATTGGGGAGTAAAAGTAGGTAATATGATGTTTAATGAAAAAATATATCCTTGGAGAAGAAACATGTCAGTGGTAGGGGTAGGAGGATCCAAGAGTTCATAATCATCAGTGAGATATATAGGAGGATTATAGGGATGACCAACATTATGATATAGAAGTGGAGTAGTGTTATGTTTGTGGAGCCTATTTTCATGTTAGAGTGTGGTACACCTTCTATGTGTTAGACTCGGGTATTTTTATGGTGGTCCCGCTTGCTGGTGAGCAGGTCAGGGGGTTCGGGGGCGAAGCCCCCGAAGCAAATTTTCATGGGTGGTTTATTAACCCATGGGTAATGGGTAACTGTTATGGGCTGTTTTTGGGCCCATGGTTTTTCGGTACCCATTGTTTTGATACCCATGTTTTTTTGCCCATGGTTTTGATACCCACGGTTTTGTATCAAACTTCTTAAGTAATTGTCTATTTATATGGTCTTATGCATATGATACATAGACAAGAAAATGTATTGCAGATGTGTTTTGAATTCAGGTGTGAATTTTGTAGAGTTTGTTGAGCATACCTCCAAATGGATCTGGGTATTGTATAGAGAGAGTGGAGGCTTGTAATAAAATCTGAGCAAGTGATTCCTAGTGGACGTAGCCCAAATTGGGTGAACCACGTTAAATCTTGTCTCTCTGTGTTGTGTTATTTATTCTACACTTTTATTTGAGATCTGTAATATTTTCTGCATATTAGTTTCTACTATTGTGATTCTGTAAGGGATTATTCCACATATTTTATCTCTTATTTCCTAACAAGTAGGAAGTGCAGTGAGTGGTCTAAGGTAGAAATATTTGAATGGGTCATAATCAGTAACAATAGTATATGCATATCCCTCATGTAACAATAAGTAGAAATTAGTAACTATAGAAGGCATTGCCTACGTAGTGTGACACCATGACTTACCAAGTAAGAAATTGGACTGAAGTGTGGAATCAATAACAAAGAATATAGTAGGAACAATTTTAGGCCTAACTATGAGAGGTAAGGTGATAGTTCCCATCCACGGGAGTGTAGAAGAATCATAACTATAGATAGAAATGGATGTTGGAATGACATGCGCCGAAGAAACACCAAGCTATCGAATAAATGTGAGACTAAAAAGGTTAATCTCAAATCCATTATCATGTTGGATTCACCAAATGATTTAAAAAAAAATAAATTTTAATGCTAAACCCTAATTGCAAAGTCACATATGATAAATAAATGCTTAAGTAAAAATTTTACACAAGTGATAAGCTAATGAAATATGAAACCCTAAGTGCAAGAGAGAGAGAAGGAATTAATTGATTTTTACTTTTCCTAGAATTTATTTTATCTAGAAAAATACTGAACAGGATGGGATATGTGTTGTTATTATGCACTATAAATTCTGGTGCTTTCGGATGAGGCTAGACGAAGGTGTTTGGAATCAGTCAGTGGAGTTTGGGTGCCAGAGTCTACTTCTGGGTTCCTGGGACCTGAAAAGTGGTTAGAACCTAATTTATCTAGTGTCACACAAGTCTCACTGGTAGTTGATGTTGGTCACCTGTATGTCACACCTTGATCACTAGATGCACCATTAATCTACAAAAGAGATGTTCACCTGTGAAACGTAAAAAACCACATCAAATCCATAAAAGAAAGATGCAATATGGGGAGTCAAAATGACCCCGAAAGTCACCTAACTAAGTGAAATTATGACTAAATGCTGCACTACATCTCATACTCCATGTAGTTCTTGTGCATGTGTGAAAAAATCATGCCCTAAGATGCTCTTATGCAAGTGCACTTGATAGCAGACAATAAGTAGATGTAATAATTTAGCTAGATGTGCTAATGGAATAATGAACTTCCCCTTCCTATGCAATGTATATAGAAAATATATTCCTTTGTCCCTTGTATGGATACTAGGTGGATGAATTTTATGCCCTTAGATGCCTTTAATGCAAGCTTAGGTGATGCTAATAAATTCTTAGAGTTTGGTCCGTTATTTTGGTCACATAACTTTGTATTTATATGATTCCCTTGGTTGAATTTAGTAATTAACAACTAGAAGGCCAAATCACAAGAAAATAGGATGCCCAAAATATGAAAGAAGCCCAAAAATATTGAGTAAGATGTAAAGAGGTCAGGGGCACCCAGAGGGGACGAGGGGACTTGGGCGCTGGTGTTTGCAACCACAAAAGATAAACAAGTGAAGTATCGAATGGGATGTAGTGTTGGCATGTGGATGTTGAGTTTTCATTTATGTTAAAGGAATATTAATGAAAAATAAGGATGTAGGAGAGCTAGAGGGATCTTTGAATGAAGTTAACAAGGTAGAATAGGACCAAGGCTTGAGAACGCATGATGAAGCATAAACTTCTTGAGAAACTAGTGATATGTACGAGCAAGGTGATGATGTGTGAACACGCTAGGATGATTCTAGGAACTATATAACATGTATATGATGTGGAAGTAGGGTTAGAAGGATGAATACAAGGTCACAAGAGTGGAATTGGTCAGACTAGCTCAGTTCAAGATGCCTCATCCTTAGGCCTAATTAACAAAGTGACCTAAAAAGGTGGAGTGAAGGCATGCTGCAGATAGAGAAGTATGATAAATTTATAAAACACATAATATGACATATTTAAGGGGCTACAAGGTGAAGAACAAGACAATCATGGTGAGTTGCAGTGTAAAATAGCCCAAATTGGCCTATTTCAAACACCTAACATGAGGATATGAAGCAAAAAAAGATGAATATAGAATATACAAGCATGGGAAGTGTGTAGTGACATTACCAAGATTCCTCAAATGAATAATAAGGTCATAATTCAACAATTATAGGAATTTTTAGGGTCACTAGTAGGACTACCCTTCAGGAAAAACAAGTTTAACATGCCCAAATGAGATTAGATTGGAAGTTTAAGAGTGAACCAAGACAAAGTGGCTATTGGTGATCATGAAGGAGGTAGTTCTTATTGCAAAATTACAGCACCCCTGATTACTAGTGATTTGGGTGAGAGGTAATCAATGTAACCTGCATAACATGGGATTATCTTGAAGTGTGGGACGTTGCAAGTAGGATAATCCTCTAGAGAAAGCTAGATTCTTCTCCTAACCTAGTGCTAACTTCTCCAAAGTGCAGAGAATGGAAAACTAAACTAATTCTACCCTAATGCTTTCCAAGGAGACAGGGATAGAAGAATGCATAAAAAGTAAATCTACTCTAAGGGAAGGTGATACACCAAGGAAGGGTGAGACAATCTAGGCGAGTGAACAATAGGGAGAAAACAAGGAAAGAGAGGGCATGTGGAGGTGCCACAGTCTAAGACATTATTTAATTCCCTATATTCAGAAAGTAAAAAAAATTAAATAGTCATGCAAAGAGATAGATACATGCACAATATACTTGCAAATATAATAGAAGGTAAAAGATGCAATTTCATACAAGTTAGGGTGAAAATGACCACAAAACATCAATTTTATTGCTAAGAAACATGCAAAATCCATTATAACATAAGCACAAGGAAAAAATACTTTACAATAAGCCCAAATTTGAGGCCTTTAGCTCACAATAGCTCTGGAACAATTTTGACAGAGTTCCTTTTTAAAAAAGAATGAATCCCTTCAAAATGAGGAAAATATTACAATATATAAAAGAAGAGCCTTGAAATTTCCTCACCAACCGAAAAATTTCATTAAACATGTATGAGAGGCCATACAAATTTGGTACTTTTCTTGCACGGGAAGTCATGTGTGCCATACCTCATTAATCTGGTAGTTGAACAACCTTGTACCACTTCCATTAATACCTAGTTAGTTCTTACGCTCGGTCAGTTGCACGTATTTTCTACTCCCGAATGGTAGCATAATCATCTCTAGTTTCAGCCAATAACATAATTATGACTGACCGGTAACATGCTTTCCCCACTCCCAATCGATAGCTTAAAATCTACTGTCAGTCGGTAGCATCCATACAAGTGTTACTGGTGCCTTTGTTTTCATCCGACTTCTCTTCAACATCGCCCTTGTGCAACCAGCCAGTGGCACTAAAAATGTTACCAATCGGTAGCATTATTGACCACTCCCAGAACCTTCACTATCCCCTACCAATCGGTAGCATCTGTACATATTAAAGGCCAGTAGCATAAAGAGTGTTACTGGCTGGAAGCATCCATAGATGCTGCCACTGCCTCTACACCGTTTACCTGTCTGCAACTTACTGATTTTGCTACTGGGTGGTAGGATGAAAAAGTTACCACCATTTTTTTCCCTTTTTGGTTCGGACCTTTACCATGGATCAACAACTCACTATGAGTTACCCTGTTAAATTTTAAAGTGTTGCACCCATTAACCACCAACATTCAAACTTGATAAGCTGTCCATTTTGCAGGGGTGTAAAAAATGGATAACATTTGGTGACTTGCGGGGTGATATGTCTGCTAGATCTGAAAGACGAGTGTTTTTTTTTTTGTGTCCATTGGGCATGGAGTCATTCTAAATTTTGAAACTACCTAAAAATTCACCCCTCAAACTTTTGAAACACTGCTGGGGCCTATTATTTCTCAAAACCCTGGGCTAGATACTGATTTCTCCATGATTTGCAACGCTTTGTCCCTAAGTTCCGCTAACTCCATGAGTTATGCATACATGAATTTCATGGCATCAAACTCAAATAAATCTAGCTACTTGATAAGCTCCAATGCTACTAGCTAAAGGGATATTGGAAGCTTGGCTTCCCTACCATAGACTAACCTATAAGGAGAGTTCCCAGTTGACTTCTTGGGAGTAATCTTATCAGACCACAAGGCTGATTTCAATTTAGTGTGCCAAGTCCTTTGATTTCCATCTAGAGTCCTCTTGATGATTCTCAACAAATTCTTATTTGTCAACTCTGCTTGCCCATTACCATGGGTAAACAATTTGATGAGGTGCTGAAGTATAATCCATTCCTAACAGCCTACTCTGTGATCTTGGAACCAAGAAATTCCAAAGCATTGTCTGATATAATTGTGGTCGGTACCTTGAATCTTGCCACTATCCCTTAATAAAAGTCTAGTATGCTAGACTCATTTTCTTCCTTAAGTGCCACTGTCTCAGTCCACTTAGTGAAATAATCTATGGCTGTGAGGATCCATTTGTGGCCTAAGCTAGAATTTGGATTAATTAGCCAAATGAAATCTAGCCCCATCGCATGAATGGTTCATTTACAGAAATGGGGTGGAGTGGAAGGGTTGCTAACCTCTCTTTACCTGTGAAGAAGGCACAATTTTTACACTTCCTAATCCATGCATGATAATCATTGAAGAGGTTAGGCCAATAATACCCTACTTTTATAATTCTAAGAGCTATCACCCTTGGGGAAAAATGACCACATGTTTATCTATCATGAAATTCATGTATCCCCTTCTCTATCTGATCTACCTTGAGGCACCTCAAGAGGACACAATTTACATCTCTCTCAAATAAGATACCGTCACCCAATGCAAACGTGATACAATGGATCCTAAAATACCTCCTTTTGGCCTTGCTCAACCCTTGAGGACTTTGACCTGCTTGAAGGAAATGGACTATATCATGAGTCCAACATGGTTTATATACGTCATTTGCTGCTAGTTCTTGAATGTCTTGTAATACCAAAATAAATTCTTCTCTACCACCTGATTCAACATGCTGCCCCAAGGCTAACTCTTCACATAATCCCTTTCCCCTGAACAACTTGGTTAACCTAATATAAATTTCATATTCCATGACCTTGGTTACCTAGCCATCCCTTTTTTCATTGAGGTCCTTGTTTAAAAGAAAATCTTGTATACCGACATGTGTTACTAGAAGATGAATCCTATTATTTGAAACTAAATGTCTGAACTTCTTCAAACTTCTAATCACAACAAGGACATGTTTATCAATGAATGAATATCTTACCTCACAGTCCACAAGGCCTTGGCTAAAGAATGTAATAGGTTGTTCCAGTCCTTCCATATTCTGCTGCACCAAGAGTGCGGAGATGGTGTCTGAACAACCGAAGGCGTAGAGAACAAAGTCTTTGGAGAAATCAAGATTAATGAGAGTTGGAGCTTGAGATATGTCTTTCTTGATAGCTTCATTGAAAGCCAAATTCTTATTTAGCATCATCATTAAAGGCTTCACAAGAGTGGAAAAATATGGTACAAACATGTGAACAAAGTTTATCCTCCCCAAGAAGCTTTGGAGAACCTTCTTATGACTTGGAAATGGTAGATCACGGATGGCTTCTACCCTCTTCGGATCAATTGTCAATCCTTCCTTTGACATAATATGGCCTAGAATTTTACCCTCATGTGCCATGAATATGCACTTTTTTAGATTTAAGGACACTCCAAACCTCCTGCACCTTTGGAAGACCTGTTTGAGATAAAAGAGGTGACTTTCTTTTAGAAAATATAATGATGTCATCAAGATAAATAAGCACTATTTTATTTAACAACCCCTTAAATGCCATATCCATTGCTCGTTGAAATTTTTCTCTAGCATTTGATAGCCAAAATGACATCTTCCTATAGGCATCGGAACCCCATTTTGTGGTGAAGGCTATTTTGAGTTGATCCCCCTCTTTCACCATAATTTGGTTATAACCCAAATATCCATCTAAAAGGGAGAATCTTTCTGAACCGGCTGCTACTTGCAGAATATGATCCATGGAGGGCATCAGATAGTGATCCATACACGACATTAGATAGTGATCCTTGAGGGAGGCCTTGTTTAAATCTCAAAAATCCATGCACAACATGATTTCCCCATTTATTTTCCTAACTGACACCATATTTTCTACCCAAATTGAGTGCTTGATTGGGAAAATGATACTCTCCTCAATGAGATTATTCAGCTCTTCTTCATGAGAGGCTATATATGAGGGTTGACCAACCTTTACTTTTTCTAGATGGGCTTAGCCTCTAGATTAAAATCAATGGTATGTTGTGCCAATTTTGGGTTAAAACCTTGCAAATCCTCATAGCTCCACGTGAAAACATTCAGGAATTTCTAGAAAAGCTGCACAAAGTCATAATTTTCTTGTTCACTGTTCATCTTACCTATTTGGAGCATCTTACCTTCTCTAACTAACATGGGCTTGAAATCCTCCATTTTGACTCGAATGTTGGCCTCCTCCTTTCAGAATTGGTCGTTTAGGTTGAAAATTGACTCTAGAGTCACCAACCCCTTGGAAAATTTGTTTCTCCACAACTGCACCGCTTGATCCCCATACTGCTGCTCTAGCTTCTCATGTTTTATAGCTGAGAACTATGCCTCCTCTTTTTAAAAATGAATGATTTGTTGATCATTCTAAAATACCTACTAGCTTGTGTTATTATCCGGTACAACTGGCCTTACAATTACATGAATAAGTGGTTACACTTTATCTCTCTTGATATTGTCCACGACATCAAATGTTGCTCCAATAACTACGAGCATGTCCATAGCTTCATCCCTTTTCCTTGGTATGGATTGAATGTTGAATGCATCAAAATATTCCATGAGGTCCCTATTGATGCGTAATCACAGCACCCCTGAATGTCTGCAATTCGATGGGTTGAGACTCTTAGTGTGATTTCATAACATGGAGCTTTTCCAAAAGTGTGTGAATTTGCAATTAGGAAATCTCTCTGGATGAAGGCCGGTTCCTATTCTTTTGTTCAGGTGAAAACATACAAATCATAAAGAATCTAATCTAAACCCTACTCTAACTTGCCAAGGAGATAGGGTTGAGAAGATGAAATAAAATAAACCTAAAATAATAGAGGTGATGCACCAAAGGAATGCTGAACACCCACTTTTCCATTAAACACAAACCATTAAAATGTAATACAACTACCATGCATAGATAACCAATATTGTAATGAGATATCAGATGAAGGCAATGAACATAAGAGAGGGTTAAAAATCATCCACATAGATGTATTATTGCTACCCGAATTTGATACAGTACACTATAATGGCCAAGAGGAAAAAATTGCATTACATTTTGAAGGGGAGGTTTGAACTCCACAAATTCACTTGTAGATCAGAGAAGAAGGGAGGGTGCAAGGAAAAATTGCCCAACCTTTAGAAAAATGCCCCTCCTTACAATATATAGGAAAAAGAGAGAAGGAGATAGAAGAAATACAAAATCTAGCTTCAACCACCCCCAAAATGCATTGAATTCTTCTACAACAGTGATGGGTCCCATGAAAAAACCCATACCTCCATGTGTTGTTCCTTTTTGGGAAAGAAAGGAAGACCATGCCATCATTATGGTGGTAGGTGAGAAACCCTAGACACCTCAAAAAATTGTGAACTGTATTTTTAATTTTTAAGAAATTAGTCCCACTAATTTAAAGATATCCATTCATAGTTATGTAGTGGACGCCGAGAGATTTCCGAAAATTCCTTTATTGTGCAAATCCAATTTTCCAGTCAAAAGTTATGGCCATCTGAAGGTCAAGGTGTCATTCTTTAAAAATGGAAGACTGAGAGTTCCGAAACTCCGAAACCTAAAAGTCCAAAAGTCTAAAAATTTTGGACTTTCAAGTTTTGGAGTTTTAGAGATTGAGTGGGGATTTTCATGTTTTGGGGTTTGAGACTTCTGAAACTTTGAAGTATGAAACCCTGAAACTCTGAAGTGCCAAAAATAAAAAGACTAAAACTTTGAGCCTTTTCTCCATTTTTCTTCCTCAAGCTCTTACCTTCTTTTGACATTTTCTCGGCCATTGATTTACTGATCTTACATTGTCCCTTAATGAGATCAACTGAAAGCTGATTTTTGAAATTGAATGTGAGCTCGTATGACCAAACCAACCACTCTATCTCTCCTGTGTAAGATTTTTTTTGATTAATTTTTCCCAAGGGGCAAAATTGGATAACAATTTGGCAACTTGCAGGGTCACCTGCATGCTAGGTGGAAGATCAGTTGCCTTGAAGTATCTATTGGGAACAGAGTCATGAATGATAGCCTGATACTGATATTTTTCTTGAAACTTGAATCCGAATGCTTGCAACATGTTGATCTTGGAACCTACTCCGCTTCCCACGCTCTCGATTTTCATAAGAAAATCTTAAAAACGAGGTTTGTGAGAGTAGAAAATTGTCTTGACCTAGAGTTTTCACCTGTCCCTAAAATGGACTGGAGGTACACTGAACTAAACAACGATATAACCTAGGAGAAAAAAACCTGTGCCAAATCACTTAGGGAAATTGAAACCTAAACTGCAACAAGACAAATGTGCATACACACTTAGAGGAATTAAAATCTTAGGCTAATATTTACAATGGTGAAACCT
This sequence comes from Taxus chinensis, assembly GCA_019776745.2. NCBI lineage: Eukaryota > Viridiplantae > Streptophyta > Pinopsida > Cupressales > Taxaceae > Taxus > Taxus chinensis. Next base: position 592,579,884 of record CM034153.1, read on the forward strand.
CCCTTTCAGTAGTAATGTTTAAGATAGATTCTGTTGACTGGAATCTGTAATTCTTCTCTCTCCAAGGTATACAATTGGAAGGAATTTCTGCTTTTACATCTTGTGACCATATAGGGGCCACTCCAAATGGTGTCAAACTTGGAATGCCTATCCGGTTTTTCTCAATCTGCATCCCACTTTAGAACTAGGTTCCCTTTCTGAAAGGTCCTTGCTCTTGATTTCTTATAAAACCATCTTTTGAATAAGGATTGATCTTTCTATATCATTTGAACTACATGTTATTTGATGTGTTCTAATTCTATCAGCTCTGCATATCTAGCCTCCACCAGTTTAAACTCAAACAACTTCAACTGCTTCATGAGCTCCAATGCAGGTAGCTCCAATGATATAGGCAAGACTGCCTCCTTAATGTAGACCATATTTTAAGGGGAATTACCTGTAGACATTTTTGGTGTGATCATGTCTTCCCATAATACTGATTTGAGCTTGGTATGCCACGTCCTTTGATTTTCATCTAGAGTCCTTCTAATGATTCTTAGCAAATTCTTGTTTATGGACTCTGTCTGCCCATTACCTTGTGGGTAATAATTTTAAGAGGTTCTCAAGTAGATCCCATTCTTAACATTCCATTATGTGATCTTGTAACCTAGGAATGTAAATGCATTGTCTGATATGATAGTGGCCGGTACATCGAACCTAGTCACTATCCCCTCATAGAAGTCTAGTAAACTAGACTCGTTGACTTCTTTGAGTCCTACCACCTTAGTCTACTTGGTGAAGTAGTCTGTTGTTGTGAGAATCCACTTATGGCCTTGGATTGGATTTGGATTTATGAACCCAATGAAGTCCAATCCCCATTGTATGAATGGTTGGTTAACTGAGATTGGATGAAATTGAAGTGTTGCTAACCTTTCCTTACCTGTGAAGAATGCACATTTTTACACCTTTTAATCCATGTATAGTAGTCACTGAACACCATGGGCCAATAATAACCTGCCTTCATTATTTTGAAAGCTGTTACCCATGGGGAAAAATGACCTCCGGCTTCTCCATTGTGAAACTCCTGTAACAATATCTCGATTTGATCCGTTCCAATACATCTCAGTAGAACACTATTGATGTCCTTTTTGAACAAAACACCATCAACAAGAACATATGGAATGGCTTGTAATCTGAAGTATATCCTCTTTTCTTTGATCATTTTTGGAGGGCATAGGCCTTTTTGTAGGAAGTGTATCATATTTTGAGTCTAACAAGGGATAGGCACATTATCATTTGCTTGTTCTTGACCATCTTGTAGTAACAAAAAACTCCATTTTCATTACTTACATCAACTTGTTGACTCAAGGCTAGTTGTTCACATAGTCCATTTCCACGGACCAACTTAGTGACCTTAATTTCAATGTCATATTCCATGACACAAGTGATCCATCCTGCACGTTTCTCATTCAGATCTTTGTTCAAAAGGAAGTCCTTGACTCCTACATGAGAGACTAGCAATTGGATCTTGTTATTTGAAACTAGGTGCTTGAACTTCTTCAAACTCTTGATCTCACTTCTTGAAACATGATTTTTGATGAAGGAGTATCTAACTTAAAAGTCCTCCAACCCCTGACCAAAGAAAGAAACTAGCTATTCGAAACCTTATTTATTTTGTTGCACTAGGATTGCAGAAATTATGTCCCCACCACCAAAGGCATAGAGCATGAAGTCCTTGGAGAAGTCTAGATTGATGAGAGTTGGAGCTTGAGATATAGCCTCTTTTATTTCTTCGAAATTTTCTTTACCCTCAATTTTCCACTTAAATTCCATGATCTTCTTTAACATCAGTATTATTGGTTTGACAAGAGCAGAAAATTTTGGTACAAACCTACAGACAAAATTTATTCTTCCTAAAAAATCTGAAGAGCCTTCTTATGACTTGGCAAGGGCAATGCTTGAATTGCTTCAACTCTTTCTGGGTCAATCGTCAATCCTTATCTTGACACAATATGGCCTAGGAGCTTTCCTTCATGAGCCAGGAATATACATTTTTTGGGATTCAATGATACCCCAAATATCCTACATCTTTGAAATACTTGTCTCAAATGAAAGAGGTGATCAACTGCATTTTTGGAGAATAAAATGATATCGTCAAGATATATTAGTACTATTTTGTTGATCAACCCCTTGAATGCCATGTCCATCACCCTTCTGAAAGTGGCTCTAGCATTTGACAATCCAATTGGCATTTTCCTGTAGGCATAGGTGCCCCACTTAGTGGTGAAAGTCGTCTTGAACTGATAATCTTCTTTCACCATTATTTGATTATACCCTGAGTAGCCATCTAGGAGAGAGAATCTTTCTGATCTAGCTACTACCTGTAAGATTTGTTCCATTGAAGGAAGTGGGTAATGGTCTTTGAGAGATGCCCTATTCAAGTCTCAAAATTCCACGCACAACCTGATTTCTCCGTTCTTCTTTTTGACCAGGACTAAGTTAGAAACCCAACTTGAGTGCTTGATTGGAAATATAATGCTTTCCTCTATTAGCTTATTTATCTCTTTCTTCATTAGAGGCTTAATGTGAGGGTTGAATGGTATCTGCTTCTACATGATGGGCTTAACATCTAGATCCAATTCAATTATATGTTGTGCTAGTTTCAGATTGAATCCTCGCAGATCCTCGTACCTCCAAGCGAAGACATCTAGAAATTCTTGGAAAATTTGTACGAATTCATATCTCTCTTGTTAAGTGGCCACTTTTCTGATTTGGAGTGTCTTTCCTTCCCCAACCGAAATAGGTTCCGAATCTTCCCCTTTAACCTATATATTAGCCTTCTCTTTACGAAACCGGTCATTATGATTGAATATTGACTCCAATGTTACTAAAAATTTGGGAAGCTTGTTGGTCCACAACTCCACTACTTGATCCCTGTACTGCTGCTCCAATTTATCTTGATTTCTAGTTGAGAATTCAGCCTCTTGTTGCAAGAAATTAACAATATGTTGATTGTTCTCAAACACTTGCTATCTTGTGTTATTGTCTGGAACTCCTAACCTTACAATCACATGGATATGTGGCTGTGTTTTTTCTCTTTTGATACTGTCAACCACATCAAATTTTTCTCCAATTGCTGCAAGCCTATTTGCAGCTTCATTTTTCTTCCTGGGTATGGACACAATGTTGAAAGCTTCGAAATCCTCAATTAGGTCCCATACCCTATTTTTGTAGCTTTTGAGTAGGTCATTTTTTATAGCATGTTGTCCCTTGACTTGATTGATGATTAGCTCACTATCACCAAATACTTGTAGATTATTTATGCCTCTTTTCCTATCATGATGAATTCAGTGGATCAAGGCTTCATTTGTAGCTGTGTTGTTTAAACATGTAAAATGGAAACAAAAAGTTGAATAATAATTGACACTCTGTGGTGAAATAAACATTGCACCTTCTCCAACACCTTATTTTCTTCTTGAACCATCGAAAAGTAGTTGCCAAAATTTGTTGTCATATTTATTTGTTGGCTTGGTGATATTGGGGATAAGTGAATTTTCTTCGTGTACACAATATACAACCAATTCAGATTCTTCAATTTCCTTGTAAGTGCCGAATGCATGCATTTTGTTTGCCCATTAATCCAGAGTCAAATTTGGGATTCCCTCGACCTTAGTACCTAATTCAAAATCATTTGAACATTCTTCTTGATCAAAGTCTGAGTAATTTACATTGATAGGACTTGGCACATGAGGCTCAATGTGAAATTTTACAATTGGTTATGACCTGATTGTAGCCTTAGCTCCATACCTCATCCTGAAAAGCATGTGTGACCAATCCACAGATAGATATCCACCAATTTTTGCAGTGAAGTCTCTTGATAGGAATAACGTAAAGAGTGGTGGATGATCAATTACAGACACATCCTATAGAACTATGACATTTGGGTAGACATGTAGTGTTAGGCTTAACCCCTTGATGACCCCAACTATTCCTACTACTGTCCAATCTAGTTGCACTAATCCTTTCAACACTGGATCATACTTCAGACCTAATTGATCTGCTATTTTCTTTGGCATTACTGAGCTGCTTGCCCCTGAATTGATCATGTAATTATCTACCAAGTGGTTCCTAACAATCAATGATACATAGAATGGTGGAGGATTCAAATTTTTGCTGTGTTGACCACTACCCTGTTGCACTACATTAGTGAGAAATTTCTCCTAACTTTGGGCTGATCCATTCAAGGTAGACCAATTAGCCATTGTAGCTTGCAACAAATGTTGTTGTCCTGGGATTTCCAGTGACTCCCACATGGAAATGTTAACATGTGTTTTCTTCATCTGATCGATAATGTTGAAAGGGGATGAATTATCCTTTTGTTTCCCCTTACGTGGCATAACCTTCTCTGGAGATCAAACATGAACATGTGCTACTGTAGCAGGTGCCTTAGGCTGATTTTGTACATTCGGCACTACATTTGATCTACTGATTCCTTGTTGTGTTGGAGTGGGTTGAGAGACAACTGGATTAGACAGTTGTCCCTCCTCTATGTTCCTCTTATTTGACCATGTGTTGGCAGCTACACCCTGAAAAGGAGGTTGATTAACTCCACATAAGTATTCTGTGTGCCAATTGACCAACGTGGTTTCCATTAGAGGTGCCTCTTGCTACGTTTCATGCTACTGATTTCCCTCTTGAATTAGTTCTTGGGACACACCAATGGTTTGCATAATTAAGGCTTGATTTAGGGTGCCATTAAAACATGTTGATTAATTGTGAGGAAGATTGTAGGGGTAACACTAGTCGTACTCCTATGCCATGTTGTTTTGTGTCGGAACTAAGTCTCTTGATGTTGAAGCCGCATTTGGATCATATGGCTAGAATGGCCTGACAACTTGAGATTGTCCCTGGGTTTGGTTTTGATTTCCATCCTGATTTGGTGGTCTATTTTACTGATATAGGGGCCTAGCTTGATACTGAGTTTGAGGCTGATATGGTCTAGAACTCTGAGCTTTTTATCTCTTGATAGTTACTATCTCATTTCCTAGGTTGTGTAGTTGCTTCATGACCTCCTGCAACTCTTTTGAAGTGCTTGAAGAAGTAGAAGCCTCACTATTGATTTGATTTCTAGGGGGTGGAATGGGATTCAACTCTGGTGTTTAACTAGCTGTAGGAGTTCCCATGTCTGGATAAAGAGGCATTGGTGTCCTTGGTGCTATCTTACTAGCTTGAATTAAGTAATTTTCAGTTCTAATGACAATGTTATAGGCTGAAGGTAAAGTTATACCTCCCATGGATTGTATCATCATTGCAATATCTACATTTATAGCCTTAAAAAATTAGAGGAATGCACCTTCAACTGCTGGTCTCACAACAAGCGTAATTCTATCCCATGTCCTCTAGAACCTGAAGTTGAAATCAATCAACACTTCATTAGGAGCCCTCTTAATTGTTGTCAATTGTTCCAATAAAGAAAGATTATCTCCCTTTTCCCCAAATTGATTATGGAGGGCTGTGCATAAATGATCCCAATTCTGGATAGACCCTGTTGTTAAAATTCTGAACCATTATAAAGAGTTACCTTTAAAGGAAGATACCAACAACTTAATGACAATCTCCATTTCAGAAATTTCATGAATTGCATTGACATTTACAATGTCTTGGATGTGGTCAATCAGAGTTGTCTGATTCTCTCCAGTGAAGTATGGGATTTCTTCAATGCCACAATTGGAACTAAATTTTGAGCATTTAGGGAAAGTGGGCTACTGCCCATGAAGTTGACATAGGGATTGGGTTGTGCCATCCTGATTGGTTAGAGAACTTTGGTTGATTGAATAAAAGGTCTACCAGGTGGAGGTGTAGACAAAGTCTTGTTAGGTGGAGATGGTGATCTTTGCGGTCTTCTTCCTCTCCTTCCTCTTCCTGACGACAATTGCAAGTAGACAAACAATCCCTCTTCTCGAGTGTCAGACCTAGTTTGAATTCTTCTCATGTACTTGGGAAACTTGTGCTGCTACACCATTGAATTCTATCCCTTTGGAGTTGCCAGATGTGTTGGGAAATGAGCCTCTAAAGGCTATATTTTTCCAAGTTACACACCAAACTTGACAAAATAAACATGAAAACCTTGAAGGACCTGTGTATTTGAGATTCTGGAGGTTGAAATTTGATTTGGAATAATAGTCCTGAAAAACTTGAAAATGCAAGACATCCGAATGTCTGGAACCCGAAATCCCAAAATTTGGAGAAGTCTGAAATTCTAAAAAACCCAAAACTTGAAGTTCGGAAAACCCGCAACCCAAAATCCTAAAATTCTGAAACCTGAAATTCGAAAAACTCTAAAATTTTGAAAATTAAAATTTAAAAAAACTAAAAATACCCTTTTGAATATTAGCCCCTAATTTATCAACTGGTAAAATTTGGACTTGTTTTGAGCAAGTTAAGCCTCTAAAAATTGATTTCGGAGTTCAACTTGAGAGGTGAAAGTTTGAAATTGGAGAACTTACAATTTATAAGTCCGAATTTCTTGAAAATGCCTTCAAATCTTGTGGAATGACCTCTTGGTCCCACCGGGCATGCAAAAAATGTTGATTAATAATCACAACACCCATGAATGCCTACAACTTGATGGGTTGAGACTCTCAGTGTGATTGCATAACATGGAGATTTTTCCAAAGCGTGGGAATTTACAATTGGGAAAGCTCTCCAGATGAAGGCCGGTTTCTATTCCTCTATTCAGGTGAAAACATACTTAAATCATAGAGGATCTACTCTAAAACCTAATCTAACTTGCCAAGGAGATAGGGTTGAGAAGATGTAATAAAATAAACCTAAACTATCAGAGGTGATGCACCAAAGGAATGCTGAACACCTCCTTTGCCCATTAAACACAAAACATTAAAATGTAATACAACTACCATGCAAAAATAACCAATATTGTAATGAGAGATCATATGAAGGTAATGAACACAAGAGAGGGTTGAAAATCATTCATAGACATGTATTATTGCTCCCCAAATTTGATACGGTACACTACAATGGCCAAGAGGAAAAATTTGCATTACATTTTGAAGGGGAGATAGGAACTCCACAAATTCACTTGTAGATTAGAGAAGAAGGGAGGGTGCAAGGAAAAATTTTCCAACCTTTATAAAAATGCCCCTCCTTATAATATATAGGAAGAAAGAGAGAAGGAGATAGAAGAAATCAAAAATCTAGCTTTAACCACCCCCAAAATGCATTGAATTCTTCTGCAATAGTGATGGGTGCCATGAAAAAACCCATACCTCCATGTGTTGTTCCTTTTTGGGGAAGAAAGGAAGCCCATACCATCATTATGGTGGTAGGTGAGAAACTTGGGACACCTCAAAAAATGACGAACAATATTTTTCATTTTTAAGAACTTAGTCCCACTAATTTAAAGATATCTAGTCATAGTTACGTAGTAGATGCTGAGAGATTTACAAAAAGTCCTTTCTTATGCAAATCTGAGCTCCCAGTCAAAATTTATGGCCATCTAAAGGTCGAAGTGTCATTCTATAAAAATGGCGGACTGAGAGTTCCGAAACTCTGAAACCAAATAGTCCAAAAGTCTGAAAATTTCAGACTTTTGGGTTTCAAACATTGAGAGGGGATTTTCATTTTTTGGGGTTCGAGACTTCCAAATATTCGAAGTCTGAAACCCCGAAACTTTGAAATGCCAAAAATTCAAAGACTAAAACTTCAATCCTTTTCTCCATTTTTCTTCCTCGAGCTCTAACCTTCTTCGACGTTTGCTCGACCATTAATTTACAGATCTTGCATTGTCCTTTAACGATCTTGACTGCAACTTGATTTTTAAAATCGAATGTGAGCTTGTATGACCAAACTAACTACTCCATATCTACTGTGTAAGATTTTGTTTGATTAATTTTTCCCAAGGGGAAAAATTAGATAACATTCCCATACCCAATGCTTGTAGGCTTTAAGCAGATCATTTTTAGCAGCATGTTGTCCTTTAACCTAGTTGACAATCAACTCACTATCCCTAAAAAATTTCATTTTTTTTATACCCCTTTTCCTTGTCCAATGCAATCCATGTATCAAAGCTTCATACTTAGCTGTATTATTTGAACAAGAAAAATGAAAACAGAAAGCTGAGTAGTACTTCATACATTGTGGTGAAAAAAGCATTACACCTCCTCCAGCACCATGCCAGCTCCTCGAACAGTCAAAGAAAAATTGCCACACTTCATAAACATCCTCATTATTTGGCTTTATGAGGTTGGGGGTGGGAAAATTCTCCTCATGTAAAAAATAAACTCCCAACTCATCTTCTTCCATTTACTTGTATGGATCAAAATAATGTCTTCTATGAGCCCAATCATCAAATGTTAGGTATGGATTGCTTCCAAAACTTTTTGTTTGCCTCTTGATCCTCTAAACATTCTTCTTGATCAAATTTGGTACAATTTGCATTGATTGGGCTGGGAACATAAGGCTTAATGTAAAAATTGGCAATTGGCTTTGAACTGATCATAGCCTTAGCTCCATACCTTTTTCTAAATAACACATGGGACCAATCAGTTGATAGGTACCCACTAATCTTGGCTGTAAAATACCTCGAAAGGCACAAGGCAAATAGTTGTGGAAAATCAATCATTGATACATCCTGCAGAAATATGACATTTGGGCAAGTATGGAGCACAAGGCTTAGTTATTTAATCACTCCAACTATGCTTACTACTGTCCCATCCAATTGTACTGCTCTCCTTAATACTAGTTCATATTTTAAGCCCAATTTATTTGTGATTTACTTTGGCATTACTGAGCTGCTCGCTCCTGAGTCGATCATGCAATTGTGCACTACCTTATCTCTAATGATCAATGAGACATAGAATGGTGGAGGATTCACATTCTTACCTGAATGACCTTCTCTTAGTTATATAGTGTTAGTAAGAAACCTCTCTTGATTTTTGGATGGCTCATTAGAAGGGGACTAGTTTTCCATAACAACTTGTAACAAATCTTGCTACCTTGGAATTGCCAAAGACTCCCACATGGAAATGCTAAAATTAGTCTTCTTCATCTGATTAATGATATTGAAAGGAGTCATGTTTTCCTTTTTTTCACCCTTGCTCAGCATGACCTTTTCTGGTACTTTGGTTGGTTCATGAGCTGCTGCAACTAGTAGCCTTGGCTGATTTTACACATTGGGGGCTGCTACAACAATTGCCTTGGGCTGGCCTTTGTGTATTAGGAGCTACATTTGGCCCTCCAACTCCTTGTTGAGTGAGAGTGGGATGAGAAATAACTGGACTAGATGATTTCCCCCCCTCTATGTTCCTTTTCTTATACCGTGTATTGACATCCACACCCTGGAAAGGAGATTGATTAACTCTACAAAATTTCTCCGTCTACCAATTGACTAATGTGGTTTTAGTTGGAGGAGTCTCTTGCTAAGCTACTTGCTGATTTTCTTCCTCACTTGGCTCTTAGGCCACCCCAATGGTCTGCACCATCAAGGCTTGATTCAGAGTGTTGTTGAAGCACATTGACTGATTATGAGGTAGATTGTAGGGGTAACACCATTCATACTCTTGTGTAATGTTGTTCTAAGCTAGAACCATGACCCTTGACGTTGAAACTACATTTGGATTATAATGCTGAAATGGCTTGGAAGTTTGAGACTACCCTTGGTTTGGATTTTTCTTTATTTCTTGAGTGGCAGGCTTGTTCGGATGATATGGGGGCCTATTCATTTGATATTAGGGGTGATAACATATGGAGCTCTGAGCTTGATGCCTTTTTATTATCACTAACTCATTCCCCAAATTTTGTAGCTACTTCATGACTTCCTGGAGTTCCTTGGAAGTAATAGAAGAAGTGGAGTCCTCACTATTGCTCTAATTTCTAGGGGCTGGAATGGGGGCTATTTTAGGTTCTTTACTGGTAGAGGGGGTCCCCAATTCTAGTTATAGAGGTATTGGAAACCTAGGTGTCATCTTTCCCGCTTGAATTAAGTATTTCTCCACTCTGATAAGTATATCATATGCCCTTGATAGTGTTGTTCCCCCATCAATTGTATCATCATAACTATGTTAGAATTCAGAGCCCTAAAAAATTATAGGAATGTACCTTCCATTGCTAGCCTCGTGACAATCGGAATCTTATCCCACGTCCGCTAGAACAAAAATTTGAAGTCAACCATCTGCTCATTTGGGGCCCTCTTGATAGTGGTTAATTATTCCAAAAAAAGACAAATTATCTACCTTCTCTCTGAACTGATTACATAGGGCTAAATACAACACATCACCATTTGTAATCGACCCTACTGTTAGGCTCCTAAACCATTGTAATGCCTTGCCTTTGAGATAAGAAGCAAGGAGCATAACTGTAACATCCATCTTGTTAATCTCGTGAATGACGAAGACATTCATAATGTCTTGAATACGATCAATGGGGGTTGTATGATTGTCCCCAGTGAGGTAAGGAATGCTATTCAATTTTGCCATTGGAATATGATTATGTGCATTAAGGGTGAGTGGAGTGCTTCCTGTGAAATTGACATAGGGATTCGGTGGTCCTTGTGGTGGTGGTGGTTGATGCGATATCCTGATTGGCCTGAGAAACCTAGTTGATTGAAGGAAGGTTTGAACTGGCCGAGGTGTTGATAAGGTTCTATTTTGTGGAGATGGAGACCTTTGGACTCTTCTTCCTCTCCTTTCTCTTCATGGGGATAACTAAAAATATTCAAAGACACCTTCTCTTGCTCTGGACCGTGTTTGAATCCTTCTCATGAACTTAAACCACCAATACTACTGACACCAGTTGATTTTATATTTGGAGTCACCAGATGTGTTGCTGCAAAGCCTCCAAAGGCTATAAATTCACTAAGACACACATCTGATCCTAACAAAATAGAAGTATTGACTTCTGTCCCATTATGTGTGCCAAAACTGTTAATGTAAAATTACAGCACCCCTGATTGCTAGTGGTTTGGGTGAGAGGTAATCAATGTAACTTGCATAACATGGTATTATCCTGCAGTGTTGGACATTACATTACAAGTAGGATAATCCTCTAGAGAATGTCAACTTCTTCTCCTAACATAGTGTCAACTTCTCCAAACTGCAAAGAATGGAAAACTAAACTAATCCTACCCTAATGATTTCCAAGAATACAAGGATAAAAGAAAGCATAAAAAGTAAATCTACTCTAAGGGAAGGTGATGCACCAAGGAAGGGTGAGACAATCTAAGTGAGTGAAAAATAGGGAACAAACAAGGTAAGAGAGGGTAGGTGGAGGCACCATAATCTAAGACATTATTTAATTCCCTATATTCATAAAGCACAACAAATTAAAAGGTCATACAAAGAGATAGATACATACACAATATACTTGCAAATATAATGGAAGACAAAAGATGTAATTTCATACAAGTTAGGGTAAAAATGACCACAAAACATGAATTTTATTGCTTAGAAACATGCACAATCCATTATAACATAAACACAAGGCAAAAATCCTTTACACTAAGCCCAAATTCGAGGCCTTTAACTCACAATAGATCTGGAACAATTTTGACAGAATCCCTTCACAAAAAAAAATGAATCCCCTCAAAATGAGGTGAATTTTACAATATATAGAAGAAGATCCTTGAAATTGCCTCACCAAATAACAAATTTCATTAAACAGGTATGGGAGGCCATACAAATTTGGTACTTTTCTTGCATGGAAAGTCATGGGTGCCATAACTCATTAAGCTGGTAGTTGAAAAACCTTGTACCGCTTCCATTAATGCTTGGTTCATTCTTGCGCTCAGATGGTTACACATATTTTCTACTCCCGAATGGTAGCATAATCATCTCTGGTGTCGTTCGATAGCATAATTGTGATTGGATGGTAACATGATTTCCCCACTCCCAGCTGATAGCTTATAATATATTGTTAGGTGGTAACATCTGTGCAAGTGATACCGATGTAATTTTTTTCACTCGACTGCTCTTGAACTTCATCCTTGTGCAACCGGAAGGTGGCACTAAAAATGTTACCGACCGGTAACATTCTTGACCGCTCCCAGAACCTTCACTATCCGCTACTAGCTGGTAGCATCCATATATGCTACAGGTTGGTAGCATAAAGAGTGTTACTGGCCAGGTGCCTCTGTGCCATTTACCTGTATGTGACCCGCTGATTTTGCTACCGAGCAGTAGCACAAAAAATTTACCACTGTTTTTTCCCTTTTCGGCTCAGACCTTCGTCGCGGCTCGCTAGCTCAACATGAGTTACCCTATTAAATTTCTAAGTGTCACACCCATCAAATTCCAACACTCAGACCTGATAATTTTTCCATTTTGTAGGGGTGCCAAAAATAGATAACAATAGTCATGAAGATGTGGACCAAATTAGAGGACCTTAGGTGGCATTTTGTGCAAGATATTACATTTTTACCAAAACTGGGTTAAGTAAGGTATGGTAAACTAGCACCCTAAATTCTTAGCATTCAAGAAATTTTTTTGAGCCTCCTTTAGATTAATCATAACATAATTTTTTTAACATCAGAGGGATAAAAATATTTTTCAAAAATTCTAAGGTCAAATGGATGTGAAATAAGAAAGTTCTATCCATTATTGTGGACTTGTATTAAGCCTTTCTCAAGCCATGTTAAATCAGTATAGATAAAGTTTTTTGGTTGACAATCCAAATGAACTTGTTTTTATACTTCATGAAGTTGAGCATGTAGAGAACTTGTCGGAAAATATTTACATGGTGTTTTGAGCTCTTGACTCATGGTGGACCCCACAAGAAAATAGAATTTTTGTGAGAAATTCACCGTATAGATAAAGTTTACAAAGTAACCCATGCTAAATTTTTGTGTGAAGGATGATATGGATTTTTACTTGGTGTTTATAAAGTCATATGGGCCACTCTTTTGGATAAATTTTATTGTAAATGTTTATTTGTGCTCCTACCTTTTGAGAATGATAAAATGCAAGACTAGCCTTAAAGGTATGTAGAGTATACTTGATGAATTGTCTCGTGAAGTGATTATTTTTGGTCATAAAAAAATGAAGAAATTCCATATGAGATTTGAGATATTTTGGTTTGGTGTGAATAGGTGCTTGTATGTACAAGTTTGAGTGACCCAAAACTACCTACTTGAGCTAGTGAAGAAGCCCTCAGCTACATGTATAAAGAAGATGTTTTTCCTAAATAAGGTACATGTATGAGTTCTTGATCATATTTTTTAGGATGCATAAGAATTTTTTTAATAAATGAAATTACTTGGTGAGTTCTCTGAAGGTGGTTGTACCATGTTAGTTGAAAACTAGCTTGTAAGCTCATAGAACCCAGTTAGACCTATTTGAGAAATGAAGGTGGTTGAGTGACCTATGCCTTATTTTGGTGAAATAAATGAGTAGTTCCAAAAATTAGACATCAAGATATTTCCAATGATGTATGGGGTGAGGCTTGATGAGGTGGTTTGAGTTATGAACAAGTTCATTCTTGAAGACCTAATTTCGGTGGCATAAGACCTATGAAAGCAATATGAAAAATTGAAGTGCAAAACTGAAGTTCTCAAAATAACTCATGGAAGTGAAGAGTTTAGAGTGAAGTAGAGGTACTATATCACCTTCTCCAAGTGATTATAATTCTTTTTTGTTCCTGCATTTGATGATAGTGAAGTGTTGAGGTACTAGTTTTTGAGACCTCAATGATAATGAATGTCCAACTAAGAAAAAGGATGAAATGCAGATATTATCCTTTGATTTGATGAATCCCAAGCCTATGATTATGAAGTTTACATATTTTAATGACCCCCACATATTTTTTAAGGAATGAAATGAATTTGAAATGTAGTTTCTGCTCTCAAAATGCAGATTGGTTTTAGAAACCTTAAAATTGTAATGATCATGAGCTCTAATGGAGTTGTAGAGCCAAAGTGGTGAGTTACTAAGCTCGTCAAGAGAGTTTATAGCATGGTTGGAATATTTGTAACATTAACGCATGCGTATAACACTTGACACAAGCCATAATATATAGAAGACAAGAGTTTACATGTTCCAAAGGAAAATGACAAAATTGATAGGGCAGTTACACAAGAGAATGTCAGTCGTCATCTTGTAAGAAGATTATCCTTAGATTTTTCAGCTGCTAGGAACGTTTAGGAGGTTATTTTTATCCCTTGCAAACATTATAAGAGTTATGATAACTCAAATAAAGTATGAGTATGTAACTGACATGTATGAACTTGTATTGATTGCAAAATAATTAGTTATGTTTGATGTTATCCATCCTTCCCTATTCAAGTTAAAACTTGAAGTTGGAGAGTTTATTTGCAATCTGAAGTGAAAGAGACACGTGAAAAGGTTTGTATTGATGATATAAACATCCAATTTTTCATGTAAAAGTGGTTTTTGAAGGAGAGAGAAAAATAATGGATGAAGACTAGCATTTTGGTGTGGAAAATGCAAGAGTGTGGGTATGAGAGAAACCTTATGCAATAGTATTTGTAGCTGATGTAGAGAGGGGAATGAAAATATATATGAGCTTATTTTGAGATCACAACTTGTATGAAGATAACTAACTAAGAGTGATCAACCATCTTATTGAAGACTAAGTTGTAGCTTAGCAAGAGGGAGTTGAAGCTTCCTTGTGAGTTATAGCTTACAAAAGAAATAGGTAGAAGCCTAGTTGAAGTTTTGGGAGTTATAAGCTTCTAAGAAAGTAGACTTTATAGAAGGTTAAGTAGCATCTTGACCAAATTTTGGGGTTGTATCCTCTAGTTGAGTGGACATGCTCAACAGTTAAATCATTGTAACTGTTAAAAGGACAATTTTTCCAAGCTAGTTTCTTTGGTTTTAGTGGGGTTTTCTCCCTTCAAGGGTTTCCCACATTAAAATTGGTATATTCATGTATGTGCACTTGTCTCTCTCTCTCTCTATCTCTTATTTTTGAATGTCCATGCTTCATCATGGTTAATATTGTTTAACTTTGGATGGTTGAAGAATTGTAAATTGTTTCAAAAGTTTGAACAAACACTGATTTACCCCCTCTTAGTGTTCTGGGATTTCCAACATTCAGTATCAGAGTGTGGTCCTCTTGAATCAAATTTAAAATCTTATGGAATATATTTAGATCACAAGCATGGGTGCACTAGCTGAATCAATTCTGAAAAGGAAGTATGAGATTTCTCAATCACTGATTAATGGACTAAAGAAGGAAATCAAGATTATGGAATATGACCATGGACAAACACTCAAAGAGATGGATTCATTTGTTGAGAATGTGTCAAAATCCTTGAAAGACAAGGAAGAATATCTACCTTAAACATGAAGAAGAATTGAAAACTCCTGAAGGCTGAATTAGAGGATGCAAACAACAGTCTTAAGATATATGAAAAGATTGAAAAAAGAGATAATGAAAATCCACCTAGTTCAAACATGAAAACATGTGTGAAGATGACAAAGGAAACAAATACTAAAGATGGTCTAAATCAGTTAGGAAACCAAATGAATCCAGGGATGAAAGGAATTTCAATGGTTACTATTTTTCTTTTCATAACTATGGACATAAAGCTAAGGAATATAGGAGAAAATATGCAATAAATAAACACCCATGGAGGGATATCAGAAGGGAAAAAGAGAATAATATAGTTTTCTTCAATTTCCAAAAGAAAGGTCACATTGCCAAATACTACTTATAAGAACCATCAAGTAGTTTTGGGAAGAATAAGACTCAAGAAACAATAACTATGTTGTATGTTTCAATTGTCATAGACAAGGAAATTTTGCAAAACATTGTGACAAACCTCCTAGATATATAAACATGATTAATGCAATCAAGAAGCAAGGAAAAAAGTATAAAAAGTGAATAACACATCCTAAAAATGAGTCCAATATAACAAGGTATGATACAATCAAATGAAAGAAGGTGGTTGAAACAAATAAATATAGAGCCAAAAAGACTAAACCTAGGATTGAGGAGACAAATAATGACAAGAAAATTGTATGGGTAGATGATGAAGAGACAAGGAAATCAATGACAGTCAAAAGAGAGGCAATCTCAAGCAAGGTAGCAAAATATGATGTTCAACTCCAAGAAGATATCTTACCCCTAGCTGTGATAAAGCAAGTGTATGATATGCAACATGTACATTTAGAAGCAGAAGTCATAGGAAGTCCATCCAAGAAGATTGAAAAGGATTCAAAAGTAAAAAGAGATAAATTTAAGTCATCAAGTCTCTTTGATGCCTTTCTACTATTTTAGGTGATCCTGCAAACATTAGGTGTCTCCTTTAGGTCTCTAGGAGACATAAATTACCTGAGAGAATCATGGAAGTGTCCTTAAAATGCATCACCATTTGAAGCTACTAATCAAGATCTGTACAATGCTATAAAGTGAAAAGGTATGTTTCTTAGACCCTTCATAAAGCCATTGTGCATAGTTGATTTGTATAAGGTGCTTGAAATACCTATTTGTCTGATCAAGAAAAGGAAAGAGTGTTCATTAAGCTCCTAGGTCTGTGTTTCCATCACTAGTGAGTGTTGTCCAAAGGGTCATCTTATCTCAGCTTGTATAGAGTGTGAGAAGTCCTCAAGAGAAGCTAAGGTCTTCAAACTATGTCTTTGTGTAGGTTAACTAAGTGTGTCTACATATAAATTGTCTTAATTCAGTTCATCAATTCCTGATCATTTGAGTCATCCCTCTCAAGGTTTGTATGGAAGTAAGAGAGGTATTAAAATAAGTTGAGAGGTTTTGAAAAAGAGTTTGAGTTCATGACCCTGTATAAGTAGTTCTGGCATAAAGCAAGTTAGTTTCTGAGTCTAAATATTGATCCTAGAATGATAAATATGTGTAATTGTAAATGAGATGGTGTCAAGGTGTGCTTCAACTAGAAATGGTAAACCAACAATGTTATAATATGTAAATACTGTCAAAGTTGTTCAAGTCTGTCATGGCTACCCTAAAGTGTCATTGTTACAAGAATGTATGTGTCAAAATAATGAACTAGGTCTATCAAGATCCATCATGCATTGGTGTGAGTCATTAAATATGGTCATAGCTCACAAGGGCCTGTGTAAGGAAGTATAAACAGTCATAAAGTCCATCAAAGCTCTAGAATAGATTTAAAGTTGGTCTCACTATTTTTATAGTCATGAAAATTTGAAATCATAAAGCTCCACTGACCTATTGAAGCCATGGTTACCTTTGAATCTAAAATGGACCATATTGTTGAGGTTGAGATAAAGGATATCAAGGAAATAAGTTTTTCTTGTTTCATAATTTTTAACTTCCTCATACTATAGAGATAATTCTCCCCAACTTCCAATCTTGGTTGAAATAACATCTATGGATATTAAAGAAACAATGTTTTTAGAATTAAGATTTGGTCATTATGCAGATCCATTGAGCCATAAAAGAGTTAGAGAAGTACTTTATACTCATGTGTGTGGAAGATTGAGATCATCAAACTGTGTTCATGTTTGAAAGATGTCAGAGGATAAGTTCAAAGGATAAACCTCTGAGGATTTCATGACAAATGGAAAGGAGATATTAATGTTTTAACCCATCAATGTGGGAATATAGTCATTTTCAAACCCTCTAGAGAACCACATCAGACATGAAGACAATGTGATGTCAAGTAATGTTGTCAAGGTCATCAAGGTTATCACGTGTGTCTAAGTTGAGGTCCAGGTTTTCAAACATCCATATGCACAAGAAGTTGGCACATGATGTGTCAAACAAGTCCTAGATGTGAATATAGTCATGTTCTAAGGTCTCCAGTTGTTGCAAAGTAATCATGGATTGACATTGAGGTCTGAGAAAATGTTGAAAGTTGGCACATTGTACAAGTGATAAACTATATGATGGGTATACAAGGAAAACTATTTTTCAAGCATGTATTTGGATGACATCATGTGGTATGAAGGGTTGCAGTGGTGTATTAAGAGTTGCATGTGTGTTTTACTCTCTAGCATGGTCAAAATTTGAGTTCTTGGGCTTGATACAGTTATTGACTATAATGAATGACTCTTTTCTTGCAAAGTTGACATGTCATTAAAATTGATCAAAGTGGATGTTAGGTGTCTAGTAGATGGGTGCATTAGTAAAGGTCAGAACATAAATGTGGGCTCCTTATTGAATTTAAGGTTTAATAATATTAAGTTGAAGTATGAGGGTTTCATACCCTTTCTCATATGTGCATGCATAGACCACTCTAAGTGGTTATTAAAGATACCTTGATTCTTGTCCAAAAAATATTACTTAGGATTGTGGAGAAATGAAAGACAAGTCTAGAAGTGAAGGTGGAAGCCTTGAACCAAATGGAGAAGAAGTGATAAGAGTTGAAGATATCTTGGTAAATCTGGAAACCCTCCTTAGGGTTCAACCCTACTTAAAATTTTAAGGAATATACACAACGTTTCTTGGCTTGAAACCTATAAGATAACATGATGAAAAACTATCTATGAGGGTTTTGAAGAAATTTTAAGGAAATAGTGAATACACCTTGATATTTTCTTGAGAGAAGGTAAGAATGATAGTTTACACAGGCACAAACCAATTTGAAAAGACAATTTGAGTAAGGAGATGGGGTTTACAATCCAAGTCTCTCAGTGAAACTATTGATTAGATAAACCATGCAAATAGGTAGTTAAAAATAGCTGGTTTATGTTTTGTGACCTAAAGGATTACAAATTATGCTCAGGAAACCATTGTACATAGGGTTAGTAGACAAAACTCAGGCCTAAAAGGAAAATGGTGAAAAAGAGATGCCTACACTGGATGTTAAGTCAAGATATTCAATCTTACACCTTGGGAATCATAAAGGGTGGTTGAAAATATCCTCAATAGGTATGGGTAAGCACATAAGATCCAAATAATGAATTCACCAAAACATTCTCTCAAAGGACAAGTTGAAACAATTTGTGAAAGAAAGAGTTTATGATAATTTTTGTGATAATTGGTCTCCTTGTCAGATGTTAATGCATTAATACAATACTAGTGAAAAAATCCAATTCTATGGAAAACTAAACTAATTAAAGAAAATTAAAATTCAACTCACCATGATCTAAGACAAAGAAGAGGTTCCAAGTTTAGAACATGACAATTTTCTCAAGAAGAATAATTTGATCATCCCCTGTATAATGAACATTCTAAATGGTTAAACTATCATTTCATGAATTATATAAGATGAGTCAAGCTCTATGAAGGATGCAAGAAAAACTAATTCTTGATAAGTTATTACAAGCTTGAGCAAAGGCCTCCTACTTTAAGTTTATGAAGAGAGTGAAGTGTTGCAAGTTTATGTAGGTTCTATGACAAATTGTATGCATTGATCTTGATGGTGGTATAGGATTTTCTAGATTGAAAGATTAAGGTATGATGAAAGTCCAAATTTTTTTTTGAGGAATAACATTACATTCTGAGGTATGCATCTGAGCTAATCCTTTTGAAGTGATAACAATGCTACTGCGACAAACTTGTATAGGTACAACCAGTACATAATCTCTCATGATGTCTTGATGAAAATAAATGAGCTTAAGAAAAATATAGGATGGTACTCATCCCTAGAAGAATATGTCACATGTAGCACATGAAAAGGTGAACAATGCACTATCTAAAGCTATAGTCAACCACTAAGAGGCCTAAAATGCACACCTATTGGTCTAAGGAGACCGAGTAAGGTAGGGGATAACATTAATGGTCATTAAACATGTGGTTGTGGTGACAAAGAATAAAGTAAAATGAAATTTGAATTATGATTACAAACATAATGATAGAGAAATAAGTACTATGGTAAAACAAGTTATCTTTCCAAACAAAGAAATACCTCATACAAGTTTGAAACATTAAGGTACGTGTCATAATTGTCTAGTTGGAGAAATGGGAGGAGAATAACTTTATATAGATATTTTTGATGTTGAAGAGCCCAAGAGTGGAATAATAATGAATCTGAGTATGGCTATTCCAAGGGGAAGCAAGTGGAGAAATCATGAAAATAACTATACCAAGCAAACAAGGCTACAAACACTGAAGGATCAACTCAGGGCAACGATAAATATGTCAATCCACCTACATGACACAAGATCAAGAAATGAAAGATTAGTATTAAATAGGAAAGTAGATACATATGGTACAAACCTAGAGGAGAAACAAGGGAGCATTTCATGTAATATATGAGTCTCTATGGATGGACACCGTTGGGCCAAAATGCACTGATAAGATGACTATAGGGAAATCCTAAAGAGTATGTGAAACCCATACACAATAGAATGAAACTTGGATTGAGAATCTTAAGAAGAGATAGATGCATGCATGTGCTAGGAGGATTTTTTCACTGTAATGTCAGATCATTGGCATGTGTTAGTGCCATGAAGGAGTTTTCTTAGGGGGAGTACTAGTGATTTGAAAGCATGATGAAGACCACAACAAAGATTAAGGAAGAGAAGACAAAAAGAGGAGCTCAAGTGATGAATTTGGTTGATGTTTCCAGCCAATATGGATCCTAATTAAGCTGATACAGGTGCAGACCATGGACCAAAACCATGTACTTTGTCATTAATGTAAAAAGGGGGAGAAGAATCAGAAGGTTTTGCCATCAATGACAATGGGGGAGATTGTTGGCATGTGGATGTTGAGTTTTCATTGATGTCAAAGTCATATTAATGAAAAATAAGGATGCAAGGGAGCTAGAGAGATCTTGAAATGAACTTAGACAAGGTAGAACAAGGTCCAGTGGCTTGAGAACACCTGATGAAGCATAAACTTCTTGAGGATATAGTGACATGTACAAGCAAAGTGATGATGTGAGAAAACATAAAAATGATGTCAGGAACTATATAACATGTATATGATGTGGAATCAAGGTTAGAAGGATGAATACATGGGCTCATAGAGTGGAATTTGTCAGACTAGCTCAGTTTAGGATGCCTAATCCTTCAAGGCCTAGTTAGCAAAGTGACCTCGAAAGATGAAGTGAAGGCATGATGAAGATGGAGAAGTATGATAAAGGTATAAAACACATAATAGGACATGATTAAGGGGATACAAGGTGAAGAACATGACATTCATGGTGAGTTACAGTGTAAACTAGCCCAAATTGGCCTCTTTCAAGCACCTAACATGAGGCTATGAAGAAAAAGAAGTATGAATAAAGAAAATTGCAATCATAAGAAGTGTATAGGGAAATTTACAAGAGTCTTAAGATGAAGAATTAGGTCATAATTCAATAGTTAATAGGCATGGTTCAGGGTGACTGGTTGGATTGCCCTTTAGGACAAAAACGCAATTTTAACATGCCAAAATGAGATTGGATTGTAAGTTTCAGAGTGAAAAAATAAAAAGTGTAAATTCAAGATCATTTATGAGGTAGTAATGAAGGTTTGTACCAAATTTTAGGACTTGAGGAGGAGTTTTGTGCAAGATATTGCATTTTTACCAAAACCGGGTTAAGTAAGGTATGGTAAACTAACACCCTGACTTCTTAGCATTAAATAAAAATTGTGGAGCCTTCTTAAGATAAATAATAAAATTAAAAATTTAATATCACAGGGTTAAAAATATGTTACAAAATTTTTGAGGTCAAATGGATGTGAAATAAGAAAGTTCTATCCATTTTTGTGGACCTGTCTTTAAGCCTTCCTCAAACCCAGTTAAATCGGGATAGAGAAATATTTTTGGTTGAACCTCCAAATGAAATTATTTTTCTGGTTTATGAACTTGAGCATGTATATAACTCATCATATAATATTTATATGGTGTTTTTAGCTCTTGACTCATGGTGGACCCCATAAGAAAATAGGATTTTTGTGAGAAATTTAGTGTATAGACAAAGTTTACAAAGTAACCCATGCTAAATTTTTGTGTGAAGGATGATGAGGATATTTAATTGGTGTTTATAAATTCATCTGGGACACTCCTTTGAATATTTTTTTGGGGACAAGTCCATTTGTGATCCTACCATTTGAGAATGCTAGAATGCAAAGACTAGCCTTGAAGGTATGAAGAGTATAATTGATGAATTTCCTCATGAAGTGATTTTTTTTTAGTCCTAAACAACACAAAGACATTCCATATGAGATCTGATCATGATTTTTTTGGTGTGAATATGTTCTTTCATGTAAAAGTTTGAGTGACCCAAAACTACCTACTTGAGCTAGTGAAGAAGCCCTTAGCTACAAGTATGAAGAAGATGTTTTTTTCCAAAGAAGGTACATGTATGAGTGTTTGAAAATGTTTTTTAGGATTTATATGAAGTTTTTGAATAAATTAAATGACTTGGTGAGTTATCTAAAGGTGGTTGTACCATGTTAGTTGAAGACTAGCTTTTAAGCTCCTGGAACCCAGTCACACCTATTTGAGAATTGAAGGTGGTTGAGTGACCTATGCCTTGTTTTGGTGAAATAAATGAGTAGTTCCAGAAATTATAAATTAACATGTTTCCAATTATTTATGGGTTGAGGACTGATGAGGGGGTTTGAGGTATGAACAAGTTAATTCTTGAAGACCTAATTCTAGTGGCACAAGACCTATGAAAGAAGTCTGAAAAATGGAAGTGCAAGAGTGAAGTTATCCAAATAATTCATGCAATTGAAGATTTGAGAGTGAATTAGAGATCCAAAATCACCTTCTACAAGTGATTATAAGTCTTTTTTGTTCCGTCATTTGATGATAGTCAAGTGTTGATGCAACTAGTTTTTGATACCTTCATGATAATGAATGTCTAGCTACAAAAAAGATGAAATGTAGATCTTCTCCCTTAATTTTATGAAGCCAAAGCATGTGATGATTAAGTAAACATCTTGTAATGACTTCCACATGATTTTTAAGGCATGAAATGACTTTTAAATTTAGTTGCTACTCTCAAAATTTAGACTAGTTTTGGAAACCTTAAAACTGTGATGCTTATGAGATCTAATGTAGTTGTAGAGCCAAATTGGCGAGTTACTAAGATCATAAAGAGATTTTATAGAATTATTGGAATATTTTTAACATGAATTAATGAGTATAACACTTATTAAACACCTTAATATCTATAATACAAGATTTTACACATTCAAAAGGAAAAGCACAAAAGTGACAGGGCAGTTACACAAGAGAATGTCATTTGTCATCTTGTAAGAAGAATATCCTCAGATGTTTTAGGTGATGGGTGAGTTTAGGAGGTTATTTTTATCCATTTCAGGTATTATAAGAGTTATGAGAACTCAAATAAAATATCAGTATGTAACTGACAAGTATGAACTTGTAATGATTGCAAAATAATTAGTTATGTATGATGTTATTCATCATTCCCTATTCGAGTTAAAAATTGAACTTGGAGAGTTTATTTTGCAAGATGAAGTGCAAGAAATGTGTGAGAAGGTTTGTATTGATGATATAAGCATAAAATTGTTCATGTAAAAGTGGTTGTTGAAGGAGAAAGAAAAATAATGGATGAAGACTAGCTTTTTGGTGTGGAGTATGCAAGAGTGTGTGTATGAGAAAAGCCTTATGCAATATTATTTATAGCTGATGTAGAGAGAGAAATGAATAGATATATGAGCTGATTTTGAGATCAAAACCTGTTATATTAAGAATTTTTTTTTGAGATTGATCAACTATATTATTGAATATTAAGTTGTAGTTTAGCAAGAGGGTGTTGAAGCTTCCTTGTGAGTTGTAGCTTATATAAGAAATAGGTAAAAGCTTTGTTGAAGTTTTGGGATTTGTAGCTTCTGATAAAGTAGATGCTTGTATAAGGTTGAGTAGTAGCTTAACCAAATTTTGGGGTTGTAGCCTCTAGTTGAGTGGATGCTCAAAAGTGAAATCATTGTAACTATAACAAGAACAATTTGTCCAAGCTAGTTATTTAGTTTAAGTGGGTTTTTTTTTCCCTTCAAGGGTTTGCCACATTAAAATTGGTGTTCATGTGTGCATGTTTGTATCTCTCTCTTATGTTTTAATGTACATGCTTCATCATGGTTAATATTTTTTCAACTTTGGATGGTTAAATGATTCTATTTTTTTTTAAAAGTTTGAACAACCACTGATTCACCCCCCTAGTGTCTGAAATTTCCAACATGTAGGGTTTAAAAGAAAAGAAAAGAAGTAAAGAGGAAAAAGATAGCTATCAATTACTAGTTTTCTCGCTTAGGAATCACATGAATGCAAATATAATTTTAGGACCTAGACATGTACCCAAGTGTGTGATTTTGTGTCTAGACTAATATAGATGTATTGGGAACTCCACTAAAACATGTTTTAAGCTTAAAAATGTTATCCAACATTTAATTAATACCAATGCTATATGAATTTTATTCCCCTCTAAATAGATCTAAGCCCTAAGTCACTGAGAACCATGAGCTCAAGATATTTAATGACACACTTTGTAACAATCATATTTATGAATCTAATAACAACCTAGCCCCCCCTCCAAATATCTAATTATAAATAGGGCCTCTCAGTCAATATAGTTAGGGGAGGCCCTATCTAACTATATGGGGGCCCGCTGGGGTGGGGGAAAACCCTGATTAGATAGAGGGGCTCTTTCCCTCCAGATATAGCCCCCTAGATAGAAGATATGGCCTAGATCCTAGATAGAGTTGGTGCATCATACGTATAACGCATGACCTCCTCCAACTACATAAGACCATCCACTTACTTCTCTCATTAGTTCGATTACTTCTTCTTTGTCTCTTAGAACTCTTACTACATTTGTTGATAGTTAAATAGTTGATGATGATGTTATTTCACATATGATTTATATTTGAGATTTTGTCAATAAACAACATATCCATAATGTATTGGTTTATAATGGTTCTAAGAAAAACATGTGGAAACTCACTCAACTTACTTCTTTGGGCTATCAATTCAATGCTCAATCTTCTAATAAAGTTATTGGACACAATGTCATCCATCTTACAATGGGGTTGGATATTGTGGCTACAATGTTTTGTTACTAATACCCCCGAGACATGTGACACGCTTTAGGGTTACCCTTAAATTAATAACCTCAAATATATTCCTTTTTGCAAACACTCAAACTTGGAAATTTACCTTTTGACATTGTTGGTCATGAAAAATGCTCCTTTATTAAGACAAATATCCACATTTCATCCCCGCTTAGTTGATCTTATTGTCTCTCTCCCAACTTGCTTATTTCTACACACTGATGTATCATAAAATTTTGAGTATAAATGCATAAAATTAGTATTTCACATCTACTTATCATGATAAATATTTCATATTTAATTCACTATCATCCTGTCCAAAACTATACGGTATGGTCATGATGTAATATCCGGTCTTGGCCGACTTGTATGGTATTCTACTAACACATCCTCCAACTTTAATTTAAATTATATTAGCTTTGGTTGGATGTTTTTATCCTCATGGGTCATATTTTTTATAATAGAATACCTTTGGAACCCTATATTTAAGAAAGTTGATATCACTTCATTTACTTACCTAATACTCTTATGAGCTCTCATTGCAAATACTAACACAAAATACACTTAAGACTCCCTAGATATTAACAAAGTTAATGCACATATATTAGTGCAGTCACTACTACAGGTATAAAACACTCAACCATGTAAAGGATTCCAACTTCCCTCATTTCCAAGCATCCAATGATTTTAGATTTTTGGTTCATATCGCAAGTTGGATAAATAATGAAACTTTAGGATACGATGCATGGAGAGGATTAACACAACATTTCAGTTCACATACCAAAACCATCATCAAGGTGAGTATTTGATCTTACTCCAATTTCTAGGAAGGATAAATATCATCCCAAACATTGTCAAAGCAATTCAAGCTACCAATATAGCTACATCCATGTAGATATCACATGTTAGGTGGAGAAATATAATTGGTTTGAGGCCTCTTTAGAGTAGTGCTGATAGGTGGTGCATGGATTTTAGTTCAACCGGAACACTACAATTTTTGTGGGGTCTTCTACCTACGGTTAGGGTTTGAGTTTGGCTCATAATATTCAGATGATTTGACAACTATGTGATACTTAAGGTTTGATAGTGACACTCATTACTAGGAAAATGAAGGGTACAAAAAGGTATAAATGCACACTCTAAACAAGTCCAAAACATACAAAAGGTCCAAGACTATACATACATTCCTAAAAGAGTTGTATATTTATGAACCATGGCATTTTCTAGCTACAATCTCAATAACATAGCATATTCAACTATAGTACTCCCAAATTATCTAGTTTATGTACCCATATCTCTCATGTTTCACTCTGTACAAAAAATTGCATCCCTTCCTTTATTTTGTTAGCTTATAACATATTTTTATCACTAGTTGCAAGTATTAATGCATTTTTTTATATTTCATGATTAATGTTGGAAGTTAGTTAATCAGAATAACCCCCTGTAACAAACCTTACATCCTCTTATTAGTTAACTCATAACATTATTTATTTATATATTAATTAAAAAAGGGAGTAAACATTCATGGTGAACTCAACTCATGATTGAATTTGTAACCTCCTTCTAAACCCTAGCTGCCCCCCAGGGTTCGGTCTCATGGTCGGTCCTTCCCTTTGGGTCTGTTTATAGGGCTTCCTAAGTTTTGAATCACCTCTCATCACATATTAAAAAAAAAACAGCTCTATTTTCAAATTACTATGAGATTTTTCTTAATTTTTCTATATTTAAAGAAAAACCCCTCTATGTTTAACATAGTTTCTAACACAATTTTGGGAAATTAAAAATTACTATTTTTTAGTAATTAGGGAATAATCAACAAATTTACACTTTTGTGCAAATTTCTTGGAGGTTTTTGTTCCACATGATCAGATTCAAAAATACTTTTTTTTTGTTAATTCACTGATTATTTTCATATATGGTCATTTTAAATAATTTGGTGATAGTCACTATTTTGCTCAACATCACTTTTGGGTCTTATCCTCTATACTCTTTTGAATGTCGACCTTCCATGTACTAATTAGTATTATTTCTTATGTAATTGGAGGCTCTTCCAACATTTTGTGTCATCATGACCCATGCCATTTCAAATCCTATTAATAATGAAGCCATCTTCTGTAAAGTTATCTTATAGTCTATTCAAGAGTTATAACATGTTTTTCAATCCCAATTTCAAGCCATGAGTACTGAAATAAAATATCTCAAGGATGAGATAACGCATATAAAGGATTCTTATAAATCCTATGCTAATAATGTTTCTATGCATCATGATTAACATAGTTCGAGGGCTATTAAAAATCAATGTTATACATGATACATGTGTTAATACACATGAAGTGAAATTCATACAAAGAGGTAATAATGTTTATGTTCCACAATATCAATCTTGAATACTAAGGAAACCATAGATGAAAGCACCCCTTTGGTTTTGTTGGTGTGTGTATTTTCCACATCATTAGGTGAGTCATCTCACTTAGTTGAGATCGTAGGTCCATGTGTCATTTAGGGGTCATTATGAGATTCCCTTACGCGTCAGTGCATAAGCACATCAGTACGTTAGTGTGTCATATGCGTCATTGGGAGTTACACTTCTATTATGGGAATGTAACTCCCCCTCTCTACTCGAGTTGTCACGATTTTAGGACTTGGGGTTACTCAACACCTCCTATATGTACACCCCATTTGATCTATGAGATAGAGGAGAGTTTTATGGCTTAACCAGGTTCTGCCTGTTTGTCGAATATTTGCATGCATATTCGGTTGATGCTCACTCCTCTTGAGATCTCTTCAAGCTGTCGTTCACATATTTGTTGATGTGCATGTTGTCCCTCATGATCCTTGCTTTCGGGTTTTCAAACCCTCTTTAATGGTATTAGAGTGGATCTTGTGGATCCGTGCACTCATCGGCATTTCTGTGTGTGTTTTCCGGCTTCCAGTGTGATATCTAGATCTCGTAGCACACGTCGTAATGGAAATTCCAATCATGCTCTACTTGCACTAATTCGGGATTCATACCTCCGTTCAGGTTATTCGTGGTTTGATTTTCGGATGTTCGTGGCTTCATGCTTTGTTTGTGTTTTGGATAGTCTTTGACCACTTGGCATCTTGCTTCTTCAGCATTTCTTGCTCACTATTCATATTGTTGCGACCCTTGCATGGTATTCGTGGTTCTTTGTTGCCTCTTGCTCCATTCATCTCTGGCTCGTAGCATCCTCCAGCACCTGCACTTCCTCCATGACTCATAGCTACATGTGCACTTACCCTCTGGCTCGCTATTTTGTGGTTTGGTATCTCTGCCGTTGGTTGGGTTTGGGTCGATTTGGATGTTTTCTTTTGCTGGTTGTTTCTACGTTGAGTTTTAGCAGTCCGACATCCCGCTCCCTACTTTTTCCTATGGTGTTGTTCATGTGAATCTTCAGTTCAGTGGTGATATTTGGAGCTTCATCTCAGCGAGGAATCCTACTTTTTTGAGTGGTTCCCAACACGTGGCAGTTGAGGTTGCTATCAAAAACGTAAAAAAAGGAGCTAAAGCTGTCTATCAACGTAGCACATTCAGCTTGCATTGGAATTTTTTTTTTCCACTATGCTATTTTTTTTGGTCCCTGCGTTAGAATCCAACCTGCCTCTAGTGGTTTCTTCCTTTGCTGCGTTAAAAACACTTGGAACGTGGACTCCTACAACCACCAGCAACTCCAGAAACTTGCATTTGGTTCAAAAATGTGTTGAAAAACATTTTTTTTGCTGCTCATACGTTGGAAAGCATTTTTTGGAGCTCCCACGGCCGTTCAATGCTCCCACAACCAGCTCAACACTTCTGCTCCTACTCGTGGCATTTCAGCTGCTCCCTCACGTGGCTGCAGCACGTCCCATGTAGCCCTACAGATCTCCAACGACGTTTCCACAAGTCTTGCAGCACTCCAGGTGGTTTCCCATCACGTGGGCTCTCAACTAGCTCTTCCAAGCATGTGGACCCTCCTTTCCACCTTTTAAAAATGTTTTAGGGTGTAAAAAAATAAAAACATTATTCAGTTTGGCATTGTAATTTTTTTTTTAAAATTGGGTTATTGGCTTGTATTACTCATCCTTCCTTTGAGCGTTGAAGATGAAGGGTGAGGTCCGGGGTTGGCAGGAGGCTAATCCCCCCTCACAAGCAAAACAAAACCTACCTAAAATTTGATTTCATTTCCAACGAGTAGTCACACGACACCCTTTGCACCCATTTCAAGCATTTTTAAAATGCGTTTGTAGCATTTATTGGCTTTTTCCATCAGTTGTGGGAATTGTTTTAATGCCATAACTTTTGACTCGCTGCTCGTTTCTAATCACTTCCTTGGTTAAAGTTGCATGATTTTTTTCACATTACATGATGGCATTGTCAATTTTGTAAACACACTACTTTTATAAAGTTCTGCATTCTAGGGGGGTTGCTTGTACTCTTGGGCCCTACACACGCAGACGCATTATCGGCCGAGTCCGACGTCTTTGCTTTTGTGCATCTTGCATTTTTCATCATGGAGAGTGCTCTTCCAGACATGAGCATCGTAGGATCGCTGTACAGCCTCCACCACTTCTCACCGAGAGAGGGGGACTATTCAGCTTGGTGTGCTTCCATGGAACATTACTTCACCCACGAGGGTCTTTTTACCCTTCATGCTTGGTCCAGTTCTTGCACCCACTGATCATCGTCATCTAGAGGACTTCCTTGACACTTTTGACCACATCTATGGTCACATGATGATGCATGTCTCTCGTTCTCTCTGGTTTCATGTCGCACAATTAGATCCACCTCACCGTGTCTGGAGCATTCTTCAATCCCTCTATGGAGACCCTTCACATACTGCTGTTGTTGTTGCTGCTAATGATTCAATTATCTCCTCTTCTTCATGTGATGAGAGTTCCATTGAAACAGACTCTCTTGTTTCCATCCTCTGATGAAGAGGATTGTGCTTACTCATTTCTAATGATCGAGAGTACTACTAGAGGATGCCTCTCCTCCTTCTATTGTCTCCCTATTCCAGTGTAGTGTTGAAACATCCTCACCTTTACATCAAACATCGAGAAGTATCCATTCTCAGCCTCATATAGTCATTATGTCTATCCTCTTTTCAACTTCAAGTGTGCAAGGACATTTCTACTCATTTTCCTTCATGCATAGTATGATTCATACATCTATCTGAAATAAATATTTTGTTTGTCTGAACCCCCTTATTTAGGATGAGGATCTACCATGAACTTCAGTCATATTTTCGTAGTGCTCTACTTATAATGTAATATAGAGAGTCTCGTCATCCTTCTACAGTATGATTCAGAGGAGTTAATTCATTTATGTTATTGTAAGTTCCCCTTTTGGGATTCTTATCATTTCCACATCTTCAAGAGATCATCATTGATCCACACTCATTTTATGGATCCATTTTCTGTTGTTATGGGTGTTTTGTATTTCGTTCACTTGACTTGGGCATCCTTTCCAGTGGATTTTTCTCCTTTATACTCTAAGACTGTTCTACACTCATGGAATCACCTTCAGCTATCCTATGGCACTTCACTCATGCTAGACCTATTTCACATTTCTGTGGACCATATTCAGAGTTATCTCGTATTGCTTACCTTCAGTCTTCCTTTGATAGAGTGGGTGGACTTCTAGTACGTCCATTTCTGTTCCTTCCTAAGGGAAAGCAAATGCAGTTCAGTATGGTTGGTTTTTCTTTAGTTCAGATGTCGAGGATCTCGTCATCGATCAATGCTCTTCTTGCAGACTTCCTAGAGCTGTACAGAGTTCAAATATGTCTATGGCATTCTTTTGTGTTCCTCTTGTATCCTTCTTATCCTCTCTTCTTCTTCTTCTAGATATATTTATCTCTTTATACATGGGTACCCTTATCAGAATCCTTAGTCTATGGCTGGTACCCATATTATGGAATCTTTCTTAGATTGTTAGAGAGTTTTTTTTCATCTCTTGTGGTGGATTTTTTTACTACTAGGTTTTCCTC
This sequence comes from Taxus chinensis, assembly GCA_019776745.2. Classification (NCBI taxonomy): domain Eukaryota; kingdom Viridiplantae; phylum Streptophyta; class Pinopsida; order Cupressales; family Taxaceae; genus Taxus; species Taxus chinensis. The sequence goes on from CM034153.1 coordinate 592,610,767, forward strand.
CAATTCTTGTGATCTTTTTGTTGTTCATGGATACCCTCATCAGGATTTGATGCTAGGACCCATATCTCATTTCTAAATTACTTGCCTCATCCTAAGTTATGATTAAGGGGGGGTATTAATGTGATGTCATTTTCCACATCATGTAGTTGAGTCATCTCATTTAGGTGAGGTCGATAAGTCTAGGTGTCATTTAGGGGTTATGGTATGAGTACTCCATTACGATGTCAGTGCTTACAGCATATTTAGTGCATCATTGCATCATAGTGCATCATATGGGAGTTACACTTTTATTCTAGGAATGTATCTCCCCTTCTCCACTTGAGAAGTCATTATTACTGGCACATGGGGGTTACACAACACCCCCTATTTGTACACCCCATTTGCCCTTTTTAGATCTATGAGAGTTTTATGGCATATGACCAGGTTCTTCCCCTTTAGTCAAATCCTTGCAATACAAATTCATGGTTGATGCTCGATCTCCTTATGGAGAACTCATCACGCTGTACTAGAGTGAAAATCAGTCCAATGATGTGCATGTTATCCATGTATGATCCTAATGCTTTCACATTTTTCATTCTTCGTCGTAATCCTAGGTTTGATTAGAATTTTAGATTCTATAAGATATTCTATTCATTATTCATTATTCTAGATAACCATTTCTACAAGTGTGTGTTACCGACCCATGGTTACATGGTTTTACTATGTGAAGTAAGGAGGCATGATGCCATACTATTTATTTGATAATTATTTTCGAATTAATAGTGATCGTGACAACGATTCTTCTGATTTACAATGTTGCTTTATTAAAGAACTTGAGTGTATTAGGGATCTTATTTAATCTGACTTCTTTATGATTTATAAAATTGAAAAAATCTGATTTAGTCCTGTAAATTTGCACTAGGAGTTTGAAATATGCAAAATTCTATGTATAGATGCACGAATCAACATAAAATGGATTGTATTTTAAATCTTTGAATATAAACTTGTATACGTCATTGTATAGTCAAAGAAGAGGAAAAAGTAGCATTACATCCTATGTGAGTGTGGATCCAATCTTAAGATAATGAGGAAATAAATATTGCATGCTAATATTCTATCATATTGAATAGTTGTGTAGCTATGATACCAACTGAGTTTCCTTCTTGTAAGACTTACATCATTATATCAAAATTTTATATTAATCTAGAAAATATTGTGTCATTAGGATTGTATAGAAATAATAGATGTCTATTGATAACATCTACTCCTCCATAACAACACCTGGGATAGATATTTCATCCCTTATTTGTTGATGTCACTTATGTTACTATTGTGTAGTTTCCATAATTAATCAATTGGATCATTTATTCATCTAGGTTAGATACTTGTAAGGTGTAACCTAGTATACATTTTGATGGGATGTTCTAATTAAGATTTATAAGGTATGATTAACAATATGTAGATCTCTATAGATATTATTTGTACATATTGTAGATTTAATCTTCTACTATTTTCCTATGACACAAATATTAAGGGTCACTACATCTCCTAACCTTCATGGGAGATATACGATTGAACATTTCCTCATGAATAGTACCATGTAAGCAATAGACAAGGAACCCTCTCATACAATATGACCATTTAGGTAGATAATTGGGATCATTATAGTGACTAACTTCTTTGCACATTTTATACACCATGCAACCCTTGGGTATGTCACTCAAAAATATTCCTATACTTTGATAGTGATGACCTTCAAGCTTGGTTAACAATGTTGGTAACCATGGCTAGGGATTTAAAGATTGATGGTTTCGGGGAAATATTCTTAGCTTCTTATCAGCTATGGATTTTTCTAAGACTAATATAACATGTCATAGTCTACCTTAATGATTGTATCATAGTGGTTTGGAGAGATCCTTGAATCACATGTATTTGACTCATATGGTCACTCCTCTAGTAGTTATATGTGGTGATCTTATATCATTGTGCACCATAGCTTGTATAATACCTTTATGTTGGGCATCTAAGTGCGATATGCATAATCTCCCTTAGGTATTTTTAAAGAGTTGAAGTCATTACCTTTCTCATATAGTATGAACCATGAGTTCATACTTTGGAAAGCTTCATGCATCCATTTTCTTTCAGAATAGTTAGTTAATACTATCCATTGATGTTATCAGAAAGTGATTATCACATCTCTTACTTCACATAGAAGTCATCTCACACAAATGAGAATGAAATGACCTATCTATTAGAATGAGTCCCATGTAGACAATTAGAGACAACATTCTAGTATTACAAATCCCAATTCACAAGTTATTTTTGTTTATAAATTGAAATTAGTTTGAGTTTCTACTTGAATGCATACATTCTCTATTATATTGTGAGCTCCTAAATATGTATTACGAGGGAATTCCATATGACATTGGGAATTCATAGAAGTCACTATATGATACATCTAATTAAGGTCATAGGGTCTACTACTGTTATGTAAATGTCTCTTGATATGAAATGAGATTTAGTGCTTGACAACATTAATATTGGACCTTATTCGTTTGGTTATGCAAGATGATATAACTTCTCATAAATATTGACATGACATCATCTTACAGCTTGTAGAGATACTGTCATTTGCAAATCGAGCACTTTCCATAATTCTGGCACCGAGTACTTGTAAGAGCTCATAATTGATTTACTAAGTGCATATACATTGGGTTAGTATGTTTAGCATGATAAATATGGAGACACAAGTATTATTATAGCATTAGAATACCATGGGACAATGATGAAGAATGGAATCCAAGGGTAAATTTGCAAGTATAAGTGAAAATTGTTAATTGATGGGACCTATAGATAGGATTGATTTGATATTTAATCTCATTTCCTCATGAGGTACTTCTAGTGTTATTTTTTGCACCACACCACGTTTGACTTCCATTATGAGATAAATTATGTTGTGCCAACTTCACAGATTACACTTGTATATTGGTGTGGTCTATGTGAGGTACATTACCTTCTTAAGTGGTATATGGCTTCCTTATACATAAATTGACAACATTAATAATTAATGTCCTTCTATAAAATACACGGTGTAGACACCAAATTTGTGTCTTACGACCCCTTGTGACCCGCATCTCATCTCGCAACCTAACCTCATCACCTAAACCTTACACAATTATTTATTAATTACCTTGTAATTGACAAATCCACCATCATCTCACCTGCCACCCTCATTTTGCCACTTCATCATGACCTAGCCCCAAACCCTAAACTAACCTAATTAAGACCTATAACTTGGTCTACACCTCACACCCATGACTAATGACCTCCTTTCTCACACCCAAAACCGACCTTCTAGTCATTTGACCAAGCCCACAACTAATCTCTCGGGAGAAAAGCAGGGAAGGTGGGATATTTTTACTAAAAATAGCCTACTTTTTCCTTACCGATGCCGGTTCCTACTCGACCACCGTCGGTTACGTAACCACCATCGGTTCCCTGTAAATGGGCTCCCCGAACCAAAATCAAAGGATGGAAGGATTTTAGGAATCAAGAGAGATCATTTGAGAGTGATAAAGAGAGTCCAGATCTTCACTTGACCGGGCAGAGACGAGTGAAGAAGCCAAAAGAGTTACAGCAAAAGGAGATCAAGCCCAAAACTACAACAGAACAGTCCAGAGTTCTCAAATACTCAGCTTGATCATCGGGAGCAGAGATTTTTCGATCTTCTGTTTGTCCAGCCATCCTACCTAGAAGTGTCTACCTTTGTCATTAGGAGTTCTTGGACCTGCATCTTCGTCAATAACCAGTAAGTTACATCTTGCATGTCCTCTATTAATAACATTTCTTATGACTTTTTGAAGCACAATCCTCACTAAATCCATTCCTAGTATCCACTAACCCAGCGTGCTCATTGCATCTAACTATCATTCATCTACCTCTCATCACCTTATTTCCTAATATCACCTATATACAGCCTTACAAATAACACAACTACCAAACAACACAACCACCCCACAAAACAACCAACCTTCAGATCTTAGAACCATACCGATATCGGTTATCAGCAACCGATATCGGTTATCCTTCGACTCATAACCAAAAAACCAGCCTTTCCCCTACCCAGTTCAAACGAAGAAATTTAATTGATATCTTACAGTATTTTGTGTTAATTCATATTAGCAGGGGAACTGACCACCCTCGAAAGGAAGTTTTATATTTCCTGGGCCCAAGGCAGTTCCCTCATTTATTGTCTAATCAAAATCATGTGGTCTTGTGTTCTTATTTGCAGGTAGTTCTTCCAAGACAAAAAGGAGTTCTTTGCAGTCAACCTGATCTTTCTCTACGGTACGCACACACCATCTCAACGTTCAACAGGTATTCCTCCTAGCCCCCTAACCTTATCTATTTCTAAAAGGAATGAAACATTCCGAGTGAAACATTTTTGACATGCCCGGTGGGACCCATTTTGGGTTTCTTTCTTATCTTGCTTGCTTTCATTATAGGGAGTATACTTGCTGTTTTATTCTTCTAAAAGATATTCACAAGGTTTTGTATTATTTTGATAAAAGAACTTGCTCTTGCTTTCCTACATCTCGCATTAGTGAAAGTCATCTCTTTTGCTTCATCGAACATAATTTTTGATTTGGGTTTAAAACACGTGCATTGCATTCCTGCTTGTTGTTTTTCAATTCTAGTGAACGTAGATTAAGTAACAGGTCGTACACGTGGGGGTGATATCCACGGTATTGACAGGAAATTAATCTTACATTCACTGCACAACACATACCGAATCACTTCACAATTAACACAACAGCTCAAACATCCCCCCTTTTTTTTCCGCGGTATTCCTCCGCCCGATTGAGGTAACCTTATAAGCCAAAACAACTTGACATTTCCCCTAAGTCTCTTGTTTAGGATTCTCACATCATTCTACGTCTAAAGGCATAAGCCCACGATAATTAAAATTAACCCTAGGGTTAATCTCTGGATTTGTGTGTGCATCTTGCTTGTTTTTAGTTCTGTTTTCTTTCTCATACTCTGTCTTCTGTGATCAATAATTGGACATAGTATACTAAACGTTGTTAAAAATCAAATTAGCAGCCTTTTATATCTTGTTAACCCAGACTTCTTACACCGACATCGGTTACCTGACCGACGTCGGCTATAGTATAACCGACATCGGATACTAGACCGATATCAGTTACTGTCTTCTACAACCCCTGACAAACCAGCAACCTACCAATTTCACCATTCTAAGGCTGTTTCTGTTCCTGATAGATTGAAACCCTACTGTGAACACCTGTCCATGGTTGTTATCACTCGAAAGCAAGCCGCTGCCATGGTTTCACATGCTTGCTCTGTTTCTTTACCTGAATCACCCCCTTCACATTCTGTGGGGAATCCTACAGACACCAGTGAGATCCCCCAAATTCCTGTAGGAGACAAGGACTTTGCCAAGTTTCTGGATGCTAATTCTAGCGCTGTACAATACTATTTGTCCCATACCCATGACCGTACGCCTGATGGTCAGCTCCTTGTTGGTATGCCTATTAGTATAGCTGCTCATTTAGCTCCCACTCCGCCTGATAATACCGCCTTGCTTCCTGCATCTCTAGCCCCGTCTCCCAATCCGACAGCTTCAGAGGTTCATACGACTCAGATTGGCTTTTCTTTGGCTAATCTTGGACCCCACATATCATTACCACCAACTGACCCTACCTCATCTCTCTTGCAGACTACTCCATTCATCACTTGCTCTCTGCCACCTATCCACACGAGCTTTCCTTCTCAAGCTCCGCCTACCTTCTCATTCCCATACACGTATCCAGTAACCTCAACACCTTATATGGGACATCCCTATTCTGTCGCCTCAACATATTCATCCTCCATACCTTATCAACACTTAACTCCAACCATTGTCCAGCGGAGGCCCTTGGCCCAATTTGCCTCCGTTTACCACAACTACACCATCATCTCATCCAACCACAGAGTTCATCAAACAAATGATGGACAAAATGCAAAACATGGAGGATTTTGTTTCAGGAAGTCGTAGCGCCTTGACATACGAGCAAGTTTTTCGGGAGCTCATTCACCCTTCTGTCCCCCTTCATTCATATCCTCCTCAATGGGAGTTGCCAAAATTTACTCGTTTTAATAGTAAAGAGGATCCTCAACAACACTTGCGATCATTTAGACATGCTTGTTATTTGATTGCCCATGATGATGCCTTGTTACTTCTGCACCTTTCCCATGTCCTTATCAGGACCGGCCTTGGAGTGGTACAGTGCTTTAACCCAGCACTCAATCTTCTCTTTTAACCAACTAGCCCAATCTTTCTTGGATCACTTCTCCATTAACATTGCTAAGAAAGTATCCATCACCGACCTTTATGCCATTCGACAATTCGAAGACAAATCTATCGTAGATTTCGTCGGACGATGGCGCGGCCTTATCAACCAACTTACATATGCCTTGTCTCAGACTGAACTTATCGAACTATTGACGCGGGCTTGCGCTAAGCACATCTCCCCTACCCTCCAAATTCAAACTTTCCATACATTTGATGAGGCCTTTACCAAGGCTCGGAAACTAGAAATTCGAGCCTTAGAAGAAGAGAAATTGCGGTTGCGCAACAAAAACCCCAATTTCCGAACTCCTGATTCTACCAATAAACCAAATACCACCACTCCTCACGCGTCCACTTCTTCTAAATCAAAAGGAGTTGTCCACGCGGTGATGGTTAAATCTCAAATACCATCTAATGCCCCACCAAAAACCACCTATAAGTACAAAGCCGAGCCCATCAACTACACTCCCTTGGGAGAAACATATGGTGTGATATTGGAAAAATTGCTCAAAGCAGGAGCCATTACATTACCTCCTGTTAAACCTCATTCTGGGTTTGATTCCACTCGCGCCATACCTTCCTGGTACAAAGAAAATGACTTCTGTAACTTCCACCGCGTGAAGGGACACAGTCATGAGAACTGCAAGATATTGAAAAACATAGTGCAGGAAATGGTTGACGCAGGGGATATAACCCTCGATAATCCTAATGCCCCTGCCAACCGAAATTTGAAAATCTTTAACAAACCATTCCCGAATCACTCTTCCAACAGCAACATAAACCAGGATATCTTAGCCGAGGAGAGTGTTCATGAGATCCATGCAGTCTTTGATACCCAGCCCAAAGCCTCTATCGAGAAAATTTTTAATCAAGCCTTTTCACTAACACAGGAGCCCGAACCTCCTTTACCACCATCGAACCAAAGCGAAATCATTCCTTTACCCATAAAGGAGTTAACTGCCCAGACTTCTCTTATACCACATCCCTACAAGATTGCGAACGGATGTTATCTAACCTATCTATTTCCCAGATTTCCCCTTCTACCCCTCTTGCTGCACAAGAGGGAGATGCGCCACTCCTTTTGACATCCTTAGACGAGGAATTTCTTGCACTGACATCACCAAATTCTTTAACCATGACGGATCCTCTCGAACATGCCCTCTTACCTATTAGTTCTTCATCACCTAAATCTTTTCAACGACCGGTTGACCTCTTGACATCTATTGATACAGTGCCTTGTTTACCCCCCTGTATCACTCCTACAGTGGACCGGAATCACAACCCACCTTTCTTCCGTACAAAAGTTCACATTCACACGTGAGAACTATCATTCCACAGAAGATAGACAGGCCTTATGGGAACGTTTGAGTACACCATATTCTACTCAAATGCAAATGACCGATCCTGAGAACTCCACCATATACCCGAAGTGTTTACAGAAGCTTAAAATGCCCATGTTCTCACCTTCACCCCCCTCACCTCTACCAAATGCCTCGTCCACTTCTATTAACTTAGCCAAATCTTCCCCTACGCTTGGGACCTTACCCATACCCAGTCTAACACACCCGCCTAAGCGACTAGATTTGTCCAAGAATAAAGCCGCCCGCCACCTAGGAGACACACTCAACCCGTGCCTCTATCACAATCAAAACCATCATCGTCATACCTACCTTTCATATTAGGACCTCATCCTTCCACCTTGCACCAATATATCATACCTCCTACGTTTTCTTCAAAACGATCTACGCCTTCTGCACCCATACAGGGATCAAAGGGTATATCAACATTATCACTCCACGTATCCTGTCCACCCATCAACCCTAAACAAACTCCATCATCAAAGGATTTATTTTTTGTCACTCCCTTTTCCCCGTGGTTGTTTTCTGATACCACACCATCTGTGGCCTCATCATCCAATATAGCTTCTGCACCAAAGAAACCACGTTTAGTGAAAAACAAGTATCAACACCCCTCGGCTAAACCACCACCCATACGAACTAACCATGCCCAAACATTACCAAAACCCGCGCAATCAATACCGTTATCCTCTTCTGATTTTGACCCACTCAAAGGATCTTACGCCAAAATCCTTGCTATGTTAGTAGAGAATGTGACCATTTCCCTACCCCCACTTAGACCTTATGACCCGTCTAAACCTCGCCCTATAGGTTACGATGAGTCTAAGATCTGCGCTTATCACCGCACACCAGGACATGATGTGGAGGGATGCAAAGCTTTAAAAACCATCCTTCGTCAATCACCTCTCCTAGATAGAAAGGTTAAGAAAAACAACTTACGAAGGGAGAGACCTTTAGTTTCCATTCCCTCTCCTATACCATCTATCCCCGCCTCACCAAGATCTGTCATTATTACAACCCCACCTCTTGAAGACCATGATTTATCCCAATCATCTTCTTCATCTCCGGTCTACGAGATTAATATGATTAGTGTTGCTACTTGAGCGCAGAAAAACAATGAGAAAGCGAAAGTAAGCACACCTGCGTCCTCTCCTTCTCCGTCCAGCATCCCGATTGCACCACCACCCAAAGTGGTTATTCGTGGACCTGCTTACCCCGTCTCTAATGGAGCCACCCATCAAGCCATGATCAAACAGCTTCACCAATCACCCGTCAAAATGACACTATATGATCTCATTCAGACTTCTGAATCTCATCGACAAGCTCTCGTTGAAATTCTTCAGGGGATCGAGGTCTTACCTAATGAAACCCTACCCGTTGCCTCCATTCTAACACCCAATCACGTTGCCTCTCTCACCAAACAACCCACCACCACCCCAACCACTTCTGTCTCTGTACCACAAGCTGCTGCAGTTAGTTTCTCTGAAGATGAAATTGTTGATTTTGGTACAGAAGATCCTGACCCTGCCCTGTTCATCTCAGCTTACGTCCGGGACATTCATGTACATCGTGTTATGATTGATGGGGGTGCTAGCCTAAACATCATCTCTTCAAAAGCTTTTCAACAAATGAATATCCCTTCTAGCTACATGTGTGCCAACCCCATCATGTTGCGGTCATTCAATGACGCTATTACCTCTACCTTAGGCACCGTGATCCTCAACATTTGGGTAGGACCACGTACTTTACCCGAACTCTTCTATGTCCTTGAGGGAGAGTTCCAATATAATATATTGCTGGGTCATCCTTGGATCCAGGCCATGGGATGCGTTCCCTCAACCTTACATAGATACATAAAATTTGAGTACGAGGGGAAGTCTTACACCGTAAAAGCTGATCCTCCCCCCTTTAAAACCTGTAATATGTTATACCGCTCAAATGATGTGCTGGTACCAATCAAGACACCCGTTCATTCAACCCAACCATCTTCTTCAACTATGCCTCAACCATGTACCTCAATCGCACCTACGCCTTCAACTAATGAAACCACCATCGCAAAAACCACTTACCTTCCCGCAGCTAACATCCCAACCACAGACCCCTTAGTAGATGTTTTTCAGCGCCTTACGCTGGGGGAGTATCGCCTATATAACGTTAGTTCTTTCCATACTGCACAAGAGTACAGACAGGTACATGCCCATCCTAACTATGACAGTCGTGTGGGGGAAGTAATCTCCTACGGACCACCTCACTGCCGCACTAACCTAACGTATGGGGGTGTCGACGCATCTTCCGTTACCCCTGAACCTCCTCTTGGTGTGGTTCCCTTTCAATCCGATTTTCAGTACCTGACAAATCGTCGCTTCGCCCTCACCTTCTTGACTCACTGTGCTTTGAAAGGCTTTGGTTTTGGTCTTTATGAACAAGGCCGACATACGCTCATCCCCATCACCACACGCAAACATAATGATCGCAGTGGTCTCGGTTTTCTTGAAACACCTACACAGGAGACACCTTGTGTCAGTTATCTTCTGGAAGAAGACGACGTCACCCCTACCAAACCATCATCACCCACTTTGCCATCATCACCCACAGAATCTATAGACCCTGAATCTATCCCTCCTAACTTTTTTTTTTCATAAATGCTATCTTCATAGGTCCTCTCACTTATCAACGCGATAATGAGGACCCATCTTCTCTTCCCCTTCTGTATCTAGACATGATCGAAGAGGATTCACCTTTGATTAATGTTGTTGAGTGTCAGGATGATGACTCCATCCTCACTTACCTTGGCGCGGATGACTCTTATATTCAACGAGCCTTACCATCGGAAACCCAAACCATGCTGAATGAATCTACTATAGAAATCAACATCCACACGGAGGAGGATCCTCACATTGTGAAGATCGGACAATCCCTTAACGCATCAGAACAAGTCACCTTTACTACTTTCCTCCGTGCTCGCAACCAAGCTTTCGCTTGGTCCTACGCTGACATACCAGGAATTGATCCTGACATTGCTATCCATAACATTACACTGAAACCCGATTCTAAGCCAATTAAACAGAAACTGAGAAAAATGCATCCACGCATTGCCCTCTTGGTCAAAGAAGAGCTTCAACGACTTCTTTCTATTTCCTTCATCTTGCCTATTGACTATCCTCAATGGATTTCTAACATCGTACCTGTCACTAAAGTGACTGGGGGACTTCGGATATGCACATATTTCTGGGATCTTAACCTCGCTTGCCCTAAGGATAACTTCCCCCTACCTAGCATTGACCAACTTGTTGATCTCACTGCAGGCCATGAGATGCTCTCTCTCATGGATGGCTTTTTAGGATACAACCAAATTTTGGTTGCCCTTGCTGATCAACACAAAACTACCTTCATAACTCCTTGGGGAACCTTTTGTTACTGTGTAATGCCATTTGGCCTTAAGAATGCTGGTGCGACCTATCAGCGTGCTATGACCTACATTTTTCATGACATTATGCACACTATCCTTGAAGATTATGTCGACGATCTTCTTGGCAAGTCTAAACATCGCAGTGAACATCTCGATGTTTTAACCATTATTTTTGACCGCCTACTACAATATTATGTCCGTCTTCAACCAAAAAAATGTGTCTTTGGTGTCCTTTCGGGAAAACTTCTTGGCTTTATCGTCTCTTTGCGTGGCATTGAGGTCGACCCATCTAAAGTCAAAGCTATTCTCGAAATGCCCCCACCTACCAATCTCAAACAATTGCGTAGTTTACAAGGTAAGCTCCAATCTATCCGACGTTTCATCTCCCAACTCTCGGATCAATGTCAACCTTTCCATCACCTCCTTAAGAAGGACATTGATTTTCAATGGAGTGAAGAGTGCCACCAAGCCTTTGAAGCTCTCAAAACTTATCTCTTGCAGCCACCCGTGCTTATCCCACCTCAAGACGACCGCCCTTTCTACCTTTACCTTTCCGCCACTGACCACGCTGTAGGGGCCATGCTTGCACATCGTGACTCTAAAAATCGAGAACAAGCCGTTTATTATATAAGTCGTACTTTGGTGGATTATGAGACTAGGTATACACATGTAGAAAAGTTGTGCCTAGCCCTATCATTCGTGGCTACCAAGCTCCGACACTACCTTCTGAATCACAAAACTTTCGTCATCACCAACACAGACCCCATCCATTACATGTATGCCAAACCTCATCTAAACCAACGCATCGCCTGATGGCTCATGCTCCTTGCCGACCTCGACCTTGAGTTCGTCCACCAGAAATCAATCAAAGGACAAACCATCGCAGACCAACTGGCGGAAGCCCCTTTACCTGGGGAACAATTTACCAATTTTATATTCCCCGACGAACTCATCGCCACTCTTTCACTCGGGGAAGAGTCGTATCAAATGACCCTCTTCTTCGATGGATCTAAATGCCAACGCGGTGGAGGAGCTGGCGTTGCTCTCGTTCCTCTTGACGCCGAGCCTATGCCTCTTTCATTCCGACTCTATTTCCCTTGCACTAATAATACAGCGGAATACAAGGCCCTTGTTCTGGGTCTCCAGGTTGTGCTACACTTAGGTATCAAATCTATCAATATTTTTGGCGACTCTCAATTGGTAGTCAATCAAGTTATGGACATCTACCAATGCAAAAATGAGGAACTTCAAAAATACAAACACTACGTGGATTCGCTTCTAGCCTTATTTACTCACTATTCTATCCAAACCATTCCACGCTCTACTAACAAATTTGCAGATACTATGGCTTGCTTAGCCTCGCAAATTACAGCCTCATCAACTGACTCTGACATTTTTGTCTTGGTCCAACAACTCTTTGCCCCATCTTATTCAACCCCGGTTATTTGTACGATAAATATTGTGTCTGCTAACTCGCAGGATACCTGGTATCACCAATTCCATGACTACCTTACAACCTCTGTTCTCCCTTCTGACCTTACTAGTACTGGTAAACGTGCTTTTCTTAAACGTGTTTCTCGTTATGTAGTTATGGGGGGACTCCTTTATAAACGTGGCTTTGATGGCATCCTCCTTCGATGTCTCATCGGTGCGGAGATCACCCATACCATCCAACAAGTCCATGACGGTATTTGTGGTGGACATTTTAGTGGCCTTGCCGTGGCCAAACGAATCCTTTGCCTCGGTTATTATTGGCCTACTCTCAATAACGACTGCTACGAATATATTAAGCGTTGTGTTATGTGTCAACAACATGCCAACCTTCAACATACTCCTAGCCACCCGCTCCAGGTCGCTCGAGATCTTTGGCCCTTCTCACAATGGGGTTTAGACCTTATTGGTGAGATTCACCCGTCCTCTTCACAACGTCACCGATGGATTATCACAGCAACCAAATATTACACAAAATGGGTGGAGGCTATTCCACTCATTTCAACTAAAAAGGAAAAAATTATCGAATTCATTAACCATCACATTATCTGTCGTTTTGGTATTCCTCATCGCCTAATAACAGATAATGCTAAATCTTTTAAAAACAAGTTGTTACAAGACCTTTGTGACAACTTTGGTATCAAACTTAGTTTCTCATCGCCTTACTATCCGCAGGCCAATGGTCAGGCTGAATCTTCTAATAAAACACTAACCAAAATCCTCATGAAAGTTGTCAATGAATCCGGAAGAAATTGGCACGATCACATTCCCTTTGCCCTTTGGGCTTATCGTATTAGCATTCATACCTCTACTAATACCACACCTTTTTATTTGGTATATGGTACCGAGGCTGTTTTGCCTCTCGAAATACAAATACCCTCCCTTAGAATATCTCTTCAGGATATTCTCACCAACGATGATTTCCGCCAAGAGCGGTTAGCCCAATTGGAGCTTCTTGACGAACGTCGTCTTACAGCTCTTGATCACCTTCAAATCTATCAAAAACACATCAAACGTGCTTATGATAAGCGACTTCATGAGCGTACCTTTAAGGTTGGTGATCTTGTCCTCAAAGAGAATCAACATGTCACCAAACTAGAAAAGAGCAAACGTGGAAAATTTGCTCTCAATTGGATTGGGCCTTACATAATCACTCAAACCTATGGATCAGGCGCTTATCGTTTAGCTTCGCTTAATGGTAAGCCTGAGCCTAAACCCCTTAATGCCTTGCATCTTCGACCATTCTACTGTTGAATTTAGTGTTATATCACTTCTTATCTACCTGCCGCTCATCCCTTGAGCTCACATACCACCACATGCACTTCGTTTCCTACACCTCATAATAAAAATCAAGCTCACATAGTTTGATTCTCACCTCACCTAAACGATGCCTTCCCCTTTTTAGTCTAGTCCATGACTTCAAAGTTTTAAAATAAACCATATTCTTATGGGATTTTCTTGAGTCAAACTTCCTACCAAACTAGATGCTTCACGCCAAAAGAACATCTAGCTATCTATTATATAGACTGTTCCCTCGAAGGACAGCTATATGCCAAATTATTGCTGCTATTATATATAGACTGCTCCCCCGAAGGACAGCTATGCACTAAAATCATATCTGCTACTATAAATAGACTGCTCCCTCGAAGGACAGCTGTACACAGTCAGCCTTTATCAGAAGCTTCTCGCATTGATCAGCTTCGTGAAGACCTCAAGAATAGCACAATCAATATCCCTTGTAGACTTCCCGCATTGATCAGTCTATATTCAGTAAAATAAAAGCCTCATTCAAAAAGAACTTTTTGGTTTATGGACTTGTCTATTTAGGGTAGGTTCTCTTTCGTCAGAACACTCACTTTGTAATAAATTCTCTGTACCTCAGCTATATCATCCACCTCACCTCACCATTTGTTTCAACTCAAGGGACGTAACGTACACCCGATATATTGTGATCATACAACTCTTTTCACCTATGGACTTCTCATCTATGCACGGTACCTAGGGCTTCAAGCTCGTTCTACGTTTGGTGGTTTGTTTAGCTCTTTTTACCTACGGAGCACTCTTTCCGCTTTGCCTCGCATCTAGGATTGTGTGTTGATCTTAATCAGGACATGGTTCCCTACCACTTGGGTAGGCTAACTTTCGCTTCCCTTATATCTTTTACAACATCACCAATTCATTTCCGACACCAACAACCTTACCTTACCAATATTAATATCAATATTCTTACCAATCAACCAATTGCCTAAACCGTACCAAATTGCCTGAATTCACCTCTCCCTGATCCTAAGGGAGAACTACATCGGTCTGAGGCCCCTCCGTGCTTTGTGCAATGGGCTATGTAGGCAGCACTTCAGAGACATGGGGTCTCCCAAGGTTAGCTCGACCATCCCCTACCATTTGTTTACCTATTCAAAACACAAAAAGGCCCGACCTAAGGC
Organism: Taxus chinensis; assembly: GCA_019776745.2. Classification (NCBI taxonomy): domain Eukaryota; kingdom Viridiplantae; phylum Streptophyta; class Pinopsida; order Cupressales; family Taxaceae; genus Taxus; species Taxus chinensis. Next base: position 592,625,794 of record CM034153.1, read on the forward strand.
CTCAACCTACCTATTCGGCCTGACCCAAGGCCTCAACCTACCTATTCGGCCCGACCCAAGGCCTCAACCTACCTATTTGGCCCGACCCAAGGCCTCGCCCTACCTATTCGGTAATCACCCCAACCCAAGGCCTCAACCTACCTATTCATTTGGCCTGACCCAAGGCCTCAACCTACCCATTCAGTACGACCCAAGGCCTCACCCTACCCATTTGGCCCGACCAAAGGCCTCACCCTACCCATCCGGCCCGACCCAAGGCCTCACCCTAACCATCCGGCCCGACCCAAGGCTGTAACCTAGCAACTTGGCCCGACCCACGGCCGTATCACTTCAATACCATACCCACAATCAACGTTTTATTTTATCCATCCATCCTGTACCTTTTGTTCCATCGAGCTCACCTGTTCGTGTTTTAGCATGATTAGGGTCCTTGACTTGATCTGTTGACCAACTTTGCCTAGACCTAGACCGTGACGTTTATCTCAACCAAACCAACCATTTGGTACTACCGAACACGCCTAAACGTTCCTGTACCTTACCTGTTATATACCCTGGAGCTACTTCCTATGCCTTGGATACCAGGATTATATCACCCTTGTTTGGATAAACTATCGACCTTTGCCTATGCACTGCTGGTTTGCTCGTCAAATCATGTACCCTAGTCGTACTATTGCATTTTACCATGCCTCTGCTTCCTTGGACCTACCCCACCATCTTACCATCCCCTCTACCCCATTTACCCTTTATCAACCCTATCCCTGATTTCCCATTCACTCAATCTGTGATAGATTTGAGGGGGATTACCTATACCCTTAACAGGGGAAACCACTTCATATTATTGTCCGTGCAGCTCTACAAAACAAGCTACACGACAATAAGGGGCTAATGTAGACACCAAATTTGTGTCTTACGTCCCCTTGTGACCCGCATCTCATCTCGCAACTTAACCTCATCACCTAAACCTTACACAATTATTTATTAATTACCTTGTAATTGATAAATCCACATCACCTTATTTGCCACCTCATCATGACCTACCCCTAACCCTAAACTAACCTAATTAAGACTTATGGCTTGGTCTAGACTCACATCCATAACTAATGCCTCCTTACTCGCACCCAAAACCGACCTTCTAGCCACTTGACCAAGCCCGCAACTGATCTCTCGGGAGAAAAGCAAGGAAGGTGGGTTATTTTACTAAAAATAGCCTACTTTTTCCTTACCGATGTCGGTTCCTACTCGACCGCCATCGGTTACGCAACCGCCATCGGTTCCCTATAAATGGGCTCCCCAAACCAAAAACAAAGGATCAGAATTTGATTTTCGGGATCAGGTCGAATGATTTTTGAATCAACAGAGATCATTGGGAGTGAAAAAGAGAGTCCAGATCTTCACTTGACCGAGCAGAGACGAGTGGATATACCAGAAGTGTTTACAACAAAGGAGATCAGCTTGCATCTTCGTCAAAACCAGTAAGTCACATCTTGCATGTCCTCTATTATAACATTTCTTATGCCTTCTGAATCACAGTCCTCATAAATCCATCCTTGAATCCACTATCCAACATGCATATTACCTCTAACTATCATTCATCTACCTCTCATCACCTTATTTCCTAATACCACCTATATACAGCCTTACAAACAACACAACAACCCCACAAAGCAACTAACCCTACAGATCCTAGAACCCACCAGTATCGGTTATCAGTAACCGGCATTGGTTCCTTCGATCAAAACCAGAAAACTAGCCTTTCCCCTACCCAGTTCAACGAAGCAACTTAATTGATATTTTGCAGTCTTTTGTGTTAATTCATATTAGCAGGGAAACTGACCACCTTCGAAAGGAAGTTTTATATTTCATGGGCCCAAGGCAGTTTCCTCATTTATTGTCTAATCAAAATCTTGTGGTCTTGTGTTCTTATTTGCAGGTAGTCCTTCCAAGACAAAAAGGAGTTCTTCACAATCAGCCTGATCTTTCTCTACAGTACGCGCACACCATCTCGACATTCTACAGGTATTCCTCCTAGCCCCTAACCTTATCTGTTTCTAAAAGGAATGAATCATTCCGAGTGAAACAATATGCTAAATGAGAGGGGTGGCCTCTTTATTTATAGGAATTTAGGCTTATCCATCTTATCTCTAAGATAGGATAGGAAATCTCTTCCGGCCAATCATATTTCATGCCTAAACTCTTGCCTTTACATGTAGGCTTATCTTCTAAGATAAGATAAACCTTATCATCTCACATGGGTTCCACCTTTTTAGAATTTTCCACAAATAAAATACACAAAATATTTATGACATCACTCTTTGTCCTTATTACAAATATAATATTTCTAATTCCTAATCATGTAGACCCTACTTCTCTACTTATCCCAACTTTGACATTTTAACATTACCAGACCACTTACGACAAATATTTACTTTTTACAACATTCCTATTGTACTTTGACTGTTACCGTACTCTACATTATTGGCGGCACCGTACTGATGGCGCCGTTATCTTCTATCAGACACTACTACTAATTACACTTAACAACATCCTATTCCTAATACATACATTAATGAAATAGAAATTACGGAGGAAAATTTTAGTGTCGACATCTTCCCCCTTCCTAGCTTCTACTCTGTCCTCGGAGTAGACTATTCTGGTGCTTGGAAAATCTTCAACTTGTCGTGGTTGACCCATTTTGTAATGGGAGTGCCATCCAATTCCTCCAGTCGGTATGTACCATTTTCATGCACATCTGCTATTTTGTAGGGCCCCATCCATTTTGGAAGAAATTTTCTCTGTCTTCTTTTTTTGTATCTGGAATCATATACTAGAACCAAGTCATTCACATGAAATGGAGACCAACGGATCTTTTGATCAAAGTATTCCTTCTGCTTCATTTTCTTCTTATAGCTTGTATCCTTTGCTATTTCCCTCATTTCCTCTAGCAAATGAAGATGTACCAACCTTTCTTTTACTGAATCACTTTCATCCATCCTTTCATTTTTCATAACTCTCACAGTGGGAATATCAAACTCAATAGGAAGAACTGGATCAATGCCATAGGCCAACTGAAATGGGGAGTATCATGTTGCTGACTTTGATGTTACCCTATATGCCCACAATGCTGCATGAATCCTTTTATCCCACTTATGTACCTACAAGGCTGCATCTTTTGCTAGAATTTGACACAACACAAAATTTGTTCGTTCCACCTGTCCATTTGTGCTTGGCTTGTATGTTGTTTCCTTCCTGTGCTTAATAGAAAATTTATTGACTAGGGCTTCTACTACCTCATTAATGAAGTGGCTTCCTTGATCTATTACAATTTCTAATGGGCAACCAAATCTGGTGACAATGCGTTCATATATGAACCTTGCCACTTCATCCATGGAAGTTGTTTTCAATGGCCTAGCTTCAACCCACTTGAGTTAAATAATCTGTGGCAACTACAATATACTTATTTTGGTGTGGGGTAGTTGGAAGTGGACCTACAATGTCTATTCCCCATTTTTCAAAGGGACCAAGTGGAATAATAGGGCATAATGGAGCTGATGAAGTCTTACGGTTACCATGTGTTTGACAAATATCACATGTCTTACAATAATTATAACAATCTCTAAAAAGAGTGGGCCAGTGATAACCTGCATCCAAGATCCTTCTTGCTGTAAGTTGTCCAGAGAAGTGTCCTCCACATGTACCATTATGGAATTCTTCTATCAGCTCCTTCCCTTGATCACGTCCAACTGCCCTCTTGTACTGTCCATCAGGTCCTATTCGAAATAATACTCCATGCAGAATAGAATATGGACGACTGGCTTGAGTAATCTTCCTCTTAGTCTTTGCATTGGCACCATCAGGAAACTTGAATTCATTCAGATAATTCCAAATATCTATGTATTCACTAGGGATTGTGTCAAGGGATAACAATGCTGCATCTGGGAAATCATCATCATCACAAGATGAACCTAAACCATCATAGGCTCGAGAGAGTGCATCTGCATTGACATGCTTCTTTCCTAGCCTATCTATAATATCAAATTCAAATTCTTGTAGCAAAATTATCCATCTTGCTATCCTCCCTGATGGGTTAGGCTTATTGACAATATATTTTAGAGCCTGATGATCTGTTACAACTATAAATTTCTACCCTAGCAAGTAATTTCTAAACTTCTTTACAGCAAAAATGATAGCTAGAGCCTCTTTTTCAGTTACAGTATAATTTACCTCAGCACTGCTCATTTGTCTACTCCCAAAGTAAACTGGATGATCATTCCCATTTTCATCCTTTTGGCTCAGAGTACTTCCTAGTGCTACATCTGAGGCATCAGTATACACAATGAATGGCTTGCTCCAATCTGGATTCTTTAAAATAGGTGAAGACACCAGGGCTTCCTTCAGTTGTTTAAAAGCTTCATGCGCCTTATTTCCTAGTTCATAAGTAACATCCTTCTTCAAGAACTAGGTTAGTGGCTGTGTAATCTTTGAGAAATTCTTGATGAACCTTCTATAGTAACCCACATGGCCTAAAAATGATCTCAACTTACTTATATTCATAGGAAATGGTAACTCTTTGATTTTTGAAACTTTATCAGGATCAGTACCAATACCATCTCTGGATACAACATGCCCTAACAAAACACCTTTAGAACATCCAAAGACACACTTTGTAGGGTTTAGTGAGGCTTGTGCTTCATCTAACCTTTGAAATGTCTATCTCCATCTGGTGCAGGTGGTCCATCTTGCTCCCATAGATGCAAAAATCATCCAGAAATACTCTGATGAAGGTCCCAATGTAGGGTTCGAACACCCTATTCATCAAACGCTGGAATGTTTCCGGAGCATTACACAACCCAAAAGGCATAACTCTATAAGAAAACGTTCCCCAAGGAGTGGTGAATGTGGTCTTCAGCTGATCTTTCTCTGTTATACGAACTTGGTTGTAGCCACTATATCCATCAGCAAAACTATAGCACTCCTGGCCAGCTACTTCGTCCAAGATCTGATCTGAGAATGGAAGAGGGTAATGATCCTTCTTTGTTGCCTTATTGAGCTTCCTGTAGTCAACACAAATGCGTAGCTTCCCATTCTTTTTTATTGAGATCACAATGGGAGAAATCCATTCTGAATTCTCCACAGCAAATATGAATCCTGCATCAAGCAACTTATCTATTTCTTCTTTTACAGTCTTGGAAAAATTAGGATTCATTCTATATGGCATTTTCTTTATGGGCTTAGCACCATCTACCAGCTCAATAGAATGTTCTACCCAACTTACTTGACGGAGTTCCTTGTAATCAAAAGTGAATATGTGTATGTACCTTTGAAAGAGCTGGAGGTAGGATTCCTTCTCACTCTCCATCACAACATCACCAATCTTTATTTGCTGGAGACGATCATCAATTTCTTCTTCAGATAATTTTATGGGGTCATGAGTCGGTGTGACTGGAAGGATATCCATGACCGAAACATCAACCTCACTTTCTTCATCTTCTGTGTCCACTTCACTGGTACTAGAGTAATCAGAGGATGTCCAATCATCAGTTTCATCACTTGAATTGATAGGTTCTACCTTATGATGCTGAGGGATCACATTTATTTTCACCCTCTCTCTACCACGTCCAAGTGTCATGAAGCCTTCATTCCAGTAGTTTCTTGCATGAACTCTCCTTAGCCATGGTCTTCCCAACAACATTGGGTACGCAACAGTACCATTTTTCATCACCTGAAAGTCTACCACACATACAACACCCATAACAGATATTGCCACATTTGAAACTACACCTTCTGGTTTAGTTTTTCCCTTATTTAATGACCTTAACATAAGTGTTGAGGGGTGATCAATTTTTAAACCCAACATATTCATTACAGACTCGGTCATTACATTAACTGTAGCACCTCCATCAACTAAGACATCATGAATTGAAATACCATTACATAGTACCTCAGCTTGTGGAGCATAGGGATCCACCTCTGCCTCCAAAATAGGGACCTCAACCTCCTTCCTTCATCGAGCATTGAGTCCACTTCGCAGCTCCCGCCTCTTCTCAGAAGACATAACCAAGAGTTGACCATATGTAATATTTGTAGGCCTTTTGGACAGATCTTCTAAGATGGAGTATGGTCCTTGTCCCTGTGAAATCAGAAAATCCTGCACACCCAACTTTCTTCTCCTATGTTTCTTACTAGTTTCTCCTTTCATCTTCTTAGGATCATTTCCATCTTGGTTATCTTTTTCTTTCTTTCTTTTTGTTACAAACACATCTACTTCATTATTTATGCTCTTATCTACTACATCAAAAGAATTCACAGGTGCTTTTCCTTTATCATTATCTCTTGTACCAGATGTAGAAGCTCTATCTGGACAATTATACTTATAATGACCCTTTTTATAACAACCATAACATACAACTTCAGAAATATTTCTTTTTGGACCTCTATCTCCTCCCTGAGAACTAAATTCTTTTCCTTGAAGAAGATTAATAGTTAACTATCCCATCTTCTTGAGCAGATCTTCATACTCAGTAGATGTACTAGGAGAAAGATTTGTGCTCATCGAGAGTGGTTGTGGATTCTGAACCAAAGGTGCTGGTGTAGGCTCTACTTTAGAAACAATTTCTTTGGGCTCCTCTTTCATGCTTTCTTCTTGCTTTCTTGCAATCTCCTTTGCTTGTTCAATGGTAGCTGGGCGGTCATACTTCACCCGTTGTCTGATTTCTGGCTTCATCCCAAGAATGAAGTGCTTACAGAGGATATTATCCATGCCATTCATCAACCCATCCGCTAATCCTTCCTTCTAGATCTAGGCATTAAGCTTCCTCCTTAGCTCTAGAACACGAGCATGATAATATCTTATCTTCTCCTTCTCTCCTTGGGCTAGCTTTGTGATCTCGATCATGAGATCTGCATATTTCTGTTGCTCACCAAATTCTTCAAGAAAACTTTCAGTTAATAAATCCCATGAGTTTTTTACATTTTCACCTAGTGTTTCAAACCACCTAAGTGCTGAACCATCCAAAAAGGTAGGAAAAAATTCAGTCCATTGTTCCCTTCTTATAAGGCCATTACAAATACAAGATCGTTTAAACTCTTGAATGAAAGAGGAAGCATCTTCATTAGATTGGGCTAAAAAAATAGGAATCTTCCCCATTTTCAAAAGTAACCACCGTGAAATACCAACCCACAAGTACAATCAACAAGACTTATGTGCACAAATAATTGGAATCACTATAATAGAAAGTGACTTTACACCTTTCTATAGTAAAATAGAAATGACCATGGTAAACTATGGTAAAACTTGACTTACTGCGGTAAAAATTGACTTTACTATGGTAAACACTATTCACGATAAAAAGTGAAGTTACTACGGTAAATACTATTCACGGTAAAAAAAAAACTGTGACTTTACTGAATTTACCATGGTAAATACTATTCACGGCAAAAAGTGACTTTACCATGGTAACTACTATGCACAGTAAAAACAAGGTTACCCTCCAAATGATTTTTGACTAAGTGGGAATATCTCTCCAGAAAATCCACCAACGAGGAATGGTCCCAGCAACGGAACCAAAATGTCATCACCAATCCGGCACTATGATAATTCTTCACTAGGAACTCCTCGTGCTATGATTATTTACTAATGCACAACTTTTAGTTTGGTGGATGGAATCTGGAAACACAACAACAAACATAACACAAGAATACCATAGACTATGATAAGAAGGAATGACGATAAATCTGAAATATAAGTGTAAATTATAATATCAATAGGAAATTGTTACAATCTCACCCATGAGGTACTTTAAGTGTTACTGACTTCACTTTCCTTCCAAAAATAACTATGGGAGAAAATTCACAATTACACTTTTTAATGGCTTCTTTTACACACCTTTAAAATGATGGCTTCCTTTACACACTCACAATATTTCTCACTACTTCCTTCTATATGCTAAATGAGGGGGGTGGCCTCTTTATTTATAGGAATTTAGGCTTATCCATCTTATCTCTAAGATAGGATAGGAAATCTCTTCCGGCCAATCATATTTCATGCCTAAACTCTTGCCTTTACATGTAGGCTTATCTTCTAAGATAAGATAAACCTTATCATCTCACATGGGTTCCACCTTTTTAGACTTTTCCACAAATAAAATACACAAAATATTTATGACATCACTCTTTGTCCTTATTACAAATATAATATTTCTAATTCCTAATCATGTAGACCCTACTTCTCTCCTTATCCCAACTTTGACATTTTAACATTACCGAACCATTTACGACAAATATTTACTTTTTACAACATTCCTATTGTACTTTGACTGGTACCTTATGGCCTCAGACACTAGAGCCCATTTAGGATATAAGCACCATATGTGCTCATGTCCCTTCTGAATGCTCCCAATTTTTTTTTCTTTCTTCTTACTCTTTTGGGTCTCTTTTACTTTTGGGTCATCTTTTACAACTTTGGGTTGACCTTTTAGTTGTCAATTACGAAATTCAAACAAGGGAATCATATATATACATAGTTATAGCTCTCAAATAAGGTGCCAAACACTAAGCATTATCTATCATCACCTAAGATTACATTCAAAGGCACAAGAACACTTCAAAGGAATTCATCTAGCACATTCATACAAGGGAAAAGGGCTGCATCACTCTGCATAAACAACATAGGAGGGGGAAGTTCATTTTATTCCATCACACACATTCTATACATTGCTACATTCTAGATCTAGCCCGCTATCACCGTGCAACTTGCACAAGGGCATCCTAAGGGAATCATTACACACACATTCACACATAATTACATGGAGTATGAAATGTAGTGCAAAACTTGGTACTAAGTTCACTCTTTGGGTGACCGCCTAGGGTCAGTCTGACTCCACATTTTACATATTTTTTATTAGATTTGATGTGGTTTGTGGACATGTGTAGGTAGATAATTGTTTTGTAGGTTATAAGTATAATCAATGATCTAGGAGTGAAACTAGAAGTGACAAAAGGAAACTAACAATGAAGCTCCTCTACATAGAAAATGGCAGAACCTGAGCACTTGATTGGACACTAGCACCAAATCAGTCACTAGCACCCAGACTCTATGTCCTCTCATGGGTGCTTCTGTCCTACACATTCTGAGTTCTAGAAATCTCAATGAGCCTTGATGACACTTCTTACAAGTATTATTTCAATAGTTCTCCTGCCAGATCATCTCCAGATTGTGTGAAATCAGCTAAGTCACCCTCTCTCTCCCTCTTGCTTAGGGTTTCATATTATTGCTTTTTTATTTCTTGTGCCTTAATGTATATTATCACTTGTATATCATTAGCTACAGTAAATTTACTCTTGAAATTATATTTAATTACATTTATATTAAATCATTTGGTGAACCCCACTCATGATCAAACACTTGGATCTTTATTTTTCCTATTCTATCAGATCTTCTTTCATGGCTCCTCAAGTCTCCTTGTATCAATTACTTCAAATGCACCCACCTTCAAATATGTTCTCCAAAAATCCCTAGACAATATGTACCTCCCTCATAATATGCCACCTACACAAGTAAGTTCCAATTTTGATCGCCTCTCTGATGACCCTATCATTTTGATACCACAACCAATCAACCCATCTTAGATTTAATTCAAGATTTACACCATGTTTTTCAAGATAAATTTCAAGCTATGGAAACCACGATTACATCCCTCAAATCTGAAATCCAACATCTTAAGGATGCTTCTCATGCCCATGCTAGTTCTTCTTCTACACCTCATCCTAATCCCATGTCTACTACATGTTCTCATACAAGTGAAACTAAAGTCTTACCGCTACGAGCACCTCTCAAGTTTTATCTAAATGCTAAGCAACATGATATTCTTCCTAAGCTCCTCAATCACCAGTTGATCAAATTTCCACCTACTCATTACTACCCTCCTTATTCAGATTTACAAATACAAAGGTCACCCATTTTTCAATTATCACAAAATTAATGGAACATCATGAAAATGATTGCTATGCTTTAAAACGAAGAATTGGGCACCTTGAGCATTAGGGTTTTATTTCATTTTCTACACAACATTATGCTACATGCTCATCTCCAATTACTAAATCCCACTTGGGATCCCAAATATTCTCCCTCTATGTCTAATGAGCATCATGCCATAATTTATAATGTTCCTTCTCTAGTAAGTCAAGAGCCACCTATCCAACCCAGTGTCATACCACCTTTAAAAATACTTACCCCATTACCTCCTCCTATCAAGTCCTCTACAACATTACCAATTACAAATAAGAAACCACCTTTAAAAATACTTATCCCCTTACCTCCTCCTATCAATTCATCTACAACGTTACCAATCCCAAATAACAACCACCATCCAAGGAAGCAAAACCACTTCCCTCGACACAAGTTGTGATCTGTCACCTACCAACATTTCCTCTGTTAAGCCCAAAATTGATGCTGGTCATACTAATTCCTACCTTCATTGTTGATCATATGTTTTCTTATGACACATTTCAAACTCTACCACCATGGCATGCTCCTTCTCACATCATCACATAGATATCCATTACTCACACACTTGGGGGAATCATAATCCCCCTTATCACTCTTGGCTGTCTCTAGTATCTACTTATAGTTTCTCTACTTGCATTTCATGATATGCGCTTCATGATACATATTTACTAGCATCTACTCTCACAATATGGTCATTACCCGATGATGAACTCTAGTTCCATGGTTCATACTTGACTTTTGAGGGTCCAATTATCAAATGAACCTCACATCACCTACTCTTTACTATATGCTTTATGCTTCATGAATAATATTTCTCAACACTTCTCACATCTCTGGTATACACATTGTACCATCATTTCCCAATGAAACACTCTTGTTCTATGGTTCATTCTTGAACTGTTGAGGGAGCATTTCTAAATGAACCTCATCATGCACATCATCCACTAAGGGGAAACATGGCTCTCCTCCTTTTACACATCCTACATATTCATAGCACACCAGCATATTTGCACAACATTTACATATCTTGGTTGCATTTACTCTTGTTAGCTTATTCTACTTACATGTTACACTTTGTTTCCCATTCTAGTTGGATACTTAGTATGTCATTATATTTTTCTATATACACATGCACATTCACTTGGTATCTTGAGGTGAATGCAATAACTTTCACAGATTCATACATGATGCATGATGCTCGACACTGCTCTTTACTAGTCCTGTCGAGGCTCCTGGGGGCATCTACCTTTACTACTCTCACACTCTACACATCACAAGTTCTATTATTGCATTATTTACTACTTCTCATTACTGTCACTTTACCTTTCACTGATCTCTACATGCTTTGACATACTATTTATCTCTCTAACATGCTAATGGGTGATTCATGTGTAGCATTTTCCTTGCATGGATTCTATGCAACCATGGCTATCTGTCACCTTTTGGTTACTATTTTTTGTTACTGTTTGCTATTTTTTGTGGGCTATGCCCTATGTCCTACTTGATCATTGTTTGATTATTTTCCACTTCACCTGATTGTCTTGTGACATTGTGAGTGATGTCCCATGTATGAAACCACTTTTCACGGTCCATCTTGTCTTCATAGTTACTTGTTACATTGACTTCTATTGCATGCTAGCTATTGTTACACTAACACTTGTTCCTAGGCCATCTTGTTTGTATGTGCCTTGGTTTATACCATGCACATCCCCTACCCCCTATAAGTATCCAATATCAGATATGCATATTATCCAGTGCTCTCGTTTGGGCCACCTTCTCCTACTTTCATCGCATGCACCCCAAACGAGGGGATCATCATTCAGGTGAGAAAATCACCCTTATAACAACATAAATTTATAGATCAGAGCATAAATGTACAGACTTGGCAACAAAACATATCACAAAATGGCCCAAAATAAGACTTGGGTCACAAACACATCTTGACACTAGCACCCAAATTAGACATGTAGCGGTGGGTGCTTGTGTCCTGGGGAAAAAATAGACTTTTTCTTAGTTCAGTCACAATTTCTAATAGTTCACAACATAGTTCTACAGTAGTAGTCACTTGACTCCAGTTTCAGAATTCTATTTACATTCAGTTGCATTCAACAATTACATATAGTGATGTGCCATTTATAGTGGAACTTATTTAGGAAGCATCATGGATGAAGAGTAAAAATAGACCTCTCTCCCCAACACTCTTCTCTTGGCGTGAGATCACCCAAAAAACTCACCTTTGGCAGTGAGATCACCCAAAAAAAACTCATCCTTGGCATGAGATCCCAAAAAACTGTTCTTGGTGTGAGATCGCCCAAAAACCTCATCCATTCAACAAAAAATTCAACATCTCCAAGAAAATCAGGACAATTTTTTATCTTTTACTCTCTTATACATCAGGTGCACACTTTCCTTTTACACACTTTTACACTTTTACTTACTTACACATGTTACTTTGATTTTTCATATACAAAACTTTGACAACTTTTTGCTCTTCTTTTATAGGTCCATCCTTATATGCAACAAGAAGCAACTCACATCAACAAGCACAAGCTCTAACACATATGCTCCACCCCTAGGGTCTACCTCCCTTTCCTAGTTCCACACTTCACTCACTTCATGCTTCACTTGTCCACTCGACACACTATCAACTACACTCTTCTCTACAAGATCACAAGGTAAACATATTCTATCTACTTTATGCTATCGAGTATTCACTCAACAACATAAAGTGGGGGAAAAATGTAGAACAAAAATCTATGCACTTGGGTACATTTTTAGGTCCTAGAGCATACTAATATATACATGATTCCTAAGCAAGAAAACTAGTGGTTGAAAATGTCTTTTGGGCCTTTTCATTTTGTCTCTTATATTTTATTGACCTTACACACCCTTACATCCTGTTGGTATTTTATGATTTATCTTTTATGGCCTCAGACACTAACATCCATTTAGGACAGAAGTGCCCAGGTCCTGTCCCTTCTGGGTGCTCCTGACCTTCTTTTCTTTCTTCTTACTCTTTTGGGTATCTTTTACTTTTGGTCAGAATTTTACAACTTTGGGTTAGCCTTTTAGTTTTTAATTACGAAATTCAAACAAGGGAATCATATATATACATAGTTATAGCTCTCAAATAAGGGGCCAAATACTAACATTACCTATATCACCTAAGCTTGCATTCAAAGGCACAAGAGCACTTCAAAGGAATTCATCTAGAACACTCATACAAGGGACAAGGGTGCATCAACTTCTGCATACACAACATAGGATGGGGAAGTTCATTTTATTCCATCACACACATTCTATACATTGCTACATTCTAGATCTAGCCCACTATCACTATGTAACTTGCATAAGGGAATCCTAGGGCATCATTACACACACATTCACATAGAACTACATGGAGTCTAAAATTTAGTGCAACACTTCGGTACTAAGTTCACTATTTAGGTGACCACCGGGGTCAGTCTGACTCCACATTTTTCATATTTTTTATTAGATTTGATGTGGTTTGTGGACATGTGTAGGTAGATAATTGTTTTGTAAGGTTACAAGTACAATTGATGATCTAGGACTGAAACCAGAGTGAAAAAAAGAAACTAACAATGAAGCTCCTCCTGCATAGAAAAGGATAGAACTTAGTCACCTGACTAGACACTAGCACCCAGATCAGTCACTCACCATCCTCCATGTGACCACTTCTGTCCTGCACATTCCTGAGTTTCCTAGAACTCTCAGTGAGCCTTGATGACACTACTTATAGTATTTTTTGACAGTTCTCTACCAAGATCATCTCCAGATTGTGTGAAATCAGCTAATTCACACTCTCTCTCCCTCTTGCTTAGGGTTTCATATTATTGCTTGTGGACTACTGTAATTTAATTCTTGTATATCATTAGTTACAATACATTACTCTGAAATTAGATTTAATAATTACATTTAGATTATTTGATAGATACCATATATTTTCTATGTACTCTTTACACACATGCGTTCATGAGGTATATTGCGTTTGATTCTAGAAACAAAAAATCTTACATGATGACAGATGTCAGCCTAGCCCTTCCTAGATACCAATATTATCTAGGGGCATCTCTTATACATTATATACATATGTTATAGTTATTTTCTTCTTCTTCATTACGATTAATTACATCTATTATGTTCATGCTATATTTTGAGCTAACAAGACTAACATGTGTCTTGTGCAACATTGACATATTTTGCTCCATGTGCTTCTTTAATACTTAGTATGATGTTTTTATCACTACCTGACATAACTATTATTTTTTATTTGATAGGGAGAAAAAAGGATCGACTCCCAGAGGCCATTACATGAAAGATAACATCGTGAAAGATCATAGATAGAAAAAAAAAGAGGAACAAAACCAAAAAGGGTTAAACAAGATTAACCCCAAGATAGTAAGGTCTAGAAACCAAATCAATGAGAGAAATAAAAACTACATAACTAAACCAAAAAATAGAGACAGTTCACCAAAAACATCCTAAAGTTTAGAAGCAGCACCATTAATTTTTCTTTTTATTCTTGGAGGGTTTGGCCTCCATGGTCTCAGTCTCCTTGTTGTGCTTGAGATGTAGTTTCTTCTGAGGTGGCTCATCTTCTTCATCTCCAACAACATCCTCCTCTGTCTCGTCCTCATCCTCCTCTTCTTCATTAGAGCTGGTGACCCTAGAATATTTTCTTCTCCTCTGTTCCTCTTCAATCGATTCCAACCAAATCCTCATATCTCGAAAAATTTTATCTAGACCATTGATTTCCCCCCTAATATTATTCTGGGCCATGCAAATTTTTTTGGTGGCTTTGATGTTTCTAATCATACCATTCCTAACCACCGAACTTTCCTCCTCCATGACTTGAACCACAGTCTCCAAGTACTGCACTTTTTTCTTCAAGTCCTCGTGACTTTGCTAAGCTTCTAAGATAATTTTTCCTTTACCTTTCAAGGACCCAACTTCTTGAATATCCAATCTCATGAAATTCTTCCCCTCCTCACCTTTGTTATGGCCCAAATTTCCCTCATGCATCTTAGTAAGAAATTCAGCCAGAGTGATATCCTCCTCCACCTCGGTTAGGGGCATGGGTTTTCATGGCACATGTTTACCATTTTGAAACAAAAGGAGAATGAGCCCCTCATGAATAGGGGTATCCACCTTACCCCACTGAAAATATTTCATAGAGGTAGTCAAAGACATGAACAAAAATAAAGGGATACTTAACATTTTATTTTTCTTGAACATATTTAGGAGAGATAAGTGATGAGTGTAAATCTTATGATACTTTCCATCCAAAGTTAAATACTTAATAATGTGAAGGAAAACCTCCCTCCACACACCAGGAATGCAGGACCGAGAAATGCCATTAGTGAAGTAATGAACCTTTTGCTTACCAATGAAAAAGGTTTTAATTTCATGCTCACATCTATTCCTACCCTTAAAAGTTTTTAGGACATCCATATCCATACCAGTAATCCAGGAAATGGCTTCCTCCAAGGTCTTAATTTCCATGCCCCTAACCACCGCCTTACCATCCTTCCATGCCAAGCCAAAATCCCTAGTTAACGAGGGATCGTGCCATTGCAACTTTATGATATACTTTCTGAATCCCCCAACCTAGATCATGTGCCACATAGAAGGGTCATCCATAATATTGCCATGACTAGATAATTCCACCATGACTCTGTCTCCTCCCATGGTTGCCAAAACATTTTCCAGAATCCCAACTAGACAGTTCTTGTAAATTTTGGTGTTAAAATGACCTTTCCAAAGTGCAATAAAGCCAAACATGAGCTTGCTATTTTGAAAAATGGGACAATTTTCCTCTCTCATGTGGACAATAGTGAAATTATTATTATTTTTCACGGTGTGTAATGTCATTAATTGGTGTGGGGATGACATCACCTTTATGCCAGACTTTGAAATCATTATAATGTACCCCCTCATTAGCAAGCCTATCCGTACATGTGTTACCAAGGCGAGGAGTATGTTTGATGATGAAAGAATCAAAACCTTTAAGATGCTCCTTAATATAAAAAATAATGTTACCCAAAGCCCAATTGTGGTAATTATCCTTTTTAATTTTACCCAAATCCCAATTGTTTGACATAGTTATTTTACTACACATGTTTTCTACTTATTTATGCTACTACTCATTTGCTTCCCTTGTATGTGGCCTAAGTGCCTTGATTGTCTTGTGACACCATGGGTGTTCCATGTTTGTGTCTTTATGCCTATTTTTGTGGCATTTATTCTCTGACATGTGGCCTAAGTGCATTGGTTATCTTGTGACACCAAGGGTGTCCAATGTTTACAACTCTATGTCTTGATGTAAATATTTTTTTGCATACTATTGCTTTTATTTACTCACTTAACTACAATTATATCTTTATGCTTGTTTTGTTACACTTGAGTTGTTTCTACTACTGTTATTGTTACTATAATTGTTAGTGTTGCTTATTTATTTATTAGGCATGATCTCCACCATGCACATTCTCGTTTGCAGGTATTTGTTCTCAAAGGTGGCTACCATTTTTTCCTTTTGTTTGATCCTATGTAGATTATCATACCTACCTGACATGGATACAAATATTTTCTTTTGGTTCATGCACTCGAATTCCTTATCACACGAACCTTAAAAGTGGGGGCATTCATCAGGAAATATTCTACATCCATAGATATATTTTTGGGTTTAGGTATAAGTTTTCATAGGGTACATGTCATCAAAATATCTCCATAGACAAAAATTGAGTTACGAAAGTTTAAAAACATACAAAATAGGCATGACCATATGTACTTTCCTAAATATCTAATACATTTATACCCTAGGGGTAGTTATACTAGATTTGTATACAATTTTAGATTTATACTTATAGATAGATTTTTTTGGCATAATTTAAGACTGAGTTGACATGGTTCAAAGAAATTTACATGGGGAATGAATATTTCACTCCTTATCCAATCCAATGCTCAATTTTATTTACATGTATGGGATTTTGGGGGCATGGTTCTCCTTCTACATCATTGTAATAGTATATTACACACCCCCAATCAACTATATGGCACATGAGGAGGGCATGTGGGAACCCTCTTTACACCCTCATTAGATATTATATTTAGCTTTAGTGAGATAAACCCACTAAAAGGATATAAGGGGAGCTATAAGAGATTATTTTGATTAATCAACTTCTAACATTAATTATGTAATATCATAACAACACATTAATTCTTGAAACTAATGTACACAATTTGGTATGATCTTGAAACTTCATAAGAGGATGAGAGAAATTATTTGATTATAGATGGATTTGGGAAGTTATGGGCACGTAGAGCATTAGAACTAAGAGATATGAACATGATTATACCTTGACACTAAAAAATGTAGTTGGAAACTTGCTTGGTGTAGGATCTTACAAATATGATAGGATCATCTATATGATCTTGAACACATTGTAAAGTTTTATACCTACTTTTAATCTAGCTCTATAAATTTTTGGGAGTGTCACCTACCTAGATATGTCTATCGCTATCAAACCCTAATTATCACTCATGGTGTGAAACCTTTTGCACATCTTGAGTGAGATATCAAACTCTAAGCATGGGTGGGATACCTTACAAAAAAACATTAGTTGGGTTGAAGTGTAATCCTTACATTATCGACATTGGAAATGCTCTAAAGAGGCCTCAAACCAAAAGTCATTCTCCACAAGTAACATGCGATATATGAACAAATGCAACTAGATTTGACAATTAATGACTCCTTGAAAATACTTGAGTTGAGTTTCTCTCTTGCTAATACTTAGATGGTTATGCTTGGATGTTATCAAATGAGATAATTTTATTCCTTTACCTGCTATGATGGTTCATACCTATAGTGATTGCTAGCCTAATGAATGTGCATAAGCTTTTTGTAAGATTTAGGGCACCTTGGGTTCCTTTTGTGAGTGTTGTAAGAGAGTATGTCAATGTAGTGCCATATGATTTATAGGTTCTTAAATGAGGTGAGTTTAACTTACTTATATAGGGTTTTGAAGATGAATTATCATAGAAATTCCAACCCATAGGAATTAAATGATCTAACAAAGTTTATGAAATTAAGAGAAAATTTGGAGGATATATGGTTCAAAATCATACAAGTCAGTTAAGACCAGATATCACAAATTGACTAAACTGGACATTTTTGCACTTGGCTAAGAAACATGAAAACTAAATTTTGCATCCTTTCAAGTGGAGTTGTGTATGGACATTATGCATTTAATTCTTAGAAAATGTCAACATATCAGTGTGCATGACTAAGCTAGTTATATAATAGACTTTAGGATGTATTGAGTGGGGATAGAAAGAGTGTTTTTGTCTTAGCAAGAGTGCATTGTCAAAACCATCAGTGTCAAAGAGTAAATTAAAAAATTTGAGTGTCTACATTCCCCCCTTGAGTATGAAATGAAAATTACATGCTTAAAGGAAATGATACTTGAGTGTGTAGACACACTGTGTCTTCGCTTGAAGTTTGATTTGCACAGTCCCATTGTGTTGGTGTTAACATGATCCATGATGAAACCTATAACATAGAGTGTAGTCACTGTCCTAGTAAGAAATAGAAATATAAATCAAATGTAAAGTGTAATATGTAAAATTTGTGTTTGTAAGGAGTGAAACTAAAGAGATGCAAAATATAGAAGGAATACATCTATTTGTTTTTTAGAAGGGGAAGTTTACCATTATTTGATTGTACTTATAAATTTGGATTTCTGAGCTTGTTGAAGGATTGGGGGTGATCAGTCACCAATTGTGTCGAGGAGAAACTAGAGTGTTAGGTGTATGCAATCCAACATTCAAAAAGAGGAGAGAGAATAAAAATGAGATAATGAAGTACCCAATGAAGGAAGAAGACTGTATATCAAAATCATTCAACAATTGTGATATCTTACCAATTGAATGTAAGAGGAAAGGAATGACTACATATGAAAGGAATGTCTACTTATGAAGAACTTAGTTTTTTGGACACCTTTCATAACCACATGGACCACATCAATCTAAATAGATCTAGGTCCAATTCTGTAAAAAAGGAAATAGAGTGGAAAAGAGAATGAGTACCCCCATATCCTTCCCATGTGCCACACAATTATATAGAAACTGAATAACAAATTTAATATACTAAAATGTAGATTAAGAAAGGAGACAAATTACCCCAAGATCCCTAAAACTGTAACTGAAATTGAGTGTTTTTGTGAAGTTATTTTTGCCTCCTGCAACTGATTTGGACTAAGTGAAATGAATCTAAAGCTATGTCAAGAAACATGGAAATATGAAATTTTTGAGAAAGTTGATGTAACTACCCTCGAAAAAACTGTTTGAAGAGGAAAAAACCATCTATATGGTCCTGACTAAGTAAGTTTTTAAATGCACACATTATTTTCTAAATTTTTGTTTTTGATGTTGTTTATGAGTACCTATACCCTATGTATATTTGTGTCTAAGCCCATAATTTTATCTATGTATGTTGTAGGTGTAGAATATACCTGGATGAAGTCCCCCTCTTTTTAGGTGTATGTGATAAATTATTTGAGCACGTATCTCAAACGAATAGATGTGTAACCATGTTTGATGAGTCTGATAATCTACATATGAACACATAGAAGGCTATAATGGTGGTCACTTATAATGGTATCCCAAACCTGAAAAATGGGTTACACATAATGGAAACCATAATGCACAACAAGATCAATAATAGCAATAACAGAAAGAATAGTAACAATAACAACAACAATAATAACACATATATAAGAAAACAAGTGCAAATATATAACAACAATAAAGTTAGAGTCAATAATATGCAAATAATGTCACATAAGAGGAATGGATCCAAAAACATGTGAAATCCATGGTATCACAAGACAATCAATTCCTGTAGTCCTGAAAATATGAGAAACAATGTCACACAAGATAGGAATATAACCCCAAACATGGTACATCCATGGTGCCATAAGATAAACAAGGCACACATGCCATGATCAGTGAAATAAACAAGTAGTACACACACACACACACACACACACACACACACACACACACACACACACACACCTGAAAAACATTTATAAAAATAATAATGTCAGAATGTGATGAAATAATATAGAAACTGGTATGGATAAAAACATGCAAAAAAATGGTTTTAACATTGCACAAGACACATGTGTTATTCATGTTAGATCAAAAGATAACATGTACCCAAGGTATGTAATCCCGCATAATTATGAAGTAGAAAGGAACTATAATGAAACAATAACACCTATGTGTAGTGTATAATATATGCCTACAGATGTATAAAAATTCTGGGTAAAGGGTCATCCAATACATGTCATCGTGTACCACTCTGTGTATGTCCTACATCAAGCTCAATATACCATGTGAAAGCATATGTGTAAAGAGTAAAGGGATATGTTATCTATTAAACCGAAAGCAAAAAAAACATTTATAATATAAAGTTCTAATAACGTAACCTATGTGTATAGGTCTTGCTTTTATATTTTTTGTAAATATATGAATGTTTTTGTATTTTGAAACTATGTCAATATTTTTTGCATTTTTAAATGTTTATCTATGTACTGAAAAAGGGTAGCACCAAATCTATTGAGTGTCAAAAGAAGGATGTAATCTGGTTAAACACATAGGTTAGGTAGCAACAACATATCATCAAAAATAGGTTCCATAGGTAAGGCATATACATAAATAAGTAGGTTGCATGGCGATAGAGTATGTGGTCATAGTGTGATAATTAGAGAAAGGGTTGCACCCTGTGGAAAAGGGATATGATCCTAAATTACCAATAGTATGGTGATAAATATAGAGAGATGTATTGTGAGTATGATGTAACATATTATTTCCCTTAGTGGGTGTAGATGTGTCAAAAATCAATTGAATAGGGACCGATGTATGAGAAAAATCAGAGTGACCTTGTTGTAATTATAAGAGATAGTCATGTAAATCCCTAACACAGGTTTCAAATGTATGTAAATCAGTAGATATAGGAGAACCCATATAAATAGAGTGTAGAAGTGTATATAGTGTCATGATATTTACAAAAAGAACCATAAGATGATGCGTATCAATAAGAGACATAATTGCTAAAGTGGAACTTGGAAATTGGGTATCAAGTGTAGTGTCAATGTGGTTGTAAAACTCAAAAGGTGTATGAGAATTTGATATGTATATGGAATTGTTCCAAGAAATCAATTTGAAAGCCATAGTCATGGTGACATTTTAAAGTGGAATATGAGATGCCTCTAACATCAATGAGACAATAGATGTGGCTATGAAAGGAAGAATCTGAGAAACAATTGGAGGGACTAAATTGAGTGATTGATATGAATGTGTGGAAAGAGCAGATGTCATAGTGGATATAGAAAGGATATCCCATTGAAAAGCATGTGTATCAAGAATATATTGTTTAACATGGTGAATTTTAACACATATGTTAGTATGGTGCATAATGCATCTATGATAGTTATAATTAGTATGAGCATTGAATTTATTTCTAGAAGGTTCACCCATATCAACCTCAAATAGTGAAGGGAGAGACATGAGGTTGTACAAAAGTAAATGTTTCAACACAATATGTGGAGCATAGGGTAAAGACATGAATTTTCATCTAGATGAAACAATAGGAAGAGATGGGGTATGATTTTTAATATATGGTTGTTTCCATAGAGAATAAAACTCAAAATGGGAAGGGTCCCATTTGTAAAGATAAGTAGAGCCTTGATGAGAAAATGTTCAACTAGAAGGTGCTAAGGTGATATGTGTAACATATAACTAAGGGATCCTGAGGAGGAGATTATTGTTAGGATCATTAAGGACAACAAAATAGAGAGTGTCAAAGGTATTTGGGCCAATAGTGATTGGAATGGTCATATTTTCCAAGACTTGCTGAGGTAAATTGTTAGATCTGTGAATGCTACCATGAGAAGGAGAAAGATCCTTAACAAAAAGACCTAAACCATGGATAAAAGAGAGGTTACAAACATTGAGGCTTGCTTTTGTGTCAAACATGAAATGTTTTACAAGAGTTTTGTGCATAAAGACATGAACATATAGATGAAGCCCATTGTTAAGTAGTGGTTAAGGAGGAGTTGCAGTAGAAGGATCATCAGTATTGAAAGTGAGAACCTTTTGAAGAGCACATTGAACATTCTCATTATGATGAATATGAGTATTATGAAATTTTTTGAGCACATCCTTGCATATGGGGTTTCACTTGAGGTATTAAAGGAATGATATGGTTTGATCATGAAAGGAAGCCATTATGGCAACCAAAAATAAAATAAGGAGGCCTATAAAAAGAATCATAGAACAATATGGAAAAGATGAACCCTAAGGTAACTAGGGTTGATGTAAAGATTGAGTCACAAGTTAGGTTCACCAAAATGTTTACACCCTTATTAAATGTTAAATCTAGGTTTATTGAGGTAAACACAGTGAAAGGATGTAAGGGGAACTACATGAGGTTATTATGATTAATTAACTTCCAACATTAATTATGTAATATCATAACACATTAATTGTTACAACTAATGTATACGATATGATATGAACTTAAGAACACAAGATGATGAGTGAAATTAGCTAAAAGTAGATGGATCCAGGAATTTTTGGGTGTGTAAAGTAATGGAATATGGAGATATGAACCTAATGATGTCTCAAAACTAAAAACTGTAGTTGGAAACTGGCCTAGTGTAATAATAAAAACTCTCTTACGATCGTCCATATGGTATGGACCCTATAATATAGTTTTGGACTTTCTCTAAATATAAGATTATAAATTTTTGGGAGTGTTGATGAGGCCCTACATTGGCTTGACATTGTCCTCATCTAATACCTCTAATATGGCTTTCACATGCCATTTTTTCTACACTTCTCTATGATTGTTATAATAAGAACTAAGTTTTGACTATATGTGTGTTTTATCTTATGTCATTTTTAGGACTTAATATGATTGTTATTTTATGTGATAATACCTTCTAATATGAGAAATGAAGTTTTATACAAACTTGAGAATAAGATTCAAGTTAATCAAGTACCTGCATCTATTGGGGTTAGCACACCAGTTGTTAAAACAATATATCAGATCTAAGCATACATGTAAATAAAAACATATATTCTACCAGAATAAATATACAAAACAAGAGACATAAATAAACACCAGATTTAACTTGGTTCACCCAGTGTGGGCTACGTCCACCAAGAAACAAGGAAATATATTATCCAAAGCTTTGACAAGATATACAATGAAGATTTACAATCTTCCACACCTCTCAGATGTACGATAGTTTCTTTCTCTTAAGCTTTTGTGTCATCACCAAGAATTCTCTCTCACACCAAAATTTTTAAGTTATTCTTAATTCTTGTTAATAATTACTTCTAAACCCTATATTTTATGCTTATATAGTCATTTATAGACTTAGGGCACTTAGCCATGCAATTACAATCAATATGTATAATTTAATCCTAAAAATAGATATAATTCCCAAGAGTTAATTAAAAAATCCTTGCACAAGTAACTGATGTCGGTTCTCCCTAACCGATGCCAGTTCTTCCTTCCCTAACTGATGTCGATTCTAGGTGACCGATGCTAGTCCCTCCTAACCGATGACGGTTACTATGTTTTCTAGCAAGTTTTACATTACATGCTAATATAAAGAAATTGAGCTCCACAACTCAACAATCTCCCACTTGGAGATTAATTACTACACCATACCTATACAACATCATTCTTGGATCCTTCCTTAACTTTATTTCTTCCTCTTCAAGTCTCAAACTTGAAGACCAACAGAAGTGGATTCTAGCACCAAATTCTCATTTGCTAATGGATTTGTTAGCATATCCACAAGGTTCTTGCTTGTATGAATCTTTTCCAGATTCAACTGTGCATCCACCAATACCTGATGTATGAAGTGATGCCTCAATTGAATGTGTTTCATTCTTGAATGAAATGCTGAGTTCTTTGCCAAATAAATTGTACTCTGACTATCACTAAACAGTTTACAATCATATTTCTCATTTCCCAACTCTTCCATGAACCTACTCATCCATATCATTTCCTTACTAGCCTCTGTAGCTGCAACATACTTTACCTCTGTAGTAGACAAAGCCACAAACTTTTACAATCTTGAAATCTAGCTAACTTCCGTCCCACCTACTATGAAAATATATCCAGTAGTCCTCCTCCTACCATCCAGATCTCCAACCATATCTGAATCAACATAACCACACAATGAAATATCCAAACCTCCATAGCATAACTGCATGCTAGATGTCCCTTTCAAATACCTAAGAATCCATTGGACTTATTTTCAATGCTCTTTACCTATATTAGCCATATATCTACTCACAACTGCCACTACTTGTGCAATGTCTAGCCTGGTACAAACCATAACATCATGAGAATCCCAACTGCTGAAGCACATGGTACTCATGTCATGTATTTGACCTCCTCTTGTGATGATGGACACTGATCTTTGCTCAATTTGAAGTGTCCAACCATAGGTGTACTAACAGGTTTTGCATTCTGCATGTTAAACCTTTCTAACACCTTGGAGATATAATCCTCCCGAGACAAATAAAATTTCTTATTTTTCCTGTCTCTATGTATTTTCATGCCAAGGATTATTTTTGCAACTCCTAAATCCTTCATAGAAAATGTGTGAGCTAGCTTTCTCTTAAGCTCACTAATTTCCTACATACTAGATCCTACAATAAGCATATCACCCACATACAATAAAAAAATAATATAGCTCCCATTTTCAAGCTTCTTGAAATAAACACAATGGTCAAATTCACATCTCAAGTAAATATGCTCATGCATAAAACTATCAAACCTCATGTACCATTTCCTTGGAGCTTGCTTGAGCCCATACAAACTCTTTTTCAACCTGCACACTAATTTCTCCTTACCCTTGACTTCATACCCAAGTGACTTCTGCATATAAATCTCTTCATCCAAATCACCATGAAGGAAAACCATCTTTACATATAGTTTCTCTAAATGTAAATCTTCTATTGCAACTAAAATCAATACAGTACAAATAAAATTCATTTTAACAACAGGAGAAAATATTTCACCAAAGTCAATACCTAATTTCTGTGTAAATCCCTTTACTACAAGCCTTTCCTTGTATCTTTTCTATCCACCATCTTCTTCTTTAATCCTATAAACCCACTTATTCTACAATGTCCTCTTACCTGCTAGAAACTTAACCAAATCCCAAGTCTAGCTCTATTCCAAGGAATCCATCTCCTCATCCATGACATGCTCCCATTGAACATGGGTCTTATCCTACATTTCTTCAAAAATTTCTGGTTCACCATTATCAGTCAATAATAAATAAAATAGAGAAGGTGTAAATCTTTCTGGAGGTTTACTTACCATTTGTGACCTTCTCACAGGAGTTTGGGGTACCAGAGGCTCAATCTGAACCTCCTAGACATTCATATCCAAATCTGTCAATGATTAACGTCAGTCACCTCTAACTGATGTCAGTTTTGGTAACTGATGCTAGTTTGGATCTTCTATAACCGATACTGGTTCATCTAACCGCTGTCGGTCAGGGGTCAACTAATCCGTAAACTTTTACTTTGGAACTCTACGAATCATACAATTATGGTGTTATACTTTCAACTTTGGAAAATGACATATTTTCTTAAATATTAGAGCTTCGTGACTGATTATCTAGTGCTATAGAAAGGAGATTACAAAGAAGGAAAAATAATTCAACTTCAACACTAACAATTTTTATCCTGGAAACCTCCAAGGAGGAAAACCAGTCAGGAAGGGAAACTACTCATTCTTCCCACTTTTATTGGTCTAACATAGAAAATTACAGATTATAATGAGTATGAAAAGAAGCAACAATGTAAACCTTCTCTCCAATTACTTGCTTGCTCTATTTCTACACCTTGCTCCTACAATTCCATGCCAGCACTGAAGATCTTACTCACTGCTCTCATTAAATTCCGATTAACCTTCGAATTTCTATTCTCTTGCTCCTTTCATGTATTTTATAGGCCTTCCCATGTACTCCTGTGCACTAGAGGATGTGAAAGGGAATGGAAGGGAAGAGACATGGTTGGGGCGCTTCAAGAACGCGTCCACTTGCATTCCATTCTTCTTTTCTGTTTGAAAGTGTCAGGACCGCTACCCTATGAAGACTGGTGGTATTAGGACCACTACCATGGATGGGTGATATTTTCAGGACCACTTCCCTATAAGGTGGAAGTTGTGAAACTGCCACTTTTCACAGAGTGGCAGTTCTGTCCAGAACCTCCGTTTACCTCATTTCTTTTCACTTTTCTTATTTCTCCTTCTTGGTGCTGATGGAACTGATGAAGTGCTGTGTTTTTCTGGATCCCTATGGATCATACCTCCCCTACTTAGGAGGCTTTTGGTCCCATAAAATATTAGTGGTGGAGTGGTAGAGGAATCAACTTCCTCTCGTGCTCATTCGAGTACCACTGGGTCTGCCTTGGTGTCTTCTCTTGTCCAACCTGCTAAGACTCCTATGGATCTCTGGTTTCTAGTGCTACGTCCTCCTCTAAGATGCCTCAAGTATAATCCTCTTTAGAAGGTAACTTATGTATCTTTCCTTCTTTGTCATGCATATATGGCGATAGTGGATGCGAGCTCTTGTGACTTATTATCATGTGCATCTGCATGAAGTATGGCCTGAAGGTTTCTTCTCCAACCTGCTCAAGTATGGCGAAGGTCCCATACTATAGTGGTTTAGTACTTTCTTGTCTTTATACCTTGAGATGGATTAGATGAATCCTCTCCAAGTATGCTTCTGCTATAGTTACCATCGTTCCTTGTATCTCCTCTTCTTCTTACTACCCCACGGTCAGGTCCAGTGAATCCGTAGGTAGATATGGTGACTGCATAACTAAAGTTTGTTTTGCTCCTTGAATGAACGGTTCTTGTGGTGGCTTATTCTATAAAAAATGACAAGTGCTATCCAAATCCTCCATCCTTTGGTTAGAAATAACCATGCTCTCATGTCCATTTTGCTTTTCTTCCAATGAAAGAAAACAAAACTGATGATTTTTCTAAATAAGTCTTGGTGCTTGGTTGGCACTTACCATAGCCTTCTTTGATTTTCTTTGGTGTGCTCGGATGTTAAAACTGACTCCATCCTTGATCCATCTATAGTGGTTCTCTCTCCTTGTGAACACAACATCCTTGGCATACAAGTAAGGACTTTCGAAGACACGTCAAATGCATCAAGTGAAATAATATCAACCTCTAATACATCTATGTATTGGGTATTTATCCCAAACTAAAACTTACACTTCCTTGTAAATTGTATTTCTACACCCCTTCTTCACCCATCCCAGTGGGTATGGATGTGGATGTGTGTAAGTCTCTAGGCCAAGCTGTTCTACAACCGCATCAGAAATCAAATTTGACTGAGAACCAGAATCTACTAAAGCGTTTACCTTAGTCTTCTTGATTTCGATTCTCATTTGAAATATCTTACTCATCTTTTCTTCTTCTGCTGCCCCCGTACATGTTAGTGGCCATGCATCCTAGCCTCTCGTCTACATTTGAATAATCCTCAATCTCTACCTCTCTTTCTATCTTCACAGTGGCCATGGATTTCTTGGAATCCTTGGTTCGGTGCTTTGGGTGCAATTCCAGATGCAGCTTCCAACATGTGGCGTTAGTATGTCCATTTACATCACAATTCTTACAGAAATTCTTAGGATATTTACAAGTATGGAAAGCAGTAGTGACATGTTTATCTTTCCATTTCCCTCTGCTACTTGTCTTCCCATGTTCTTTGTCTTGCTGTTCTGTTGACTAGTCTCCCTTTGGCTCTATTTCTCCTTGCTTCTTCTCATCATCAATGTAGTATGCTTGTACACAAGCTTCGTTGAGATCCTTAGGCTTTGTATAGATTACCTTCCTCTGAAGGTGAGTGTGAAGTGCTCCCAATATATTTGGTCAGAATGTCCTCATCCTCCAAGTCCATATTAAGCAACATGGCTTGTCTCTGAAATTCCGTAGTGTAGTCTTGCATGCTTTGACTGCTGCCCTATCTAAAGTACCACCACTTAATCATCATGTTATTCTTATGGCCAATAGGATAAAAGTTAGCTCTTATCAATTCTTTAAAACCTTTCCAAGTACTAACAATAGGATGTTTCTTTTTCTCACAAGTCTCTAGATGGGTTTCCCCACCAAACCAGAGCATGACCTTCCATTTTGAGACATGCAAAGGTGACCCTTTGTGCCTCAGTGACATTATGCACACTAAAATAGACTTCCAACTATTTTAGCCATTTATCCAGTAATTCTGTATCTACTTGTCCTTCAAAATTCTTTATTTCCACTTTCGTTTTAACTTTAAAAGGTGTATGTGCAGATTTTACCTTCTCACCTGCAATTGGTGTGTCTTCATGCTCTTCCCATTCTCCCTCTTCATGGCTCTTTCCAATACTGATTTTTTTGGCTAGTGCTTGAAACCACTGAGTTGATGGAATCTTGCTTATCTGAAGCTGTCTTTTTGCAGATATGAAATCTCTTCTTATTTTCTATACATTCTATCCATCATGGTCTCTAGCATCTCAACTATACGGACCAAGTTCTCTTCCTCCATTTTAAATCAAATTCGATGTTTCCACTTCTTCGTAGAAATGTCTAGCTCGTAAGGTAAAACTTATTTCACCTTTGGACCTTGTCACTATAAGAAAAAATCATAAGAAATATTTGAATACCACATCCCTGGATATATAATCAGCTCTGATACCAACATGATCCGTAAACTTCTACTTTAGAACTCTATGAATCATACAATTATGCTGTTCTACTTTCAACTCCGGAAAATGAAAGATTTGCTTAAATATTAGAGCTTCGTGACTGATTATCTAGTGTTATAGAAAGGAAATTAAAGAGAAGGAAAATAATTCAAACTTCAACACCAACATGTTTTATCCTGGAAACCTCCAAGGAGGAAAACCAGTCGGGAAGGGAAACTACTCTTTCTTCCCACTTTTATTGGTCTAACATAGACAATTACAAATTAGAATAAGTATGAAAAGAAGAAACAATTTAAACCTCCAATTACTTACTTGCTCTATTTCTACACCTTGCTCCTACAATTCCATTCCAACAATGAATATCTTGCTCACTACTCTCATTAAATTCTGATTTTCCTTCGAATGTCTATTCTCTTGCTCCTTCCATGTATTTATAGGCCTTCCCATGTCCCTCGCATGCACTGAAGGATGTGAAAGGGAAAGGAAGGGAAGAGACATGGCTATGTGCTTGAAGAACACTTCCACTCGCATTCCATTCTTCTTTTTTGTTTGAAAGTGTCAAGATCGCCACCCTGTGCATCCCAGTGGTCTTAAGACTGCCACCCTGTAGGGTGGTGGTTCTGAAACTGCTGCTCTGCACAGAGAAATGGTTCTATCCAAAACCTTCGTTTACCTCATTTTTTTTCACTTTTCTTATTTCTCCTTCTTGGTGCTAATGGAAATGATGAAGTGTTGTGTTTTTTTTGGATTCCTATGGATCATCAACCGACACCAATTACTGTGTAACCCTGTCAGTAATACTTTTAAATTCAAGAGTTCATTTTTCATTCACAAACTTCTCAACCGGTTCATCCTTGGGTACCAAAATTTGATCCCTGTACATTCTCTTTTCATTCCATTCAACATCACAACTCCTAATAATTTTAGAATTATCTAAATCCCAAAAACGAAATCTGAAATCACCAAATCCATAACCAATGAAATTACATCTCTTGGATTTTGCATCCAACTTCTTCCTATTTTCCTTATCAACATGCACAAAAGCTTCTGAACAAAAAATTTAAGGAACAAAATATCTACCCTCTTTTCTGGTCCAATCTTCCTTTGGTATTCCTCCATCTAGTGAACTTGAAGGCCCATGGTTAATCAAATAAACCGATGTATCAACTGCTCCTGCCCAAAACTGCAAAGGCAATCCAGAATGTATCCTCATACTTCTAGCACATTCCATGATTTTCTTGTTCATTATTTCTACAACACCATTCTCCTGTGGTGTTCTTGGAAACCGTTCTTTCTCTATGTATCCCATTCACCAAACAATAATCATTGAAAGCCTTGCTACAATATTCACCACCATTTTCAGATCTAAGGCACTTTAACTTTGAATTTGATTCATTCTCAACAAGGTCTTTTCATCTTTTAAAAGTCTCAAAAACCATCAGATTTATGTTTAATACAATAAACCCATACCTTTCTTGTAGCATCATCAATGAAAGTAACATAATACTAGGATCCACCATGAGAAGCTACATGAGCTGGTCCCCACACATCTGAGTGTACAAGCTCCAATTTATGCTCCTTCTTAGTTTCCCCAACTTTGAGAAATCTCACTCTCTTTTGCTTTCCAAAGATACAATGCTCACAGAAATCAAGATCTAAATCTTTCAAATCTGATAACTTACCCTTAGCCTTTAAGATCTGCATTCCTTTTTGACTCATATGACCCAACCAGTTATGCTGTATGCATGCATCTGAATCTGAAGTAGATAATGCAAAAAAAGAATCAGTAACACAAGTAGATAAATATAATGTTCCTACCTTCTTACCTCTAACCACAACAAAAGCACCCTTGGTGACTTTCCAAGAGTCTCATGTCAAAGTAATCATGAAACCAGATTCACCTAGTTGCCCTGTAGAAATAAGAATCCTTTTCAGGCTTGGCACATGGCTCACATCTTTCAATACCCATTTATTTCCATTCTACAATTTTAGATGAACTTCCCCTTTACCAGTAATACTGCATGGTTCATCACCACCCAAATAAACATGCCCAAAATTTCCTTGCACATAATTTTTGAAATAACCCTTATTAGGGGTTCCATGGAAAGAAGCTCCTGAATCTAAAACCCATGATTCAATTCTATTATCTAAAGAAAGAATAAGAGTATCTTGCATTACCTCTAATGTAACAAGAATTTATTCTTTACCTTTTTCTGGTTGTTGGTTCTCTTTGTCCTTTGACCAACAATATTTCTTTGCATGTCCTTTCTTTCCACATTTCAAACAAGTAATTCCCTTACTTCTGGATTTAGATCTACTATCCCTTGAATTTGATTTCCTATTACTCTTATTCTTAGATCTCTCCTTCTACCTGCCCCTACTTTCTACATTCAAAGCTTTCCTAGATGATGATTCCTCGGTACTCTTCCTGTGAATTTATTCATTCAAGATTATACTAACTACATCATCAAACTTCAAAATATTATTATTAGATGTTGTATTACTAACAACCATCACCGAGTTATTCCAACTATCAGGCAAAGGACATAATAATAAAAGTGATTTAAATTCATCATCAAATGGTATATCAACAATAGATTTGAAATCATTCAAATGACTATATGCAGATCCACCTTCATGCATCTTAGAACTAAATAGTTTCTTCATCTAATAAAATTTATTTGAAGCACTAGGTTTTTTCATATAAATTAGCAAGAGATTTCATTAACCCTATAGTAGAATTCGCTTATGTAATATTGGAACGCATAGATGTTTCTAGGCTCAATCTTATATATCCCAAAGCCTTTCTGTTAGGTCTAGAATTCTCATCCAACAGTAAATATAAATCTCTTTGTCACAGACAATCCTCAATCTGCATCTTCCATAATTGATAATTTCGGTCGCCAAATTTCTCTACCTTGTATTTGTTTCCTTCTACCATTTCTGTAGCTCCCACTCAATCAGAAATCCCTCCATGAGTAAATTTTTCAACACACAAAACCCTCAAACAAAGTTCTGATACCAGTGGTTGGGGTTAGCACACCGATTGTACAGACAATATATCAGATCTAAGCATACATGTAAATAAAAGTGGATATTATACCAGAAGAAATATACAAAACAAGATACATAAATCAACACCATATTTAAACGTGGTTCACCTAGTGTGGGTTACGTCCACCAAGAAACAAGGTAATATATTATCCAAATATTTGACAAGATATACAATGAATATTTACAATCTTCCACACCTCTCAGATGTATAGTACTTTCTTTCTCCTCACACTTTTTATTCATCACCAAGAATTCTCTCTCACCCAAATTTTGCAAGTTCTTAATTCTTGTTAATACTTACTTCTAACCCTATATTTTATGCTTATATAGTCATTTATAGACTTAGGGAACTTAGCCATGCAATTGAAATCAGTAGATATACTTTAATGCTAAAAATAGATCTAACTTCCACCGATGCCGGTTCTGCCCAACCGTCGTTTCCAAACTCCAACTTGCCCTGACCATGCCGGTCACACTCTAACCGATGCCGGTTACTGTCAACTTCCAGCAAGTTCTATTTGCATGCTAAAACATGAGTAATTTAGCTCCATACTTCCACCAAAGATAGAGATCTCATATATATATATAATAACAAGAGTACAAAACCAACTCTTCAATACAAGAGTACAATTCATCTCTCCAAGAGTATCTCTCCTCTCTCCTCTAGATCTCTAAATGGATCTATATGAGTGCACTACAATCATGCCTCCAAACACCACTAAATATCACATACCAGGAACTACTACATCTCCCACTGTGCACTATACAAGCTCTCCTGTGAATCTACAAAACAAGACCTCTCACATGGGTCTACCAATGTGTAAACCATATATGTGCACCAAGAAGTAAGTCTCTCCTCCATCTCACTGCATGCATCTACCACTGCAAAAAAAGAGATAACCTCCTCTAAAATATTTGTATCTATGTATGTGTATCCACAAGCTCTCCAATGAGCTACAATACTAGATTCATATGGATCAACAATATAATATGATCTCATGGATATACAATACAAGATCTTACAATAACCTGTGGATCTACAATACAAGATCTCAAAACAACCTGTGGATCTACAAGATGAAAGACTATATGTTTTGCATACTATGCAAGCCATTACATTTAGACAAGATAATACAAAGGAAATACAAAAGAAGACATAACCACTTTCTCATCATTCAGATGTACCTGATATTTCCTTCTGTCTAGCTTCTCTCCATTGAAGTTATGTCTTCATGCAACCCTTTTTTCTTTCTTCATCATCTTAAACCAAGGAGAATTAACATTCTTCCTCTATCCTTATGTTCTAACCCTAGTTTTCTCACTTATATAAGCTTAAACAAACTTAGGGCACCTTAGCTATGCATTTACAACCTTTAGATCACCTTTACAATCAACCGTCAGATCAAATCCCTCATCTAAAATAAAAAACATGAATGCATAGGTAACCAGTGTCGGTTCCCTAATGCTGATCGGTGTTGATTATCTAACTGGTGTCGGTTCCCTGATGTTGACCGATGCTGATTATCTAACCGATGCCAGTTCCTCCTAGGTTACTAATGTTGGTTAGCCAAACCGACACTAGTTACTATGTAAACCAGTAAACCTCAAATGCATGCCTTTGTGAAGTAATTCAGCTCCACACCCCAATAATCTCCCACTTGGAGATAAATTGTTGAATTTGTACTTGTACATCATCGTCCTCTACATATTGTGAATATAATCTATTCTTTACATCAACAATTCTCTCAAATGAAATCAGGAAGATTAAACCATCTTCTAAAACCAAGACGATAACAAATCCGTGACTTACCATATACTTGCATGAAGCTACCACTGATCCGTGATACATGAGATATACATACATCAAGCTCCCACTGAATCATAACACCAAGCCTCTCGTGTAAACCAAGCCACCATGACTAACACACGTATAAGAGCTCCCACTCAAACTGAAGTACGGAGCTTCAATCACAAAACATAACCATACCAAACATGTTCTCTAACCATTTATCCATGTCTCCATACAACCACCAATGCAATTGACCAAAGACAAGTCAAACTAGAATATGCATAACAAAAAATAAGATCCTAGGAAAAGACAACCCAAATTAGTTCTACATGCAACCAATGGGTAATCAATCCAAAAATACCTGCATAACTCAAAGAATCCAAACACTTGTAATCTACAAATCTAACCTTGCATAAACAACTTGCATGTCCAAGACAACCATATGTAGAATATCTATTATGGAGTAGCATAGTAATAAGAGGAAAATACGAGCATCCCCTACTCATGCTCAAGGCATCCATGTGCAAAAAAAATGTTTGCATCATCATAGACTCACAAAATAGAATATATCCACTAGTATAAAACTCACCATATACATCCATCCATATCACCAAGCTCTCCAGAAACTCCAAGTCTCTCACAGACTAACTTCAAAGTCACATATGAATCTTGTGCTTCATCAATGTCAACAATAACAACCATGCTAACCATGCTACTAATAACTAGTGCAAATACCAACAAAAATGTTATCAACAATACTGCACAACCATCCAAGATGAACGTAAATAAGGGAAACATCAACAAGATGTAAATATACATTGTTGTCACACTGTAACCTACAAAGCTGTGACTATCCTCCAAAACCACTTGTGCCTCATGCTACTCTGAATAGTAACATCCT
Source organism: Taxus chinensis (assembly GCA_019776745.2). NCBI lineage: Eukaryota > Viridiplantae > Streptophyta > Pinopsida > Cupressales > Taxaceae > Taxus > Taxus chinensis. Next base: position 592,660,360 of record CM034153.1, read on the forward strand.
CCTCTCACTCTGTATGTGCATACGTGTCCAACCTACAATACCAACATCCAGAGCTTGCTCTCACTCAACATGAACTCCCCTGCACTGCCTCTAACCACAAAACTCAAAAGCTAAATATGTCAATGAGAAATAAAACAGATGAAAGAAATATAAAACTAATTTCCTTCTTACCAAGAATACTTCTACATCACAAAATTTTGGACTTCTTGTAAAGTAGGTGAATCACCTTCTTTTCATCTTATGTCTTCGACATCTTTCGTTACCTACAACTTTGTGTCTAATCACAACTTTTTATTGAGGATCTCATCCTTATACTAGATACCCTTGTCCTCAAGATTTCAACACATTCTAGAAATAAAAGTCAAACCTACCAAATATCCATGGTGCAAGTTTTTATTTGTGCACACAATCCAAACATAATACTAGTTGCTTCAAACAAAAGAAATAAAACATGAAACGAATACAGATACCTGACCCAAAGTCTCACTGGATTAACCAAGCTAACTTCATGCTCTTTTTGATTCAAACATTGAAGTTATCTAATCCGTTTCCACCATGTACACTTTGTGCAATAAACTCGATCGTCCAAAACAGGACACTGAACCATCCATGCCCTCTTCTGCTGCAAAAAACCTAGTACGGATTCACTGCTATAGAGACCGACCTTTGTCACCTGACCGATACTGTTCCTCTGTGACCGATGTCGGTTCTTGGACCGGTGTCGTACTGCTAGAATGAACACAACACCAAAAAATTGGCATAGGTCACAAAACCAGGTGCCTACTCTAAACAAAGCAAAGCCGATAGTTGTGTTGGGCCATGATATTCCATAGGTCACCAAAATAGGTGCCTATTCCAATTCTACACATGATATCATCTTATAAATCCCGCAATCAACACTTTTTTTGGCATCATATTCAATCTTCTACAATTGATGTTCTAAAACATAATAACACATCGCTCAAACCATTTCCCGATGACGCACTCTCATTTACAGTTCATTCTTGACTGCTAAGGGGGCATAAATAAATGAACCTCATTCCATACATACACATCCACTCGAGGGACACATTGCTCTTATCACTCACTCTGCATTCCATTCCATCCACTCCATTGCATGTTGCATATCTTGGTTGCACTTAGTATTGTTTATATTTACTTGTTACTTATACACTTTATTACACATGTTAGATAGATAGCTTGTATGTCATTATCTTCATCATACACACATGTATGTTCACTTGTATTTCTAGTTGTGATCACAGATTTTACAGATCTATAAACGTAGCATGGATGTTTGGCACAACGCCTATTTCTAGCGCCATAGAGGTTCATGGGGGCATCCACTTTCGTACACTACAGGTGCTATTATTTCATTTTGTACTTAGCATTTTACATTATCAGATTATACATGCTTTGATATAATTTTTATCTTTCTAGCATGCTAACGTGTGCTTCAAGTGCAACATTTGTTATGCAGGGCTATTTTACTTACATGGTTATCTGTTACATTTTTTTTTTTTCCACTGTTTTCTCTTTGCATGCCATTATTTGTGGGATTTGCCCTTTGTTTTGTGTGTACACTTGTCTACTTGCGGTCGTCTCATCCTTGATTATCTTTGCGATATTGTGAGTGTTGTCCCATGTTTACAACCCACTTTTCGCGGTCTACATTACCTTCTGGCATGTTTACTTGTGTCTTAGCTTACATTTCATCTTATATACATGAGTGTTTGTCTTTGCTTGTACTACCACTTGTCTCCCAGCCACTTGTTTGCATGTTTCCTTGGTTTCTACCAAGCACATTCCCTTCTCCCTGCAAGGCACAATTTCAACCAAAAGCGGTTGGTCCTCTTTTGGGCCGCATACTCCTTCATGGATGTCCCATGCACCCCAAATGAGTGGGGGCATCATTTGGGTGAATTAGTCACCCCATACAACATTATACACATCCAGTACGGTACCAGTACAAAACAATTTTCAGTTTCAGATAGGGCTCAGGATAAGACTTAGGTCCTTAGCACAACGACCCTTCCTAGATGCCTGAAACCAGGGGGCTATTACCCCAATGATTGGTAGTTCATCATAGTGTATAGAAACCCACACAGAGAGACTTTTACAGGGCATACAGTCCTTAGCACTTATGTTTTTTACACACCATATGTAGTGGTGTTCTACATAGCGAGAAGTGGTTAAAGGTTGGATGATGACACCAGACTATTCTCCCTACACTTCTTCCATTTCACTGGCGTGAGATCACCCGAAAAACTCGCACATCAACAACATTTTCAAGATCCTCTCTACACTCTTTCCTCATCGCAGATCACGTGCACATGTTCTTGTTTCACACACTTTCAACCTTTTTTTACATACTTCTTTACATATTTCAATCACATACATGTGTGTTTGACTACTTGATCGTTCTTCCCTTTTGTATGTTTGTCTGTATGGGAAGTGGTAGTCAACGCCATCAATATCATCCAATAACATCAACATCAATAACAGGTACATTACGACATCTACATATGCATTTCTGCCCTAGGTTCATTTTCATCATCACTTTTTACACTTTCTCCTCTTTAACATCCACACTTCACATTTTTATCACTCTATGCTTTGTCTAGTCCCTCAGCATGCTTTTCTCATCGATCTACATGGTTATCAGGTACACATATATATCTACTTTATATTACCCATCTTTTTGCTCACCAACATTAAGTGAGGGAAAATGTAGACACAAAATCACACACTTTGGGTAATTATCTAGTCCCGGTTACATACTAATATTCATGTGATTTATAAGTAAGAAAGGTACTAATTAAACCATGTCTTTAGCCACCTTTCTTTACTTTCTGTTGTTGCTTTCAATCTTGCACCTTTATTTTCTCAGTCTGCCTTTTTACGCTTCGACATTTGTCATCCTGGACATTAGCACCCAATCAGGACACCAGCGCCAATCGCCCTCGTCCCCTCTAGGAGGCCTTGTCCCCTTTGTACTTTACTCACACTTCTTGGGTCCTTTCTAGCCGTTTGAGCATCTTGTCTTTTTGTTAGTCAACCTTTTTAGGATTACTTATGAAATTCAAGCAAAGGAATTATATAAATATAAAGTTATGTGATCATAATAAGGGACCAAACACTAAGCATTAGCTATCTATCACCACCTAAGGTTTACATCCATCAAGGCATCTAAGAGCTCCATTGCAACCATCTAACACCATCATAATGGACACCATGGCTAGTTTTTTGCATCACACTTTATAGGAGGCAAGTTCATTTTATTCTATGCACACATTTATTATATTCTACACCTAATTACTTGTTTTGTTTATCAAGTGTGACACATATAAGAGCAACCTAGGACATGATTTTCACACACACACACACATAAAGAACTACATTGGGTTTGAGATGTAGTGTAGCGGTCAGTCGTAAGTTCACCATTATTATAGCTGAGGATATTCCAACCCCTCATTCTACATCTTTCTTTTTGGGATGTGATGTCTATGTAAGGGTTTTATAGGTTTGTTCTTCATTGGAGGTTTACAACAACCTCGATGATCTTGGTGCAACCTCAGAGTGATCAAAGGTGAACACCTTATGACACCTCAGAAGAGGGTTTTTGAGCATTTTTCATAGACCTAGGCACCTAGAAATAGGCCTAGGGCCCCCATGGGTGCCCTTATCCCTCTCTAGGTTCCCCAGTCCAGTTCGTTCCTCCAATTCTACATTTTCTAGGGCTTTTGTGCGACACTTCTTCCTCTTTGTTCAGTTGGTCAGAGCTTCGGTCTAGTCCATACTTTACTACAAATCAACTAAGACATTCTACCTCTTCTTTGCAATTAGGGTTTCATTATTTATTGCTTAGTTGCTTGGGTATTTATTGTTATACTTAATTGATATTCATTTACTATTGTTATAACATTCAATTAGGCTCTTATTTTCATTTTAGCTTAATCACACTTCAAAGGCTTCCATATAGCATCCATACAAGGGACAAGGGTTGCATTACTTCTGGATACACTGCATATGAGGATAATCATATTCTATTTTATCCACACATACTATACATTGCTACCTTATAGATCTAGCCGATTGTCTCTTTGTAACTTGCACAAGGGCATCCTAAGGCACAATTTCAACACATACACAAGAACTACATGATGTCTGAGATGTAGTGCAATGCTCAGCGTAAGTTCACTCTTTGGGTGACCGTCGGGTTCAGTTTGACTCCACATTTTGCATTTTTTTATTATATTTGATGTGGTTTATAGACATGTGTAGGTAATTATTATGTTTTGCAGGTTACATGTACCCTCAACGATCAAGGAGAGAATATCAAGCGATGGATAGGAATCAACAACAAAGACCTTGCAACACAAAAGAAACCAGTTCCTGAGCATTTGCACTGCCATCAATGCCCATATTCGGTCATTATCACCCAGGCGCCTTTGCCCTACCAAAGGAACCCCTGTCCTACACCATTCTTGAGTTACAAAATTTACAGTGAGCATTGATGATGTTGTTTGCAACCTATTTCAATATTTTACCTGCCCAAATCACTTCCTATTTGCTCAGAAATTAGCCAAGTCTTCCTATCTCTCCTTCTTGCTTAGGGTTTTACATTTTACATGCTTTATTTGCTTGCATCTTACTATATATTAGCATTTATACATCATATATTACGGTAGCTACTCTAAAATATAGATTTAATTCAAATTAAATTAAATCTTTTAGTGAACCCGCTTGCTCTAACCTTACCTTCTGAGAATGCATCGAAATCTATCCCCTTATTCTAAATTCATAGACCAATCTTCTTATCCCTCTTATACTCCAACCAAGGTTTATAACATGACTTCCACTGCTGTTGATTTTATGTAGGTCTGTACTCAACACCCTCCTCACTTCATTACATCAATACCTGATCCAACTATCAATGTAGTCACCCCTCCTTGCACTCTTCTTATTACCTATTACTTCTATAGTTCCTAGCACCACCTATAAAGGTTAAGATATCATTGAGCAACTTAAAAATACATTAGCCAAAATCTCTCTTTATGATCTCCTACACAGTGCACCCAATTGTCATTATACATTAGAGGACGCCCTTTACTCCACACACATTGAAAGTAATAATTCACATGTTGCACACATCTCATTCAATCCCTCAAAAATCTTCCATATGTTATATCCTTCAATGATGCAGATATCCCACCTATTATCGCTAGTGATATCCCTGCACCTTTACCCATTACTGCTACTATTGGTTCTGTTTGTATCAAGCATGTACTCATTAAAAAACGGATCTGCCACAATTTATGTGCTCTATCTCTCCTTAGAAAAATGTGAATTTCTTATAATTTAATCAATAAATCGTCTACTCTCATTCATGGCTATGATTCCACTACTTGCACATACACGGGTACAATCACCTTACCCCTACAAGTTTGTGCCTGAAATCATTCCTAATATGTTTTTTGTTTCCGATACATCGTTTCATTTCAATTGTTTACTCAGTAGACCATGGATTCATGTTATACATGTTGTTCCCTCTACAGTTCATAGGTGCGTTAAATTCCTACATGATGGCTATGATCTACCATTTCTGTTGACCCTAATTCATTCAAGTTTTTCCACATAGACCTACTCACCACCATGCCCATACCTCCACTACAACCTATTCCATATCATGATATCAATAAATATGATGTGGGTCAATCTAGTGCTTTGCATTTGTCTTCTACCTCCACATGCATTCCATCAATCCCTACACATACTACTAATCTCATATCACCCACCATGTCTACCTTTATAGCTACCACTACCACACCTATCATGGCTCCTCTTAATCCTACATATGACTCCACCCCTACTAATATCCTTGAAAATGTTATCCAACAAGATAATGTTAGCACTGATGATTTGATGACGAGGTTGATATTATAGAACTTAACAATGATACATTGCGCAATCTTAACTTTACTCCTCTAGAAATAGATTTATCCTATTTCCAAGATACTTTTTTTTTCTATTTGCACTAGTGTATATCAATTAAAAAAACCTCCTCCTTCTACTAATGTCATGATACCTTTCCAAGGGACCATCCATACATTAGACATCTTACCACTTACTGCATTACCCCAAACTCATTCTGCATCGCACCTTGATCCCTTCACATGCACTCTCTCTTCATATATGACTCTTATTGGCCTCATATTCCATTTGACCCTACTTGATCTGAAACTATTTGCATACATGATGGCTTAAGACACACCTAGGATTGACACTTGCCAATCTCATCCCCCCACCCCACTCTACTCGCATGTATCACAGATGTGTATTTATTACCGCTTCTTATGGCCTCTGAGTCTTCCATTTATTGGTATTCTTTACACATACTCCTCATTCCTCTCCACTTACACTTAGACAATCTTGGCTTGACTACATTGGTGGCATTCTGGATCCTAATCATACTGATATCACATTTCCCATGCCTTTTGGCCACATCTTTATTTGTAATGATTCATTCATTGTCTATACTAAAACTCTAACTCATTGGTATGCACATGATTGCTCGCAACCTCATTTTATTGATGAAGAATACTTTGTGGGCATGTATAATTTACGCCGCACTGGCTCCCTTTATGATCATCCTCATACTATCACCTACCAAGTCTCTAATCTATATCCTATATAGTTACGACCCTAACACTGATGATCTTCTTGATGATTTTACATAATTATTCTCTCCTCACACACTTGGGGGCATTTCACATTCTCCCCACCCCCCTTATATAGCACTATCGATTGTATGTAGCATTTACTACTACACTATATGCTTTGTGCTTCATGTCTTCCTTTTCTACACACTTTCACACCCTTTGATACACACATTGTATCGTCATTACCTTATGACGCACTCTAGTTCCACAGTTCATACTTGATTGCTGAGGGTCTAATTTTGAGATGAACTTCACATCCACTACACATTTCACACTCAACACGTCATGATAAATCTTTCTAGCATTTATTCTCATGCAAAACATTACTCGATGACACACTCTTGTTCTATTGTTCATTCTTGATTGTTGAGGGTTCCTATAAATGAACCTCATCTCATACAGATCCATTGTGGGGCATGGTGCTCCTATCACCTTCACGTTTTACATTCCACACCATCACACATCATCCACAAAATTTGCATATCTTGGTAGCATTTACTCTTGCTATCTTATTTTACTACATGTTACACTTTTTTTTCCATGATAGTCAGATTCTTAGTATGTCATCATCTTTCTATATATATACACATGTATGTTCACTTGGTTTTTTGAGGTGAAAGAAAATATCTTACAAGTTTTTACACACTACAATGATGCTTGACACTTTACCTTTTACCAGTCCCACTGAGGCTCCTGGGGGCATCTACCTTCATTACTCTCACACAATACAGATTCTATTGTGTCATCATTTACTACTTCTTACTACCACTTAATTTTCATTGATATACATGTTTTGACATACTATTTATCTTTTTAACATGCTAACGGTGCTTCATGTGTCATATTTTCCTTAAAGGACTATATAAACCATGGCTATGTGATACATTTTGATTGATCTTGTTTACTATTGTATGTTATTATTTGCAGGATATGCCCTTTGTCTTATATGATCATTGTATGTTTTTGGACGCTTTGACCCTGATTGTCTTGTGACATTGTGATTGATGTCCCATGTTTGAAAACCCACTTTTCATGGTCTATCTTGTCTACACACTTACTTGTTACCTTATCTTATTTTGTGTGCTAACTATACTTTTACTACTAACACATGTTACTATCTTCTCTTGTTTTCATGTGCCTTGGTTTCTACCATGCACATCCCCTACCCCCTACAGGTATCCACTTAGATCAACATTTGGTCCTCTCTTTTTGGGCTGCATTCTCCTACCGTTTTTGCATGCACCCTAAATGAGGGGGGGTATACATTGGGTGAAAAAATCACCCCTACAACAACTCAGAGCTATAATTAATATCAACATAAAACAAAAATAACACAAAAACACAGTCACAGAACAAACCAAAATTTGAGTTGGTTCCAAAACACATAGTAGACACCAGTGCCCAAAATCAGACACTAGAGCTTGGGCGCTTCCGTCATCCCTTGGGCGCTAATGTCATGTGGGTATACATAATCATTTTATCAATACAAACACAATCTACAATAGTTTCCAGAGTATTTCTACATTAGCATGTACTAACCTCAAGTTACATAATGCATTATATCTCCTACAATTAGTATAATCCAAAAAACTAGAAAAAAATTGGAACAAATCAGGGCGTACCATCTATAGTGGTGCTTATTAGGCAGAGTTATGGAAGGAGAGTAACACTAGACCTCTCTCCCCAACACTTGCTCTTTTGGTGTGAGATCACCCAGAAAAACTCGCTCTTGACGCGAGATCACCCAAAAACCCCACCTTCAACATTCAAATCAATAAATTTCTAAGCATACATGCAAATAAAAGTGGATATTCTACCAGAAGAAATATACAAAACAAGAGACATAAATCAACACCAGATTTAACGTGGTTCACCCAGTGTGTGGGCTACGTCCACCAAGAAACAAGCCAATCTATTATCCAAAGCTTTGACAAGATATACAATGAAGATTTACAATCTTCCACACCTCTCAGATGTTCAGTACTTTCTTTCTTCAAGCTTTTGCTTCTTCACCAAGAATTCTCTCTCACAACAAATTTTCAAGTTTTTCTAATTCTTGTTATCATTCTTACTTCTAAACCCTAGCTTTTATGCTTATATAGTCATTTATAGACTTAGGGCACTTAGCCATGCAATTACAATCAATAAATCTATTTTAATGCTAAAAATAGATATAATTCCCAAGAGTTAATTAAAACTTCCTCACAGGTAACCGACGTCGGTTACCCTAACCGTTGCTTTTCCTACTTGCCTTGACTGCCATACCGATGCGGTCTTCCTTGACCGATGTCCTTCCTTAACCGATGTCGGTTACTGTTTTTTCCAGCAAGTTTCAATTGCATGCTAAAATGAAGTAATTGAGCTCCACAACTCAACAATCTCCCACTTGGAGTTTAATTACTGCACCATACCTGTACAACATCATTCTTGGATCCTTCCTTAGCTTTGTTTCTTCCTCTTCAAGTCTCAAACTCGAAGACCAACAGAAGTGGAGTGTAGCTCCACTTCTCCTTTGCTAATGGCTTCGTTAGCATATCCACAGGGTTCTTGCTCATATGAATCTTTTCCAGATTCAACTGTCCATCCTCCAATACCTGCCATATGAAGTGATACCTCAACTGAATGTGTTTTTGTTCTCGAATGAAATGTGAGTTCTTTGCCAAATGAATTGCACTCTGACTGTCACTGAACAATTTACAATCACTTGCTCCTTTCCCAACTCTTCCATGAACCTACTCATCCATATCATCTCCTTGCTAGCCTCTGTAGCTGCAACACATACTCTACCTCTCTGTAGTAGACAAAGCCACAACCTTCTGCAATCTTGAAATCCAGCTAACTGTCATTCCACCTACTGTGAAAATATATATCAGTAGTGCTCCTCCTACCATCCAGATCTCCAGCCATATCCAATCAACATAGCCACATAATGAAATATCCAAACTCCATAGCATAACTACATGCTAGATGTCCCTTTCAAATACCTGAGTATCCATTGGACTACTTTCCAATGCTCTTTACCTGGATTAGCCATATATCTACTCACAACTCCCACTGCCTGTGCAATGTCTGGTCTGGTACAAACCATAGCATACATGAGACTTCCAACTGCTGAAGCATATGGCACTCGTGTCATGTATTTGACCTCCTCATGTGATGAAGGACACTGATCTTTTCTCAATTTGAAGTGTCCAGCCATAGGTGTGCTAACAGGTTTTGCATTCTGCATGTTGAACCTTTCTAACACCTTGTAGATATAATCCCTCCCTGAGAGAAATACAATTTCTTGTTTTTTTTTCCTGTCTCTATGTATTTGCATGCCAAGGATTCTTTTTGCAGCTCCTAAATCCTTCATAGAAAATGTGTGAGCTAGCTTTCTCTTTAAGCTCACCAATGTCCTGCATACTAGATCCTGCAATAAGCATATCATCCACATACAGTAACAAAATAATATAGCTCCCATTTTCAAGCTTCTTGAAATAAACAAATGGTCAGAGATTCACATCTCTCAAGTAACCATGCTCATGCATAAAACTATCAAACCTCATGTACCATTGCCTTGGAGCTTGCTTGAGCCCATAGGCTCTTTTTCAACCTGCACACTAATTTCTCCTTACCCTTGACTTCATACCCAAGCGGCTGCTGCATAAATCTCTTCATCCAAATCACCATGAAGGAAAGTCATCTTCACATCTAGTTTCTCTAAATGCAAATCATTCTACTGCAACTAAAAACTCAATACAGTACGAATAAAAGTCATCTTAACAACAGGAGAAAATATTTCACCAAAGTCAATACCTACTTTTGTGTAAATCCCTTTACTACAAGCCTTGCCTTGTACCTTTTCTGTCCACCCTCTTCTTCCTTATCCTGTAAACCCACTTGTTCTGCAATGTCCTCTTACTTACTGGCTGGCAACTTAACCAAATCCCAAGTTTGGTTTGTTCCAAGGAGTCCATCTCCTCATCCATGCCATGCTCCCACTGAACGTGTGGTCTTATCCTGCATTGCTTCTTCAAAGCTCTCTCTGGTTCACCATATCAGTCAATAATAAATAAAAAATAGAGAAGGTGTAAATCTTTCTGGAGTTTACTTACCCTTTGTGACCTTCTCACCATCCCAGTGGTCTTAAGACTGCCACCCTGTAGGGTGGTGGTTCTGAAACTGCTGCTCTGCACAGAGAAATGGTTCTATCCAAAACCCTTCGTTTACCTCATTTTTTTCACTTTTCTTATTTCTCCTTCTTGGTGCTAATGGAAATGATGAAGTGTTGTGTTTTTTTGGATTCCTATGGATCATCAACCGACACCAATTACTGTGTAACCCTGTCAGTAATACTTTTAAATTCAAGAGTTCATTTTTCATTCACAAACTTCTCAACCGGTTCATCCTTGGGTACCAAAATTTGATCCCTGTACATTCTCTTTTCATTCCATTCAACATCACAACTCCTAATAATTTTAGAATTATCTAAATCCCAAAAAACGAAATCTGAAATCACCAAATCCATAACCAATGAAATTACATCTCTTGGATTTTGCATCCAACTTCTTCCTAATTTTCCTTATCAACATGCACAAAAGCTTCTGAACAAAAATTTAAGGAACAAAATATCTACCTCTTTTCTGGTCCAATCTTCCTTTGGTATTCCTCCATCTAGTGAACTTGAAGGCCCATGGTTAATCAAATAAACCGATGTATCAACTGCTCCTGCCCAAAACTGCAAAGGCAATCCAGAATGTATCCTCATACTTCTAGCACATTCCATGATTTTCTTGTTCATTATTTCTACAACACCATTCTCCTGTGGTGTTCTTGGAACCGTTCTTTCTCTATGTATCCCATTCACCAAACAATAATCATTGAAAGCCTTGCTACAATATTCACCACCATTTTCAGATCTAAGGCACTTTAACTTTGAATTTGATTCATTCTCAACAAGGTCTTTTCATCTTTTAAAAGTCTCAAAACCATCAGATTTATGTTTAATACAATAAACCCATACCTTTCTTGTAGCATCATCAATGAAAGTAACATAATACTAGGATCCACCATGAGAAGCTACATGAGCTGGTCCCCACACATCTGAGTGTACAAGCTCCAATTTATGCTCCTTCTTAGTTTCCCCAACTTTGAGAAATCTCACTCTCTTTTGCTTTCCAAAGATACAATGCTCACAGAAATCAAGATCTAAATCTTTCAAATCTGATAACTTACCCTTAGCCTTTAAGATCTGCATTCCTTTTTGACTCATATGACCCAACCAGTTATGCTGTATGCATGCATCTGAATCTGAAGTAGATAATGCAAAAAAAGAATCAGTAACACAAGTAGATAAATATAATGTTCCTACCTTCTTACCTCTAACCACAACAAAAGCACCCTTGGTGACTTTCCAAGAGTCTCATGTCAAAGTAATCATGAAACCAGATTCACCTAGTTGCCCTGTAGAAATAAGAATCCTTTTCAGGCTTGGCACATGGCTCACATCTTTCAATACCCATTTATTTCCATTCTACAATTTTAGATGAACTTCCCCTTTACCAGTAATACTGCATGGTTCATCACCACCCAAATAAACATGCCCAAAATTTCCTTGCACATAATTTTTGAAATAACCCTTATTAGGGGTTCCATGGAAAGAAGCTCCTGAATCTAAAACCCATGATTCAATTCTATTATCTAAAGAAAGAATAAGAGTATCTTGCATTACCTCTAATGTAACAAGAATTTATTCTTACCTTTTTCTGGTTGTTGGTTCTCTTTGTCCTTTGACCAACAATATTTCTTTGCATGTCCTTTCTTTCCACATTTCAAACAAGTAATTCCCTTACTTCTGGATTTAGATCTACTATCCCTTGAATTTGATTTCCTATTACTCTTATTCTTAGATCTCTCCTTCTACCTGCCCCTACTTTCTACATTCAAAGCTTTCCTAGATGATGATTCCTCGGTACTCTTCCTGTGAATTTATTCATTCAAGATTATACTAACTACATCATCAAACTTCAAAATATTATTATTAGATGTTGTATTACTAACAACCATCACCGAGTTATTCCAACTATCAGGCAAAGGACATAATAATAAAAGTGATTTAAATTCATCATCAAATGGTATATCAACAATAGATTTGAAATCATTCAAATGACTATATGCAGATCCACCTTCATGCATCTTAGAACTAAATAGTTTCTTCATCTAATAAAATTTATTTGAAGCACTAGGTTTTTCATATAAATTAGCAAGAGATTTCATTAACCCTATAGTAGAATTCGCTTATGTAATATTGGAACGCATAGATGTTTCTAGGCTCAATCTTATATATCCCAAAGCCTTTCTGTTAGGTCTAGAATTCTCATCCAACAGTAAATATAAATCTCTTTGTCACAGACAATCCTCAATCTGCATCTTCCATAATTGATAATTTCGGTCGCCAAATTTCTCTACCTTGTATTTGTTTCCTTCTACCATTTCTGTAGCTCCCACTCAATCAGAAATCCCTCCATGAGTAAATTTTTCAACACACAAAACCCTCAAACAAAGTTCTGATACCAGTGGTTGGGGTTAGCACACCGATTGTACAGACAATATATCAGATCTAAGCATACATGTAAATAAAAGTGGATATTATACCAGAAGAAATATACAAAACAAGATACATAAATCAACACCATATTTAACGTGGTTCACCTAGTGTGGGTTACGTCCACCAAGAAACAAGGTAATATATTATCCAAATATTTGACAAGATATACAATGAATATTTACAATCTTCCACACCTCTCAGATGTATAGTACTTTCTTTCTCTCACACTTTTTATTCATCACCAAGAATTCTCTCTCACCAAATTTTGCAAGTTCTTAATTCTTGTTAATACTTACTTCTAACCCTATATTTTATGCTTATATAGTCATTTATAGACTTAGGGAACTTAGCCATGCAATTGAAATCAGTAGATATACTTTAATGCTAAAAATAGATCTAATTCCAGAGAGTTAATTAAAACATCCTCACACAGGTAACCAATGTTGGTTCTCCCTAACCAATGCCAGTTCCTCCTTTCCTGACTGATGTCGGTCCTAGGTGACCGATTCTGGTCCCTCCTAACCGATGACTGTTACTGTGTTTTCTAGCAAGTTTTACATTTCATGCTAATATAAAGTAATTGAGCTCCACAACTCAACAAAATCTACTAGCCCCAGCTCGTAGCCACTGACTGGGCATCTACAGCCAACCTGTAGTAAAAGGAGGAAGAAACAACCATGACTTGGTGAACAAGGTTTGAAGAGATGAAGATGAACAAGTGAAACATGGGTAAATCACGAGGAAGTAGGAGTCATTTCTAGGAACTTCTACTTGCTTGTAGACATATATGTGAAAGCTTGTAGCAACTACACAGAGCACTTCCAACATGCCTGTAGCATCATGACAACACCACCTACAATGAGGCGCACAACAAAAGGAAACTTGTACCTATGGGGTCCAAAGTAAAAGACAAAATATCTAGCTATCCTAGTTAGTTAACTTTGATGTATTGTAACTTATTATTAGGTTCGTTGAGTAGGTTGTTCTTTCATTAGAATAAGAAAATATTCAAGATGATTTTGATTGTCCATATCTAATCAGTTTGAAACTAGATACTTGTAATTTGTTTCTCCATATTGGAGTCAGTTGCTCATTGTTGTATTATTCCTAGAATATAATTAAAATGTGAAACAAGATTGTACCCTACAAATACTATATAGGCAAGGAGTAGTAAGAAATATACAAATTTTGTTCATTGTTGTATTTTGAATATTTGTGTAAATCTTTAAATTGTAGCAATAATTAATTAATACCAACAAGATAGTTATAAAGCTACTTTCCTAAAGATATCTTGTAAAGCTTTAGAAGTCAGGATTGGAAATCACTTCTGAATGAGGACGACCCCCTCAGGAAGATTTTCAGGGAATACCCTAATCCTCATATATTTTTGTTTTGAGATTTTATTTAAGTGTGTGATATTTATGTTGAGTGAGTACATTTGTGAACAATAGTGTATATTTACAGATCCATTTTAACTCCTTATTTTCATTCATAAGCACTTCATTTGATCTAATGCATAAGTATTTCTATTTCTAGCTACAAAGACCTCTACTCTAATGATATTAATGCATATAATTTGTTCGACCATTTGAAAATCTTATGCCCCTGGGGTTGAAAATTAATGAATAGACATATAATAAACTAAGAAATACTTGGGTAATTAGTATCTACACATCATTTTGGTGTCATTTTCAAGGGATGATGTCAATTCAATATTCACAGAGTAATCCATTTCCCTATTTTCATCATGCTTTCCATTTCCTACTTTATAGCTTAACATTTTATTTCTTTCCATCTTAAATTTTCATGCTTTCAATTTCCTACTTTCTAGCTTAAATTTCCTGCTTCCTAGATTAAATTTCATTGATTTCATTTCCTACTTTCTAGTGATAATATCCTTGCTTTCTAGTAGGTATATTTACATTCATGTACATTTTTAATTTCTGCAACTTAGGAATAGGAAAATCTCAAAAAAAAATATAGGCAAGACAAGAAAAGGAGTTGGTACCATTTTTATGCATAGAGAAAGAGACTCTCTTGGAATATTCCTACCACATGTCTGTCGACAACACCATTGCCCATAGATCAGGTGATGATTTTCCCATCTGCTAATAACGAAGCATAAAACTTAACACAAAGCAAAAGGATACTGGGAGAAAAAGATCATTATAGACAATACAAGAATAAAAAGAAGTAGAAGAGATATTGGTTGCATTGGTAGAAAGAAGTCAAGAAGAATATTTGAATGGGTCTCACAATCCACAAAGAAAAATTTTATCTGCATTTTAGAACAATACAAGAAATTTTTCTGCAAATAACTTCCACTAAGAATACCACACCTAAGGTATATGTATACTATTATTTCAGACAAGAAGCTGATTATAGAATTTGAAGACCAAATCTTGAAGACTTGTGTTGTTCATATAAGAAGTAAGTTCACTATGGAAAAAGAATCGAATAACGAAAGAAGAGACAAAAATGTTGCTGAGATAGAAAGAAGAGACCAAAATGTTGCTAATACCTTGGAATTCCCAATCACTGAGGTGAAGATAGAAGACACTCCCATGAATAATATCCCACCCTCATCCCTGCCCAACTTTAGGGGCACAATCAACAAAGATACAGATACATTCTTGTTCGAGTTTAATGTACTACATGTCAAAGTTATGACTATCAGAAAGATGAATAGAAGCTCAAACTCTTTCCAGTCTACGTTGAAAGACTCATCCTTGAGATGGTTCATGGGACTAAGAGGTAATACTGTCAATAATTGGGAGGAAAATTTTTACGGCCAAATACCAAGATTATGGAAAAGGCAGGAACTTTAGGAGGAATGATATATTCCGTATGGCTCAAGATGGGGATGAATCCTTAGAGGATCCGATGAAATGCTTCAATTTTAGTCTGCAGAAATTCAAACAGACTAATCTCAACCTAGACATGCTCAAGATGGTATTTTTGAAAATAATTTGAGACAATTTTCTAGAATAATTGGATCCCAAGATTGGAGGAGATATATCACAACTAGCCTTTAAAGAGATAGAACAGATCACAAAGAACTACTCATGCTCAACACTAGGCAAAACATAGAGCAATAAAATGCTTCCCTTTATAGCCAATGAGATCTCAAAGACTGATGTAAGTAATCTACTGTGATATATGAAGATGGAAATCATCAGTTATATGGCCATGCAACTGGACTCATTACATACTAGACAAAAGAAAGAAGCAATGGACCAAGTTCTCACAGTCTACTGTCCTGTTTGTCGAAAGAAGTAGGATGATTGCAAATGCCAAGTGGTGAAAGATAAAGTAACAAACATCACAGCTGAGGATCTAACATTTGTAGAGCTACACACCATTGAAGGGTATGGAGACTAAGTGTTCTATGTGGTATAAAGGAAACCATGGCTATCAAGACCATCATATCTAGGTATGGGACTGTTGGTCGTCAAATAGGACCTTTAAGAAGAGCAACAGTCAGGGGGACAAGAAGTCCCTCCTCTTTAATGGGAGAGGTTCCCTTACTCAGAAATGAACCTATTTACAAATGTACAAGACATGATTTGTTGGTTAAACTTGGATATTACGAAAGTGTTTTTCTATGAAGATCATCAATTACAAAAAGGACTGAGGAAATGAGAGTATGGGAAAGAGCAGAAAGGCAACATCCACAGAATTATAGATATCAGGGTAATTCTTTATGTATGCAAAGTCACAGTGAATTGAAACAAGATCATTTGTATCGGAGAAATAAGATGGAATTCAAAGACACAAAGTTCTGTAAAAATAACATCTGCTAGAACACAAAGTTTCTTAACATAACACAGACTCATTAATCAAGGACACAAAGTTCCTTCTTGGTTATACAAGATCACCAGTGCTTGCAAAGTTGAGAGAGTATGCAATCGGTAAGACTAATGAACTTGAGACAAATGATCTTCACAAAGAAAATAAATGAAAGTCTTAGGAATAACAAAGATCAGATAGACAAAGAATGGAAAGTCCTTCTGTATTGATTTCTTTATGATATATTTACACTTTTCAGAAAATATGCCCAGTTCTTCCTCTGCTCTGAATGGCATAAGGAAGGCCCATTATATAGCTTACAAATCAGTTACTCTTCGTAACCGCTTCTTTAACCAAGAACAGTTAAGGACCGCCAATCGACAATACCTTAACTTCTTACAAAGAAAACGGAAAAAAGAAAGGGAAGAAGAGAAAAAGAACAAGGAGAAGAAGATAGGTGGCCAGATCACTGAGAGGGACCCACTGACTTTCAGAATCCGCTGCCTGAATTTTTTTTTAACGCCTCAGCTATGTCTCAGAAGTCTCATCCTGAAGATGACAGTGTATGGTCTTTGAAAGCAGAGAGAGACCAGTGTCTCGAATACAATGCTTTTGCCAGCTGTTCTTCAGTTCCCACAAGCCTCCTGCAAGACTCTGATCTTCCCAGGATTTTGATAGGTTATCCTTGACGTCATTGAAAACCTTATTCGCCAGGTAGATGTTCGAGCAAAAGATAGCAAGGAAGTAGTGTGAGAAATGCAAACAGGGGGTCTGGTATCAGCCGTTGAGGAGATGAGAGAGGTGATCAATGTGCATTAAATTCATCTATTAGTTTGGCCATATTCAGGTAGAGCGGGGGAGAAAACTAAGTATGAATGGCATTTGGTTCGCTTGGGACATCTGAGATGCGAAAATGCGCGAAGTACGCGGTTTGGGCGAATGACTCAGGCCGAAAAGGGGGGAATGACGTCACAGAATGCATTTTGGGGACATCTGGAACAAAAATGCGCGAAGGACGCGGTTCGGGCGTTTTGGCCGAAAATGGTGACAACTGACTGGAAAAGTTTGGGACATTTGGAACATGAAAGTACGCGAAGTACGCGGTTCGGGTGTTTCGGCCGAAAGAAAATGGAACAACTTGTAGAATTAACTTTCGGACATTTGGAACATGAAAGAGTGAATTACGTATGCGACTCGGGCAGTTTCGGCCGAAAATGGAAACAGTTTGCACATAAAACTTTGGGACATTTGGGACGAACATCCGAAAGAGCCCGAAAATGGAACAACGGTTCGGGTGATTTCGGCCCGATCGAGGGGAACAGAGCGCACTTTTGAACTTGGGACAGGTGGGACAAAAAATTTCCGACAGGCCCGAAAATGGAACAACTTCAGGGATTTCAGTCGATTGGGGAACAGAACGCACTTCGGAACTTGGGACACGTTGGGACAAAAAGTGTCCGACAGGCCTGAAACACACATAAAATGACCCAAAACATGCAGATTTTTTTCAATTTCACGACTTCGGTACATTAGAGAAAACACTTAAACTCAAAATTTTGAAATTTTTTACTTTCATCAAAGCAGGGAATTTTGAGTGGACAACAAGCACTCAAACGTCATAATTTTTACATTTTGAAATTCTTTAGGCCATCAAAATTCAAAGTCATGGATGACCTGGTTCTAGAACAATCCATGGATGCTGACAACCCCTTCAATATCAAAGGGTTCCATGTAAACCCATGATGCCTTGGGAATGGCAATAATGCCCCCATCAAGTCCTACAAGGAAGCTAATCTTTCGAGTTAACTCATTCCATGGCAAGCGTAGCTTACAAACCTCCTTGGAACCAAACATGGATCATACTCAAACCACTTACAAGGCTTCCACATCATGTTGTATATTATCCAGTAGTTTCAGAAACCATCCAAGAGTGTTATGACACATTAACTTTTGAAATACAAGGTTTATTTCCTCATAACATGCTACCTGCACGTGCTCATAATGTTACTTCCACAGCTAATAAGCTTCTCTCAGCTCAATTGTTAGATTCAGAACAGAGTGTAGAAATGACCTCACAAATAAGTGGATCAACATGGGCATTTTCATAATTGAAATAAGTATTACCCCACCTATACCATGGATGCATCAATGAATTCCACCTCCATTTAGGAAAAATTATCCCACACCAACCTCACCCATAATAAAGGAAAAAAAATAGTAGACTCTCCAATTTGACCATTCCACCCCACAACCATAAGAGAATCTAGAACCTAAGTTAAATAAAGAAAATGTACAGACAACCTCACCACCATTCCCAAAATGTCCCTAAATAGTCACAATGCAACCCTGTTGATCCTGATTTTGATTTCTTAATCCTCAATAATATCTGTTTCAAGATCCCCTCTTGTTAAGCCATCAAATATCCTTCCCATCACACTCCAACCCATTACTTAGATATATATTCCTTAGGAAGCCAGGAAGGAAGAAGAAATATCCTAACACAATACATGTCATCGGGCAATTAGTCCCCAGAAAATGTTGGGCAAGGTTTTACCATAAAAATATTCAAACCCAGGTTGTCCGGGGGTAACTTATTTTTTCAAATCAAAGGGTAACGAGTTCACAATACTTTTGATTAATTTAGGAGCAACCATTAATGTGAAGAACATGGAAACAATGACCCAAGCTGAACTTACAACAACATTCTTCTTACATCCACAATGTTGCAAATGGAAGATAGATCTACTATCTGACCCAAAGACATTATAGATCAGTACTTGCATCATTTTAGTAGACTCATGGGAATATCCGAAATACTTTATTATGTTCTAGCCAAAATCAAATTTGGCACGATATCCTATGATCTTCAGGATGGCCATGGCTCACCACATGCACTAATGCCAGCTACAGATCTGGGAATATGAGAATCTCGAATGGAAATATCAGGTAAGAAATAGGAAAATGTAGCCCCCCAACTCAACTATCACAAGATAAAGCATCAATTCTTATATTTTGAAGACGAGGAAGAGGTACTGATCCACCTCTATGTCCTATCCTAACACATAGATCATGCATGTAAACTAGCTTCACAATTTCCAAGAAGATACTATAATCTCTGAATGTGTTATAGAACAGTTATCAGTTTCGAACAGACAAATCATGGTGAGTTACCACTGCATCTATTAACCCATTCTCTAATATTTGGTCTATAAATAGGAATCTAGTGAAGCTCAGAGCAAGGGATATTCCATCTACTACTGCCACATAGTTGCTAAAGTCACACCCGGTATAAATCAACAATATAGAAAAAATGGAAGAACTGACAAAGACTATATAGATCATTGCAGGTAAGACACTCCGTATCAATATAAAACTTACTGAAGATCAAGAGATAGGTGCTTAGAACCACCATACTGAACATAAAAATAAAGGATATTTTACATGGGACTATGACGTATTTGCATGGACATCATCCCAAGATACATGCACACACCATATATACATAAAGGAGGAATGCAATCCTATACACCTAGCCACAAAGATGAATGAATCCTAGCCATGAAGGAGAATAGCTAAAGGTAGAATTATAGAATCTATGTTAGATGTTCCTAGGTTTATCTATCCATGTCATTCTGATAGGCCAGTGGGTTTCACCACTAGTTATTGGGTACCAAAGAAAGGAGGATAGAATGGACATATCTATGTAGACTATCGGGAGACTGAATGTAGCCACAAGGAAAGACCTAGTTTCCCGCTCGTCATTTACTGATCAAGTGCTGGAAACACTCAGTAGATAAGAAATACTTTGCATTTCTAGATGGTTTCCCAAGTGGATACCATCCAACTTATGAATTTCCCCATCGAGGAACAAGACCTAAGACCACATTTATATGTCCCATGGGGCACATATGCTTATGATGTCCTACCATTTGGATTATAGCAATGCCCCTGTAACTTTTTAGCGAGCTATTCTTAGCATATTTGTGTAGAGGCTCTTGCATACCATTGTGGATAAATTTACATTGGATGACTTCATAATATATGAAGATACATTTGAGACATGCCTCAAATATGGAGAAATTCCTCATAAATAACCAAGAAAATCAGTCTTTCCTTAAGCCACAAGAAATGTTACATGCTCATGATAGAAGGAATTGTCCTCGACCACCATATTTCAGAAGACTTGGGATCAAACTGGAGCCAGGTGACAAAAAATATGTGTCATAGAAAGGCATACCTTCCATGTACCAACTAAATTTATAATTATTCATAATATTTTTAGGACATGGTGGGTACTATCAAAGGTTCATCGAAATAACTTAGACAAGATAGTTGCATCACTGATTTATTCTATTAATAAAGAAGTTGAGTTTTTATGGACTCCATAAATGTGATTAAAAGCATTTGAAATCAATTGAAAAAGATATCTTATTTCCACCCCCACACTAAGATTCCCCTAAAGTAGAAGTTACCCTTCTACATTCAAATTGATGCATTTGATACTTCCCTTGTGTGGTATTATGATAAAAAGGATGGGACTCTTAGTTATGCCATCTATTTCATGAGAAAGAACATGCAGGTAAAAAATGAAGCTACATAGTGAACTGAAAAATAATTCTTGGTCATCATCTATGTAATCAACAAGTTCCATCATTACATCACAAGATTAACCTTTTTTCATTCATATTGATCATGTGCCATCAGTTATCTCATGAACAAAATAGATGTCTCATGAAGAGTGGTAAAGTGGCTCCTTATGTTGCAAGAATTTGACATAACCCTTGTGGATAAACTAGGAAAAGACAACTTCATTTCTAAATTTTTATCTAGACTTTAGAAAAACCAGGAATATGGTATAGTGGATGAATCCTTCGTAGATAAACACTTCTTTTCTCTCACCATTTCCACACCATGGTTTGCTGATATAATAAATTATCTTGCTATAAGAATATTGCAACAACACTTCTCCTTAAGGGAAAAACATGAAGTGATTCAGAAAATGTGATAGAATATATTCATGGCTTCCCTAGTTTTCTATTTTACAGAGGACAAAATTGTATAATTAATAGATTCCTCTGAGAAGATGAAGTTGTTGATGTACTGAAAGCATGCCATGATGAGCCTTGTAGAGGGAAATTTGGACCCAAATGAATAATTGTCAAAATTCTTACTACAGGATACTATAGGCCCACACTGTCATAAAGATGCCATCAGATATATAGCCCACTGTGACAAGTGAAAATGAATGGGCTAAACCTACAAGGTCAGATGAAATGCCACTCTAGCCCCAAAGTGGTACTAGAGCCTTTTGATAAATGGGGGATAGTCTTTGTAGGGCCACTAGATCCCAAATCAAACAACAAATAATTCATCCTTATATGTACTGATTATGTCACGAAATGGGTAGAATTCAAAGCCCTCACACATGCTAGAGATGAAAAGGTAGGAGCATTTCTCTATAAGGAAATTTTCACTAGTTATGAAGTACCAAGAGAAAGAGTAATTCATCAAGGGCCATAATTCACAGCTGACCTATGATTGCTATTCTCTAGTAGAATAATATGAAATCAAACACAAAAAATATACCCCATACTACCCAAAATCTAATGGCCACGTGAAATTCACCAACCATGAGTTAGAAAAAATCTTGACTAAATATTTTAGCATCCTATCCCAGAAAGATTGGGAATCTTGACTTCATGAAGCCATATGGGCATATAGAATTACATGGAAAACCACAACTGATTTTCACACCATACAAGTTGGTATTCAAGAATAATCCTATGCTTCCCATAGAGTTCGAACATAAAACTCTAAGGAATTTAGTGGAATTGGGGATTGAGATATCCAAAGCACAAAAGGAAATGACTGATGCAGTTCAATGCTCTCGATGAATACAGATAGAAAAGCATTGCAAAATATAGAACTACTACAACAACAATGGATAAGATGACATGATAGATATATCAAGACAAGGAATTTCAATAATGGAGTCTAGGCTCTCGCATGTTCAACTCTAAATATAAGGACCACAAAGGAAAGATGAAAACCATATGGCTAGGGCCTTATGAGATTGAACATGTCTCTGATAATGGTGCATTACAACTATGAACTATTGATCCAATAAGATTCAAACTACTGGCTAATGGGCATAGACTCAAACTATACAAGAATCCAATTTCAAAGGAAGAATTCTCCCATCAAGTGTTGAAAGCTATGCAACAACAAAATAATGACAAATCAGATTAACACACTTTCATGTCAAACTAGAAAGGCAAGGAAGTAATTGAAGAAGGAGAGGAGGACAACCTCCACCTTCCATGGGAAGACAAGGACTGAATTCTACAAATGGACCTTGACAAACTGGAATTATTTTTTTAGCAACCATGATAAGGTCCATAATAAAAAAATCTACTACAGGTAGTAGCTAGAGTAAAAAAACAACAATGAAAACCTTTTTTGGGCATTATTGGTAGTTTCTGGGTAGAAAACCAACATGTTGGCTTCCCAGAACTGGAATAAAGGGCCTGAATGGAAAACCGCTTCACTGGCCATTCAGGGGAATATATATATAAGGGGAACCCTCAGCATGAATACCTACCTTGGAAACTATTTTTTAGCCCATTCCAAAGGTACTAAGAGCATCTTCACAGTGCTATGAGAAACTTCTCAATTACTACGTGTACCCTGATGATGGTTGCGGGAAAAGAAACAATAATGGAAAATAATGAAATAGGTTTAGTGCGACTACTATGGGAAACTTCCCAGTTGCTACAAACATTTTTCTAGGCTACTACAGGGAACTTTCCAGTTGATATAGGCAGCTTTTCCAAGTTACTACAGGAAAATTCCTAGTTTCTACATGAAGTTTGTCTAGGATGCTATGGAAAACTTCCCAGTTGCTACAATTATTTTTTCCAAGAGCTATGGGCACCATTTTTATGAGCCAGGGGCATCATATGGGCACACACGAGGAAAGAAAAGTCTCCAAGGATACTACCCTATAACATGTATCTTCATATTTGTCCAACATGCAAGTTTTTCAGTTGTTGCATGCTATACTTTACATTCACCACAAACTGGAGCAATTCACATAAGCTCCATGAAGGAATTTGTAAAGAAAATAAGAAACCTTGAGACACAAAGTCATGATATCAAAAGCACACCGAAAATTGCAAACATGATCTTTCAAGAAAATGTAAAAAGGGTCCTGAATATCAAGATCTAGAACAACCAGAAGACATCTACAAAGAACACACCAACAATTTTGAGGAATCCAAGAGAGGAATATCTTGACCAAATTTTGAATGGACTTCATCACTGGTACTCTATTTTGAACAAAACAATTCATTTTGCACAAGGAAATAGAATAGTACATGCCTCCAATTGGCATCCATCAAACCAGAATAAGATAATCATGTTTTTCTTTAGCACCTGTAACCATAATGAAGGTGAAATAAAGAAAGAACGTAATTCAAAAACTGGCAGAAGCACCTAACAAAGGCCGTAAGAACCTTCTATAAAAAAATGCACCAAAAGTAGTTATCACGTAATAACAAGGTAACATATCATGAAAGTATGAACTTATCCTTAAATAAATAAGTAATTAGCATGCTATAATTTGCATTCGCCACAAACTGGAGCAATTCATAGAAGCTGCATGAAGGAATTTCTAAGGAAAATAAGAAACCTTGAGACATATAGTCATGATATCAAAAGCACACCAAAAATTACAAACAAGATCTTCCAAGAAAATGTAAAAAGGGTCCTGAATACAAAGATCGAAACAACTAGAAGATAGCTGCAAAGAACACACCAACAATTTTGAGGAATCCAAAAGAGGAATATCCTAACCAAATTTTGAATGGACTTCACCATTGATACTCTGTCTTGAACAAAAAGTTCATTCAACATAAGGAAATATAATAGTACATGCCTCAAATCACCAACCATCTAACCAAAATAATATAATCATGTTTTTCTTTAGCACCTACAACCATAATGAAGGTTCAATATAACAAGAATGTGATTCAAAAACCAGCAGAAGCACCTAACAAAGTAGTAATCACACACCAAAATTAGTAATCACGTAATGACAAGGTAACATAACATGAAGGTACAAACTTATCCTTAAATTAATAAATAATTATTTCCTAATAAATGCGTATTTGATGAGATATACATGTAATCATGACTTATTCTAACATGACATCATGAGAAGTGTGCCCACCCTATTAAATCATTTACCCACACACTAAATGGTATGTGTCATACCTTTCCCTCACTCGGGACGAGTGACAATCATGTCATGGGGGGATAATGAGATCTTTGTAAAAATATTGCTGTGGGACTACTCGAAGCTTGTGAAGTAACAATATTCCCCATCCCATAATGACCAAGGGCAATTAAATATTTCCTCGATCAAAATTTTAAAAGAAAAAAATTTGCAGAAAGGGGAATACAAACAAGGGTGAGAAATTGAGAGGAATAAAAAGAGGGAAAAGAAAAACCATTTTCAGGAAGGTAAGCAGAACTAGATCCATGGGTGGATCAGTGGTACGAAGAGAATCATTTCACATTACTTCATTGAGAAATGATCCAGATAGCTAGAGGGTCTTTGAACAAGCACAATGGACTAAATACTTCCAGAAATTGGGCGAGTATTCAAAGGTAGTGGAAAAAGAATTCTTTAGTAAATTTGATGGGAAACAAATGACAGTGTTAGGACTAACATTTCTTTTCATCGAAGAAGTGGTAAGCTAGGTAAATGGACTTCCTTAGACTATAGAAAATTGGGAGGATAGACCAAATACACACATGACAAGGAAACAATTTTGTTAAGGAAATGAGAAAGTAAGACTAACCAAATGATGATTTGCAAGGTCAAGTCCTCCTGCAAAATGGAGGGAAATAGCTTCCTATATCATAAAATACCTCACATGTGAGGGGAGATACTCTATGGTCTATACAACGTAGTTCAAATTTCTGAACCATTTGAGACATAGAAGGATTATAAACATTATAAACCACCTATGGAACAATCTAAAAAGAATAGAAAAAGAGTACCTTAAGGGGGAAGAAAAGGCCCTATCCCATCACTATTTGATTTGATTATTGGACAAACAGGGACTAAAAACTACCCAGCTTGGAATTAAGTGGGATCATCTAGTTGGGAATCCATCTCCCTAACCTTAGCTGGAGGAAGAAAAACTTGAAGAGTAGTGAGAGGAAGAAAATCCAGAAGAGTAACTGGAGGAAAGAGAGGAACTAGAAACATAAGAGGTATGACATATCATAAGGGTTCTAAGAGAGAAAGAAATGGAAGATTCCAGTGAACTCGTAACAAGGAGCTTTACTACTATGAGAAGAAGGAGGAGAAATCTCATATTGGCTCCAAAAGAGGAATCCCTTGAGACACAATAGGTCAGTAAAATCAGTCCCAAAAGAATGCCTACTTGTAGCACCTCTAGTTATGAGGAATTTACAAGTTTATTCTATAAGAAGAAAATAAATTACAAAGGTAAGAATGCCTCATGTACTAACTCTCTCTCTTGAAGAAGGCAACCTTGAACCTGAAGAAGAAAAGGTTTTTACCCCATCAATAGTAATAATCAAAGAGGAAGGGACTACAGAAGAGGTAGGAACCCCTATTACCCCTGCATCTAAAATAAAAGAAAAAATTTCAAAAGAAACCACCTCTAGAAAAACAACTTCAAAAGTAGCCAAGCATAAAACCTCTCCTACTGTAACAAAAATGAATAAATCGGATCCAAGAAGGTCCCATGGAATAAAGAATAAGAAGGTCATAAAAAATCAAGCCTCCCCACGTATTGATATAAGTGAGGATGAACCTGGGGAAGGAAAAGAGTCTAATACCTATATTATAGAGGACATGTTTAAAATAGTAAGATGGTCCAATTACCTTAGATGATGATTCTAAGAAAAATATCATGAGAGGACTTCATGGCATTGGCAAATATGGAAGAGCCTCATAGAAGTTAGAGGAGTGGAATCTTGGGGACCTACCAAAAAGAGAATAAAAATTCACCCAAGATGTACCTAAGGAGGAAGAAGATATCAAGGAAACAGGACAATTAGAAGACAAGACAAGTTCACTGCATCATGGATCTTCACCATATGAAGATCCAAAATTTTATAATTTAGAACAAGTAGTCCAAGAGGTAGACTTGCTAAGAATCATAATAAGATAATTATAAAGTAACATAGGATTGGATTCCCTAATTGGATTAGTTAAGGCTCTAGAAGGATCCTCTGATAAAGAAGGAAGCCAAAAAAAGCACCTACAGTAGAGGTTCTAGAGGAACCCCTAGCTAAAGAACACTAGGGAGAATATTAAGGAGGAAAATATGAATCTTTACTCAAAGTTGCTCCATACATTTCCATAATGTAACCAACAAGGGAACAAGAGGTACTCCATTTTTATCTGACTACCATAAATCAATAGTCTGGTAAGAGGGATGATCTTTTAAATTTTCTTGAAGAACAATTTTGGCAAGATGAGAATTACTTTCATAAATTGGTTCAAAGGTTTAAAGTTTAGGTAGAGGAAAGAGAAAAACATGATAGATTAACTGAAAATGTGAAAATGAAAGAAAATGAAATTGAGAGGCTCAAAATGTAAATGACTGACATATATGACCTATCTACATAAATCCTAGAATGTAGATCCCCACCTAGAGTATATGATGTGTACATTAAAGAAAAATGGATCAGGTTTAAGTATGATAGGATCTACAATGATCTTTCATATGGATTAGATGACCCAAAAACCTTATTTTCCATATACAAAGAGTCTAGCCCTGACACACAGGCCCAATTGAGTGAATTTAATATCCATCAATATGTTGTCATAGATAATGTAAAATGGAATCCCAACCTAGACATGGGAGATATCCTCCTCAATGCCTTCACATATTATTTGATAAATGAAAACAAGAGAAAAGATGAGGTAGATGAGTATCAGGAAATAAATAAGAAGACTGCCATGATGATCAGAGGGGAATGTGGTGAACCATAAGAAATTTTGGAAGAATGGGTAGGATTTATACATACAGAAAACATAGCCACCTCAATAAGACAATTTCAAATTGCAGTTCAGAATCACTACTTGGAGTATTTAGGAAAATAAGGAGAGAAGGATTTTATATCACACAAATCAAGGTAGGAGGAGTTGACAGAGATACTAAAAAATAAAGAACCATACTCTCCTCTCAACCTAAAAGAGGCCATGAACAAAGTTTGTAACTATATAGAATTGGCCAGAAAAAAGAGACACAACTAGTTAGGGATGAGATTCCATCCACCTATTTTCTAGTATCCCATTCCATACTGAAAAGGAGGAGTTCCTATAGAACAAATTAAATAAAAATAACTATCGAAAGAAATAAATGCAAGAGGGTGTTTCTATGGTTATGGTCAAATATGCATTATAGAACCCTATGATTTCAGGAAGTATTGTGCATTTAATATGTAACTAAGTTTCATAGAGGATGCGCAACATGATTAAGGAGGGGGGTGTGATAAGGCCCCACATTGGCATGATATTGGCCTCATCTAAGACCTCTAATCTGGATCTTCCACATGCCATTTTGTCTACACTTCTCTATGATTGTTCATAATAAGAACTAAGTTTTGACCATATGTGTGTTTTATCTTATATGTCATTTTTAGGACTTAATATGCTTGTTATTTTATGTGATAGTATCTTCTTAATGTGAGAAATGAAGTTCTAGATTAACTTGATAATAAGTTATAGGTTAACTATGTGCTTGAACCCAAGGGCCCCATCCTATAGCCACTGGTTGGGCACCTACAACTAACCTATAGCAACAAATGGAGGAAGAAAAAACTATAACTTGGTGAACCAAATTTTGGGAGCTGAAGATGAAAGAGTGCAGCATGGGTGAATCACAAGGAATTAGGAGTCATTTCTTGGAACTTTTACTTTCTTGTAGCCATATATATCATATCCCGTAGCAACAACTACATAGCACTTATAGCCATCCTATAGCACCATGACAGCACCACCTACAATGAGCCCACAACAAAAGGAAACTTACACCTATAGGGCCCGAAGAAAAAGAAAAAATATCTAGTTGTCCTAGCTAGTTAACTCAGATGTATTGTAAATTATTATTAGGCGGTTGAGTAGATTTTTCTATCATTAGAATAAGACAATATTCAAGCTGATTTTGACTTGTCGATATCTAATCCATTTTAAATTAGATGCGTGTAATTTGTTTCGTCATGTTAGAGTCAGTTGCTCATTCTTGTATTTTCCTATAATAGAATTAAAGTGTGAAAGAAGAATGTACCATTCATATATATATAGGAAAGGAGTAGTAAGAGATATACAAGTTATTCTTGTTGTTGTATTGAGAATGTATTCTGAATATTTGTGTAAATCTTTAACTTGTAGCAATATTTAATTGCTACAGACAAGTTAATGAGAAAGCTACTTTCCTATAGAGATATTGTAAAGCTTTAGGAGTAGGATTAAAACTCACTTTTGAATGAGGAGGCCCCCTCTTAGGAATATTTACAAGTGAATATCCTTATCCTTATTTATTTCATGTTGTGTGATTTTATTTAAGTTTGAATGATATTTATGTTGAGTGAGTACATGTGTGAGTAGTAGTGCATATCTACATATCCATTTAACTCCTTATTTCCATTCATAAGCACTTCATTTGATCTATTGCAAAATTATTTATTGTTCATAGCTATAAATACCTTACTCTAATAATATTGATGCATATACTTTGTTGAACTCTTTAAAAAGATTAAGCCCCTAGGTTGATAATTAATGAATAGTAGATAATGAACCCAAAAATACTTGGGTAATTAGTCTGCACATCATTTTGGCTCGATTATTAGGGAAGGTGTCAATTCAATATTCATAGAGTAATCAATTTCCTTGTTTTCATTGCTTTCCATTTCTTACTTTCTAGCTTAAATTTCATTACTTTATAGCTTAAATTTCTTGCTTTCCATTTCCCTCTTTCTAGCTTAAATTTCTTTCTTTCCATTTCCAGCTTCCTAGCTTAAATTCCTTGCTTTCATTTCCCGCTTTCTAGTAATAGGATCCCTACTTTCTTGCAGTATATTTACATTCCTTCACATTTAAATCATATCCTCCTCACTTATGATTAGGTTTGTAACAAACTCATCCATCCATCAGTACCATATAAATCATATCATCTGCATTAGGAGTTTCTAGAATTTACCATGTTCCATGTCCAGGAGGATCCTCATGAGCACATACTATCATTTATATATTTATGTTATCTCATCATCCACGATCAAGATCTCATTTTGAAAACCTCTCATATGTCACTATAAGGAATTTATTTTGATTGGTACAACTCCCTCCATCTACACTCTTTATTATATTTCACGCAGCTAGCCTTGTTTTATCTCAAACACTTCACCATCAACGTTACTCACAAAATCACCATTTCTGACCTTTCTACCATCAAAAAATCTGAAAATGAATCCCTTAGTGACTTTGTCACTAGGTGGAAAATCATAATCAATCAATTAACCTTATCTCAAACTCAATCGGAACTAATTGATTTTTTACTTGATCATATTCCCATCACATATGATCCACTCTTTAGATCCACACATTCCATACTTTTGAAAAAGCCTTCACTATGTCTAAAAAAGTTAGAAACCAAAGCCCTCAAAGAATCCCATGTCAATCCTCAATCTACACATGTCCCATCTGATTCTCTTATGTCTTCCTAAAAACCCAATGAGACTACTACACATGTGTCCATCTCTTATCCTTCTAACCCAATACCCTCAATAGAATTAGTCCATGTAGATATTGGACATCCCTCGGGTCACGTCATCACCACTATTACATATGAGCTTCCCCATGAGGAGACCCATTCATCACTAATGCTTCCCCTTGAAGACTCAAAGCCCCTATATCCTCTCCTTGATAATCCTCATACATCAAAATCACCTTCTCTTACTGTCCAATCACCTACTACCTCTCTGTAGCATTTAGACTCCACCTTAGAGACCATCACAAAGGAGGCACTCATAATCGAATATCTTGACATCCGACCACTTTTTAAAATAATAAAATAATTGGATAGCTCATGTGAATGTAACCTGCCTCAATCATGTCTAGAAACAACATCTCCATAATCCGAACCATACTCAACCCTATCCCCACATACTCACTTACCATCTAGTCTAGAACCCTATCCTGAATCAAACACTATACAATCTAATACCATCACATCCACAAACCCATCCTCGTCATGTGATGTGAGACCCTCCATATCTAAAGAAAACATTACATAATAAAATATTATCACATCCACTTCCTCATTCTCATCATCTATTGTAAAACCCCCTCCTTTACCTAGAATCAACATTACAAAATCAAAACACACATCATCTAAGAGCTCAACCTCACCATCAATTTTGGGACCCCATCCTTTATCTCAATATCACGTCACACAGTTGTACCCTATCTTGTCCATAATCCATCCCTCCTCATCCATTTTGGGACCTCATCCATCATCCAATTTTATCAATCCCACATCATACCCTCTCTCTTATCAACCTCAAAACGTACCTATGATGTTTAGACACCATACAACATCTATGAATCCACCCCCCATCCAAAAATAAAATGCATCCTACTAAGTGTTCTTGTAAATAAAAATAAAAATAAAAATTAATTAATTCAAATCCCCTAAAAGGGAATTACATTCACATCCTTGAGAGACTCACGTAGGCTTTTCTTATCACATTACCACTAATCAAAACACCCAATCGACATACTCAAAAATTCACATGGTATGATAAAAAAACATGTGCCTATCATAGAATCCCAGGGCATAGTATGAAGAGTTGTAAAGTGCTGAAAGCCGTAATCCAATGAATCTTCCTCGTTGATGATCTTCTCCTAGAAGAAGACCATCCTAATCCATCATCGATATAATATACACCTCGAGCCTTGTCAGTGTCCTCATGGACATCTGCAGGATAAAGGGGACATCCTCAATCTTATATTATCAAACCTTTGTCAGCAGCTTCCATTTAAGGTCTCTCAATACCATTAATTTCCACACCTTCCATTGAAGGTCCCTCAATCTCATCAATATATACACCCAAGTAATTGACAGTGTCCTCACCAAAATATGTAGGACAAGGGCATCATCCTCAATCAGATCTCGATAAACCTTTCACATACATCTTCTCATCACCTCCCAATGAAGGTCATTCATCTCAAATTAGTACGGTTCACTAACCCTCATGAACCTGGAATCATCATACACAAAAAAAAGCTAAAATCAAAGCTTCGTCATCTATCCCAACTCTTCAATTTTATCCTCATATCCCATCCAATTTTTCAATGGATCCTTTGGTAAAGCCTCCTTTGTTTACTATATACTCAATCAATCAAGATTAAAACTTCCATCATCCTAATTTAAAAGCTGTCATTCCTTTTTGCGCATGTTATCTCTATCCATAGTGTCATGCTAGGGGGATTCCTCTCTACTAAGACATCAAAAGTATTACCTTACACACATTCCCCTAACGCATCTTCACCAAAAATATCCTATCAATCCGATCAAAATATCGCTACTTTGGAAAGAAGTAAACATGGAAAGTTTTCCCTTAGCTGGATCAGTCCATATAGTATGGGTCAATATTTGAATTCCTTGCAATTATGACCTTTCTACTGTTAACACATTGACCATCATGATACTAGTCACATCAAAGATCTTATTCCACCATCAACCAACCATCTTATCATCACAATGATTTGAAAGTATTTGGTCTTCCGCCACTATCCTTACAAACCTTAAAGATGAGCACCACAACTCTGTTCATCACATCTTTCACATTGACAAGTTCCTCCTCAGCAAGAACCCCACAATCATTACATCAATCCACCTTATCTACCGACCAAATACATGTTTGAAATATGAATTTCTTCTTTATTAAATGCTGCTGTTAGATGAATCAGCAGATTGTAATGAGTTCATATCTATGGTTGAGATAGAATTAATTACGTTGATTTGATTAGTTCTTACTTAAACAATACTTATTGTAGATTCTATGATATTTCTCTCTCCTTCTTGGTTTTCTAATCTTTTGGGAAATCCTTATGTTAATTTTACTTTGATTTCGGAATTGTTTCATCTAAAACAAGGTTCCTTTTATGAAATAGTTAGATAAAAGCACATTTTTTAAACGTTATAGTGCTTATCATGTTCAGTTCATATGAACTGGTTCATTCTAACAATTTTTTAGATGGATTTTGTAAAAGATGAAAGAAGAAAGACATATAGAAAGTTACATCTATTTTACTAAAGAAATTGTCTCTTTATTATGATGTTTATGTAGCGACATTACTTGAGATGTACTTTTGTCAGGAAAATAAGTTGTATTGAAACTAGTTTTATATTGATGCAATGAGCTTTTGTAATACTTGAAATATTCCAAAGTTATGTGAGTGGGTCACTCCCTTTTTGATAAATAAATGGCTTGATGATTGTTGATTACTTCTTTATTTGTGATACTTTCATTGGCATAAATTGTGATATATTATTAAGTAATATCATTCATAAAGGGGGAAATTTAGGATTTTATGTGATATGGGATTATGAAACTTATTAGATCGTATAATATATCAGATTCTTGGTTTAAGGACCTACTCTAGTAGTTAATCTATTTTCAAGTGGAAGAGCACAACTAAGTTGATACTCTTGAGTGGATCCTTAAATAGTAAAAAAAGGGGAATATGATTAAATCATATAAATGAGTATGAATTCTTTGTTGTGTTTAAGCATATGTGAGTTGTTTTCATAGTTAGGACATTATTCCTTGACAAGGAAAAATGATATTTCCCTTGTAATTTAACAAAAATATTTAATTGAGTGCTTGTTAGGTGTTGTGATTAAAATATGAGGATGGTTGGCTATGTTTTCCTAAAGCATATTTCTGCAATTGAAATAGGAATGCTTAAAAAGGATAATAAAAGGATTTAGACTTCAGCATTATGAAGTCTAAAGTAAAAGTTTCAATAAGGTTGTTATAAGCTAAAATTGAAGTAAAATATCTAATGATCACACTTTCATAACATTAAGTTCAATCATGACGACATATTAAATGGACAGATAATATTAAGATGAACATAACCTTGAATTCAGAATGGTTAGGAATTTTTTTTTATCTACATACCTACCTCTCATGTAATTTACACAATGTAAACTTTTTAGGTTAAATGATTCTTAGTTGAACCATAAAGCGTTGTTATCACTAATCTAAAAGATAATAATTAATTGGGTTAATACATTTATAATCTTAAGTATGTTGGTCTAGTTCAAGAAACTCAGTTGGATGTTGGATCATAGAAACTGTGGCATAGTACCTTCATATTGACATGGGATCATTATGAGGATACTATGATGCAGTCTGCTATGCCTCAACACCCCACTTAGCTTGATTAACTCAATTGACATAAGTGGAAGACTGGATCAAGGTCCCACCCTAAACAAAGATATAAACATGATCTAGTGTTGAGGTCAACTCATGTTGAGTTAGGATAACTAGACACACCCAGTCGATGTGATTCGATTGAGTATGTTTATGTATCCTTAGTCACCACGAGTAGTCTTCCACACTAGTGCATGTTGCTTCCCTTGTCTAGAGTGAAACCTTAAATTAGATTGAGTTGAAAGAAGTAAGAAATACCATTATAGATAATAGAAAAAGTGTGGTGAGAGACATATTCCTTTCTATGAGTATGTCGTTTAGTAATGTACACATGTTAAACATGTTTAAAAACTTTGGCCAAAGTATCGCAAACTGCTAGTTGCATTTTCTTATGTCACCTAGTCTAAGATGTAGGATTTCAGATGAATATTGGTAACAAATATTTAGATAGGATTCTTAGACAAAACACTAAGGTACCCCTAATAGGGTAAAGGAACCATAGTATACACATTATTAAGTTAACATGAGAGATCAGATTTAATAGAGTCGGTGTCTTACCGAGTCATTTACAACTGCATATGGTTTTATGTTATGAGATATATTGGCAATGGAATGTGTGTTCTAAATTATATTAATTTAGAATAGAGAACATTAGAAAAATGAAAAATTTCCCTTGTTTCTAAAGTCTTAAAATGAGGATGTTACATCTTGGTATCAGAGCTGAAGGTTACATCTCTTGGACCTATTGATTCCATATCTGATAAAAACTTAATTTTCTTGTTAACAGAAAATGGTTAGAACAAGGGGAGGTGTTTCAAATAACCCACATCCTAGGTGGAGAGGCAGCTACTACACAAAATGTTGACGATATTCTTGCTTCCCTGTTGGACACAAGAGATCTTATGGTTGTACTTGAACAACAAGTTATGGGTAATGAGGAGGAAGATGATGCTGGTAATAACAATCAACCACCTCTGGGGGACAACGCCAATGCTAGAAATTTGGGCATTGATAATAAAAATGTAGTTAGATAACAATGCTACAATGTCAATAATAACACTGTGAATGCAAATTTAAATGTACCCAATCATCTTGAAAATAAAAAGGCAAGATTAAAAAATGAACTCACAAATGACATAAAGAGGATAATTCCACCAAAGTTTGATGACACTACATTGGGGGATGGAGCTAAGAATTGGCTCTGTGAAATGGAGAAGTACTTTGCAATAAGGAACTTCTCAGAGGAAACAAAAGCAGTATGGGGAGCTTATCAACTTTCCCATGAGGCATCCTCCTGGTGGGACAACCGTAAAGCTGAATTAAACATTGATGAATCAAGCATCACTTGGGATACATTTAAGAGCTACTTTAGGCAATGTTGGATGCCACAACTCTATTATGATTAGAAGATGACAAAATTTCAGAATTTAATTTAAGGAAAATTAACTGTAACTAGAGTACTGGGAAAGGTTTACTAAACTCCTTAAGTATGTTCCTCAGTATCAAACTGTCGAGAAGTTCAAGATATGTAAGTTTATTATGGGATTGAAATATCATTGGGGGTGAAGTATATGTTCACAACCCAACCATCATGGAAGGGGTTGTTGAAAAATCCATTCGACAGGAACATAAATTAAAAGTAATTTCTACCCATAAGGAAGAGAATCGTAAGAAAATTCCTAATTATTCTTCATCTCTTGCACCCAAAAATGGGGCATGGAAAAATTTTGGAGCCAAAAATAATTTTGTAAATGATAATAATAAGAAAACAACAACAAATAAACCTGTTGTAAATGTTTGAAACAACTTTGTGAAGAACAATAACAATGGACAAAAGTCCTATGGAGGACAAAACAGTAATTTCAGGGTTGGAAATAAATTTGAACCAAAAAGAGGACCTGTAGGGGTTGTTTCAATTGTGGTAAGGATCACTATGAAAATCAGTGCCCTCTAAAGAAAGATGACAACAATCAGTAGTATAGGATACATGCTACAGTACTTGATAAACAAGTTGAAAAGCAAGTTACGCCCATAAAGTGCCAGGTAAATTATTTGGTATGCCTATTACTATAATTTTTGATACTGAAGCTATTGAATGTTTTATTTCTAGTAAATTAGATGTAAAACTAAAAAGAAAAGATGGAATAATGGAAAAATCTTGGACTGTACATTATGGAAATAATGTTGCCCATATTGTTAGTAAATGTATTTTTGGAGCAGTCCTAGAATTACCTATTTTTTCTACTGAAGTAGATATTTATGTTGCTCCTTTGGGGTCATATGATGTCATAATAGGTGTTAACTGGCTTGCTGAGCATAAAGTGAAAGTTGATTATTTTGAAAAACACATTAGTTATCTTGATGATCTGTAGAAAACAACAGACATTCAAGGGGTAAAATGAGAAATTTCAGTTAGAAAATTGTTATCTATGCAACTTAAAAAGGCCAAAAATAAAGGTTGCACTTTGTATGCAATAAAAATTTCTGAAACAACTAAAGGGGATAGTGATTTCTTGGAAAATTTTCATGCTGTTAAGAGATTTCAATGATGTGTTTTCAGAAGAACTACCTGGTCTTCCACCCAAACGAGAGTTTGACTTCACAATAGAAATCAAA
This sequence comes from Taxus chinensis, assembly GCA_019776745.2. Taxonomy (NCBI): domain Eukaryota; kingdom Viridiplantae; phylum Streptophyta; class Pinopsida; order Cupressales; family Taxaceae; genus Taxus; species Taxus chinensis. The sequence continues at coordinate 592,697,566 of CM034153.1, forward strand.
CTAGGAACTGAGCCTATTTCTAAGGCACCTTATCGAATGAATACCATTGAACTGGTAGAGCTTAAGGTACAGTTACAAGAGATTTTTTTCTAAGGGTTTGATAAGACTGAGTGTCTCACCTTGGGGAGCACCGGTAATCTTTGTGAAAAAGAAATATGGAACACTTAGACTTTGTATTGATTATAGGATGTTAAACAAAGCAACAATAAAAAAAGATATCCACTTCCTAGAATTGATGATTTGTTTGATCAGATGTGTGGTGCATCAGTATATTCTAAGATAGATCTTTGTTCTGGGTATCACCAGTTAAGAATCAAAGATGAAGATATTCATAAACAACCTTTAGGACAAGGTATGGACATTATGAATTCATGATTTTACCTTTCGGTTTGACAAATGCACCTGCAATTTTATGAATTTAATGAATAATATCTTTCAAGAGTACCTGGACAAGTTTGTACTTGTATTCTTGGATGATATTCTTATCTATTCTAAAAGCATTGATGAGCATCATGAGCATTTGAAAATAGTACTTGAAATCTTAAGAAAGAGAAGATTGTATGGTAAGTTGTCCAAATGTTATTTTTATGAAACAGAAGTGCACTATTTAGGACATGTCATAAGTAAAGATGGAATAGCAGTTGATCCATCAAATATTGTTTCCATAACTGAGTGGCCTGCACCTAAAAATGTACATGAAGTCAGAAGCTTCATGGGGCTTGCTGGTTACTATATAAAATTTTTAAGGACTTTTCAAAAGTTGTTGCCCCGATAACTTCATTACAAAAGAAAGACAAGAAGTTTGTGTGGAGTGATAAATGTGAATCAACATTTAAAACTCTTAAAGATCAATTAACATCTACACCTATTTTGGTTGTACCAGATCCAAATGGAAACTTTACAGTAGTTACAGATGCTTTCGGTGAAGGACTTGGAGGTATTCTGTTACAAAATGATCAT